>JAEIGR010000016.1:0-600000 GCA_018904305.1 Scaptomyza montana | reverse complement strand
AGTTTATTGAAATTTTATGCAGTTCTTGCATTTTATAGAATTGCATGCACTTTGAATGTGTGGATCGATGTGGTTGGGGAAGGGGTCTAGCAGTTTCGTTTGGAAGAACATTTCGGTTTTGCAAGTGGGATAAATTTTGTCTTCGATGCTGTCTGCATGTTTGTTGCAACCAGTCAAAAGCTGCCGCTTTTCGCCTCTGCCACAATAACAAGAGAACTTGTTCAGCGGAGGATTCTGAGGCTTTCCACTAGCTGGTTGTTCTCATGTTAAACGGAAGCAACACGAAAGGATTAAGGAATGCGCGAATAGCAAAAAAGTTTTCGGCTTAGCAAAATGTTCAAGTACGCGGTTTTTCAGATCTAAATATTGCAGAGCAATGAGATTTATACTCGGATGCCGAAGGTTAAGAATATATTGGTTAAGTGCAATATCCGTCACGGTGTCTGCCTGACTGTCTTAGTGACATGAAACTTTGCAAAAATCTTGGTCCATGCGTTCGTCAGACAAAGTGTCAAGATTGGGCCACTAAACGCACTGGTAGGCTGGGAAATCGTTAACATGTCGATAAACCTTGGCGTGCCAATAGGGTTACAAAATTTGGTTGAAAGATAGCTGCTTATTTTCCCCAAAAATCTCACCCCTGCCTCCTCCAGCTGCCTCGCCATTTTAAAATGACAATGCGTATATCTTTTTGATAGCTTTCGAGCAAGAGACGCGAAATAGCTTCCTTTGCAATCCAACTATAATATTTACCTCATGTTTTACCAGAATATTCCGCAGACGGTTGCGCCTGACTGCGACGTTTTTACTTGTTTATTTGTTAACTTCCTGCTGGACATTGTTGTTGTTATTTAAAATATATTTTTTTTCACCCATCATAATTTTTTTATAATTTCTTAATTTGCCACTTATGTCATGAAACGGGCCTGCCTCAGGGACAGACAAAAATAATTAAAATATGTAAATGGAGGGCAAAAAAAAATGGTGTCAGTTGGTGGAATGTTAAGGGAGGGATCTTGGCAGCATTATGCAACAATAATTAACACACATAATTGGATTTTCTCGCCACGATGATTAATGAGTCGGCGACTTGAAGCACACAACAACAGAGATTGAGCGTGAATTCGTAGGGAAGTTCGTTTTATGGTTGTACGACTGTATTTTTATTTTTTAACTATCATAATTATTATTTATTTTCCTAAAAGTTTTCATAGGCACAGAGGAAGGCAACTATATTTAAATTGTTAACTGACTCAAATATTGTTTTTATGCTTCCTTATCTAAATGTTATATCAACTAACTAATTAAAGCTGACATGCAATCCATTTATGCCATAATAAACGCAACCCTTGGAATACCTTTTGGGATATTTGCCAACTAAAAGCACGCACAAAATTTTGCTCAAATTCACACACTTTTACTCACGCCCACGTTTGGATGTTGAGTCATTCCATTGTGGTATGAAACAAATCCTACGGTGAGATTACAGATTTAACTCAGTGCTCGACAAGCGCAAATATCAAATGGTCTGACACCAGGCAGACGAGTAGACGAGCAGTCGGACGCTCGGACGAGGCAGGAAGGCAGGCAGGCAGATGGATGGATGATGGTTGGCTGAAATGAACGCTTCGAATGGCTGGCAGGTCCATTGTTTAAGAGAGCTGCCTTTTGCCCCCGAGGGATATGAAGCGGCAGCGCTTGCCGCTGAATGCAGAATTAAGTGCTGCATGCATATGCTCTGTCATGAATAAATGAAATGAATGCATTCACTAAACTTTCATGCGTGCTCCACAACAATATTTTTCAATTCTTAATACATGAGCATAAAAAAACACAAACATGATAACTATCGAAAACTCGCTAAAATTTGATATTCACTTTATGAACGCACTTCTAAACAATGGCTTTTGATGCACTTTATAAATTGGGGAATTGCGAGGTCTGTGCTTCAAATTTGTGTGGCGCCACGCTGCGGCACAGCCTGCGTTGCTTTGACCAGAATGTTTTCATTTGCTTGATTAAATTACCGAATAACATTGTTCCCTCTAACTATTTGAATAACCAAATTACATATTTGCCAATTTGGAATAATATTTCTAATAACCATAAGAAGTACAATCAAAAAGTAATATTCGCGAAATATCCCACTGTCAGCACTATACATCCCTCACTCATGAAACTATCTCAAAGAACTCAGTAACAACCCAGCATACATTGGATTTATGCCCAAAACTGCAACAGATCTGGCCAAACTTGTAATCCCAACAACAGACAACATTCGAACACTATTCAATTGAATCTTCTATTATATTATTATATTATTTTGAAATAACAAATTAAATAAACATAAAAAATTCCTAAAATGAATTTTATTTGATCGTACAACAACATAATATATTTGCAACTCAACAAAGAATACTTGAAATATAGTTCTTTCCCAATACATAATTTAATATTGAAATATTTTATCACTCTAACGCATTGTACAAATGTTACAAAATGCATTTAAGCATTGCTTTAAAATGGCGACCGGAAAGCGCTAAATTTTCACGCTTCCCACGACTTGCAAAATGTCTAACAACCGTTAAGCTGAATGTGCGCGAGTAATGTTGTGGATGTGTGTGATTTACTTGGCGAGACTTCGACTATGTGGCTGCGGGCAAAGCTTTTGTTTGGCAGCGTCATTGCAAAAACAAGTCTAGGCCTTTGTAAAATCATGTTGCAATTTTACTGTGTGGAAAACATGTCGCATTCAAATGCGATTCTCGCATTCATATTTCAAGCGTCACACGACCTCTGGAAACTTGTTGACCTTTATAACCTAACTGTCATGTTCGAAGCCATGGTTGTTTTTAAAAACCTTTTTTAACTACTTATGTATATTTATACTTATATATTTGTATTTAAATAATATATAATATATAAAACACAAGTTTAAAACCAAACATTAAATTTTTATTCCCATATTTATTTCCATTTTATTAATATTAATTATCATATTTCTTTGGGTTTTGGTCAATCAACGTTTCTCTATTGTTCATTTTTCGCAGTTCTCACTTTACAGGTACCTCAATTTGTATCCCGAGTGCTTCTCTCTCTCTCTCTCTCTCTCTCTCTCGCTTTATAAACCATCTTTTCATTATTGCATAGCTGCACCTTTCAATCATATTTCGATTTGCATGGTAAATTTATAGCTCCCTTTCCTTAATAAGCAACACCAATTCACGGCGTTATTTTGTAGATATAACCGTTATGTTGCCATAATGTGTCAATCAAAACAGCAGCCTGCGACATAAAACTTTATAAAGCGAAAGCCATAAAGACGCCCTTACTCCCCTTCACATCACATTTCCCCAGATGCGAATAGTCTGAAAGCATATGCGATACTTAAAGCTGTTTGAGTTCTGTAAAACAGAAGGTGGCATAAATTTAAGATCGTGTAAGAGGGAAGGGGCGAATGGGACACAGCTATAAAACATTCTTGGCAGGCAATTTTAGTGTACGATGAATGCTTCTTTCCCCGCTTCAAGCGATGATGGGTGTTCCATTTTTAATGGCATCAAAAACTTTGCCACAGTCAGAACAACAAAAACAACTAACAATGGAACTGACAAGGGTATGTCAAAATATTTAGTAAGCAATTTGTTGTTCTTGCTTAACGTCTATTTATCGTTGAAACTTGTCTATTCTACAAATTTCAGTACACGCCATGTGGCTAACATTTTTGCTGTTCCATATTTATTCACATTTATGAAACGAGCATTTGGATAATTATGCTTAAATTTAGTAAGGGAAATATCCCAATGCTGGACACTCCTTTCGTTTCTTTGACATAAATCTGTCAAAAATCAACGTAAAGCTTAATAAGTAAGTATTAATATTTGATTTGAAATCGCATAAAAAGGATTGATATTTGATATTAAAATTTGAGTTTTTATTAGCTCCAAATGCATGTAAAATTAAATAACAAATATTAAATGTATAGTAAACAAATTGCCCTCAAAAATCCAAACGTGATTTCAAAGTACAACTTCAAACCAGACATTTGTAAGTTGACCAACACTAGAACAGATCATCATATTATTATTAATTATTAATTAAGAGATCTTTTGTGCCTCCTTCCTTAACGGGTCAATGATTTCTAAATCCCATGACATGTTTTCCTAGAAAACTACTCCTTTCCTTGCTAAGGCTACGTATTCTGCCAAAACGTGCAAGGAGGATTCTCCTTCCAAGTTGCAAAGCCTGCAAATGTCACTTCTAGCTGTTCATAGCTTATTTAGGTGACTTCTTAGTCTATAATGTCCTGTTATAAGACGGGTGAGTATTCTAAGTCTGTTTTTACCCATATTTATTACTTGCTTAAATTGTTTGAGACTATCTGCCTGTTTGCTCCCTGCTATATTAACATGACCCGGAACCCATCTTAGTGCTAGCCTAGATAATCTTATCTAATCATAATTACAAGCAACTCCATTATGAGGTAATCGTCTCTAGCTCACCTTTTTAATATGACGTGACTGGCCTTTTTATCTAGGCTGTTCAATGAGGCGTATGCTCAATAAACATATGTATACGTGGATTGTGACTTAAACTAGAAAAGCTGTTTGTTATCTCTTCTAGCTGACCTTCGGTGCGATGTGCATTGCCTACTTTTGGGGCCGTCATTCATTAATGCTCATGGCCGCATTCGTTAACACATAAATCCCATATGGCAACATTCGCGTACAGACCGACGTGTGAGTCCCGGCCTAAAACCCACATGCCGCACTCAACCACAGGCGTCTTGCCACACACCCCACCGCTGGTGTGACAAACTTTGTCCAAAGCTGTCGTTTGTTTGAATCCACAGAGCTCTGGGCATAATTTCTGCTGCAGACCTGTGCCAGAATTTTGCCAGTCATATTTTGTTGTATTTTTGGGTCTTGTTTTTTTCTTTTTCCCCCTAGCATTCTTTTTAGGCGCAAAAAAACACATAGCCTGTCAGAAAACTTTTAGCAACAACAATTTTAATCGAGAAGATTTTTAGAAGATTATCATTAATTTAAAACGCATCACACAAATTTGAACAGTCCTTGGGAATTGGTGTCCTAAATCAACTTATGCTTGATTTGTGTAAACACTTTACGCAAAAGTTCGTCAAGTGCCATGAAAACACTTTGTAGCTGCTTTCATAAAGTTAAAAATTTATATTTTTTACGTTGTCCTGGTTTAAAATAGGCATTGTTTAATTGTTTTCATTTGTCATTAAGCTGGAAAAACACAAAAAAAAACTAGAAAAAGAAATTTTAAACTTTTTGCTAAATTTAGATAAAATATTTATAAAAAGAAAAAACATCAGCAAAATTATTGATTGATTTCAAAAACGATACAAAAAATTCTATTATTACTGAAAAAAGGACAGTTTCATTTTGTTGCCAAACTAAAATTAATCAAGAACGTGCTTGGAATACTAAGTATGCAGCGCATTAAACCAAAAAAGGTTCCAAGACTGAAAAATATAAAAAGTTAAAATGCACAAAAAAAAAGCTTAGCAAATCTGGTAGTTTATTTAATTCTCATTGTAAACACTTGAGTAGATTTTTGCTGCTATTCTATTGTGTTGAGTAAGGATTTATATACCCTGACTTATGAATATTGAACCTTTAAATCTAGCTTTTCTATTGGTCAGCTTGTAAGCTTGGTCTTATAATATGGCTAGGCTATCGTTGAGTAAGGGAAGTCGAACTTCCATATAACGAATCTCAAGGGGACAAGAAAAAACTTCGTTATAGAGAAATTTCGTTATATAGAATGGGTGTTTGACTGAATTAAATTGCAGGGTTCTGATTTCTGACCTCGTTGCATAGAAAATTCGTTATACGGAAGTTCGTTACATGGAAGTTCGACTGTAATATGGCTATGCTATCGTTGAGTAAGGGTTTATGTATCCTGACTTATGAATATTCAACCTTTAAATCTAGCTTGTCTATTGCTGAGCTTGTAAGACTCATCGTTGATCTTATAATATGCCTATGCTATAGCTGATCTTTTATGGCTCGAGTGTGTAGCTAGCTATTCTAAGATAATAAACGTGTTTCTTTGCACTCTTCTATTTCACTGTTTCTATTTCACTCTCCGTTGGCCTACCGCCACACGTGTACATCTCAATCGTTGTATTATGTTAAGTTCATTCCTGAACACTTACTCTCTAGATTTTCATTAATTAATATTTTTCATCGTTTTTAAGGCTCACAGAAAAATTTATCTTCTGTCACAACAATCCTATTAGCAATTCCAAACCCAAATTTCAGCGCGTGTCCAGCATATTCAGCAGTTGCCTCGACAAACTTAATCAAAATATGAGTCGAAGAGAAATGAAGTATTTCACAGGAAATAAATAAATATCGCAATGCGTGCGCGTTTCAACAACAATTTATAACAAACGAACAAAGAAATGTATTTTTACCAGCACCTAAAAAATGTCCCAAACTCAAAAGAAAGAAAAAATAAATTAAACAAAAACTCAAGAACGTGTCAGAGGGGAGTTTATAGTATACATACTATATGTAGTACATTTGTGTTGAGGGTTTTTTTGGTCAAGGGTGCACTAAGGCTGTAATCAACAGCTCGTAAGCAAAGTAAATGTATTTTGGGCATATTAAAGAGTGGGGTAAAAGCTAGGCAAAAAAATTTATGAATAAAGCTGACATAAATCTGCTTTGCGTGCGTACACAAGGATGAATCTGGAATGACTTTGAATTTGAGTTTAGCTATGAATGTTCCTCGCATTTCGCATTTGCCCTGTGCGGCAAAGAAAGCAAGTGCTTAAAATGCAAACTTCAACTAGCTTTCCTCAAACGATTATTATGTCTTGTTAATAAGGCCATGTAAAATAAACTTAAACTTTGAATTTATTTGATAACCGATTGTACTAGCTTTAATCGCAAAGCTAAAAACTGTCAATATGAGACTTCAATTAGTCTCAAACAATGCCTGCATTTCAAGGGCGTTGGCACGTGCGAATATTACGCATACGCCACGTGACAGCTTGTGCTTTTGATACTGCATACGATGATTGAAAGCTATTTTTAAACAGAAACCGTCTGGCTGAGCTATAAATTTGAAAACTTCTGCACTCAAAGGTTGCTACGCCTGCAATCTATCAGTCAATCTTGAACACTTTTGTGGCCAACTGTTGCCCATAACGGGCTTATTTCATTAGACTGTCTTCGTCTTAATCTCAATCTTATTACAAGTCAAGTTTGCTTAACATATATTTTGTGAACATATTTTATTCAATGAATGAAAACAAATGTTCTTTTGCACAATATATAAACACTTTTTATTAGCATCGTCGAATTTGTATTGAAATTTTCTTAAACTTTAACTTACAAATTCTTACAACATTGTAAGCAATGTGCTTTGTGTGTTGTTGCATGACTTGCACTTCTTCATGCAATAAGATTTATATCCTTTTAGATTTACCTGAAAACTTTTGTTATTTTTTATGGCTCCACAATTTGCAAGTCCTTGCATCAGCACTTTTAAGTGATTTCCTTTTCGGCCAACTTGGCTTTCAATGAGATCAAACATTTTCCTGGATTAACTGTGCAATAAAAAGCTTGTTTTTGACTCTTAATAGTGGAAAGTTTTCGCAAGTGGATTTCGTATTAGACATTTGCATAACTCAATTAAATTTACATAAGATTACGGGTGTACATCATCAATTTTAACAGCTGGGCATTCAACTTGAGTCAGCTTAAAGATCTAAAGTATTTTCATATTTTAAAGCAATTGCTTGTCTTGTTTTTATATGTTGAGACAAAACCGGAAAGAGAAAGCTTCGATAATCTGGGCATTGACACGAAAAGCCTTCTCAAACAAGTTAAAATAGGCTTGATAATAATGCAAGCAATAAAAGTAACAACAAATTTGTGAAAAGTTAGAAGTTAAATCAATTTCATTCAGCACGAAACATATTTGTTTTTTAATTACAAGTAGTTTTAACATGCGTTTGGCAACTACACCGGACTGACTATTTACCATTAGTAGCAAAACCCAAATAAATTTAATTAAATATTTAAATTCAATTTTAAATGTTAATTTCGAAACAAATCACTTTTTAACAGTTGATTATGACATGAAAGGTAAGTACAGATCTTTTGTTTTCTGTCCCATGCCTTATAATATGACTTATTGTCTAAATTAAAAGTTAGTTAAAATAAAAAAGAATTCCCAGATCTTATTAACCCTATTATGTGATAGTATTTTATACACTTAACCGGTGCTAAGCCCTTATGTTCCCTTATGGGAAAATACATGTAAAACTGTGTTTTTTGCCAAAAATCAATATAAAATGTGGAATATTTCGGTGAATTTTGAATTTGTTTAGAAGGTAAAAATCATTAAACCCAATATACTTTTTACCTAAAAATTAGAATTTTACAAACATTTTTCGCTATGAAATGTATGGAAAACACTGGCACGGGCACTTAACGGTCGATCACCGGGTTTAAGGGTATTTTTGTATTGAAGGCCACCCCGCCCACAATTTTCACCCGATTTTGATGACCCTTACAGATACTTAAAGAAATAACAATAATAACAGTAGTTTTAATTTTATAGCCATTTGAAAATCACCTCGGGCACATAATGCCAATCCACCGGTTACAAGGTTAAAAGTAAGCGTTATAACCAATTTGTAAAAGTGATATCGATCTATTTAATTAATTATTTTAATCCACTTATTGAAGAGCTAACTGTAATTAAATAGCTTTGAGTAATTGCAATTCCAGAGTAATCGAGCTTATTGCTTGAATTAATTTATTCTGTTGTTTGGCTGTTGCAATTGCTAATAATGTTTTTGCATGCTGCGCACATTACATTTGACCCATCTGCTTCTCATTAGGAGCTTGTATTCCTGCCAATTTATTGAAGCGAAAATCAATTAATTTATCATCTACACAGCTGTTGCATGTGTGAATATTATTTAGGTGCATCATACTGTGTCTTTGATGACATTTTCATTTACTTATAAACTAATCTGACATTTTTGAAATGACGCAAGCGTATAAATACCTACAGTAGACAGTTGAAAATATCTACACAGTAAATTGACTTGGGAAAACACATCAAAGAACACAAAGTCCTTGAGCCTATTTTAAGACCACAGGCTTCTTTCTAACTGAGAGGCTAATTACATTTTCATTGTATTTTGGATGGCTGAATCTAATTGTTTTATGAAGTAAATTAGTTGTCTTTTATAGAAATCTTTCAATAGAAACAGCTGGCGGTATTATCAATGCGCAATTTTTTGTCAAAATAATTACATAAGCAAAAACGAATATGTTTTATTTTGTTGCTGGCGAGTTTCTTCAAAAAGAAAAAAATTTTTTATTTAAAAATTAAAAAATTTATTTTATTTTTTTTTAATTTTTTTTTTTTTTTTTTTTTTATTTTTTTTTTTTTTTTTTTTTTTTTTTTTTTTTTTTTTTTTTTTTTTTTTTTTTTTTTTTTTTTTTTTTTTTTTTTTTTTTTTTTTTTTTTTTTTTTTTTTTTTTTTTTTTTTTTTTTTTTTTTTTTTTTTTTTTTTTTTTTTTTTTTTTTTTTTTTTTTTTTTTTTTTTTATTTAAAATTATTTTTTTTTTTTTTTTATATTTTATTTTTTTTTTTTTTTTTTTGTTTTTTTTTTTTTTTTTTTTTTTTTTTTTTTTTTTTTTTTTTTTTTAGAAGGGGAAAGAGGAAAAAAAGAAGAAAAGAAAAAAAAAAAAAAAAAAAAAAAAAAAAAAAAAAGGAAGAAAAAAAGGAGAAAGGGAGATTTTTAATTCAACTTCGCTTTTTTTTTTGATTAAAAAAAATATTTTTTTTTTGGGGGGGGGGGGGTTCCTTCCTCCCTTTTTATATATTTTTTTAAAAAAATTTTATCCCTTTTTTTCCCCTTTTTTTGGGTTAAGGGTATAAAAACCAGTTTTCGACAATTTCAAGCTCAATGAAAAGACAAGCCCAGTTTAAACATTTTCCATGTTGTTAGCGGAATCATAACAGAAGCTGTTGATGTTCGTGAACCGCTGTAGATGCTTAACAGCGGGCAGAACTGTTAACTACCAACACATGAAATCCTGCAAGCAACTGCCGAATAGTCGCTGTAACTGTAACAGCGTAAGTAAAAAAAAATGCATGAGGAAATTTCGTGTTTCGGCAATAAAATATTAGATTTTATGATAAATACAAATACAAATTACGTATATTACGTTTTTTTTTAAATAAAAAAAAGAACTGATTTAAGTCCGTTTTATAAAAGTCTGAAAAAAAGTAATAAAGTGACATTATAACTTAGGGCAAATGTTCTAATTTTTTATAATGCTCTCAGCTGGATATAAAGTACTTAGAAATACAAAAATAAAATCCATGTACACCGTATATTGTTGCTTATTTCGAGTTTACTGTTCTCCTTTATGAACATTTGTTTTTATGCACATTACTATCATGCCTCAAACTTGTTATTTCCGTCCCGGGGCCCGGCTGAGAGTTACGACTTGTGCTTTACGACTTTATGCAGTCATAAAGTGAGATCAGCTTCCATAGGCTCATTTTTTTCTCCATTTAAATCCAACCTTTGACAGCTGCAAATCAACCCAAAACTTCTAGCCTACACACAAGCGTATGTACATATATGTTATAAGTTGTGATTATTATCTACAAACATACATACAAATATTATTTTGCATTAATATACGTACTGGACCTGTTAGCTTAACTGTGCATCAATCTTTTGTAATAGCTTGGCCATCATCGTCACATTAAGCTTTGTTGACTTTACGCCCGTTGTCTGACTCAATCCAACTCAATTCAAGGACCATCAATTTATCATATTTGCGCCTCTAGTTCTTTTTGTCTGTGTATGATAATGATGTTGTGTTAGAAACAGGAGGTATACACATGTGTGCAAATGTATTTTCTATATATTTGTAGAAATATTTGTTAAAAGGGTTTGCCATGTTTTTGTCTGTTTTTGAAATTGCATGAACCGCTTTGATTGAAATGAAAGTCTTAGCTTTAAGTTAGATGATTATTGTGTAGGTCCTTTGGAAAGTTTATTAAATTTTAGCATGCCAACAAAATCTTCTCTTTAAAAGTCAGCCAGCAAAAAATCACATATTTACTATTGAAATGTTTGTGGACATAAATAATATGATAGCAAATAAACATTTAACCTTCTTGACTTTCTGTCAAAATACAATTAACTTATTGCCTTCGTCTCTTTTATTCAATTCACACCTTCGTATAGATATATAATTGTGTTTATATAAACAATATATTTCCGTCGTAAATTGATATTTTATTGACTACTGCCGGAACGATTTTCTTTTCTTTCATTACCTCCAACTCAGGTGAATAGATGTATGTTCAACTAAGGTATTCAGTAACCACAAGCAATTTATTCACTATTGCGTGCTGCATTTAACAATCTGGCTAACACGGCGGATACGCAATCCAATTTATGTGGTTCAGCAAGCAAATGGCAGTGTACCTATTTATTTATTTATTTATTTATTACTAAAGGCATTATCAATGCTGAAGGTCAGCTTCTCAAATTTATACAACACTCCCTAAACTTTAGCTATGACAGAAACTTCGGTCACACTATCCTGAAAATCGCAATGCATTGCATTTATTAAAGCAACTTTTTTCCAGCGCAATTCTGAACTCATTTGCATTTGACTGGCAGTTGGCGTTCTCCTAGCTTTAATTAGGTTTGTGGCAGACTTGCGGTGTAGCACGCAACAAGCGCAGACAACTTCAGTAATGGTGCATGAGAATGCCACTGATTGTGGAAAATAGAAGGGGCACACAGGGACACACGGATAGACAGTTTGTGAAAGAACACCAGAAACAACATATTTACTGTTCTTGCCAATACAACAACTAAATAAAAGTAAGTAAGTAATGGGAAATCAACTCGTTTATCAATCACAACAGCCGTCAAAACAATATCCGGCAACCAAAGTCGCAAACATTATGACGCAATTCTCTGTTCTGATAGAGTTTAAGGGTAACAAGACCTAACTTTTGAACATAGTATAAACTATGTATTCAAATAGAGACGTTTAAAGCGGGGCAAATTCTTCAGAATAAAATGCTTCGAGACATCAGGTATGAAGCAAATTAATAGTCATACTAGTCGGTACAATGACCGATTTTAGAATCACGTCAATCCTTTGGCTAACCACACAAGTAACCTATGAACTACTAGTCCTCATAGTTATTGACGAACCACATCTTTTAATTTTCGTTAATTTTATATTTTGTTTATTTTTTCAATTAAGTTGTGTTATTGTAGCTTTTTGTTATTCCAATATTCTATAGCCTGAAAGTAGGCTGTCAATATTATAATAAAAGATATCGTATCGTATAAAGATATTGTACATCAAAATGTACACAATCGCGCAGTGGAAAGAGCAAGAATTTTCTGTTTCTGTGCGGGCATAAATCCTATTCAAGGTAGCTTTTATCTCAACTTTCTCAACCAAAGAATTTTCAATTGTTTTATAGATTATTGCAACAAAATACATTAAAACAAAAAATAATTGTTTTAACTCTACAAATTGAGATGCATTCTTGTGTTTATATTTAAACATCTCGATCAACTGCTGACACATTTTATTCACATATTTGTAATTACAATTCATTTGCCTAACAGAAAAGATAAAACCAAAACAATGCCATGGAGTTTGCACAATAATTGACAGAGCTGTCAGAGCTTAACTGGCAGAGACAGTCAGGTCCATTCAATCTGAATTGAGAGATTTTGAGCAAAAACAAAAACACTTTTGTGCCAAAGTGGTTTTTGGTTGCAACAGAGAAATTCTATGAATTTCCATGTGGTCAATTGAACAAACAAATGAATAATGGCCATCAAAACAGGAACAATAATTGATTATTGACATGTTTGGGATTACGCATATCCAAAGTCTTCAATTGAAAACATTTCCTGCACTCGTTTGCATGTTGTAAGAAGCTTAAGTGAAGTGTAAAGCTCCTTGGAAAGGTGCAGCGGCATTTAAGCACCAAAAGTTAAAGCAACATAGAATTTTCCCAAAAAAAGTCTCTATCAAATCGCAACAGGCAAACAAGCTCTTAATGATGTAAACGCAAATACCCAAACAAAACAAGTGGAAATGTTGCAGTCGGATGCAACCGACTGCGGTATACACGATACCAGCATTTAAACCGGTAAAAAGAGTCATGATTGCCTTAAAGATTCTCCGATACAGATGGGGATGCCACCAGCTATCTTCCTTCCAAATTTGGTGACTCTAGCTCGAAAATTGTAAAAAGTGGGGAAAGGGGGGCTGGGGGCGGGTTGGGTGGGCGTGGCATCCAAATTATTGATTCAGATCTTTGTGGAATGTCAATTGCTATCTTCATACCAAATTTGGTGACCGTAGCTCGAAAATTGTAAAAAGTGGGGAAAGGGGGCGAAATGGGCGTGGCCAAAACTTGATGCAGATTTGGGTCCAGTCCTAATGACAGCAAAGTTAAAAGGGGGGGGGGGGTGGATAAATTATGCAGATCTTAAAGCCAATGCATCCAACCAATGGGACTCAGCAATTTAAAGAAATTTTGTTAGTCTTCGAATGTAATTTCTATTTCATACCAAATTTTCTACTCGAAAATTGTAAAAAGTGGGGAAAGGGGGGCGAAATAGAGGGCGTGGCTCCAAAACTTTGATGCTGTTTTTTGGGGGTCGTTAACAGCTATCTTCCCACCAAATTTGGAGGCTCTAGCTCCTCAACTCTGGAAGATACACTCATTCCCGTTTTTGACGAAGCTTTGGGGCGGATGGGGGCGGCTAGGGCAGTATTGGTTTGCGTGGCATCCAATCTTTTGATGCATTTTTTGAGGGGTCATCATCACCTATCTTGGCACCAAATTTGGTGGCTATAGCTCAAAAACTGTGGGAGATATACGAGTTTTTGACTTTAAAATGCGGTTAGGCTGGGGGCGGAATGGGTGGGCGTGGCTCCAAAATTTTTGATGCCGTTTTTTGGGGGTTGCTAGTAGCTGTCTGCTTACCAAATTTGGTAGTTCTAGCTGTAAGGATGTGCGAAATATTTAGGTTTATCGGTTTTGAGTTATCGAATTTATCGATTTGCCAGCCCCCCAGTTATCGTAGAGCCCCCATCTTGACACTTTAGTTTACTATCCCATAGATAAAGAGATTTGGAAAGTTTCAAGTCTCTAGCTTCAAGGGTGTGCGAACATACAGACGGACGGACGGACGGTCACCATGACGGACAATGCACAAACCCAATATACTCTTGACCTTCGGTAACTAGTATAAAAAACAAATTGCAAAAAAAAGACCAACAACCACTGACACACAAGGCACCGATGAACAGTCCACAAATTAATTTAAAGTGAAATGCTTCATTTGCAATATTAATAATTCATTTGACTCAACACACAAGCTGTAAAAGGTGCAGATGAAAAACCAAGGAGACAGCAATCACCATGAAAAAAGAAAAAAATGCTATTATGAGACTGAAAAGGAGGTGAAAAACGCATTAAATCGGTACCGATGCGTTGGTCGCAATGTCGAGGCGACAATTGCCAAGCTTAAAAAAAATTCAATAAGCTTATGGGACTTATAGAAAGGGTCAAGCACCACTTGTATTAATCAAATATTAAATATCTTTAAATTCAAAGCTTTAACAGCATTAAAAAGCATGTCACGGTGCAAACTGAACTATAGTTCTTATAAGATTTGGCAATTAGTCTCAAAATATGCCGTTACTCCACCTTTTTGGCATTCAGCGCAGTGCCACTTACAATTTTGAGACTATAGATGCATTTTTTCGGGTTTGTTTTGCATTGCAGTTTATTTTGCTTCGACAAAATATCCTCAAAATCCTCAAAGTCGAACTCAACAATATACTCAAACAAAAACAAAACTCTTATAAATAAAATTAGATAATTTAAGTTCGTTAAAACCACTTTTTGATTTGCGTCATCATCATTAAAAAAAGCTTAAACTGAAACATAATTTTGCTGAAAGTATGCTTTGTTCTATAAAATAAATAATAAATAAATATAATAGAATTAATTATAAGAAATCGAATAGTTAATTAAATAAAATACAATTATATAAGAGTAATTAATTGGCACCTCCGAGATGAAACATCCACGAAAGAGTTACAGGAAACAGTTATATTGATAAATTATACATTTTCCTATGCGTTTTGCATTGAGAATCGTAGATTAAAATGTACTATAAGTACTTGCAATAAACTATATTGTAAGTTTAATTAAATTTATTGGCTGATCAACTCTCAGAGAGGTTATAAAAACGAAAAGTGCCAAACGACAGTGCACAGTTTTTGATATGTATGAAAATATATACTTTTGGTTTGAAACTGTATTTATTTTTGTTTGTGTTGGGTGTGCATTGCACTCAATGACGGCGAGACAGCGCCAAGAAGGTTACACAGGCAGCCTACAACATTGTCGGCCGGAAACGGAAACCAGCGCAAACAGGCACGAGCAACACGAGCACCAAAAACGCATGCATAGACCCACCAAGAGAGATGCACAGTAAGAAAATAAAATACAAGAGCAAAGACTCGTAAATTTTGTGAAACAAGGCTTGACGTTGCCAAAGCTGTAAAGTTGGTCAACAAGATAGCTTGAAGTTGGCCAATTGCTTAAAGTTGGCCAGTTTGGGATCTATTAAAACACAGGTGCTAAGACCTATAACTGGCGTGAAGCCAAATTGAAAACATTTTGAATGGCTGTTTCACAGATATTAATGTCTTGAAATCAGCTTAAAATCAAAAGCAACGTCATGTAATTAAAGGTTATTTAAGAGCAAGGCATAACTGGTAAAAAACTGTTAAAACCTGTCAGCAACCTTTGAACTATCTGTAAAACAATCTTTTTTTAGTTTTCCTGCTTCCAAAACAACAAAACTTGGCTAAAAATAAAAAATAAAAATATATGAAATAGTCTCGCTTTCGCTCTTTTTCTTCTTTTTAGGAATGCAATTTTCATTTACTTTTTCGTTAGTAACGAGTGTAATTAATATAAGCAAGTTGAATTAAGTTAAGAGTGCATTACTAAAAGTTTCCCTAAATTTGCGTTTTTGTTATAGTTTCTTGTAAAACTTATGGATGTAAAAAAATAAATATGGGAATAAAGTCTTCTTCACATGATGGCCTTTTAGACTACTCTTCACTTTGCTTCTAGGCAATATTAAAGTTTTTTTATATACCCTCTTTTAGCTACAGGGTATTCGAGTTCCTTATCAATAGGTTGCAGTACGTCCAAGACATCGCTTACTAAAAAAAAATCATTATTTTTATTTATCATGAAAATATTTCTAGAGTTTACTTCCTCTCACGCTCCCATTTAATGTTGAGTGCATCATTTTTAGATGCTGTACAAGGAAGGAGTATTGCAATAGCAAAGTGTTTTTACTTTACCTTATTACTCTCTGCTTTGTAAACGAACTCTAGTTAAGAGAGTCACATATGGTACATATGAGATGTAATTAATGTCATTTATCATTAATCAGCATTTAAATCAAATACCCACTTCTCTTAGAAAAAATAATAATAAAATAAATTTATATTATTAAATATGCGATTTGGATTTTCAAATTAAAACATAATAAGTTAAGAATAATATGTCTTATAGCTTAACATATACGTGAACAAAAGAATATTTTAAATGACAAAAAAGTATATTTAAGTATATTTGCAGAGATTTGCTTGAATTTTACTGCTAAAGTCACATCTGTTCCAGGAATGCTCCCTAAAATTTGAATAGAATGTCAGTAAATGGCTTAAGTAAATATTCTATTTGCCCTTAGAAGTTTTAACTGGGTTCCTGGAGTTGACTTACCCCCGTACTCAAGTAGACTCCTTTTGATAAATCTTCCCTCCCTGTTAAACCTTAGAACTATGCATGGAGTATTACTTATTACTAACCTACTTAGTGGTGAAATCGACTCATCAGTTCTTTTAAGTCGAATTAAATTTAATGTCCCAATTAGATCTTCACGTAACTTTTTACCCCTTAGCCTTGATCGTTGCTTGAGCAACTACTATTTAATTCATGAACCATTTCGGGTTATATGTTCTGACTATAACAAACTTTATTCTCTTGTCTCCTTGGAGGCCTCAACTCCAGTACTAAAACAATCGATCCTTTTTGCTTTATCTAATCGTAACCACTAATTACTAATCTAACGCTGGTCTGATTAGGTTTTTCCCAATCCACGCAACAAATGTTGGACCACTAATTTTATTGTTGAATTTCCCAGAGCTTTAACGTTAACTTTATAAATTTTTTACCTAAACTTACTTTCAGATTTATATATAATTTTATTTTATTTTATTTTAATTTCAAATTTAAATTTTTATTTTAATTTTAATTAATTTGGATTTTATGTCAGTTGATTATAGTTGACAATAAACAAATAAATAAATAAATAAATTTAAAATTGAATGTATTAAATTTGAGCTTTTATATAACCAAACAAAATTTGCAATTTATTAAATATGACCTACACGCAATGTGCACTTGCAACGATTTCTCAGAAACGCTCTCTTATATGAATAACGTTACTCACAATTAACCGCGCTTTGGCTTCGCACATTGACTTCCGGGAAAAAGCAATTGCTAACTTGGCAGCTTTCTAGCATTGTTCCTCTTATTGTGGCAGTTCTTTTCTAACTGCTTCGTTGAAGCTTTTGTTATGAAGGTTCAAACATTTAAAAGGTGTAGTTGAGATGTCAAGCCGTGTAACAAACGATGTTTTTTACTTACCAATGTAAAATAATTGAATGCATTCTTAAATAAACCAATACATTGATGGTAATGATATATATACTAATACTATATGTAGATTTCAAATCTAATTTTAACAGTGGAAGAACAAAACTAGATATGTTTATTAACAGGGAAGCTAAATGTGTTGAAATAATAGGTAAAGAATATAATTATAGCTTCATAAATAAAACGACCCAAAATAATGATATTGTCCTGGACCAATTAATTTATTTTCAAGCAATCCGTTTTTCATAAGTTGAATCAAGATATCTTTAAAATATAGGCTATTCAATGGAAAATCTTCCAAAAGACATAAACTAAAATTCTGTTATCAAAACATTATAATTATTATACTTTAAATATGTCACTACACTTTAAGCTGCTTGCAAAGACGCACAACAATGTACAAAATTTAGCATAAGGGTTGTTAGATATTATTAATATAATAAAAAAAAATGTTTATTTCTTCAAAAACAAACATTAAGTGTCAATGGAAACGCTAAACGATCCGAATAACTACGATATATTTCTTGCAGAATATATAAAAATATAGCCGAAAATTATTTTCTTTCACTTAAATACCAACTTTCTGCACTCAATCCAAATGACATATCACTGAATTAGCTGTGGGTGTCGTAACACAAATTTCTGAAACAGAAGCATCACAAAAGCGTCCAATGGGGCAGGTGCCATTCACAGTGGAGAATTTCGTGGCGCCAAAGCAGAAGGCGAATGTGGTGCGGGAGGTGCAAGCAAACACATAGTTCTCATTGCAGAGGCCACAACTGTCGGTGTCGCCGCAACTGGCTGGCATTTCAGAGCGCTGGAAACAAATTTGTGGCTTATCCGTGCAGACCAAGCCGTCGGGGCAGGTGAAGACCTGATCCTTTTGTGGGGCACCCTTACCAAGGCACAATTGGTATGAGGTCTGATTGATGCAGGCAGCATCGTTGGTAACCTGACATACATTACAACTGCTTTCGACTAAGTTCAGCTGCCAGCACAGTCCAGCCATAACTGAAAGCTATTGAAAACAAAATTTAAAAAAAATACAATTCACATTTAGTTGGAATGCTTACAATGTGAATAAACTTAAACATCTTATCGCTGCTTGCGTTAACTTACAATTGAGTTAAAAAATCAGTTTGCAATAGATCTTTGTATTTCGTTCTTTTTAGCAAACGAAGCAACACCTTGACATAATTTGTATGTCTTTATCATAATTGCTTATCTTGCTGAGCGACAAAAAAAAAGAGAAATGCTGCGATATGATAAGTCAGAGCGACATAAGCCAAATGACCTTGAATATAGACTCTTATCTATAGTTAGCATGAATATTTGAATAAAATAACAATTAAGAAGTATCTGAGAGTAAAACCTTTTTAGAATCTGTTTGTTAAGGTTTTTTTTATTTTATTAATTTTTAATTCAGTATTTCAGCAAACATTCTAAGATGAAGGTAAACGCTAACTTCACATTGAAAACTTAGGAACAAAATAAACAAGCGGAACTTTAACAGGTAGAATCATCATAGTACTAAGTGTGGGGGCTTTTTGTTATGCCGCATATATGAACATTGTATTACAAACAGAGATGTAGTGTTTGTAATTCAACATAGTGACAGCGGAAATTGCACAGTCTGTTGAAATCCAACGATGACAAAAGCTGTTTGTGGGCGTCGGTCATGCAAAATGAATTTTCAATTTTATGGCCAAAGGCAAAGAACAATTTGCAGTGCTAATTGACCGGTCAGGGTGTAAGCAACAATGGGTTTGAGGGCAGAAAACTACCATGCCACACACAAATCATGGCAAGCGTTGAATGCAATCTGAGCAATCCAAACAAAACTGGGAGTTGTGCGGCAAATGGAATGTAGCTGCAACAACTGCAACTACATGAAAATAAAATTTTCAAAAAAATTATAACAGTTGCGAATTCGAATTTCTTACCTGCGGATGCGCAATGTGACCGAGTTAATTGAGCGTAATTACGAACCCTTGTCATAGGTGCTACAAGCAATTCTTTAAAGTCAATTACAAACACCAGCAACAAAGTGCATTCATTCAATTCATATGCTGCTCAATTTACCAGCGCCATTTGACATATTAAAATCGTATTTCCCCATGACAATTGTGTTATCGTGCAGTTTCTTTGTAATTGGTTAGCTTTGATTAATTAGGCAAAAGGAGGTTCATAATTGGTAAAGGTTGCTCAATAACAAGACAAAGGAAACCACAAATGTGACGCAAAACCCGTGAAACGAAATAGCAAACTACAGTAAGCTAACTATTATTAGACACTGTTATTAGCTGAAGTAGTTGATCATCTGCATACAGGCACTTTACTTAAAGGTACATTAAAGCTCTTAAAAATATAAAGCAATGGAATTATAAATGATTGTTTTAATTTCATACTTTACAATAGCCGACATAGTTTTTATTTGATATCGAAAGTCACATAAAGATATTTCTTCAACTATTTACTTGGGTCTTATTTTTTTTCCTCACATTTAAATGCGCTTAAGCAATTTATTTAGTATTATTATTAATATTTATTTGTTTCTCAGTTGAAACGTAAACTTACAATTGCAATACTAATGTCATTGTAAAAGTTCGAGTGTTGGGTATTTATTTATTCAGATTTGCTTACTGTTCATATTTGTTACCTGAAAGCAAATGTTGCAATTCAAACTTCCCACATGAATGCGTATTAAAGTCGAATTGAACACATAATAATTTCCACAAGCAAGCATTTTTATGAGAATTTTATGCCGTTTTATTGTTTGACCCAGAAAAGAAAAGTCAATGCATTCTGTTCATCAGCTCACATTTCTGAAATATCTTGCAAAATAAGAAATCTTTGTGCCAGGCGACAATTTGCCTCCGCCATTAAGCACTTTTATGCTTTTCGGATCAAGTCAAATTGCACAAATCCCAGAGCAAGTGTGATTTATTGTTGTCTGCCGCCGGGCGCTGGATTGGCTCTGCCCCATCATTATGGGCGGCATGCAATTTGTCAAACTGGCAGCAAAATCCTGTGTTAAATGGGCTGCAATTAGATAAATTTGCTACGAATTTTGTCCACTTAAAAGCCTAATCATAAAACAGCTTAGTCTTTTTCAGGTCCCGACAAGATCAAAAACTTGTCAGGTCATACAAATTTGGGGCTTGTATTAATTTAGTGGCAACTAAGCGCGATGCATGCGAGCGATAGAAAATTCCTAAAAGCGAGGCCGACCATTCGACAAGCTCGAGCTTAAGTCTGACACGGTTTTTACAATCAAAAAAAATAAACACTATTTATTGTTGGATGTAAAGTCGTAAAAACTTGCAACCAAAATGGAATTCTTTATGTTGTTCATAAGTAACATAAGTAACATACTATCATGTACCATCAAATCAAATAACGTTTCAAGTGTTGTTGAACGAATATTAGTAAAATTACGTGACTTAAATTTAAAAAAATGTATTTACTTTTAACTTACAAATATGTTTTTACTACCTTTACATTGCTTTTATTTTTCTTGAACAAAAAATATTTTTGAATATTAGATAATATTTTTCTTAATTAAAACTTTGCTTATCGCAATGAAAAGGTTAAAAAGGAAGAAACGAATTATCTTCCAATGCAACTGATTTCAAAGAAATGAGTTTTCTTAAGCTTTCAACAATTTACATGACGTTTAACCTCCTTAAAACTAAATCATTTTCCATAATTCCAATAAGGTATTAAGAAATTAAGCTAGATCCGCGAACAAAAATAAGTGAAAACGTTTCAGTCGGTGTAGCGTAGGGAACGCCTTTGGAAGGATTGACAATTATATGGTATTTTCATCTTGTCGGGTTTTCCTGTTTGTCAACCCAATCCAGGCTTGTCGATCATTTACCAAACAGCGGATCGAGTCCCATTGATTCCTAGCTCAAACGGGAGATGTGGGTGGGTTTTGCCGCTGACTAATAATTGCTACACCAAGGTGCAACTATAGAGTCCCACCTGAGTCTAAAACTGAGGCAAAAGTACTACCAACTCTCGATATACAACTTAAACAATATAAAGTAAGAGAATGATGGTTGCCAATGCCTCTATCATAACTCTCCTAACCATAGTTTTCTAAATAAACTAAATCCGCGCGGAAGACGCCAAATGTAACTAAATGGTGCTTGCAAACGAAGAAAAGAGTTGTATTACTTTCATGGCTATTCCATCGACGAAAGATCTTTCGAAAGATAACGCCGTTGAAGAGAGTTTTGGGTGTGGATGATAAATTTTAACAAATGATTTATGGGTAAGCTAAGTAGATCAGTATTTTGCACGTGCAATTTTTCATTTTGCAGTGGTTATGTAATAACTTTTAATTTTGTGTTTTTTTGCACAATCACTTTCATGAATTTTACCCAAGCTTTATTTTTTTTGTAAATTTTACTATGGCCTATTAGTTGTTTATGTTATTTAATGTATAACTTTTATAGCTGTACAAAAAAATGTTTTGTTTTAGCCACTGCGCTGTACATGAATACACAAAAATGTAAAATCGTGTTCCCAGCTGCTATGTAATTGTGTCGGGAGGACAATATAAGGATTAATTTACTTTATTTTTGTATGCTTTTAAAAAATCGAAGCTAGCAACATTTTAACCGGTTAACTTATGATATGCTTGTGGGGTGTTTATGGGGCTTTGCAGCGAGTTTTCCTTTTTTCATTCGCTGTGATTTTGGTCTTTGTTTTTGCACATTTGCATTCAGTAATATGTATTGTTCTTAATTGTTTAACAATATTATTAATGATTTTTAAACTAACCAAAGGCGTTGACATTCTTTTTTCGTATTTTGCAAAAGTTGTTTCTTCGCCTGCCAAAATTGAAAGGGCAGAGCCAAGTGCATTTCCGACCGAATAAAAATGCAAAAAGAATTGCCGTTGCCATTAGAGCGGGGATGCCGTATCATTTTGTAGGTAACTTTTCTGTATTTGCTGCAACACTAAAGCTAAATGCTTTTATACACTTTTATTTTTTTATTGGAACGAGGATCATGCACGCGACCACTAGGATCTATTGGCCCTCTTACTGTTTTGTGAGTTACAGCTCCTCAAACAGCCCGATCGATCGCAGGAACGCGACGATGGGCATGGTCTGAGAGCCCCATTTTCTCGTAGACAGAAAGAGGCCCCCAGAGAGAGAGCCTCAGTCGGCTGATGGCGGGACACTCCTCAAGCAGGTGCTCTGGAGTCTCATCCCCCTCCAGGCACAGTCTGCAAAGACTGTCTCCCCTAACCTGAGATTATGCAGATGCTGCGCAGTCTGCAGTGCCCGGTCAAGAAACCCGTGACTATACGAAGAGATCTTTGCTCAGCTTCAGACAGTCCTCAGTTCTCTTCTGTTGTAACTGCCTAGCAGTCGCTTGCTCTGTCTTGCCCCATGTGAAACCCGCCAAGCGTCCTCGCATGCGTTGAGCAGATCGATGCACTGCTCGACTGACAAACCCTGGTCCTAGCCCACAGAAAGGTTCAGGGCCCTGGAAAGGAGTGCAGCTCCCCCGGCCAAACTATCGGCGACCTCATTACCGGGAACACCCGCATGTCCCGGTACCCAATATATGGTGACTTGTTTTTACTGCCCAACCTCTTGAGCGCTTCAATACATTGCCAAACCAGTTTGAGACGATTTTATAAGCACTAAGTGCTTTAATCGCTGCCTGGCTGTCTGAAAAATGGCAATGTCTCTATGAACGTATCCCCCCGAAGTTAAAGGTAGCACATCTTTCAATCGCGTGCACTTCCGCTTGGAAAATGCTGGCGAATTGCCCAGGGGCTCATGATACTTGAGTCGGGGTCCGCAGACCCAGCTCCAGCACCCTCATCCGTTAATGATCCGTCTGTGTACCATCTAATAGCATGTGGTTTCACATTATAGGTGGTCGACAGACTGGTCCATCTGCTTGTTGCTAAGCTCCGTTTTAAAGAGCTTCTCAAAACTAAATAGGCCCTTCGCGCATCTTGCGGAAAGGCCAACAGCGTGCCAGTTGCACTAGTGACAGAGGTGATTGCGTTCGCCCTGTCAATCTTATAATAGATCTGTGCGCACTGTGTTTGATGAGACATGCAAAGGCGGAAGTCCTAGCAGTACGTCCAGTGCTGAGGACGGGCAGGTACGCATTGCGCCCGAGATGCACGTGCAGGCAGTCTCTGGAGTTTGCCCAGCTGCCGTTTGGTGACATCCAGGTCAGCACGTCCCGCCCATACCACTGCGCCGTAGCTGACTATGGGCCTCACCATTGCTGTGTACATCCACAGAAGGATTTTTGGGGACACACCCCAGTTTTCCCTGCGAGAGACCTACAACACATTAGGGCTATAGTAGCCTTGCGTACCGCATGCTCAATATGCTGTTTCCACAGTAGTCTCTTGTCCAAGATTACTCCCAGATACTTTATCTCCGTAGAGAGTGGAACTATCGTACCCCCAATGGATATGGGTCTTATGGACTTTAACTTGTAACGGTTGGTGAAGGCGACAATTGTGGTTTTGCTGGATTAATATTCAGCCCCACGTCTTTGCACCAGTCCAAGCAAAGTTTAAGACCCAGAGTTATTCATCACAAAGCGTGTTCTCGAAGTGCCTTTACAGACAATGGTAATGTCATCAGCGTAGCCTTGGCATTCAAATCCATTATCTGTAAGTTTGACTAGTAGCTCGTCCACCACGAGACTCCAGAGGAGAGGGATAGGACACCCCCGGGACAGCCTCTGGTGGTTTGGGCCCTGACCGTCAAATTGTTGACAGTGACTTCCGCTATTCTAGTGTCAAGGAGCTTGCCTAGCCAGAGAGTAAGTCCTGGCTCAACCCCTTTCCCTGAAGCGCCCTAACCACAACATCATGTGCTGTGTTATCAAAAGCACCCTCATGTCCATGAAAGCACAGAGAGCAACGTCTTGGCCTCACTGAGCATTGAAGACTGTTTACTAGGTCAAGGAGAGCCGATTCTGTCGACTTTCCTTCTATAGGCATGTTGATGATCATGCAGGGACTGGACACTAGGTACGAGATCCGATGTGATTTTCAACTATCTTTTCAAAGGTTTTTAGCAAGAAGGATGTCAGGCTGATCGGCCTGAAAGATTTGGGGTGAAAGGGGTCCTTTTCCCCACTTTCGGGATAAAGATCACCCTGGCCGTCCTCCATGCCCTAGGTATGTAGCCCATAGCTAGGCTACCCCGGAAAATACGAATAAGGAACACCATAAGCTGTTCCATCCCTTTCTGTAGATGGACGGGGAGGATACCGTCCGTACCTGGGGCCTTGTAGGGACTAAGCGTACCAATGGCCCATCTTATTCTTTGCTCTGTTACTATGGCTGCAGCCAGGCTCCAGTCCGGTCTCCTGATGGGAACCGTTTCGTAACAGCTGTCGGTGTTGGTGATGGTTTTACAAAGTGGAAAGTGAGTTTGTAGGAGAAGTTCTGCCTTTTCCACCTCATTTTCCGTGAAGGAACCATCTGGCCTCTTTAGGCAGAGTTCGGACAACACTTTGCCTTTCGAGATAGACTTAAAGACTCTCACAGCAGGTGTGGCCTGCTCTAGGTTGGAGCAAAATCTCCGGAAATGGGCACGTTTGCTGTACCGGATTTCTTTATTATACTCTGTTAGTTTCTTGGTGTATAAGTCCCATCTGTCACTATTCTTTTGGCTGTATTAAACAACCTCCTGACCTCTGCTCGAAGCATACCGAGCTTTTATTCCACCAAGGGTTATCCCTGTTGGACTCTATGGAGTTGGTTGGACAACTTGCATGATAGGCATGCATAATCGTCTCGCCAACCTCAGACGAGACTGCTCTAGCTCTTCCTGGAAGAGACCCTCCTACTATGGTTTAGTCTGCTCAGATTTAACCCCAGGTGTGACTGGTAGAGCGGCCAGTCAGTCCGCCGGGGATTCCTGATGACTTTACTAATCCTGAAATTACTACTAATGTCGAAGAGGATGATCCTATGATCCGACATTGACGGTTCTGTGGAGACCCTCCAGTTATTAACTAGCCCAGAGGCACCCCCATTGCCGAAAGTAATATCAAGTACTTCGGCTCTATTTTTGGTGATAAAAGTGGGTTCAGCCCCCATATTGAACACCATGAGGTCATTAGCTACAAGATATTCAAGCAAGCACTCACCTCTACTGTTGTTGTCCGTGCTGCCCCACGCTACGCTATGCGCGTTTGCGTCGCATCCCAGCAGCAATGGGAGTCTATTGCTGCTGCAGTGTGCCACCAGATCCTGAACCTCTGATGGGGGCTTCCGCTTTATCTCCCGGGAAGTAGGCTGACGCCACCACCATGCTCCCGGACGCGCCAGTGATTAGCACTGCTACAAGGTCCCTGCTGAGAAATTTGGAGAGACATAGAAAGTTAGTGTTCTTTCGGACCAAGATGCATGCTCTTGGCGATGTCTCCCTAATATCTACAACTAGTTGTGAACTTACTTGATCAAGGCCGCAGATCCTACCTCTGACGACCCATGGCTCCTGGATGAGCACCAGCCCCAGGTCAGACCTGGAGATCAACCTGCTGATGACAGCCGAAGCTGCCCTCGCGTGATGCAGGTTGATCTGTGCCACGCTGGTGGCCAGCATCCTTAGAGCTCAGGTTCCCCTTCCGAGAGCGTCAGATATGACTCTGACAGCGTCCCGGTGGGTGTCTGCTCATCATCGGACGGCTTCTCATCGCTCCCCGAGCCAACTTCGCTGCGCACGTAACCGTGACAAGTCCGAGTCCAACTCGGCTTCCCAGGCTGCAATTGCTTCTGCTTCGGCTGCCTCATCGGAGGGTGCTGCAGCAGAAGAAGTGCCAGGCACAACGTCTGCTTGCACCTTCACAGCCGTCTCTTTCGCTGCTTGCTTTTTGTGCAGCCGGCACCTCAGCTGACCAAATCTGAAGCTGACCATCATTCCCCCATTACTGAGGAGTGATAGCGCTTCATCCTCCAAGCCAAAGGTCAGCACCTTTCCGCCCTTGGTTTCCAGGCGCCTGAGGATGCGCCACGTCTCGGTGAGAAGACCCTTATTTTGCTCAATGAGCAGTCCAAGTGACTTCTCCACCGTCTCACCAGCCGTGCGTGGCAGGTACACCTTACACTTACTAACATACATAAACCTATAATTTGCATTCAGTTGGAGACATTACATCGGATCAGAGTAACTAAAAATGTATTAAAGGAAAATTATTGAATTTTCTATCTTTATAATATTTTTTTACTTAAAAAAATAAAAGCTTATCTCACAGCATTAAAGTTGTCACTAAAAACATATAATTGTTTGTTATCAAAAAAATAATATAAATGTAAATACAAAACAAAATGGTACCAAGCAACTGAACAATATGTTGAAAATGGCCGTTTGGTTATTAGTCTATAAAACAGCGGATAATAACTGTCAGAAGTTATTTGCATAGTCAACTAAATTCAAGTTGCCGTAGCATAGCAACCACATTGACTTTATTAGCATACAGGTATATTCAACCTTTCCTAAAATAGAAATTGTTTGGCTGTTGGTATACGAATTTCTTGGAATTTCTATAGTTTTGCATACAGTCTGACAACAACCAAGAGCACTCGTGCCATGCAATATTTTCACGATATTCGTTGAAGCCCCTTCGCAAGCTCAATCCAATAGTTTGCGTGTTGTCGTAGGGTTTGCGGTAAGTTTATTGAAAGTTTATGCACGTGCTGCATTTTATGCTTAGAACCTGGTAGTGAGGGAGGGCAGATAGTGTTAAGGGCGCAACACAAGCGGTTTTTGAGAACGCGTTTAAGTTTGTCTCCGAAGTTTGCAGCCGGCTTGCGCTTGTGGCATGATTAAGAAAAGTTATGTTAAATGCCAATAGGAATTTTTAAGGTTTTACGTTTGGTTTTTAAATGAAGATAATAAAAACCAAATGTTTAACACATATTTGCAAGAATTGCGCACAGATAAGGCAATTTTAGTTTGTTTTTAGTACTTACTTTAAGATTTGTATTGTAAAATATTTGTGACACTGATGAATAAGTAAAAGAATTAACTTTTTAATATTTTACATACTTAATGGCAACAATATATTTTATTCGAGTCCTTAAATGCATGTGGAAAGTTCTTTTGACTTAAATCAATGGAATGCAATAAGCATAAACAACATTTTGTTTCAACGGTAAAACAAAACCAATAAGCCATCAAACATTTTAAATTTTTTTATTGAACCTTGAACTTGACTTCTACTCTTACTTTATGACAAAACTGCATGCAAGCATTCAATGTCAAGAACCCAAAATGACCCTGACAATATTCATTAGCAGCTCCTAGCCCATAATCACCTGGGTGCGTGTGCCAAGCAAATATCGTAAGGCAGCAGACAAAATTTAACAAAGACGAAGCGTCTAGTAGTTCCAAGATTCGGTGTGAACCGGCCAAGCACTAAATTCAACTCAATTGATTAACATGTGAATCAGCTTAAAAGGCAATATTTAAAGCTGAGATTATTTTAAGCCGTAAGTGTCATTTACACTTATGGCTAAAGATATTTCAACTAATTGTTAAACATTTAAGCTGCAAAACGTACACAAAAGTCCTTGAATAAGAATTACCCAGTGAAGTCGAGTAAAGTAAAAGGGATAGGGTGGGGAGGGAAAAGCCCCTTTCCTATTATGGGCAAATTGCCGTTGTCTCTTACCATCCTACCGGACAACTTTATCATTGTGTTTTTGCTATTTTGTTTTTGTCGGGGATAAAGCGTACAACTAATTGTGAGCTTGTGCTTTGGACAGATGTCAAGAAGGAATCTTTAAAATTCCAACAATCAGCAATGCATGAAATTTAATTTCTTATTAACTTTTCTAGGTTCTGAATACAAAAAACTAAACAAGGAAAAACAAAGATGCAACATATAAATTGGCTTAAAAGTTTAAAAATAAGAGGAAGTAAGAAATAAACAAACCAATAAGATTCTTGTTGCGTAAAAAAAATATTTGAATGGATATTCAATTAAAAAAAAGTCCATAATGAAATTTTAAACTTGAGAAAAACACAATTTTCTAAAGTTTAAGGTCCTTAAGATAAAAGTTGCTCATCCGTCAGTATATTCTTAATTTTAAATTTTGATAACAAACAAATTAGTTTAAAAAAAGAAAACTTCAAGATGAAACACAAATATTTTTACACCCAGCTGGAAAGTTTCAAGTTGTTCTTAAAGGTGGACATAAACTTACCCTCTTTGATGCGTGCATCTTGTTGCATCGATTAAAGTTGGATGTTGAAAATTGTGAAGTTTAAGTTTGAACTAAGCCGAAAACTGATTTTACGCTTCACAACTTTTAATAGCAATCACGGCGCTTGGTTTTTGAAGACGAGCATCAACGCCGCGGCGTTTGCCGTTTGCCGTTTTTCGGCATCAAAATGTGCGCATAATGTGGCGCTTTAATGGATTCCATTGCATACGTTTAAGCGGCGCAAGCTGCGGCAGCCGCAAAAAATTATGCAACGCCCTCTGAAAAATGGCATCTCATGCAAATTACCAGCAAGCCCCATGCAGAGCCCCTAGTTGCGTACTATTTGTGGGGCGCCAAACTGCGGCATCATTGCGGCATGTTGGCCAGTTGTTGTGTATCGAGAAGAAAGGGCAATTACTTTCGCTGTTGATGTGTTGTTTTAATTTTGCTAAAATGAATTGTCAAATTAGCTTCTGGGGACTGTAGTTAAGATATTTCTGCTAAATTAGCAAACAATGAGAAATTAGTGTTTTCAATTTGACTATTCATGATTATAATTTACTAGCGGACCCCGACCAAGCATTGCTGTGGTGCTTTAGATGTTAAAGCCCCTTTCGATCAATTTACAAAAATCTCTTTAAGAAAATATCTTTGTTAGGTAATAATGACAGATGAGACACAATGGGGGTGAAAGGTAAGCGTGGCAATTATTTTTTTTATCCGGTGATCACTCCCAATAGCTCCACACAATTTAAAAAAAATTGGTACACCGGTTTCATAGTCTATATGCTGTAAAGTTACACACATACGTTGACTTTTATATATATAGACTAGTCAACACTCTCGCGTTGCTGTAGTGTTTTTTGACCTCTACTCTATGAATATAGACCACATGATATTCTCGCTGATCGTCTGTTTCACCTCTCAAATGCTCACTTGCTTTGCTTTGATTTCGATGATTTTTTTGGAGGCATTTGGAACAAAACTCTTAAAGAAAATATCTTAACTGTTTAAATATTTGTTAGGTTTTAATAACTGATAAGACAAAGTAAGAAAATATCTTTTCTGTTTAAATTTTTGTGACGTAACTATGACAGATAAGGAAAAGTGGGCATAAAGGTGGGCGTTGCAAATTTGTTTGCCACAACCCGCTTCAGCGGTTTTGGAGTCTATAAGCCTTAAGTCCACACACAAGCAAACATACATTGCCTTTTATGCAAATAGATTAAAGTGTGACTTTCTTACATTAAACAATGGAAACTCATTTTCCAATGAAAACTTAAGACAGCTCTTGAAATTAAACTTTTACTGAAATGTAATTTTGTCAAAGCTTTAAATTAATTGTGAAGTGGCTGTAATTTCTGTGAATATTCCTTGTTTCAATCAAAAAGGTTTCACTTGTATATTTGACAGCACGTCTGGGGAAAATGAAAATTTATTACTCGCTTTGTGGCCACTCCAATAAAGCGCACATGACAATCTGCCTGGCAAACAATTGGCTCAAAGCCCATGCCACAATTATGGCATAATTAAAACTAATTATGCCAAAAGTCTAGGAAACCATTTTCAAATAAACGTCAAAGTGTTGAAATTTTCATAAGTTGCTTGCTTGCTCCTGCCAACTTTCTCTTACACACACTCTTTGGCTGCTGTCTCGGAATCGCACAGAACAGACGTTTCTCGTTCTAAGTAACGACAGGGAGTCAATATGTTAGTAAGAAATGCTGGATAAAATGAACTAGTTCTTTCTATACTTTCACCGGCATAAGGAAGCTTTATTGATTGCTTTTTAAGCTCTGCGAATCATATCTATGAAAACTGTTAATTTATTTTCCACTTTCATATCAAAGTTTCGAATGCACCTATCCTAATCTTGACCTACCAATGCTGATTTTATATGCAACAAGGAACCGGTTTATTTAACACTTTCATATTATCCATCCCTGAATTACAACGTCTCGAGTTTTTTCGCGTTCAACGCATTTCCTAAATGAAATTAATGCAAATGCGGCGCGACGCGTCAGTTTCTGAAAATGCCAAACGGAAGCCGCGAATTTTCACACGTCTAGGCGACATGACAAATACCATTATGTGTGTGTGTGCGGTGTTTATGTGTTTGTTTGTTGTGTGTTTTTATTTGTTTTAGCTGCGCAACTTTGCGGCTGCCTGAGCGCCTTTTGTTTTCTGCGGCTTTACGTCGGAAACTTAACCCATGGGTAAAAAACTATGCCGCAATTTTATTGTGTGAAAAATAGTTTGTGAATGTGTTACATTTGTTTATGCATGTGTAGGTTTGCTGAGCTTTTGAAGGTGTGAGCTGGCATACTTAAACTTGTTGACCTTTTCAGCAATTGCGATTAAGTAATCATTTCAGTATTTTAAGAATTGAGTTCAATTATCAAAACTACTAAATTTGGATCGAATTTAAATAAAATCGTTATATTTAAAAAATAAATATGTATTTAATATTATGTATGGAAATATGTACATATTTTGGAAGATATTAGTTCTTTGTTAATTGTTCTATATTCATTCGTTTTCTTTTAAGATATTTACTCTTTCGGCGCGCAATACAGACTGACGCTAAGTCGCTGTTAACTAAAATAAAGTATCGAACTTAATAAAATGAACTTAACTGAAATAGCAGGTCTGTTAAATATAATGATTGGGACCACAGGCATATGGTGTGTACTTTACTTATCGTAAAACACTGTTAAAAGAAAATATTTTTACATTTCTTGAACCTCGAATAAATTAAATCTCCAGTAAAATTTTACACCAGGGACAAAAGATCCTTACGTCTTGCCTATTGCTAATCTTGATAATTGATTTAAAGTTTGTACTTGAACCAAATAGTTGAGATATTTTCTACATCAACTGACTACTACTAAATTATAAGTTTATAGACAAGTATTATAAGTGGATATTATTTGACTATGGAGCTTACGTCACTTTGACATTACTTAGAAAATAGTTTACTTTTATTATCATATCAATATTTTTTTAAATAGTCGACACTTCATCGGTAATTCATATAAGAATCATTAAGCTGCAAATAGTATAAACATAATGTTTCGAAATCAATATGATAGTGACGTGACCCTCTGGAGTCCCCAGGGTCGCCTCTTTCAGGTTGAGTACGCAATGGAGGCGGTTAACCAGGGTACAGCCATAGTTGGCCTGAAGAGTGCGGACTTTGCTGTTATCTTGGGTCTTCATAAGCAATCCACCGAGCTGGGTGCATTGCAGCCAAAGATCATTTCGATTGATAGTCATGTGGGCATATCTATATCGGGTCTATCAGCCGATGCTCGCTATTTGGCCTCATATCTACGCTCAGAGTGCTTGGCATTTAAGCATTCGTATGAAACGTCGTTTCCCATTCGCAAAATGGTCAACCGTCTGGGCATTAAGATGCAGACGAATACGCAACGCTACGATCGTAGACCTTATGGAGTAGGTCTTCTGCTAGCCGGATACGATGAAGAAGGCAGCCATATCTGTCAAGTTATGCCGTCTGCCAATGTGTTTAGCTGCAAGGCAATGGCCATGGGAAGTCGTTCCCAAGGTTCGCGCACCTATTTGGATCGCTGCAAAACGGAATTTCCATCTTGTTCCAAGGACGCCCTTATTTGCCATGGTATCAAGTCTATAAGTCAAGCTCTACACAGTTCCGAGCAATTGCTTGTCTCAATTGGAGTCGTTGGCAAAGATCATCCATTTAAGTTACTCACAATTGAGGAAGTCCAATCATATCAAAATTTATGTAATCACCCTCAAAGCTCTGATAGTTCCAAAAATTTAGAACCCTCCGAAAATTCATCAGTGCAAGTCAATTTAACACCAAGTACTTCAAACCAACAATTGTAGATTTGTATCGAAAGAATCGATCATTTGTAAATATTATTAATATTTTTATTGGTAAATGCAACTAAATTTATGTAAATCTAACTTTAATTCCGCAGTAAATAAATCGATATATTTATCCATCAAATTAATTATATGACTTCTTTGATAAATTGTTATTAGGTATACCAAAGCTTCATCGTCATAAGTTATATGCTTACGGACAAAGCATCTTTAGAGCGTTACAACAAATTGAATTATGAAAAGTAACGTTTAAATATTTTTGCTGATGGTTTGGCTAAAAAGTGGATAGTAATTTGCCAATTAAAAGGTCTGCTAGTGCTAAATAAACACACAAACAGAATCTGGCAAATGGCAAATGGCAAATTGACGCCCAAAACCCACCCACAAAGTTCACAAGCACGAGCTTTAAGGCATATGGGCTAATAAAAGTTGGGCAAAGTATTTAACGCGCATAGATGGGGAGCTGCGCGGCAAAGAAGAAGTAGAATATGGAATCAGTAGCTCAGCAATGTCCTTGGCACGCAAATTAAGCGTGAAGTTGTTAGCTGTCTGCCTGTGCTTTCCGCCTCTTCGAGTTCAACTTTGCACTGTATTTGGTTGCTCCTTTAAATGGCATCAACAACCTTACCGCAATGTGAGCAGCGACAGCAACAACAAATGTCAGGGGTGGGTGAAACTATTAAGTGAGCCATTTTGTGTCCTTGTTTGTTGTTTGTTTAGCGTAAAAGTTTGTTTAGGGGTGGTGTGTCAGCTTTACTTCAGTGTCTTACATACTTACATTCATATATCCTCTAACATTGTGCACTTAAAACTCTCTTTATCTCTCTCAGGACATGATAGGTCTCAATTTGTCGTGCTTCTGGCTTCACAGGTTCAGGTAAAGACCTTGCACAGCTTGTTAGAGTGAAGCACAACTGACTAAATAATGCAAGGGAATATTTGTTGATTTACATTTTTTGTGTTTTACGCTACGCAAACACCGTATTTAGCGTATACGCATAATATATTATTAACATAAGTAATACAACATAAACAAAAGTGAGCTAGAGTTACCAAATTTGGTGACAATATAGCTTGTGACATCCCTTAACAAATTTGGTAACTCTAGCTGTTAAATTGTGGGAAAGATGTGTGCTTCATCGATTTTCAGTAATCGATTTCCCAGCCTATAGTAGGCGTAGATATCGAATCTTCGCTCTATATCTGTCCCGCCCATAAACAGCGATATTTTCTTTACCTTTGGTGTCAGAGTATAAAGATAATATACCCTTAACTATTAATTTCTTATATTGTTTTGTATATTTTTCTTATCTTTAAATAAAATATCTATATTCAAGATTTTGATTTGATTATTTTGCTTATTGTACCTTCATTAGAACATTGTGTGTATCAAATGCGAGTTGCAAAAAAACCATTGAGATAAATTTGTTGACTTGCCACAAAACTGCATTCCATGCTAGCCCATCGATTGCTTGTCAAACTTTTGGCCGGCACTGTCAAGTGCCTCAATCCGCAGAGGTTCGTGGCAATTGCGGCTACTGAACTGTCTCTGCACTTGATTTTTTACTGCTGTCCTTTTGGGCTCAACTAAAAACAATCAGTGGGATAGACTCGACATGTGTGAGTTGTCAAATAAAAGTAAAAACTCCAATTCTTTTTTATACCCTTCACACATGTGAAACAGGGTATATTGAGTTTGTCATGAATCTGTAACGCCTTAAAGGAATGATGGGAGACCCCATAAACTATATATCAAAATGATCAGGACGAGCTCAGGAATTGATTTCCGCGTGTCCGTTCGTCCGTCCGTCTGTCTATTTCAACACGATTTCCGGCCAAACTGCTGAACCGATCTTGATGAAACTTTCACAGATTGCTTAGATTATGTCGGGTTTGTTCACTATGAAATTTCATCCCGCTCGGACCATATCGTACTATCAATTGTTGTTGCTGTCGTGCACTTTCAAGTACCTACATTTAGCTCATTTGCTTCAAAAGTGGTATAACGCAAAAAATTGTCAAATTGTGTGAAGGGTATCATAGTCTTGGCATAGCCAAAATTAACTATGGTTTTGGTTAAATAAGTTTTCTTAACGTTTTCTGGAAACATTTAAAAACTATGTTGGCAAATATCAAACATAATTTACAATGCATTTTGTGGCAGCTTTAGCTTCTAATTTGGTACATTAAATATTTGCAGCTCGTATATTTGCAAACCAAAAAGCATAAACAATGAGCTGTGCAGCGCAGAAAGTAAAGTTAGATTTTAAATAAGTACATGTATATTTATACATATATGTATGTGTACCATAGTAGAAACATATGTGTACATATTTCATTTGTGGAGCCAGCCAACCTCAGCATCGAGGAAACATACCCCGTTAATGTATTAAATTTAAGTTTGCTTAGGCAATTAAAAATGTGTTCTGTTTTATTATAAGTATTTATATAAACATGTTGCTTACGATAATGATAGCTATAGTTTGTAGACGATTCATTAAACAAGAAGGTTAGAAAGCTAAACCAGTAAATTATGCTTATCTTGCGTACTTGTACAGGATATCTTTTAGTCCTACAACCTATCACATACATATTTATTATGATTGTTTATTTATGCACAGCCCGTTTGCCTGGTCTGCAGATTCATTTAGTCCCAAATTATGCTGCAGCATATGAATATTGAATGGACCAGAAAGGTAGACAGCTTGTGTGGCAGTATGAAATATATATACATATATATATAAAAAAAAAAAACTAGAATCAAATTCCCGTTAAAATTCACTAAAATTTTATTTCTGTCCATCAGCATACTCTAATGGACCGTGCCAAACGAAACATGTGTAGGAAGCAAACAGCTTGTGCTTCATCATTAGGTTAAGCGAACCATTATATGTTATCAAAGTGCCGTTGAAACACGTGGCAAAGGCTCAATGAGCGCATACAAATTTACATTTCTTTTATAGGTGCTTAGGAATAAAAAGCCTAAGTAAAGCGATAGCCAAGTGCGTGAGCATTGCTCCAGGGTCTACTTGTGTTTCACTTAACTGCAAGCTTATTTCTGGGAGTTGAAGCTTAAAGCAATTCTAGATTTAACTTTGTAAATCTCTCAAAACCTGTTACAGTTCCTAGCTTCTAAGAAATTTGTGTACATGCTTGCGAGAGACGAGCGAATAAATAAAAGTAATTGTTTCTTGGAAGCAGCTATAACTTAATCATATCACTAAAATACTATACTCAGAATCTGCCTGAAATGGTGGGCAAAAAAACAAATAGCATTCAGCTGTAATTGAATTTAATTTAGCTTAAAATGGTCTTTGGAGAGCCATATAATGAAAAGTGAAGCTTGAATAAGGACAGCAAAGTTTCATACAAATAGCCAAATTAAAACTTAAAATATAGAAGATAAAATCAAACATTTGGTCAAAAACATGAATTTACTAAATTTGCCCATTAATTTATTATATAACACGCTTATATTCTAATTATAATTTCAAAGGACTATACTAAAATATTTTGAGTAAATGAAGCATTCAAATTTCCCCGAACTAGACTGTATTGATATTAAAATAATAGCTGGAAAACAGCATGAATTAAGTTGAATAAAACAGATTGTTTGCGCAAACTGCATAAACTGCTTGCATCACGATCCGTCGCAATCCAAAAACAAGTTGGCAATACACTTGCACAAATTGTGTTCACGCCCAAAAAACAAACTTTAATAAAGTGCAAATACTTCGTTGAATAGTTGACACACAATTTCGATTGAAATGTGAGCCAGAATATTGGACAAGTGCTTTAATGCGGCTTAGACGAGAGGGCACAGGGTCAAAGTGTGCAACATTCCACTTGCCACAGACTGCAAGTTGAACCGAGTACGTGCACACCCTGCGGCTGAGTTGGGTTCTGTTCGCTGGTGATGCTTGGCTCAAGTTGCAATTTCTTGTTGGTTTTTCATCCTTTTTTGGCCACATGTGCTACATTTTGTCATGATTGTGCATGATTGTTATTTTCCTCACGAAATTCAATAAAATAAAATAAAATACATATATGTACATATAAAAAGCGAGCTGAAAAATGTCTTTGTAAATTTTTATGGCCACTGCCTGAAATTTGGTCAGCTTGCCTTTTATGAGTGCCAAGTTATTCCGCAAAGTTTTTGCTATGTGAGTTTAACAAGCTTAATTTTTTTTATGCTCTTTCTTTTATTGTACAACATACTTGCATATAAATATGATGTTATGATTAAACACTTTTTGGGGTTAGTACATGCATGTTGGCTATGCCTCGAAAACTTTTGCAACTCTGCCCTATTTCCACTTCCGCTCCCAAGCTCCTTGGCTTTCCTCGAAATAGTTTGCGAATTAAGATGCACCAGGCACTTTGCTTATGTAAATATTTGCAATTAAAATAATTGAGTTTTAAGTTGTCCATTAGACAAGTTTCACTCGAGTGCAGAAAATCATAAAAGTTTTCAAGCCACAAATTTTCTAGTACTATGTAATTTACTTATTTGCTCTATTCGGTGAAAAGGATAGCAAACAAATGTTTCCTTAAAATATATACATGCTCACATACTTTAAGCTGTTGAAAATACATCTGACAAGTGTTTCACGAATTTTCAATCAGCATAATTATTTATTATTTTATGCTATTTTCAAGCTCGCAAAACATCAAAGCTTCCTGTATGGCATATAAATTTGAATAAAAATAACGATAAAGCAATCGATTGATTTACCACGATAAAAACCAAAGAGCTCATTGAACTTTTTGTTGGCCAATGTACATTCAATTCAGATAGATATCTTAGAATCATTTACATACCCATATATATTTATTTTTAATGTTTTTTCTTAGGATTCTGTGTGCTTCGGAGGTTTGGCAGCTGTAAGCAGAATGGGCTGCTGTCTTTTTAAAATTTATTCAAAAATATTTCTTAACATAATTTATAGAAAATCTATTATTCAAGTTTGCTTCAAGCATATTTCTTTTTTATTTACTGCTAACATATTTACATATGGATAAACTCAACCCAAAAAACACATCAATAACATAACTTAATATATTTTTTATGGAATGAGCTCTGCGGCATTGTACTTGTATGTTTGTGTGTTTGAAAAATGTAGCAAAAGAGCTACAAAAAACTGACCCTCGGCAAAGGCCTAACATCGAAAACAATACAATTCATAAGGAACCTGCCCTAAAATGATTTAAATCAATTGGCTATCAATAAATCAAACATGTTTTGGACATTCTTAATAAATTATTTGTGTTTTGCACTACATTTAATCAAAAAAGGATGTTAATGTTAAATGTGTAAACCAGACTTTTGTGCCTTTTACTGTAAAGCAATTTCTTTTAACAACTTGTCTCGTTCATTTAAACTTACTGCAATACGAATCGTATTGAAGGTTTACTTTTACATATACGCCTTGTGATTTTCACTGTTTCTTTGTTGATTTTTCTTTTATTGACTTGTTGTTGCAATCTGTTGCATTTTGTGAAACGTTCTTTGCCCCTTGTCCCCAAGGCATCGTATCAGCTATGCATCGCTTCCCGAAATTGTTGCAACACAACAAATATACAAAAAAAATAATGGAAAAAACGATTCAGATGCGTTAACAACGCCAATGGGCGAGTTTAAGAGTTAAAGCTGCGCTGTTGTTTCAGTCACTCGCTGTGGGACATTAACAGAGCTTTTTATTCAACTTAATATTCACTTCTCTATACTCTTTCATAGGGTAGCATACTTTTGTGCTGAACGTGTTTGGCTTCGGAGAAATTAATTATATTCTTATATTTTTGAGCAGCACAATCTCTCAACTTGCTTCTACAGTATCAAAGTCTTAGCTTCAGCTTAAGGTCTTTTAAATATTTTAATAATAAAGCAGTTGATTCCCTTTCTTGCTAGAGTATATTACTATCGGCTTACCACAGATATCTGTTGATAACTACAATATAGAATGGAAGCTGCGACAATAACACATTCAGTCGGCTATTTAAGTCTTTATCAGCGCAATATAATTGGAATATGAGACACGCACGCCAAAAAACAAATCAATACATTTAAATTCTCACAATTTTCATTGCTTGCAATATTGAGAAAGCATGAGAAATATGTATCCTTTCCAAAAATCCTTACAAGCATCTCAACAATATTAAAATAATTATTTTGTTATAAAAGTAGCCATTTGATGTCGAATCCGGGGCTCAGTTTGATAATACAATTTTCACTGTCTCATGCAAAAATTTAGTAAAACCTTAAAAACAAAATAAATATCCAACCTGCAAATTTTACTCATTTTGTTTTTTAATATAGAATTGTAAACCTTAACAATTTTGATTTTTGTAAAATTTTATTTTTATTTCATATTCAACATTAAATTTGTTTCATTTCAATCGATAAATAATGTCATGTCTTTTTGTAGAAGTAACCCACATACTGCTCACAACTTGCTTGATGGTTCACCAGGTGACCGCGTCTTTGAAATATATGATTTACTACTAAGAATTTTTTTCCATAGGACCCAAGAGACGAATGACGGCATTTAACATCTGTCTTAACCCATTCATATCGAGTAAGATATAATTTTTAAATGCAAAGATAAAAATTAATTGCAACAAAATTTGCATTGCTGCCCTGTTTGGACTGCAACTGTATAAATTTGAATTCTTTAACCATTTAACGTACTTTGTGCGCGTTGTGGCAGAATTGTGGTTATGACTACTGTAAAATGCAATGTTTGTTAAATTGTTTATAGTTTTTTAATTTCACTGTGGCATTGCGGTGGTCATGATGTGCCGTGATATGCCATCGGACACAATTCTCTGGGCATTTTTATTGAGCTTCCTGAATTGTTTATTATAGGCAACTTATAATGGATTTATTAAATGCAATCAATGCAACCATAATAAAGTGCAGTGCAAAAAAAAAAAGAAGTGAGCGAATTAATTCAAAGGAACTGCACATGAATAATTAATTGGATTACCCTACTTTATATAAGGTAGTATTATAGTTTTATAAAATTAATAGATACAAATATTTTCGTGAATGATTTAATACATTTAGCAATATTATTTTGCATACAACTATTTTAGATAAAGCTATGTAAAATCTATTAAAACATTACATTTAGTTGAATTAAATTTTTCTCGTTGTAAAAAAGTGTACAAATACGTATATATAACAATACTTGACTAGAGAGGCTTTCAGCAAATGTTAGACATCAGTTACATTCAAGTCAAGGCAGTTGATCCAGAAATGATCAATGGTGTGATACAAATGGGGCTGTGTATTGCCAATGCTGTGGTTCTCATCTGTATATGTCTATAATAGGAATGCGTATTAGAGGTTCATTTTTTAGTTAAAAATATTTAGCTTACTTGCTCCTCGAAGGGTATATCGGCTCTTTGTAGCAGCTTGGCTAAGACCAGTGAGTGTTGGTAGTGCACATTATCATCACCAGAGCCATGAATCAGCAGAAAGTCGTGTGTTTTAAAATTATCCAGATGCAAAAATACACTGCTCTCATTATACTTGAGTTGATTATCCTCCACGGTTGGCAGACCCATGTAACGCTCAGTATAGATGGTATCTAAAAAGCATTGAATGATATGGCATCGTGAACAGAAAAGAAAAACAGCCCTTACCATAATACAACCAGGAGGTTACTGGCGCCACAGACACACCACACTGAAAGATGTGCTCGTTGTCCTGTTCGATTGTCTTCGCCGTCATATAGCCGCCATAGCTCCAACCCCAAATGCCGGTGCGTTTGGGATCAACAAAGCCAAGATTATTTTGCAGCCATTTGGTGACAAATAGTTGATCCTCCACCTCATGATCGCCCAAGTCATTGTTTACAGAAAAGAGCAGGTCTTTGCCCTTGTTACCAGTGCCACGCCCATCAATGTAGGCGTAGATAATATCTCTTGTGGTTGTCACAAATGCCTCATAGCCCACAGTAAATGCATTTGTAACACGCACCGAATTGGGTCCACCATAGACAACAACAACCATGGGATATTTTTTAGTCTCTTCGAAGTTAGGTGGCAACGCCAGCTTTGCAATGCCAGTGCTGCCATCTGCTAGCTCTACGTTCATAAATCTGTATGTGGGGCGCAGCTTTTTTGCTAAATTAGCCCGATAAGCGGTATTAAGTTCCCAATCGATGACCTTTTTATGACTAGGTATGGCAACCTGCCTAACTTCCGTATAGGACGGATTGGGACCGTTGCAGGTAAGTGTGTAGTACAAAAAGGATTTGCTAAACGTCGCACTGGCCGAGCGACATTCAATGCCATCAACATCAACATGATTACAGCTGAGGCATTCGTCGTTGCTGTAGACATGATATTGAGCCGGATCACCCAACTGAGTGGCCTGATAGTAGCTGGAAAAAAAGGTTAAAAAATTCTTGAATCTTTCAATTTTCAATATTGTGAAATTAGTTTTTAAATTAAAGATTTTGATTTACATGCTTTAACATTGAGTTTTGTTAAAATAAATAATTTGTTTTTTTCTTTTTTAACAATTAAAATTTTTTACTTTAATACGAACACTTTTTCTTCTTCATAACTATGGAGTTGCTAATCCTGTTTAAAGTACATTCAATAATATACCAATTCGTTGCTTAAATAGGGATCAGTAAATTCAAAAGAGTATTTATCAGAGACAAAAAATGGTATCTTCAAATTTTAAAATAGGTATTTTAAGGTATGAATTTGTTATATGTGGTTTTTTAGTTTAGAATGCAAAAATTCATAAGAAAATTTAACTGGAATGTCTGACATAACCCTTTTAATACTCAATAGCAAACGTAAAGAGTATATTGGGTTTGTGCAATGTATGTCATGGAGTCTGTCCGTCCGAACGCAATTTTTTTCGACTCCCTTCAAGCTAGAGACTTGAAATGTGTCAAGATATGGGTTCTACGCCTACTGGGGACTGGCAAATCGATCAATTCGATAACTTAAAATCAATAAATCTAAATATTTCCCACATCCTTACAGTCAGAGTAACCACATTTGGCAAAAAACTGCGTCACTAAATTTTGAGCCATGCCCACACTTTCTGCCCCTAGATTCCTCGTATTTTGAAATCAGAAACGAACTAGAACCACCGAATTTGGTGTCAGGATAGGTTATGATGTCCCCAAAAAAACTGCATGAAAACTTTGGATGCCACGCCCAACCATACCACCCTCGCTACTTTCGAAAGTCTTAGTTGTAGAGTCAAACTTGGAAAATCAACGATGTAAAATCAAACTCAAATTGGAAATTCATAATGTATCTACTGTTAAATAAAAATACTAGTCATACTATGTGAAATGCAATGTAAAATAATAATTGATATTATTGTTTAAATTTAAAGTATATTCCCTTTTTTGTAGCAACTACAAACTTCTATACCAGGGCTGTTAAGTAATTATTACTAATCGTAATCAATAGAAATTAGATAATGAAGTTCATTTTTGGCAAAATAATCAATTATCTACGATTATTAGCTGGGTTTTGACGATTGCTATTGTAGAATGATTATTTCAGGTTTAATAAAAATAATCGAAATTAATCAAAAAGTAATCCAATTACTTTTGTGGATATAAAAACGGCACAAGACAACAAGCCACCGGAGCATGAACAAAACAACTTTGAACAAGAACTTTCTTAATTATGAAATAAAAAAATAATCAAAAATTATCATAAAAAGTACTTGGACTAACTTTTAATTATTCTCTTGTAATCCTCAAATAATCTTGATAAAATTTTGCTTATTTGTACCCGTAATCAAAAAGTTATCAAAGCTTTTTAGTAAAAAAACGATTATATAATCAATTAATTATATTTTTTTAAATAAGTTGATTGATTAGCTGATGTATTTAAAGCCAGTACATCAATTAATTGATTTTTGAAAAATAAGTTAATAATAATAATAATAATAATAATAGTAAATAATAATAATAAACCAAATTATTGATTTTTGAAAAATAAGTTAATTCATTACTTATCGTAACATAATTTGATAGCTCTGCTATAGACTAACATGTTCGATATAGAGTATTGCCCAGTCTTTCACCTCCGACAGCAACATTTTACTTAAGACTTAAAGACTATTGTTTGAGTTTGCGTACACTTACAGCTTATCATTGGCCTCATCATATCCATAGACATTGAGAACAGTGAATTGACCGCGACGCTTCCAAATGTTCTCGCCCGTTTGTAGGTTAAGGTTCCACACCTGATACCAGTTATCGATGAAGTAGGCAAAAATGCAGTTCAAGCCATCCTTGAGGCACTTGGGTGTGCTCATGGCCACCCAGCCGTTGGGCTCCTCAATGCGCTTGACCTCCACACAGACGCCCAGATGGCTGCAGCTTTGGATCGATGCGATATTCTGGCGACGATTCATCCAGGTGATGAGCAGATGGCTATTATTCGACCAGACCACATTCTGTAGAATGTGATCGGAGCTGACAATATTAACAGGTGCCTGAATGCGTTTCAGAATGGGATCATTGTTGGTTAGATCATACACACGCAGATAGACAATTGGATTGGGTGTGCCCGATTTGGGATACTTGAGCTCCTCCTCCTGTGGGTACTGAGAATACGAGTTGAGGCCGTCACTATACAGGAAATACTTGAATGTCTGCACTTTGGTATCATCAAAAAAGCCAACTGCTAGCTTCGTGCCATCTGCTGACCACCAGAGGGCGCTGCCACTGCTTAGCACCTCCTCCTCGTAAACCCAATCGGGCACACCATTGTAGACAATACCATCCCTGCCATCCTCCGTAATGGCTATCTCCATATTCTCCGAGAAATGTATGTGCACATTGTTTTGGTAAACGTAGGCCAATCGACCTTTGAGCGGAGACCAGCCACAATACTGCAGCTTCTCACCCTTGCGTATCTTAATGGCCGTATTTGTGGCAATATCGTAAATATCGTATTGAGCCACGTACGAATGCCGGAACTTCTCAGTTAAGTTGTGTCGCACCAGTATTTTTGTATTGTCCGGTGAGAGCGTAAATGTGGCGCCAGTGTATGAATTCTGAAAGAGCGAGCAAGCGATTTAAAATATATTCACTTAAGAGATATTATTTAATAAATACCAAAAAAGTGGATTCTAGAAAAATTGTATCCGTTTTGGTGGCCGCATTGAACTTGTGTATGGATCTATCACTGGCAGTATAATAGAACTCCTCTTCTGTGAATTTATCAAATTTAATAAGTCAATTTGTAGGGAAAATCTTATAAAATTATATTAAGCTCTAACTTAAAAGATATGCTTATTTATATCTTATGTTCGTGTGTTGGGTATGTAAACTCCTACTTTGAGGAAATTTTTCGTGTGTGTTCAAGTGGGTTCGAGAATGGTTTAGATTCACGATTCGGTCAACTAGTTAATGGTTTACATGTGTTATCAATTCATAATGCATTTTATTTATATGGCAGTAGGCAATTCAAAAAATATATCGAGAAAGCAAAGTTTAGTTAGAAATCTAACGTTCAGTCTAGCCAGTTCGTTGTCAGTGGAACTAAAATTAATTTTAAAAATTGTCGAAAGTAAATTTTTTCACCGTGAATATTAAAATTTAAATCCGCTTGTGAATACTCGGTTCAATTGGATTTGATACGTTATACAAATTTGGAGTCACGTGAGTGGAACTAAAAAGTTTTTATTGAAGAAGTATGAACAGGACAACGTGTGTCGGATCCGCTTGTATATATATAAAATTGAATGTTTGTCTGTATGTCCTTTATTGACTCTGAAATAGAGGTGGGCACGGGCCGGGCTTTTATCGGGTACCCGTGGGCATCCGCGGGTAACCGTGGGTACGGGCTGAAAAATCATATTTCGGGTTGGGTGCGGGCGGGTGTAGGTTAGTCCGTTCAACCCGCTTTACCCGAAATAAAGTTAGTAAATATTCTGGTAAATACTTAAAAGTTTCCTTTTTTTGTAACTTTGTGTACAAACCCTCCGTTTAAAGAGTTAAGTTTATTATCAGAAGAAAGAAAAGATCATGTTTTAGAAACGCGAATGATGACTCGCAAACTGAAAACTCTTCGCCAAACACGAGTCACGAGTCTCAAGAGTTTTTTGACACGCATCAACCAAAAAAACTAAAACTTGACAAAAATGCCATTGATTTAGAAATTGAAAAATATTATGCCACAACTTCTCATTCAAACTTGCCAATTCTAGAATTTTGGAAACAAGCAACTGACCTCAAAATACTGCAAGTTGTGGCTAAAAATATATTATGCATTCCTGTTAGCTCTGCGACAAGCGAGCGAGTTTTTTCTTCATCTGGTAAAATTCTCAATGAAAGACGTACAAGACTTTCAAGGACGAATTTGGACAAGCTTGTTTTTTTGTACAAAAATATGTAATTTTATTTAATAAAAATAAAAAACAGTTTTTGAAAAAAGATCTAAATTTTTCGGGCGGGCGGGTTGGGTTCGGGTATGATATTTTTTTTTGCCATCGGGTGCGGGTAAAGATTGGCGCTGCGGCCCATGGGCTGGGTCGGGTCGGGCGCGAAAAATTAGGCCCATGCCCATCTCTACTCTGAAACCGCTGAACCGATTTTGTTGATATTTTGGTAAGTTATTTTGATAAAAATTGCAACTTCCACCTTTTTCGACCATTTGTCTTATCTTCTGTTAATACCTCAGTAATATTAAAACAGTAAAGATATTTTCTTAAAGAGTTTTTAAAATTGAATTTTGTAAATTGTTCGAAATGCCACCAAAAAAATCAATGGGAAGATAAACATCAAAAGTGAAGCAATCAAGTTAACATTTGATAGGTGAAACAGGCGATCAACGAGGGCTCCACTAGTTCGGTTCATAATTTATGTTCAAAAACATAAAAGGAGGCTCCTACCATATTGGCTTATATAATTTTATGAATTGAATATGAGCAAAGCAATAAGTGGATTCCATTTCATAAATCTTTCCTCCCTGTAAAGCCGTAGAACTGATTGTACTTATACTTCTAACCTTGATCGTTTCTCGAGCAATTAATTACTTAATTATTTTGTGTTACATGCTCTGACTAAAACAAGCTCTATTCTATAAAAATGCAAAAATAAAAAGTTAAAACCCTACCCTCCTCAAAGAACTGGACTCGAATTTGGTTTGTTTTACTATATTGTGTTGCAATTGTTTTATTTACAAAGCTTGCCAATTTTCAATTTCCAATGCTGATTAAGAGAGGCATAATTGGCTCTCTTAAAGTAAAACTAAATAACACAAAAATAAAATTAAATAAAAGAACAGTAAGTTACTCAATGATTTTAGATTGAAAGTAAATCACAACTGTTGATTCATGTTTCCTTATTTAAATACAGTTTCTCTGGATTGTGAGTGAGCCACTTTGAACACCTACTTCCTCTTATAATATTCTACCAAAGGCAAACCAAACTTTGGTGAAACCTGATTGGATGCCATTTTTGGAAACTTTGAAGATCACAAAACTATATTAAGCATTGGAACATGATAAAGACAACTTGAGAGCTGTTAAAAGCCAAATATATTTTGAAGTTGAAATAAACAATATCATATACATACATATATACTCTATCTTAATTTACGAATTTAAGGCTGCTATCTAAGCTATCTAACAGGTATTATAATAAACCATAATTTGATCGCTCAAATTGAGATAAGGCCAATGTGGGTATGTAGATAAGATTGCTAAGTTAAGTAGAAGCATGATCGGCAATTACTACACTTATTATTATTTAGGACCTTTAGATAAAGTAAATTTATTGGTAAACTCGTGATTAAAAGGAAAAATTGTAGTTGATCCAAAGGTTGATTAAAAACTTAGTCATAATAATATTTCCTTAGTGGTTTAAATAAGCAATGACATTGTACATGGTTGATTTTGTTGTTGATATCAGTTTCAATTCAGATTTTATAGATAGCCACTGTACGTTAAAAGGTTAAATATTTCTATAAGTATTTTCATTAAAAATGCACTGCAGGCACACACACATATGTACCTAGTACACGTCATTATATCCAATACAAAAGAAGTATAGGGAAATGACCCCAGTGAAATTGTCTATTCAGATCGCAAAACTACAAAGCGCTCGCATTATCAGCTTGTATTGTATTGTACATAGATTGATAAGAAAATCTCAAGCTGGGAATTTCATGCACACACACCCATACATATGTACATTTGAACTCTGTGGGAAAGCACAATCGAAAGGGAAATTACGACAGCAAGAAAGAAAGAGCGCTTCAAAATCACAAATGTCACCAATTTTATGTGCTAGTTAAACATTTGGCACACTTCTCACCTGATATCCAGGTGCCATTGAAGCCACGAAGGCCAGAGGTACCGTAAATTGCCTCGGTTAATTCCCACGGTGTCTTTAAATCATCCGAAGGCAATGTGAAGATCGCAGCGTGTGTCAAACAAAGGCCAGCGACCAGCAAGAGCAGCAGCAAATGCAATATATTCTTCATCGTTCAACGGCAAGAAAAACAAACAACAACAATAAATAATTCTAAACTTGTTACACGGCTCAACGAAAGTGAGAAGAATTTGCTACCGCCGTTTAACAATAAACACAAGCGTTCGGCGGCACAGCGGAACTTTAACTGAATTCAAAATCAATGATAATCAGCAATTAGCGTCGCTGTCGGCACACATCCACGGCAATTGAAGGTAAGTCCCAGTAACATAGCAGTACTCGACTTAAAGGTACCCTGCACACGTTTAACGCAGATCATTAATTAGCATCTATTACATTTACACATAAAATTTCAGCAGTGTCGCGCTTCAGTTTATTTGCTTATAGGGTATTGCGATCAACAAGTGAAACACAAACAGTTACTGAGAGCGCGGTAGTGTTGGTGTATTGCATTTGTTATCGATGAAATTATCGATACCAACTGAAGCAAATAGCTAGAATTTATAAACGGTTTTGCACGGGCTCCATTTTTGCGTTGGTGTTAATTTTGTAGTCAGTTTACTATCTTTATTCAGAGGTATGTTTAGTGGTAGAAACAAAGTTCATTCGTAAGATAGTTATTGGTTAAAAACACATAATAAAGGACATCTATCCTTTTGAATGCTGCTAAAGTTTACAAATTTTAATTATTAAATGTTGTTTTGTTTGTTTGTCTTAAGTACTAAATTAAGTGTACAAAAACATAGTACGCAACCAGGACTCGGGATATACATATGTATGTTTGTTTTGTAAGTATGTCAATTAAAAAAGGAGTGTTTACTGTTCCGGCGGCTGTTGGTGTTGTTGTTGTGGTTGTTGCTGTTGATGCAGGGATGGCAATTGCATGACGCGCGCTAGGATAAGCGACTGTTGCTCCAAGCACTTGGGAAAGAAAGTCTGCAGCAGCTCCAGCTTACGCTCCTCCAGCTCAAGTCTCTGTCGCGAGATTTTCGTTTGTTCTGCCATCAGTTGATTCTTACGACGCACCTCCTCCAGGTAAAGTGACTCCAAGGAGTCGGCAGCTGGCGGGTTACTCGAGCCGTAAGGTCGTCCACGTTTTCTTGGAGTTGGTGCCAAGGCATTATTGCTGCTACTGGCCATCACAGGCGGTTGCATGGGCGGACCACCATTGCTGTTGTTGTTGGTGGCAACACTTATTGTGTTGTTGGTGCTGTTGATATACGCCACGGCTGTAATGGCCTGATGATTGATGGACGATGTGGGGGCGACATTGTTGGCGTTGTTGCTGCTGTTGTTGGTGTAATGTGTGTTGGCACCGGCATAGTTTACTACTCCCTGCTCATAGCCAGGCTGAAATTGTTGTGGCTGCTGCTGCTGCTGTTGCTGCTGCTGCAATTGCTGCGGAGTTTGCAGCTCGAGCAACTGGGTGGGCTCGGCTGGTGAATACTGTTGCAACTGCTCCTGAAATGGCAACGAGCGATAATCTTCATCATCATATTCGTGCTTGATGTCATCGTACTGATCCGTAAACAGTTCCGTATTGAAACTCATGGTGCCATTGTTGTTGTTTGTGTTGGTGCTGTTGTTATTGTTGTTGTTAGTGTTGGTGTTGGTGTTGTGGCTGCTGCTATTATTGCTATTGCTGCTATTGTTACTATAATAATTATTGCCTACTACTTCAGTTGTCAAATTAAGCACCGATTGCTGTACTGGCTGTTGCTGCTGCGTCTGTTGTTGCTGTTCCAGTTGTTCTTGCTGTTCTTGCTGTTCTTGCTGTTCTTGCCGTTCCTGCTGTTGTTGCTCATCTTCGCGTGGCGGCGATACATCACGATTGTTGAGCAGTACATCGGGTGGCAAGGGTTCCGCATTTTTGGGCCTGTGAAGGTTCTTTAGAATACGATTAATTAGATCGTATTTTTTCCAACGAGTCGGATAGCTGGATGGATCACTCTGCAGCTGTTTTTTGACACTCCTAGAAAAAAAAAACACAATGCAAACATCAATTAATTATGCTACATATGGTGTTAATACTACCATCACCTACCGAAATTTAGCTCTCGTCTGATTGACCTTCATTTGTATCTCTTCGGGCTTAACATCAACAGAGAAACGTTCACGCAGCTCCTCCGACCACTGGGCAAAGAATATGGTATTCTTGCCGTTGCGTGTGAGACGCCAATTCTCTCTGCCCCATATCTCGTAGAGACGCTCCTCCTCGCTGGGCATCCAGTAGCGTCGTGCCTTCTCCTTGGCCTTTACCTCCAATACTTCTTGGCTGCCGCACATGCTACTTGCATTTGCTTCGCTAGCGTTGTGTTTTTTATTATTTACCGCATTCAATGCTGCGCCGGTCGCAGTGCTCCCTCCACCACCAACAGCTTGATTCAGCGACAAGTTATCGTATTCCATGCGAATTACGCCCGGTGGGATATGTGTAACGAAACGTAAGTCACTTGGCTGAACAAAGCATTACTTTAGGGCATTTAGATAACGCGTAGCTGCATTTATTAAACAGAAGCTTCAATTTTTCGCTTAGAAAATCAACAACTAGGGATGGCTGCCAAATATCGATTAGGCAACATACGCGATTATCTAAACTCGTTTGATTTTTTTTTCTAAATTATCTAAATTTTTGTAACTTTTTGGCAGATAAAATTGACAAAAGATTCATCAATGCTTAAATTTATATTAATCACATTGCAATGCCCTAACTCGACTGATGTAAACAAACTAATGTCTCAGCGAATGTTCTTGTTAATATCGATACAGTTTAAGCCCTGTAAATAGCGCATCCATAACAATGCTTGTACACAGAACAATGTGACCGTTTGCATGCAAGCCCTTAAATGCATTAAAGTACTAAAATCGGAAAAATACTATTCAATAATAACGATAGGAACATGAAATGTAAAAAGTTTAAAGAACCATATTGAATAACTATAATTCATGCCTTATGATCTGATATAATATCATTAAGCTTCAAATACAATTTTAAAAGCAGTTTAAGACATCAACAATTAAAAACCAATCAAAAAATAAATGATTGACATAAGAAGAATGCAGCGGTATTCAACTTTGTCAAAAATTAATGATTGAAAAAAATTATTCTCTTAGTAAATTTTTTTAAACAGAAAAAAAAGGAGGACATATTAAGAAACTGTTTATTTACCATGAAGTCGGTAATATAAAATAACTAACAATATACGAAATTATATATCGTCTGTTTGAAAAGACATCGCTCATCACTAGTGCTTCACAGCAACATGCACATCTCCATAAGAGCTAATAATATATCGACAATTTGCCGGCTTTCGGGTAGTGCGCTCCGCTTGCAATGCCCATCTCTATTCTGAAATTGATCCACAATATTGGCAAATAAAAAAAAAACTATTTGGACAAAATGAGCGATCCAGAAAACGACTCAAAAACAAACAGACAACAACGCGGCCCCAAACACATGCGTTTACGCTACTACACCTCCTACGAGGAGGCAACCATCGTGAAAGTGTGGCGCGAGCATCTGCACGAAATAACTTCCTATACGGAGAACTTGACCATATTTCGTGAGATCGCCTTTGGATTGCAGCAGCATCGCATACGCCTCAATAAGCAAGAGGTGCGACGTCGCATCAGCAGCTATCGCAATAAATATTTGTAAGTTCGAATATAGATAAACAAGGGCAGTTTCTCTAAATGCAATGCCAATTCTCTCAGATTGGAGCGCAGCCGTTTTGATAAAGATCCGCAATACAAATCAAACTGGCGTCTCTACTCGCTCGTCGATTGCCTGTTCCATCCTAGAACAACAGTGCCCATAGTCAAATCGGAGCTGAAACAAATTGAGGAGCTGGAGTCAAAAGTACGGAAGGAAATGTTTACTTTGCCACGCTTTAGTCGGCATGATTGCAAGACCATACATTTCGAGCAGAATCCAAATGGTTGTCCCTTCCTGGAGGTTCAGCAGCAGCAGCAACAACAACAACTGCTGCATATCAAATCAGAAATATTCCCGCAACCCATCTCATCCGCTTCTAGCAATGATATCAAAACGAATATAGAAGCACTTTCCATTGCCAGCGAGAAACGTTCCCCGCTCATACCCGCCAATCGCATCAAAAAGGAGCCACAACTGCCGTCGTCCTCGTCAGCATCAGCGTCGCAACAGCAGGAGCAACAACCGTCTAGCACAGACTTTACTCCATATGTGCGTCGATCACGTCGTCGCACGCTTATGCCGCGCACAGGATCCATAACACTGGCTCAGATCAAGCGGCTGCAGAAGGAGAATGAGCTGTTGGCAGAGCAGCGAGATACGGATATAGCAGATCTGGAGCTAAAGGAGCGGGAGTATCAGCAGCTGGAGCAGACTTTTGATTTTTGGCTGCATCAGCAGGAGACTTGGCTGACTTGGCTGGATGAGCAGGAAAGCAAGTACAAAATTTAAATTATTCCATTTTTTGTGGAACATCGACTGGAAAGCAATTAAAATAACCATTGAATTTTGGCTTTAATTTTATTTAAATTTCGTGCAGCTCTTATGAAATTTTGATCTCCTGTGCTTTGATTTTGCGTTCCTTTGTTATTAACATTTGTAAATTAGTTATTTAAGGGCTTAGGCAAAGCGGCATATAAGATTTAATTTTGTATTCAAAATCCAAACATAAGATTAACGTTTACAATTGTTATTTCGTTAATTTTTCAATATCCCATAAATTACTATTTGATAAATATATTATAAATAAATTTAAGCATATGGAGAATGTGAGAAAGATCGGAGTTTTATTTATTTCGTGAGTCCAATGACAATCACAAGTCACGTGCTCAACTCTATATGTAAATAATTAAAAAGGTGCGCTCAGTATGTAAAAAAACAAAACTTAGTGACCATTGTGCGTGGCAATTTTAAATAATTTATTGATATTTATTATGATTTGAGAATTTTTGATCATAAAAAAGTGCAACTATATTTTTATTTTTAAAACACATTTAAACATTTCAACAAAACTATCCAATTCTAAAATAAAATGTCAAAGTATGACATTTATGCATCATTATAGTCAATGTTAAGTAATTTTCATTGAAGAAAGTCAATATTTAGGAAAACTTTTTGTTAATATGGCAGCCTTTGTTTGCAATTACATACATGTTATATACCAGTCTGCTTTCCGCTGTGAACAAAAGCATCAACAAGAATTCACTAAAGTCACCAAGTATAAAGAAGTGCTATGGGAGCACTCAGAAAGTTTTTCGCACAAATGTACAGCTTATGCCTCCCAACAAGTCCCGTACGCTATGATTGCTCTATAATCTTTATACTTGGTGCTAAAGTTTAGTGAATTCTTGTTGATATAACCCACGCAATATTAGCCAGCTTTCTGTTGCGCAGTAGTTCAGTTCTTGCTGGAACTGACAAATTTTAGCTACGTTTTTAATTAACAAAAGAGATTAATTTACACTTAATTATTTTTCTCAAATTTTGTCCCATTGATCTCTCTAGATTTAATTGCTATAGCTTCCTGAAACATGTAGCTTTAATTTGGTATAAAATACGTAAAATTGTAGGCTTTATTCGTGAATAAGCCGTATTCGGGGCCACTATTTCCGAGTTCAGATATTTAAGATATGCGACTTTTTAATTGATTTTGTTACCCATTTTAAAACGTGGAATATTTTCAAAACTTCTGCATAAATTTTTATTAGATTCTATGCTGAAAAACGTACAAAGACACTAAATTCATCGGTGGTCCGGACTTGTAAGCCAAGTTCCGATATTCGTTGCTGGCGATAGTTGTTGCTAACTTGACACACATGTTTATATCATAAAGAACATTAGAAATGTTGCTTTTATAAAAGTTGGGGAACTTACGTTACTATGCGAAAATATAAGGGATGTATAAATTTGCTAGCTTTCCCGGGCAGCACAATTATAAAACTACCAGATCTGTCAAAAAGAAGTCGAAATCACACCACTGTTTCAAAGGTATATCGATATCGATACTTTGGCTTACTGCTGCGAGTACTTATTATTTGTGTGAATGTTAAGTTGGAAAATTTTAACAAACCAGTAGATGTTTAATAGCACTCTTTTTGCAATAAATTATATTCTAAATAAAAGTTCAGTAACTGCTTACATCTTGGCACTACCTAGACATGTCGGAACGACCAGCGCCATCTGTCTCCAAGTCCAGTTTAAACGATTTACGGCAGTTTCGCATAACTAAAAATGCAGCTGCCTCAGTTTCTAGCCCGGGTAGAACTGGTAGGCATGAGTGTTTTTTTGTGTGACATACATAGTGAAGCGAATAAAACAAATGTTAAATAAAAACTATTACATTACAGAGCGTGTGCCAGGCAAGAAGCGCATCCAGGTGATGGCTGACAGTGACAGCGACAGTGCCGACTGTCAGACGCCAAAAAAGGCCAAATTAGTATTGACTGTCAAAGAAAAAGAAGAACGTTATATGGCAGCTGCAAAGATAATGCCTCAGTACGATACGATGGTAAGTGAAGAGTTTGCTTTGTAACATTAATGTTTGGTATTATGGTGCGGGGAGAGAGCGCGCGCTTCGCGTATGTACATGTGTTTGGGAAATGCCAAATCGGCCCGGCATAGGAAACAGCTGTTGACGCAGTGGCATCGCGTAACAGGGGTTGCTCTCAAGTTGAATGTCATATATCGGTACAAGATTTTGACCTAGTTTTAAAATTTTGAACTGTTTAATTTATAATAAAAAAATAAAAAAATTGTTTTTTTATTCATTAAGCTAAATCAAAAGATTTTAAAGGTACAAAATATATATATAAATTGAATTTGTTAAAAATTCTAACCTTGGTATTTCTAATCAATTTACTTCAGGCTATTCAAGATTCCTTGGCAAGATCAAATTGGGATGTGGCAGCGGCAATACGTTTTCTAAAAGAGCACTGCAAGCCAAAATCTCAAAATCTGTACGATAAGCCCAAACTGAAGCCCAGCTCAAATGGCAGTGGCATCAAATCGCAAAGCAGGTCAAGCGGCAACTATTCGGACTATGATCATTCAGATGATGATGATGTCAAGCAGTCCAAGGATCAGGTGTATGACAGCGAAGACAGTGACACTGAAATGTCCACCAAAATGACTGGGCAACGCAAGAAAGTATTCCAATTCATGAATAGCGCCAGTATCGTTGAACTACAATCAGTTAAAACGCTATCAGAAAAAAAGGCAACGATACTTATTGAGATACGGCCATTCAGCGATTGGTCTGACTTGCGTCAAAAACTGGAGGCCAACAGATTATCGGCCGATCTGCTTAACTACGCCCAGGATCTGATCAACAAACAGAATACCGTTGCTAACATTCTAAGCAAATGCAACACTATGGTACAAAGGCTGGAAACAGCTATTGCTAACGGTGCCGGCATTGTGGATCAACCAAAGATTCTAGGCAGCAAGTACGTGTTTTCCTCTTTCATATTATTTTTGTTTCTAGTATTGTTGATAAACCAATAACAAATCTTTTGCAGTTTGGAATTGGCCGACTACCAAGTAATTGGTCTAAATTGGCTAACCGTGATGCACAAGCAGGAAATGAATGGCATATTGGCCGACGAGATGGGTTTGGGCAAAACCATACAAGTTATAGCATTTCTGGCTTACCTAAAAGAGAACGGCCTTAGCAAGGGAGCGCACTTGATTGTAGTGCCATCATCAACGCTGGACAACTGGGAAGCCGAAATGGCTAAATGGTGTCCCAGCCTCGTAGTGGAAAAGTATCACGGATCGCAGGACGAGCGTCGAAGAATGCGAGTTCGATTCGCCAAGGATGGCTTTACTGGCTTCGATGTTCTGCTTACCACGTAAGTTTCATTTAGGCAAAAACTTATTGCTTGAATTAACCTATCTTTGCCTTTCCAGCTACCATATAGTTGGATCGACGCCTGAAGAGCGAAAGATGTTTCGCGTTTGCAAACTGCATTATGTCATATTCGATGAGGCTCACATGCTTAAGAATATGACAACTCAACGTTATATCAACTTAATCGCAATTAATGCAGAAATGCGTATTCTGCTAACCGGCACGCCGCTGCAAAACAATCTGCTGGAGTTGATCTCGCTGCTGTGCTTCGTAATGCCAAAATTCTTTGCCAAGAACATCGAGGATATCAAAACATTGTTTGTCAAGGTGTGTGGTGTGGTGCTGTCTCGAGTATGCATGTTTGAATTCGAGTATTTGGTTCTTTTCAGAAAAGTAAAACCGAAGGCGATCAAGAGGAGGTATCGCAGTTCCAAGAACATCAAATACAACGCGCCAAACGCATTATGAAACCATTTGTGCTGAGGCGTCTTAAAAAGGACGTACTTGATCATTTGCCCAAGAAAACAAGCTATGTGGTAATTGTTGTAAACTTATAAAATAATTATAATGTTTGAACAATATTGAAATACTTATCCTATCTCTCATTAGGAAAAAGTTGCAATGAGCACCTCACAAAAGCAATACTATAAGGATCTGGTCGAATATTATTCAAACAACAAGGGCGAAATTTGTGGCAGCAGCGAACGCGTCGGTGTGTCAATTATGATGGAAATGCGTCGCATGGCCAATCATCCGCTGCTAATGCGACACTATTTCTCAGATGAGCAATTGCGGGGCTTTGCCAAACGACTAGCGGTCGTCAGTTCATACAAGAAAACCAATGAGCAATATATTTTTGAAGAATTGGCAATTATGTCTGATTTTCAAGTATATCAGCTGTGTAACAAATACGTAAGTTCGTTAAAAATAAACATAATTCAAGATTTCACACGTTGGCAATTTTGTTACAGGAATTATATGATGTGAAAATTCCGAACCATTTAATATGTGATTCGGGCAAGTTCCTGTATTTGGACACACTGTTGCCCAAACTTAAGGCCGAGGGCCATCGTGTGCTACTTTTCAGTCAGTTCACAATGATGCTGGACGTTGTGGAGGAGTATTTAAAAATACGAAAACATGGATATTGTCGTTTGGACGGCGCCACCGCTGTTAAAGAGCGCCAGGATTTGATCACTGATTTCAATATCGATGACAATATATTTGTATTTTTGTTGTCAACTAAAGCCGGTGGTGTTGGCATTAATTTAACAGCAGCAGATACCTGCATTATTCACGACATTGACTTTAATCCATACAATGATAAACAAGCTGAGGATCGCTGTCATCGTATGGGTCAGAGTCGTCCAGTGACTATATATCGCTTAATATCGGAGAGCACAATTGAGGAGGGCATTTTGATGGCTGCCGAAGAGAAGCTAAAACTAGAAAAAGATATTACGTCCACCGAGAAGGGCGAGGTCCATGAGCAGCGCTGTGTAGTAAAATTGTTAACCATGGCATTGGGCCTGGATAAGGATGAGGAGGAGCAGTTGCAAAACTCACTGAATAACTCCTTAGGCATGCCTACAGAGTAGGATATATATATTTAAATAGACGCTAAAGCGATTCACTTTCCATTTTTTAAAAGCACTGTTCTTATTTACAACGTATCTTTTAATTTTTTTAAAGTGTACAACTTAAATTATTAGAGAGCCTTTTGCTCATATCATTTTCGTCTAACTTTAAGAAGAAATATTGTATTTAAATTATAATTTTTAATATATATTCACATTTAAGCTGTTTTTTGGCTATACAAATGCGTTTTCTAAACAATGTCATGAATGGCGAACGGTTTATTTGTTATTGGAAACAATATATAACAATTTTACATTGACAGTCACACACAATAGATTTAACTATTTTAATTGATCCGAATAATAGCCTTTACGAATTCCTACAATTGTGGAACAATAACAATTGAAGATGTTTTCAAGCAAGTATACTACTAACAAACTAATAAATCGACGAGTGATTCCAAAAGAAAAACTATAATCCAACACACTCGGCAACCCTAAGAAGAGCGCACAGCTCTCCATCAATTAATCTTATACGCCGTACTCTTTAAAAATATATGTATGTGGGATTTCTTGCAGAGCGGCTCTCACAAACAATTTACAAGAGCTTTTCAGTTCGGTGGCGATTCATCAAGTTTTAGTCTTTAACTGATCGCTCGCGCCGATGATTTAATTTTTAAGTTCAAACGCTGATTTTTGTATCACTAAAGCACCCTGCGAAAAGTGTAGCAAACAAAACGATACTCAAATTATACCATAACCACATCTATACACATACTTACATATGTACATATGTGCTAATCTACATACATACATATACATACATATTTGAACAATTTGCAATATCAAAATAACGAACAAATTATGTGCAACGAAAGTAAAAGCAAATGATAAATGCAGTAATAATCGAAAGTTCTATGTGAATAAAAAGTAATATACCAAAGTTATATACATATGTATTCAGATATTTGTCCAATACATAGTTTATTTTCTAAGAATGTGCAAAAGAGCTTGTTAATAGTTCAAACGACTCGTTTGCTGTTATGTGATTCATATTGAGTACATACAATCATACATAAGTTTTTAGGCGATCAGACAAACCAAATTATATACATACATACATATGTACATATTTATAAATAGACGAGCGCTCGCTAAACGGAAATCATATTGGTCCAATACAAATACTTAGTCAGCCAAAACGAATACGAATAATAATAATATCAATATATTTGAAAAGCAATATTTTCCTAACCATAAGCAAAAAAAAAAAAATACAAAAAGAAAACGACGTCATCTCGCAGCTGCCTAGCGGAAACGGAAGAAAATAGCCGCACCTCCGTCAGTTGCATTTATAGCAGATATTTATAATATGTATGTATGTACATATGTATGTATAAATGTTTGTGGCACATGTGAGCAAATTTTCGAATAGAAATATAAATTAATATACCATAATAATATGTATGTCCATATATATAACGCAGAATTTGACGAAACAACAAAAGCGCGTGAAAGAGTCGACATAAAAATTAATTTATGTATATCAGTTCTACATATAAATGGCATGTGTGAGTATGTGTATGTGAGTGTATGAGTAATAGCTAAGAGAACTAGCGAGCGATCTACAAAACGAAAAACAAACAAATAATAAATAAACGAAAACTGCACGAATCAAGACAAAACAACGACAAACTAAGAAAGCAAGCGCACAGCAACAAACCACAAATAGACTACAGCAGATAGCGGGAAGAAAGTAAACGTTAATTTCAGCGTCAACGGTGCGTATACTTAGCTAGAGAGCAACAGCAACCAGAGCAGCCGGTCGCCACCCGCTCATTGACTCACCCCACAAGTAAACAGCTGCTCAAAAAAAAAAATATAAAATAACAGCCCTAGCAAAAATAAAACAGAAGCAGCAGCAGCAATAGCAACAAATGTAAAGAATAACAAGACAATCATCAATTGTTTTAGCTCCGCTCTATCTGATCAAATAAATGTGTGTGTGAATGTGCGTGTCTGTTGTCTGTGTGAGAGTGAGCGTGTTGTGTTTATATTTGTGTGAGCATGTTTATGTGCTGAGAGTGCGACGAGCCAAAAACTAAACGAAGAATTCACTTACTCATAGTTTCTATATGGTATTCAATTGCCTGACAGCGAATTATAATTATAAATTGTGTGTGTTTTTATTTTGGAATTATTGTTAGCGTATGTGCCGAGCATAATTAAACGACACACGAGGAGCGTATCTATAAAGTTAATGAATAAACATATCTATACGAATCACAACAACAAAACGACGACGAATAAGACGCGAAACGACGACGATTCTTAATCTGAAGAACTTGAAAGAGCCACAGAGAATTGCAAAACAAAAGAGTGTAAGAGAAGCAAATAAACAAAAAGCTGAGCAGCAACGAATCCCAACTAATTATTGGATGAATGTTATTTTGCATTAAAAGGTAAACTTCTTTAATTACTTTTGCTACTAAGACATTAAAAATTTTATTCATTACTTTTAGCATCAGTCACTGCAACTTAATTGCTTTAATTATATTTTAACAAATACTTGTCGACATTACTTTGAGGCCACACTAGTTTTATAACAGCATATTCTTTACTTATTGCTTATGTTCTTCATTGTGTTGCAACTCTTGTGACCTTATGATTATTTTGTGGGCTATGCTTAGTTTTTAACGAGAGTATTAACATGTCGATGAGTTGAAAACATACCAATCGAATCGCTCCACACACAAGCACGCATTCCGTCTTGCTTATGGGTACTTTAAGCGCTGAAAATTTAGACAAAATTGCTCGCAGCTGATGTCATTCAGTTGAAGTACGCTCCCCAATTGTTGTCTTGAAACCAGATGCACTCCTACGCGCAATCGCAAAGCCGGTTAACTGACTGTGGATGTATCTATGAAGTACATTAGTTCAAGTATACATACAAATATGAATGTTAACAAGTATGTGATTGCTGAAGAGCGCAAATAGTTTATGCATTTCTCATTTTGTAGTTAGATACTTAAAAATCTGACAGGCTTTTATGAAAAACTCTATATCTTTGTTTGTTTAGATCCACGCAGTTACTTTATTTGTGTGGTATAATTTGTTATAGTATATCTTTTTGTAAGTAGTAAGACTTAAAAGTTTCTTTTAATTTCAGACCACGCTTATACTCTTAAAGGAATAAATACCATTTGTCTTACACATAAGACTACGAAAAGGAAATTGAACCTAGATAATTGTATTAAAAAATAAAAAAAAAAAAAGCTCAACACAAAAAAGAAAAAAAAAAACAAACAAGAATTGTGATATGTACAACTTTACTCAAATATTGAAAAACCATATTTAGACGCGTTTATTCCAAGTAGACGGGCACGCGAATAAAACAAAGTTTTTCAAAACAGAAACAAAAAACATAAATAATCAAAAGCCAAAGATTAGGGTTTTTAATTAGTTTTACCGTTAAGAAGAAGCAGAAGAAGAAGTAGCAACAATGGCAGACAAAGTGGAAATATCAACAGCCACAACATTCAATCATAATAATCAACAGAACGATGCTCGAAAGGTGCGCAAATCACCCGATTTTCAACCCATAATGCCAGGCGTCATATCCAGAGAGCGTAGCTTTGTGCGTACCTCAAACCAACAGGTGAAATCTAATATGCAATTAAAGCTGTAACATGTGTTTAATAAGTTTTGTCATCCATTTGCCTGCAGAACATGAACAAAAGGCGCAGTCTAGCGTTTAATGTGCCTGGAAATCAAACTGGACAAATACGCGGCAAACCCGCTATGGATATATATAGACCTCCAAGTAAGTATTGTTTTTATAGGCATATACTAGTATATCATATGACTGGTTTTATTTAATTGCTTATCGCTTCGATAAAGTTGAAAAGCGACTTAAATAACTTAACGACAATTATTTCACTAATTATTACATGAGGATTCTTTGTTTTTTAAGAAGACCGCGAGCAAACTTTTATTATCCACTCTCATACTCAGTTATCAACTTGCTTACAAGATTGCTGCTTTAACACCGGCTTTGCGTTTTACAAATGCATAAATTATATACAAATATTTACTTTGTTTTCAATGTTTTCTTTCTTCTTATTCTTCTTTTCATATATGTCTGTCTCATAATCGTACCAAAAAACCCGAAAACCCAAAAAAAAAACATGTTATCATAAAATATTTTTTATTACTTTTTGACCTGATCAAAATGATATCTTGAACGATGGCAACAAAAATTTGTTGTTGTCAGATGTACGAAGCGTTGATGTTGGTGATGGTGTTATTGGTGGTGGTAGTGGTGTTTGTGGTGGGGGTGTCTCAAACAAATTGAATATAAATGCCCAGGAGTTTACAATGACGAGCAACTCATGTGGGACGCCACCGTCTGAGGCACTTAACAGCAATCGGTAAAGGCGAACCCATTTTTAATGCGAAACTTTACCCCTCTTGCCATCTTCTTGCAGAGCTAAACCACAATCTACAACATTCTTCCAGTTCGTCTCTCATATTCCCAATGGCAACCGGACCAAGCTATCAGCAGCAACAACAGCAGCAGCAACAATTTGCAACAGCTGCCTCCAATGCAATTCTCAATCGACGCCAGGCAGGCCTCTCTCTAGGCAATATGCCAGCCTCGTTGAATAATCTCAAAGGAGTACCACATCGTTCCATATTGGTATCACATCCAATCGGTTCAATGGGCGGACAGATTCCGCTTATGAATTCACCTTCCAGCGGCAACATACTGCATGTAAATATTCTAAATTTTCTTCACAAACGGATTAGAGTTAACTTTTGCATAAATTCTTTTGTAGTCAACGAACCGGGTTAAGTTTGCACCCGAGACCAGAGGTCAGAGATCGGTGCAACACACTCAGCTTGGGAATACGCAGTACAGCAACGCACAGCAGCAATACCAATTGAATGGCATCGATCCTTATGGAACCCTAAATGGAAACGCATTGCAACGCTCTAAGTCTCTATCCTCAGCAGATGCGTTGACTCGCGGCTTGGCCAGCTTGGGTCTAGGCCTGGGCAATGAGGTGGCTGACATTGGCCAGTTTACGCCCGAAATACAGTCACTGATTGGAACGGCACTGGAGGATCCCAATAAACTAAATTCTCGCTGCCTCATGGAGCTGACGTCTCAGTTTATAAAGCGTGCCGTTGAGAGTAGACGATTTGCTTTGCCCATTTCTCGTCTGTGCCTCAACATTATTGCCAGGGAGCAGAAGGAGACTTTTTTGGAAGCACTGCTTAATACATGCCGCCAGTGGTATCAAGAACGCGAAAAGGTAAGGTGATACTAAACACAAAATTTTACGAGTTAACTAAACCTTTTTGTTCTCCAACAGTTACTGTTTGCCATTCAGGGCATGAAGTCGCCATCGCGAGTTCGACTTACGGCTTTCATGGCATTTCTTACGGAAATGTTCTGCCAGCTGAAACGCCGTCAGCTGCAACTGCGTCCCCACAGTGAGGGCACACCACCACCCCTTGTGCTGCTCAGTCTGTTGTCCAAATGCTGCGAGGATTGTGTGCGTCCACCTGTGCGTTCACTATCCGAGGTAAGCATAACACACACACAATTAATTTTTAACTGGTTAATATTCAATTAAATTTGTAGATTGAGTGCCTGTTCTACGTTTTGACCTGCATTGGGCAGGACATGGAGCAGCAACTGCCACAGCAGTTGGAACTATTAATGTCCTTGGTGCGCGATGCGTTCCTCAATGCTGGCGACGCTGCGGCTTCCATACGCCGCACACTATTGCAGCTGATCGAACTTAAGGCCTCGCACTGGCAACTGCCCGGTAATACTGTGCTCTACTATACCCATACCAACAATTAGGAGCAATGGGCAATTGATTGGAATCGGAAACTTTGGGCACCAACGCAATTTGTTGCAATAAGATAACCAGACATTATTATTGTGGTCAAATTGCATTTAGGCCCAGGCCCAGGCCCAGGCCTCATGCAAAACGCAACTATTTATAGTACTCGTGCAGTACATAGTCCATAAGCAATATTTATTTTGGAGCCTTAGATAGATGACTAACCCAGGCATAATTATACACGCACATTTACCAGCTCAACACTTACCCAGAACCCATTTTAAAAAAACACAACCGCAAACAGGGGAGCACCTCATTTAACACGTCTTCCTTTTTCCCTTCTGGTGAAAATGATAATGCTGCTTTTATAAGGCTCAATTTATACCATGTGAAAATCTATTATTTAAATGTAACAAAACTACGCTAGTCACAAAAAAAAGATGCATAGAGTTTCATTCAACAATTTGAGTTTGATTTGTATCCATCAAGAATTGCGTACATCGAATTTGAACTTAAGATAACATAATTTTAAAATCAACAAAATTCGAAGAGCCGTTATAAAAGAAAACATTAAAAAGTAACGATATGGCAGCTCCTGCGCGGCACCGATGACAAGCGAGAGCACAGACGGCTGATGACCTTTCGATATATATTTCGTATCGATCTATCGATTTGTTAACTTGCAGCCCTAACAAAAGGTTTGCGTATGCCACGATTGGAATTTCTCGTTCATTTCGTTTTTTTCTTCACCCCATACAGTTAATAATCCTACAAGTAAGTTGACTTTTGTGAAAAATATATTGTGTTAATAAAATAAATAAATTTATAAAAATTTATAGTATTTGGGTTAACGCATACAATCAATTATTAAATGTTTTTGGCGTGTTTAACTTAAATGCTACAATAAATTAAAATTAAAGAAAAGTACAATACCACGTGTTTCCAAAATGGCGACGGGTACACACACACACATCAGCAATGAAAATTATGTATTTAAAGTGCTCAAATGATGATTGACTAACTTACCTTTTGCGGTTTCCACCAGAAAGCGTTAGTTCGCTTAAAGATGGCCTTAGGAGTCTGATTCAAGCACTTTAAATAGTTAATTAGCATTTGTAAATCGATAATTATACATAACCTAACAAATAACAAAATTTTATGTATTGCACTTACAGAATGGCGGACGCAGCTCCAGCCCGTGGTGGATTCCGAGGTGGATTTGGCTCTCGCGGTGGTCGTGGTGGACGTGGTCGTGGCCGTGGACGCGGTGCACGCGGTCGTGGAAAGGAGGAAAGCAAGGAGTGGGTGCCAGTCACCAAGCTAGGTCGTTTGGTGCGCGAGGGCAAGATCAAGTCTTTGGAGGAGATCTACCTGTATTCGCTCCCAATCAAAGAGTTCGAGATCATTGATTTCTTTTTGGCATTGCGTGACGAAGTCCTCAAGATCATGCCCGTCCAGAAGCAGACGCGTGCCGGTCAGCGCACCCGTTTCAAGGCCTTCGTTGCCATTGGTGACAACAACGGTCACATTGGCCTGGGCGTCAAGTGCAGCAAGGAAGTGGCAACCGCTATCCGTGGCGCCATCATTCTGGCTAAACTGTCCGTTGTGCCCGTTCGTCGCGGTTACTGGGGTAACAAGATCGGCAAGCCCCATACCGTGCCCTGCAAGGTAACTGGCAAGTGCGGTTCCGTCTCAGTGCGTTTGATTCCAGCGCCCCGTGGTACCGGCATTGTCTCAGCTCCCGTTCCCAAGAAGCTGCTCACCATGGCTGGCATTGAGGATTGCTATACCTCTGCCCGTGGCTCCACTGGTACTCTGGGTAACTTCGCCAAGGCTACTTATGCTGCCATTGCGAAGACATACGCATACCTGACGCCAGATTTGTGGAAGGAGATGCCTTTGGGCGCCACGCCCTACCAGGCATATTCCGACTTCCTCTCCAAGCCAACAGCCCGTCTGCATGCCGATGCTTAAGACTATTGCGAACCAGATTTTTTGAATAAAAGCAAAAATCAACATACAATATACCGAATGTTTCTTTTTTAACTTTGTTATTACTAAATGAATTTAAAAAATTTCAATTTTCTCAAATCTGAATGTATTGTAAAAGATGTTAGGTCTGAGTTGAATGCCTTAACGTATATTTATTTAAACTTAATCTAAAAAAATTTGACTACGCTTTAATGCCGTACGCTTCGGGCATACGCTCAATGGCGTACTTGTGTGCTGCAACATACATGATGGGCACTCCCGGTATCTTACGTATGCGATTCTTCAAATCCTTGTCATTAGTTGCCACTATATAGCATTTGTGTTGACGCACGCGCTCAACCAGGCAGTCGTCGGCATAGGTGCCCTTGTGTAGGCAAGGTAAACGCTCGAAACGGGGATCGGATATAATGCGCAGGGCCAGTTTATACTTGTTGCCCAGCTTCTCCAGCTCGGCACGCACACAATCCGATATATATGGTATGCACTTGGCGTACAAGCAGTCCATCATGCACTGCACTATATCCAGCTTGTTTTTAATGCTAAAATTAATGAAATTGGTGTCGAGCACAATGTGGTAGGGCGGTCCCAGCTGAGTGTTGTACTGGAAGAAAAGCGCCGAGCTCTGCTGTGTGGCTTCGTGGACTTTAACTTCATGGGGATCGCGGACCTCCTTACGTTTTCGGCGCACTTGCTCTTTAATCCGGGAATCGGTGGGTTTAAGAAGACGTTTAAGCTGTGCATTTTTCTGTTTCTGTATCTTTTTGGTCTTTTTTTGCTTGCCCTAAGATTGTGTGAATAGAAAGTAATTAAATTTGTTTCCATACTAATAAGTTATTAGGCAAATTTACCATTTTTTCTGTTAAAATATATATTTAAGTTATGTTTATAAAATGTAAACAATTGTAAACCAAAATGGGACTCAATCGCACGTGTTGATCAATTCTGTTTCAGTGGCTCTCAGCTGATTGCGCAGAGCTGCATTATATTTTGATTAAAAGCAACTCTGCACTCAATTATCGTGAGCAACCAACGTGTAATGAAATCGATTATAGATTCCGAATTTTTCTTGGTTATGACACGTGCAGCCAACCACGCTTCATTTGCTCCCGAAATTTAGTGTAAGATGGTAAGTTGTGCGCTGCTTAAATTTCAAAGTTAACAAGTTTTAAATAAAAGGCCACAAATGATGAAACTGATGACGAGACTGAAGGAACATTTTCTTGACTTTGTATTGTATCTTTCAATGCATTTTCAAACAATATTTGTTCTTTTAAAGATGATTCGGCAATCTGATGGCCCAGCCGCATTTTAAAGTGCTATTTTGTCAAACTGAGAAAATAACTAACACAAAACTTTTTTTTTTTAGCTGAAAGCACCGGGCGCTTAGATGTGGGAACGCATTTAAATTGTACATTTAAAAAAGGTAAGCATTATTGTTAAATATGTATGTATATTTATTATCACATGTGATGAATATTTACACAGACCTGTACTGAGTAAAAAAAAAATGTAGACTCGATGTAATCTGATCAAAAATCAATTAACTGATATTGAAATATGTTGGAATTGTTTTAATTTTGTTCAATTATATTTTAGGCGTATTGTCTTGAAAAGAAAATGGCGACGAGCTGAGCAAGAGCGCGAGTTGCATAAACGGTAAGCCAATGATAAATTAATATTTTATTGCTCATATGATGATATTAAACACAGACCTGTTCTGATATACTCATGTAGATTTGTATATAGTAAACTGACAACAAAAATTCTCAATAACTTTTATGAATCTTGTATTAAGCATTTAACTTAAAACATTCAATTTTTTTTTGCAGACTGAATGACCAGTGTGAGGTTATGGATTGCACTAGGCGCTAATTCGGCTGCGTAAATGCAAGGTAAATTTTACAAACTTTTCTTGGATGTATGTACATTATATGTAGATGAAACCATGTGTTGTGTGAAAACTTAAAAAAAATTGAAGTGCTTAAATGATGATTATTTATCATTCCTTTTGCGGTTTCCACCAGATAGCGTTAACTCGTTTAATGATGGCCTTAGGTGTCTGATTAAAGCACTTTTAATTCAATTTTTTTTTGTGCTCACATATTTAATTCAATCTCACGTAGATTTGTATTTAGTAAACTGACAACAAAAATTCAAAATAAATTTTTTAAATCTTGAATTAAGCATTCATTTTACTTAAAACGTTCAATTCTATTTGCAGACTGAATGACCAGTGTGAGGTTATGGACTGCACTCGGCGCTAATTCGGCTACGTAAACGCAAGGTAAATTACAAACTTATCTTAGATGTTCATATGTAGATGGCACCACGTTTTGTGTGAAAACTTCAAAACATGGCGGCAATACATTGAACAAATTGAAGTGCTTAAATGATGATTATTTATCATTCCTTTTGCGGTTTCCACCAGAAAGCGTTAACTCGTTTAATGATGGCCTTAGGTGTCTGATTAAAGCACTTTTAATTAAATTTTTTATGTGCTCATATATTTTAACCTAATATTTCTAATGCATTTTTTTTATTTTCTTCGCAGAAAGACGCACAAAGCTGATTGATATTTTTGCATGTGTGTTAACGTGATATTCTAAATGAGGATATGGACATCAATAAAAATAAATTTATAAAAATTATATCGCCTGTGTTTATTTTGTTGCTTGGTTTTTAAAAGATCTTATCAAATGCATTATAAATGTGGTTGTGCGTACACACATATGTCATTGATTAAATAACATTTATTTTCAGTAAATCTGTGTACATAGTTTACGTAGTACAAACTGTGCACATATGTATGTACGCCACGTAAAGTATATAGGTATAAGGTTTAGCTATGCTCAAAACCTCGAGCGCAAAAAATAATTTAAAAGTTAATCGCTTGTGCGCGTCATATGTAGACGCACCCTGTTTAACAACATAGAACATGAGTCACCCTGTGCCATGAGACTCGCTGGTTTAATTAAACCGCTGCTGTTGCGCGTAAATAAAAACGGATGCCGCTTTTATGCAACAAGTGTGGAGACTGACGAATATGCATTTGACACCAAAGAGTTCATAGATTTTAAGAAACAATTGCGGCAACAAAATGTATACAATAAGGATGGACACACGTGCCTGCAACTGGAATGCCGGTTGTGCGACAAAATGCCGGCTGCATCAACAACAATGTCGTCGCGTTCACAGGGTTCACTAGCTTATATAAACAAAAGAACGGGTATGTGCTAAATGCAAAATTGTCATGGGAAAACGTTGTTAATGTTTATGAAAAAGTAATGCCATGCTTTCCCCTTCTTTTCAGGCGCTTTTATTTGTCCCAGTTGCGATGTTAAGGCAACATTGTCACATGCTCTGTCAGCTTATCAAACACCACCACCCGCGGGCTTTAAGCGAACGCCACAAACGTCGTTGGTCTATGCTTCACGTTACCCCAATCTGGTAAACGTCACAGCAGAAGCTTGCGAAGCGCTCGGACTTAAGGGCTTGAAAGAGACGCAAATGAACGCCATTGGTGCACAGTACGATGCCGAGAACCAACTGCTGCATTTTAAGCTGCGAAATGCAGCCCAAACAGTGGTGGGCGAAAAGGTGCTACAGCTTAGCGATCGTAGCGAGCAAACATTTCAAGGCAACGCAAGTTCCGGCTTGTTGATACACGGCCCTGCGAACAAGAACAAAGCTGTGCTTGTTAGCAATCTGCTCGATTATATAGTGCTGGCCGCACAAAACATAGAAACACGTACGTTGTTAGATTTAGATATTCTTAATTCTTAGCAATGCTTACCTATCGTAAATTTTTAGATTGCATTATATGCTTGCCATATGCGTTGCAAATGCTGCCCCAGGAGTGTCTGCCTGGCTTGGAGCGTTTTAAGGAGTTGGTCTTCTGGCTGCATTATGATGCCACCCACAGTTGGGATGCGGCACGTGCATTTGCACAGAAAATGGACGAAAAGCGTTGCCTGCTGATACGACCCACAGAAACAGAGCCGGCACCACATATGGCACTTCGACGGCGCCTCAACTTACGCCACATATTGGCCAAAGCGACGCCAGTGCGGCACAAGGCGATAACCACGTTCAGTGCCCTACGCAACGATATACTCAGTGAGCTGCAGAACATCGAGAAGGTAAATGGCGTCAAATGGAAACGTTTTCCAGTTCTTAACAAACTGCTGAAGGGCCATCGCAAAGGCGAGCTGACCATTCTTACTGGTCCAACTGGCAGCGGTAAGACGACGTTCACCAGCGAGTACTCGCTGGATCTGGCCATGCAGGGTGTAAGCACACTGTGGGGCTCCTTTGAGATACGAAACACGCGACTGGCTGCTACTCTATTGCGTCAATTCGTCGGGTACCCACTAGATGATAAGCTGCAGGAATTTGAGCATTGGGCCACAGAATTTGAGCGATTGCCCATGTTCTTTATGACCTTTCATGGCCAGCAGCCGCTCAAGCCCGTGCTAGAGGCTATTGAGCATGCTCAGTATGTGCATGACATTTCTCACGTCATTATCGACAATTTACAGTTTATGATGGGCGTTTCATCCTATCGTGGCGATAAGTTTTGGGAGCAGGATTCAATTATAGCAGCGTTTCGTGGGTTTGCGACCAAGCATAATGTGCACGTCACACTAGTTATGCATCCACGCAAGGAACGGCAGGAAGATGAACTGACGACGAGTTCGGTATTTGGCACCGCCAAGGCCACACAGGAGGCAGACAATGTGCTAATCATACAGGACAAACGGCTGACTGCGGTGCGGGGCAAGAAGTATTTGCAAATTGCCAAGAATCGCTACAGTGGCGACCTGGGCATCATGCCAATGGAGTTTGATAAAGATGCACTCAGCTACTCCATTTCAGTGCAGAGCGCAAAAAGACGTCGTGAAAAAGCATTACCAGCAGCTGAAAACAGTTGACAGCAGCTGTCTTACATATAAGTAGTTTTTGTTTAAATTATTTAACTACAGTGGTTTTATTACTCTATGCTATTTGTTAATGCTTATTGTTTATACAAAAAATTATTTTTTAATTGAATTCTGCCTTACGTTGAGCTTTGTTTGTAGTTCTTTGTGTCAAGTATCTTTTTGCCGCACATTGCACAAATGGCCTTTTTATAGGAGCACGCCTGGCAGTAATGTGCTCCCATCTGATGCACCTTTTGCCTGCATATGCTGAAATTGAATATTTGAAACATAAGCCTGGCAAATTTAAAAGTTACTGCAAAACGAACAAACAGTTCCTACCGACAAGGTGCAAAACTTTTGCCTATGGGATTGTATCGCTCCTTGGATGAGGACAATGCTTTGTTTTCGTTTATTTTACGTCCACCAGCAGCTGCATTGCTTGTCCTCCAAGGGTTAGGTGCTGAGACCTTCGACAGTTTCGACTCACACTTTTCACATACCATTTTATACAGCAAAGTGCTTTTTATAAATTTTTGTTTTTGGAATTCTCTTTAATGTTTTGTTTTGACTAGGATTGCCAGTATCTGGCAAAAAAACGAGTATCGATAAGAGTTAATGTAGTGTAGGGTGACCATAGGCAGCCAACAATTATATTATCGATATTGTTGCTGCCAGCAGCATATGCAATAAACAAACTATGACTACGAAAAATAATGATCAATTGCGGTACGTTTTGTTTTATTTAAATAGAGGTAATGTTAATTTAAATCAGATATTTGTTGTTTATTGTAGTCAACAACTTATAGCGGCCGTGGCTAAAAAGCGCGCTGCACTCGCACAAGCACATCAAATAGTTGTTAGACTTTTGGAGCCACACATTGAGGAAAAAGAGTTTCTTGCAATGGTAAATATTCCATGTTAATAATTATGAATAACAAATAAAAAATATCTTGCATTAGCTCTCTCAAATTGGACCAGAAAACTACGCAGATATTGTTGAAGAACGACACATTAACCAGCTATGTGGATACCCAATTTGCGCGGTTGCAGTAGAAAAGTAATATTATTTGAGCACTTTTATTTGTTCTTGAACTAAAGTTCTATTTTACAGGGTGCCAACAAAAAAATATCAGATTTGCGGCATTAAGAATAAGGTGTATGATATAACTGAACGAAAGAAGTTTTGCTCCGGCCATTGTTTTAAGGCCTCCGAATATATCAAGTCCCAAATTCCCACTTCTCCACTGTGGCTGCGTGACAAGGAACCAAAACCAAATTTTAAATTGCTGCCGCGAGAGAATTTAATTCGAGTTGAAAAGAAACTGTGATAGTTTTTTCCATTGGTATTTGTTAATGTATTTATTAAACACCTATGGGTTTACTATATTTTATATATTTGTATGTAAGTTCATTACGGTTTTTTTTTTTTGCGATAATTTGGATTTTCAAGCATTTCGACATAGGTAAGTAATTAATAATGGTGTTGGTAATGTATTGTAAAGAATAGTGCAATGGGCCGCATGAGTTGACTAAACGTTTTAAATCATGATAATATTGTCGCGCTCCAATGTCAAATCAGCCTCACGTTTTGCATCCGCCTCAGACCATTCACCGCACTGATCCAGCACGTCTGTTTCGTTTGGTGGTTCCGTCTGTGCCATTGAATAAAAAAATAACAAAAAAATTAATTTATTGACTGTAGAGCATAATATCTGATTACAGTACATCTTTGTCGCCAGCTGCCAGTTTGGCAAACATATTCGCATATAACTTTTTCTCCTTATCCTTGTTCAGCTTGACTTTTTGCTTGCAAAGAACCATGTGATTGGCAGCAGCTTTGTTGGACGGCTCCAGTTGTATAACCTGCAAGTATAAATTAAGTTAGCGCTGGTTGTAGGCTAAATGATAACCTACTCACTTTCTGGAAATCATCCAAAGCGTCTTCAAGATCATTAATGTACAAGTTGCATTGCCCGCGACGATAAAGTGCCTTAACATTGTTAGCATCCAATTCAAGAACCGCGTTGCACTACATAATAATTATGATTATCGAAGTATAAACGCTATTTTATCTATATATCGGTATTACCTCCTGCTTGGCCTCAAAATGATTGTTTAATTTCTGATGACACAGTGCAATGTTGCTGTGTGTGGCCACTTTCAGAGACTTCACCTCGTCACTTGAGTTGTCATTAATGCCGGGCAACATATTCTTGCATTTATTGTACAGCTTGATGGCCAATTCATAGTTCTCTTTTTTAAAGTAGCTTGTGCCCTTTTCCTTGTAAACTTTAGCTTCGGCAACTCGTTCGCTGTCATTCAACTTCCACTCCTCCAGCCCTTTGCCGCAATCAATCAGTTTCACAGTATATTCAACTGTTGAGTTCGGTGGTATCTTAAACGGCTCGTAGCCTTTGGCACCAAAGGCGTATTTTGATTGAATTTTGATTCTGAGAAGAATATGTAAATATATGATTGTTAGCTATGCATTTTATTGACTTCATCAACATATGTATATCACGCTTATACGCTGGACATTATCGCAGTTTCTGTATTCTCGAATTTTCTTTTGTACAAATGACCATTTACCTAATTTTGTGGTCTGTTGTCAAGCAAAAAAATATCTTAGAGCCAAAAGAAAACAGCTTTTGGCAATTCATATTGCGAAAAGGGTTTGACGTAAAAACGTAGAAAACGGAAATATTTATCACGTACCTGGATGTTTCGCCAATATTTATTTTTTCCAGTGCAAGTTCGAGGCCTTCGATAATTCCAATAGCGCTGCCCTCGCCATAATCGAATTCAACATCGCGTTCATCAAATACGCGACCTTCGAAACTTCCAGAAATGTGAGCTAAAATATTATATTAAAAAGAAAATAACAAAAACTTTTATTTACCATTTAACCACAAAACGTTGATAGCTTTTACAAACCTTTGACGAAGGCGCCATCGCTGGGTGTTCGCTTCTTATCGCTTTGTTCCAAAATTATTCGCTCAATGCTGCCATCTTGGTTTGGACTAAGATCCTCGCCCTTCCAGCCTAGTATTTCCATCTGTGATAATAAAATGTGTTAGCGCCAACGACTCCACACTGATTGACACTGATTATACCTCAAATATAAGCGTGGAGTCTGGTGGAATGCTTGGCGGGCTGCCATCAGCGCCGTAAGCGTAATTTGGAGCACATGTTAGAAAACAACGCTCGCCTAGCTTCATGGTGGCGACACCCATGTCAAAGGCCTTAATAACGCGTCCTTTGATATTTACATATTAATCATAATTCAAAAGTCTATGTATACAATTTTCGCATTACCTTTGCCCAAATCAAATTCAAATGGTTCATTGCGTCCCACGCTAGAATCGAACTCGGTGCCGTCAACAAGTCTGCCGGTATAGTGAACCGACACTTTGCAGCCATTTCTTGGCGTTTCGGTGCCGCTTCCCTCCTTCAGGATTTCCTTAAGCACGCCACCATCTCCGGAAAGGTCGATTTTCTTTGTTTCTTCCGACATTCCTTTAGTTTAATTTCTGATTTTCTGAATGACACTAACCTGACTTAAGCATGTGAAAAAGAAACTCATCGTAGACTTGACAAGGTATCGATGCCAAAACTATCATTTGCTGCTTTAATTTTGATAAATTTATGCGATGCATCGATGTTTATTAAGTTTCTTTTCGATTACAATTTTACAATAAAATTAACATATCGTTTTACCATTTGTTCTTTAAAAAATAACCGTTTTAATACAAAATGCATGATACCACATTAACATAAACCCATTAATAATTAACAATAACAAATGTAATGCATAATGAAAATATTTAACAGTTGGATTTTGTTGCCGGTATTCCATTACATTATTTTGAACAAATTCAATTAATTGATTTAAGGATTCAGTTTGAGTTGAAAGTTTATGCAAGGTTCTTTCAATAACATTAACACGAGTTTCTAGATCAGGTAATGTCCTTTCACTCGATTCCTTTTTAGCAATTTTTAATGCACGATTAAAAGTACCAGTGTCGACTTGGTAACTCCTTAATTTTAGACACAGCCCTACATCTGCTATAAAATGGCAATGCACCTTGTTCATCCTGCGTGCTGGAAGCATTTTCGCCCGTCTCAACATCATTTGTGTCCTTTTGGTTCACAGGTAAGTACGAAGTATTTGCTGAGAGTAGGCTAAGACAAACCTGAATATCGCTCGAAGTGAATTGCTCGATTCTGAAGTGTTTATTGTCTTTGCAAAACGTATATGAAAACAAGCGCCAAATGTGAGCACTAAAAACACGAATACGAGACTATACTTCATAACCGTACGAAAAACTTCAATAAGCATGAGAAGAGGCATTGATATCCAAGTGGATATCAGTACAATAGTTAATAGGTCCAAAAGATTGATCATAAATGACCGTAAATATTGTCTCCAACTCAACACGAACTGTAACGCCTCACGTACCAGAAAGTATAGTATGAGAATCCAACACAAAACTTGTATTATCAATGAGCTGGTCTCACTCGTACGATTTGGAAACCTTGTTAGAATATGTGTCGTAATAATCACTTGAAATAGCAAATATATTGCGAAATGGGTGTAAAAGAATTTAGAAAACATTTGCCATTTATGAACGAGTAGCAATGTTATTACCGGATGCTGCAGTAAATGATATAATTCTTTTGATTCTCTTATATGGGAAATGGTCGTCATGTCATTGTATACAAATGGAATGCCTTTTATTTTGGGTGGATGCTCATCATTCCCATATAGGCACCACTTGAGAGCAGTTCTTTTACAGCCGTCTCGTTGCACACTTTTGCTGCATATAACAATGGAGGTACATATTCTGGATATACACCGCTGACGTCAACATGTTTGCTATTGATAAGGCATCTAAAACACCATAAATATTTGGTAAATTCAATATATCCTACTGACTTTGGTGGCATATTGCTGATAGCTATTTGCAGAAGCTTTACGGATAAAAAGTACGGCAGTTTTAAATGCCGAGAACCAAGTAACTGGTTCACAAGATAATAATAAACTTGATTATAATTTCGATGTTTTCGCTATCTGTGTTAATAGTAATTATAGTGCATTACCATTTTAAGTTTAAAATCTAGTAATTGATGTAAGCACAAACATACATCAAATTCATAAAAGCTTATGCTCTAAATAAAGAAATTAAAAAAAGAGGCGCTCAGAGTGCTGCCCGAAAAGTCCACCGGACAGGTGGCAACGCTGCGTACTCCCAAGAAAACAGCTGTGCGTAAAAAAAGCATCAACAAGACATTGTTTTGGGCCATCGGCCAAGAAAGCGGAAATAGAGCATAAGTATTATCACATAATACAAGAGACGAGTCGATTGAATTATTTCGCACGATGAGCAGTCAGCAGCGGACGGTGATTATTTTCAAATCGGAGTCGGAAAGCACAGATGTGTACGCGGAGACCTTGCTGCGCCATAATTTTCAGCCGCTGTTTGTGCCGACTTTGAGCTTCGGGTACAAGAATCTCGAACAGCTGTACACCAAGCTGCAGACACCGGACAAATACGCTGGCATTATATTGACGAGTCCCCGATGCGTAGAGGCGGTGGCCGAATCCCTGCAACTGGCAAAGCTGCCCGACGGTTGGAAGCTGTTGCATAACTATGCCGTTGGCGAGGTTACACACAATCTAGCTCTGAGCAGATTGCAGCATCTCTTTACCCATGGCAAGCAGACGGGGAACGCACGCAACTTGGCAGACTATATTGTGGAAACGTTCGATGGTTCTAGAAATTTGCCGTTACTGCTGCCTTGCAGCAATCTGAAAACTGATACGCTACTCTCAACACTAGTGGAGAATGGATTCTGTGTCGATGTCTGCGAGGTGTATGAGACGCAGTGTAGCCCCAAGTTAGCCGAGTGCATAGAGAGTGCTTTAAAGTCGGAAAACATAGAGTTTCTCGCCTTCTTTTCGCCGTCGGGCGTTAATTGTGCTAATGAGTACTTTAAAGCTCACAATATTGCGACGAATCAGTGGAAGCTAGTAGCAATTGGACCGAGCACACGTCGCGCCCTTGAATCATTGGGCCTAAAGGTTTTTTGCACCGCTGAGCGACCGACTGTGGAGCATTTGGTAAAGGTGCTCCTTAATCCGCAGGGTAGTCGGGAGCTCCTAATGAGAAAACAAATAGATCTAGAATAATTATACATATATAAATGATATTTTATATTGTTTTTTACTATCGACTCACTTTCAAATATTTGTATGCACTCTTTAAGTGATCTTTGTGCATACAAAATTAGTGGGCCCAGTATAAAATGTTGATCTTTATACTCTGATACCGAACGTACTCTTCGTACGTTGGTTTTGTGTAATGTCGGCAATGATGTCCGTCCGTCTGTTTGAATTTTTTAAATTTTTTTTCAACGACCTTAAAGCCAATTATCATTGTATAAATGGTTGACTTTCTCCAAATCAGGCAAAAAATTTATGTTTACCCTTTTTGATGTTTACTCTTTGAATAAAGAACAATTCTTACTCGGCATTAGGTCTGCTGGATTCGTGATCAAATTTCCGCAGCCGGTTTACTTACAATTAAGTTTGTTATACTCGATACCGAAGGTAAAGAGTATATTGAGTTTGTGCAATGTCCGTCATGGTGTCTGTCCGTCTGTATGAACGCAACTTTTCCACACCCTCAAGCTAGAGACTTAAACTTCCAAATCTCTTTATCTATGGGATAGTAAATTAAAGTGTCAAGATGGGGGTTCTACGATAACTGGGGGGCTGACAAATCGATAAATTTGATAACTCAAAACCGATAAATCCACATATTTCGCACACCCTTACAGCTAGAAGTACCAAATTTGGTAAGAAGATAGCTACTAGCAACCCCCAAAAAACTGCATCAAAAATTTTGGAGCCACGCCCCCCCATTACCGCCCCCAGCCCCCCCATTTCCCCACCTTTTAACAAACTTCGAGCATAGAGCCCCCAAATTTGGTATGAAGATAAGAAATGATACATTCCATAAAGACTGCATCAAAATTTGGATGCCACGCCCACCCAAACCGCCCCCAGCCCCCTTTCCCCACCTTTTACAAATTTTGAGCTAGAGTCACCCAAATTTGGTATGAAGATAGCAATTGACATTTCAGAAAGATCTGCATCAAAAATTTGGATGCCACGCCCACCCATACCGCCCCCAGCCCCCCTTTCCCCACCTTTTACAAACTTTGAGCTAGAGTCACCAAATTTGGTATGAAGATAGCAATTGGCATTTCACAAAGATCTGCATCAAAAATTTGAATGCCACACCCCCCCCCATACCGCCCCCAGCCCCCCCATTTTACAAACTTTGAGCTAGAGTCACCAAATTTGGAAGGAAGACAGCTGGTGGTATCCCCATCTGCATCGGAGAATCTTTAAGGCAGCGTACACCCCTGCAGCATTCGTACCCCTTTGCAATCAGGCCTCTTTTTACTGGTTTTAATACTGGTAATGAGTATGCCGCAGTCGGTTGCGTCCGACTGCAACATTTCCACTTGTTTTATTCGTGTTTGAAGTTGAATAAAAAAACCCGAATATTAATGTTATCCACTGTATATGGCAATAACGTTTTGAACATTTTATTTGACATATTATATTTTAGGTGAATCCCCGTCTTCAAAAGGCGGCAATTAACTATGCGGCCGAATCGTTGAGTTTTTGCAATATGTTCGTCCTGCTTTATCATAAAACGAATGAGAACGTTTTTGTCAATATAATATAATAATAATAATATAATTTATCGATTTGCCAGCCCCCCAGTTATCGTAGAACCCCCAGCTTGACACTTTAATTTACTAACCCATAGATAAAGAGAATTGGGAAGTTTCAAGTCTCTAGCTTGAAGGGTGTGGAAAAAAGTTGCGAACATACAGACGGACAGACGGACGAACACCATGAAGGACACTGCACAAAACCAACATACTCTTTACCTTAGGTAACGAGGATAATTAATAAAACCAAAAATAATGAAAAAAATTTAAAAATGGTAGATTATAGCTTGTAAAATCGGCTTTTCATAGAGATACATATATGAATATATTAAGATTTTATTTTGAACTTATAAACAAAATATGCATAAACAAAACAAAAAGTCCAAAATTTGCGCAATGTTAATATTCGGTTTTTTTTTTTATAAAAGTAACAAATACCTATTTTATCTAAGAAAAAAACTTAATCTAATATTTGGAATGACACCCATTATATTGTATGGTATCGCCTAGGCATTTTGGCAAAGTTTTTAGAATTTTTTGGGTATGTTCTTGGCCAGTTTAAGCCCACATTTCCTGAAGCCGTTCTTCTAATACGGATAAGGACGATATAGGCGTTTTGTGCACACGGCGGACCAACTCACTCCACAAAATTTCAACAGGATTTAGATCTGGCGATTGGGGTGCCTTTTCCAAGATTTTTGTGCATTTGTATAACATTTTAGGCATTTAGGCATCCATTTTATAGTCATTATGCTTTAGATTATTGTCTTTATATAACTTGAACGAGTTGACAATACCCAATATCTCCACCAAAGGCTTCAAATTTTCGTTCAAAATTGTCAAATAATGGTCTTAGTTCATGAAAATAAGACCAATGAAAATAAGATTCTCCGCTCCTTATGTGGAAATGGAGCCTAAACCTACACACTACCGCCGTGTTTTGCGGTTGGTCTTAAGTGATTCTTCTGGAGCTCAGTATTCGGCGGATGATTTTATTTTCATTGACGAAGCAAAATCAACTTATTAGGCAGTGGTTTTTTTTTATTTTTTTTTCTTTTCAAAAATATAATTTTTTTTTTTTTATATTTGTAAAAAAGGGTTAAAGGTTTTTTAGAGTGGGTGTGGGGGGAAAAGGTAAAAAGGTGGGTTGTTTAAACAAATTTAAAAAAAGGGCCCCCCACAAAAAAAAAGGAAAAAAAAAAAAAAATTTTTTCAGCCGGGGGGACTACCTTGTATAATTGTATCATGGGCAGTGGTGGCAAGTCCATGCAGCTTTAACTTTGATAAATTTATGCGATGTATCGATGTTTATTAAGATTCTTTTCGATTACAATTTTGCATTAAAATTAACATATCGTTATACCATTTGTTCTTTAAAAAAAAAACCGTTTTAATACAAAATGCATGATACCACATTAACATAAGCCCATTAATAATTAACCATAACAAATGTAATGCATAAAGAAAATATTTAAACATTATTTTACAGATCTGTTGGTTTTTGTTGCCGGTATTCCATTACATTATTTTGAACAAATTCAATTAATTGATTTAAGGATTCAGTTTGAGTTGAAAGTTTATGCAAGGTTCTTTCAATAACATTAACACGAGTTTCTAGATCCGGCAATGTCCTTTCATTCGATTCCTTTTTAGCAATTTTTAATGCACGATTAAAAGTACCAGTGTCGACTTGGTAACTATTTGTTGAGAATAATTTCGCGGCCAGTTCCTTAATTTTAGTCACAGCCCTACATCTGCTATAAAATGGCAATGCACCTTGTTCATCCTGCGTGCTGTAAGCATTTTCGCCCGTCTCAACATCATTTGTGTCCTTTTGGTTCACAGGTAAGTACGAAGTATTTGCTGCTTCCCCAAAATTCTGTGGATCAACTTCGATTGTTTCCTTTGCAGATGATTTAGTATCTGAGTTATCATCAAGCTTGGTTGTATAATAATGTAGTGTCATTGAGTGAGGATATTGATATTGAGGAATTGATATTTGGCGCACTGGATGATCTACAGGATTTATTTGATGTTTAAATCTATTGAAAATCCAGCAATCCCAAAATGGATGATTTAAGAACACCTCACAAGTGCTTAGTAAATTAATTTGGCTAATGGTTCTATAAATTTCAGCTTGATCTTTGATCATCTGAAAAAGAAATGAATTGGTCAAATAAAATCAAATATGAAAAGGCTAAGGCGAACCTGAATATCGCTGACTGCCAGACCAGTGAGAAGATTGAAAAATGAAATTCCAACAATGATCACAAACAAAACCAACAATAATAGATCAAAATAACTTTTAATCTCAATACTGCTTGCATCATATTCGCCAGTTGACATTATATACGATTTGATCGCAGATGGAATAAAGCTGTCGAAATTTAAGCTCAAATTGTCAGTTGAATTGCTCGATTCTGAAGTGTTTATTGTCTTTGCAAAACGTATATGAAAACAAGCGCCAAATGTGAGCACTAAAAACACGAATACGAGAATATACTTCATAACCGTACGAGAAACTTCAATAAGCATGAGAAGAGGCATTGATATCCAAGTGAAACGCAGTGAGCTCATAAGTAAAAGAAATTTTAAGACTGTTAACAACAGAGTAAATGTGACAATTATGCTCTGCGTTTCCTCCGTGCCGTATTCGATGCATGTGAGGATTGTCAGTACAATAGTTAATAGGTCCAAAAGATTGATCATAAATGACCGTAAATATTGTCTCCAACTCAAAACGAACTGTATCGCCTCACGTACCAGAAAGTATAGTATGAGAATCCAACACAAAACTTGTATTATCAATGAGCTGGTCTCACTCGTACGATTTGGAAACCTTGTTAGAATATGTGTCGTAATAATCACTTGAAATAGCAAATATATTGCGAAATGGGTGTAAAAGAATTTAGAAAACATTTGCCATTTATGAACGAGTAGCAATGTTATTACCGGATGCTGCAGTAAATGATATAATTCTTTTGATTCTCTTATATGGGAAATGGTCGTCATGTCATTGTATACAAATGGAATGCCTTTTATTTTGGGTGGATGCGATATATTGGATAGGTTTATGTTGATATTGGAGTCCTTCGAATGTTCATTGTCCATTGTGATGCAACTATCAAAATGCTCCTCTAATATCTCGGGTCTTATGAGTTCCACAGGTAATTCCGCATAGTTGCTCATCATTCCCATATAGGCACCACTTGAGAGCAGTTCTTTTACAGCCGTCTCGTTGCACACTTTTGCTGCATATAACAGTGGAGGTACATATTCTGGATATACACCGCTGACGTCAACATGTTTGCTATTGACAAGGCATCTAAAACACCATAAATATTTGGTAAATTCAATATATCCCACTGACTCTGGTGGCATTTTGCTGATAGCTATTTGCAGAAGCTTTACGGATAAAAAGTACGGCAGTTTTAAATGCCGAGAGCCAAGTAACTGGTTCACAAGATCGACGTTGCCTAGCGAAATGGCTTTGATAATAATTTCCATGTTTTCGCTATCTGTGTTAATAATAAAGGTTTGCAATACAAATTTCAGTGCATTACCATCCTCACGCTTATTGTATCTATCTATCAAGGAAAAAAGATAATTAAGCCTTTCCGAATACTTTTTCGAATAGCAATCCGAAAGCCGTCGTCTCAAAAACGGACTGTTTTGTTCCAAAAATCTATTTTGATTACGTATCATTTCATCAAGCATCTTCCTGCCCAGCTCTTTATGTCGATCAACATGGTTAGCTTGGATGTATAGCCATGCCTCCGTTACGTATTTTTTCACAGAGGTGGCTCGCAACAGCAGCATGTATGTCAAATTATATTTATCATTTTGCGGCAATCGTTTATTCTGCAGCACATAGCTCAATGGCGTCAGGCCTTTATCATCCGTGCTGCTGATGGAGGCACCATTGCGAAGCAACATTTCCATACATTCACCCACTTCGCTCGCATTGTGTGCATCTAACGCCTTGGCTAAATAATTTAGCGGAGTTTGTCCGTTGTATTTGTGATCTATATTGACAAAAACGTTCTCATTCGTTTTATGATAAAGCAGGACGAACATATTGCAAAAACTCAACGATTCGGCCGCATAGTTAATTGCCGCCTTTTGAAGACGGGGATTCACCTAAAATATAATATGTTAAGTATATATATTTCTAAACGTTATTCAATGTTGACATATAGATCATTAAAATTATTCAAATCGAAAGATAAATAATCAAATAAAATATTTTGAGCAATATTTTTGACTGAGAAGCATAAAAGCTTTATACGCTTTAAGGTCATTTTGGCATACATGACTTATCTATGCATTTTTATTGTTTACAAATTTTCTCACGTCTATATATACATATATAAGTATATAGTTGGCAAAAATGGTACGTACATAGTTTACATCACATTTTGTCGCTATGCATAGTTTTAGAAAATGCGATCGGTTCTCCATTTTCTTGGACAGCAGTTCCTCATAAACACTTTGTTTTTCGCCCTCTGAGTAATTGGGATCGGCGACTTGTAAAGCATCTGTAAATTTATTAAATTTGTTAAACAGAATACACATTCTTAACTTTTTTTGATTCTGTAGTTGGCAGTCTTTTTCACATAGTTCAATTTCCGACATTTTTCACTTTTATTAATTCATAAAAAAATTATTATTGAAAATTGTTTGCACTCGACCGATGGATGCAACAATAATTGTTAATGACTTCTGTAAATTCATATGCTTTTTAACATTTTGCGAAATGTTATTGAAGATCGATTACATTACATTTACATTAACATTTTCTGTAAAAGCTTTGTTGAAAATCGATTCATCGATTCTTTGATGAGTATCGGTTGATGTTAAAAATAACTTTAAGCCAATAAATATGGAATAATCAAATAATGCCTGAATAGACAACATAATACTTGAGATGGCATGCGAAAGAACCCAACAACGTCAATAAGTTATGTGCTGTTATAAGGAGAACGAACAGCTCTCAATGACGAGCTAAGCGCAAATAATTTCTTCTGTATTTGCAGAGTCAAGATCATCTAAACTTATTTTCGATTTTTGAGAATAAAGTATGCAAATATCATTAATACAATGCGTAATTTTTTTTTATGAATACGTATATTTTATGGTATATATATATGCATGTAATCTTTTCGGTTTAATGCTAAAGCAATACAAAAACTTTTATTATAGCTACAAGTTATAGTATATGTATAATATAACACCTACTGGCATACTTAGAAATTTAAACATATTTATTATATATTCGCACTAAAAATGTATGTACAAAATTTGAATATATGTATGTACACACCGTATATGTAAACTTTCTCATAATGCTAAAACGCACATTTTTCTTTAAATGTATACATATATATATAACTTTATATAGTATATTTATTGCGTGTAATTCTAAACAAATATCATATGAGTGGTGCGTAGGATTATAATTGTTTTTTTTTTTTGTTTGTGTGAGTGTAAATAAGTATGACATAGTATATATAATAGTGTAGTTGATACTCGTTAAGTTAATCAATAATATTGCAAAAAAGTTTTTTAACTCGTGCTAAACTAAATGATGTGAAAACCAAACAATTTTGATGAATCTAAAGCAAAATAAGCCAGAAGTGGCATCAAATGTATGTATATCACAGATATACAATGATGTTAAAGTATTTTCATGCTCAAATGCTTTTTAAATGATACAATAACATTTCTTTTCAATATGTTACAATAATACATTTGCTTTGCTCTTTTCTATTTGGCTAGAACACTTTGTGGTTGTTTTCGTTCCAAACTGATCAAATTAACAAAACACAATACAATACAAAAGCATTTCAAAATATGTACATATGACGAAACTCTAATCTCAGTCGTTGTCAGATATTTTTGGTTGACTTTAACATTATCTAATTAAACCAGCCTGAGCTTAAACTCTCTCAATATTAACCAAAAGCTGGGCACATTATCATATGTGAAATGCATGCTTGTATTGTCCATGTTAATTCTCTTAGTCTTTTACACCATAATTTGTTTTCTAATTTAATTTTTTTTAGGAGTTTTAAGTTTTTCGTTGTTTTGAAATAAGGTTCTCGAATGGCATTTGTTTAATTTTATTATTTTTTTATATTTCTTTTATATAATAATTGCCAAGCAAAATTAGGCTGCTGGGATATGTTTTTTTTTAGCACTTAAGAGCCATATTTGTAAGCTATAAAGGGAAAAGTGTGGGGACAGCTTTTAGATGCTAATGCTATGCTGAAAACTTATCATAACATAATTTGCACTAATTGAAAATAGTATTTTTTTCGAATTAACATAGTATTAGAATTGCTGCCATTTTTCTTTTTTAATACTTAATGTAAATAAATTATATCACAACAATAGAGACAAAGTTCGTATGTGCGTGTGTGCCGGTGAGTGGATGTGACAGCTTTCGAGTCTCGAATAACTTAAAAAAAAACTAGGCAAAAGAAGCAGACTGCACGCAGACAACGAAATTAAATTAAACACTAAGTACACTATTGACACGAATTTATATACAAAACGTTGGGCTTATTACAACACTTAGAGTTTATCAAACACACATACGCACACAAAGAGCGAGTCACACACACACATACACACACACGCACACACATATAGATACACGCACGCGCGCCACAATGTTCCACTGAGATCCAATACAAGAGTAAACGCCTAACCATAAAGGCAGCACCGATTTAATATTAACTCTTGCTGAGCGCCTTCTTTTTCCTTTGTACCAGAATATCGTAGAACGGATTGTGGCTAATGGATTGCGTAAGACGCTTTATCCACTCCTGTTGATCCTCTTCCGTTGCGGCGGACATCCGATAAACCGTATGTTTGCCCTCCACCACCTGCATAAATTGAAGTGTTTTATTTAATTGTTTGAGTTTCTTAAAAATGTGGGATTTGTTCTGTTGCACTTACCTTGCCCTCGGAATCAGTCTTGCATGCTTTGATAATATCGGCGCCGCCGGTGGCAAATAGTTCAAAACAATGTGGCTTACTGCGATCGGGTGTCTCTCGCACCGATATATTCTCTAGCGGGATTATGCCACGCGGCTCCTTGTCCGTGGTATACTCAAAATAGTACAGACAATTGTCGTTCAATATGAACCAACGTCGCTTCCACGATTTGTATCTGTTTGACAAACAAACCAATTGTTATTTGTGTCAGATATTATAAAATTAAGAAACAATTTTAAGCTTACCTGCCGCCCTGCTTCCAGAGCCAGCCCTCCTTGTCGGGATTAAAGAAGGTGTGCATCAGATCGTTGCCATCGTCTTGGGGTATTTTAAAGGGCTCGGTGCGTATGGATTCGTACAGTGATTCGAGTAGACCACGGGGCAAATCTCCGCCGTTGTTAATGCCACGATTCATCGATATGAATTGCTCAACGGTGGGTTTGTCTTTGACCTAAAAGTAAACCACATAACGCAACCAATTATATAACATGTCAACTTTTGCAGAAGCTCAACTGTGAATTTCAATTGAGATCATTTACAAGATGCCAACAGGCCAATTAGCTTTCCACTGAAACTTGACCTATTTATAGACGACCTATGGACAAAAATGTTTGTAATTGCCTCTAACTCACAGCTGCCATTAAAAGAGAGTGGCGGCAAATGCGGAAATGCGTTGAGAATTGTTGACAGAGTATTTAATTCCGCGCTGCTGCTTGTTTTTCGGGACACGCGACGCTTATTTCGCGAGTATTACATATTACTTTTGACTTTTTTTTGTCACTTTTTGGCAGCAGTGAAAAACACCAACAGCAACAGCTTCCTGTCGTTGCCGAACACTTCCGGTTCGGTTGGCAAACCAAGAAAGCAAAATGATATTTGGTTGCCAATAAAAAGGAAAAAAAAATAGAAGAAAAAATCCCAAACATTTATTGGCTCATTTTGTATTCTTTTAATACATATAGGAACAAGTGGAAAGTGAAATTACGGTACTCAGAGTAGATAATATTAAATTAAAAGGGTTTACAAGCTTTATTATTTTAATTGAAAGTTTGAGGTATAAAAAGTTAAATTTCTATATTATTTCTTGCTTTCTTATTTATTAAAATTTTTAAGCGTTTTGGCTATCCAACTTTCCCTTTAGATAATCTCAAGTAACAAGTAACTTACCGATGGATTGTGCAGTGATGTATTGAGCATAATAATGGCAAAGCTAAGCACATAGCAGGTATCCGTATTTGTGAAAATATCCGGATTAAGTTGACAATAGCGCTGTGCAAATGTTTCCATCATGCGATCGATCTTCTGAGCCTCGCCAGGTAACCGAAATGACCACAGGAATTGCCTGAATAAATAAATCTTTAATAAAGTTGCTTATTTAGCGTATTTTCGATTTAAAGTCTTACCTCAGCGCTTGCACTAGTATGAGATTGGTGAAATCATGCAGGGCTACAAATGCCTTTAGCACATCCTCATTGAAATCATTTTTCTCGCCGAGGTAATCGCCTGGAAAAAGAGACGCATAATGAAATTTATGTAACATGCCATTATGAGTTTTAATTGAATTTTCCTCTACTGGAAGCGGGTGCATGGCAATCTCTGGATGAGATTTATGTGTGCTAACTTACCTATTGCCGTTTTGTTTAAACCTTCGCCCTTGTAGAGGAAATGCGCCACATCCGGCGGATCGTGACGTAGTAGTCGATTCTCTACGAGATACTCAATGCCTGCAACAAATAGAAAGCACATAAAAACAGTTAGTTTAACTTTGTATGTATGTAGTGTAGCAACAGCTGTGAACTTAACTTAGACCAAGAGAATGTGGTAGATAAGAACGTTGCCCCGGAAATTCAAAACCGTTTCGATTCAAATGCAAACCGAACAACATCTAATCTACCCATATGCATATGTAAGTCTTGCATATATCGGCGGCGACCCGCAACATAAACCACAACAATAACAACAACAAAAATAAGGAGCGGCCACAATGACGAGACATCGATGTCATTATTTGCCAATCAAAACTGCCGAGGGCTCGAGCAGTTCAGCAATTTGCGATAAAAGCCGGAAGGCAAGTAACACACAGACAAAGAAATGAAAAAAATATAAAATAAATAGAGCTGCAGGAATTTAAGTAAATCGCATTGAGAGCAAAACAAGAAATAGCGCAAAAATAAAAAAGCATAAAGTGCGACAAGACAACAAATTTGGCAATCGCGTGATGTACGTTTGGTTTAACGGTAAACGGCGCTAGAGAAACCAAATGCATGTTCTGTTTACTAAGTGCTTTATAGTGATGGGTTGCTAATGCATTAACTTGAGTAATTTGATAGTAAATATTATAGCTTTAGAAACTTAAAAAAAAATCATATTGGATAAGCTGCATTTAATATGCTCAAATAAAATACTTTTAATCATTTTACTTAACTTCAACATACAAATAAAAACAGCCTAAAATCAAAATGAAAAACGTATTAAACGACCCTCGCCACTGTCCAACGAGCTAAGCGTTTATTTCAACGCCTTTTTTCATTCAATCGCAGACAGATTGGTTTTTCAGATTGACTCTTTTGTAGTTGTGAATCCATATAAACAATAACAACAACACGCATTACAAAAGCAATAGCAACAATAATCGCCGCCACCAATAACAACAACGATGACAATAATAATGCGAAATGGCAACGATAATGACAAAGGAGTTGCCAGGCGTTCGCAAAAAGAAACAAAACAAAGTTTCTTTCTCTCGTGCTAGTGTGTGTGTGAGTGTGAGTGTTCGTATTTCGTTTCTGCGCGTCAGACGCGATTAGCATCGGCAAGTTGACAGTTAGCCCACCAACCCACCCACCACCTATCGATAGGGTATCCCTTACCCACACCCTTACCATGACATGAGTAGGCATCGTTTCTGTGCGTTATGTATGGCACATTTGTGAGCTATTAATTTAAGTGTGTGTGCGTGTATGCTCTGTTGTTGATAATCGGTCAATAAAGCGACAAATGACGCTGCCCTGTTAAACATCCGCGTTTGTACACCCAACTAAATCCACCTAGCACCACCCACACTAGGGACTCGTGTATAAGTTTTTAATAAGCGACGCGTCGTCGCCTCGTTTTTCTTATTTTTTTTTCAAATTGGACTCGATTCCCTCTTTGTTATCGCCGCGGCGGTTGTTGACTTCGGTGTGGATTAGCATTTTTATTGTGACATTTTATGCAGGATGTGCGACCTAAAGTTGTTGTTATGGTAGTGGCAAGGGACATGTGTGTGTGTGTTTGTGTGTGTACTCCAATTTTGAATTGTCAACGTTAATTTATGGCCAAGAGGTCGATGAAAATATTTGATTAGCTCTTAAATAGATAGAAGACGGAAAGAAATAAGGTCGAACGCAAAGGCAAAGATCTTGAGCACGCATGCTTATATAGATGGATTTATTTTCGCATAAATAGGTCACTTGGGATTAAATTCGGAGAAGTTTAGATAAAAGCACAAGTATAGATACTTATATACTTTTTTACTGTCTTATTTATAGCATTGCTTAAACTCAAAATAAGCTGTTTTAAATACTTCTAGCACGAAAATTACAATTAATATAGACTTTAACTTAAATCGTATTTCATTTGTCAATATAATCAGTTCAATCACAACTTCACTTATACATATGCATGTATGTATATCTATCGTATTTATTTTGGCCCGCATTTTTGGCCTTGCCCTGGCTGTCAGTCAGCTGCGTTACCCTTCAGACAGACACAGATCTCTCAAGAATATTGCGACATTGACATTTCCATTAAATTAAAGCACTTGATGGCGCGATTCCCAACACAACAACAACAGCAACAGCAAATGTCAACGAACTGTCCAAATTGTCAGTGTTGGTCTGCATTTTTTTCTTCTTTTTTTCACTGCATCGCGTGCCATTTCTGCTGCTGCTGCTGCATCTCATTTCGGGCTCATTACATTATTAAATTAACGTCGGAATTATCATCATACGTGCTTCATACACCCTTCCTCTCTCTTCCCAATTATGACACTGTAAATTTGCATGGCAATTCTTTTTTAAGCTCTTTGGCGCCGAAATGCTTCAAAGTTAATATGAAACGTCACTTCTTGTCTCATGTCTCGTTTCCCCTTCTCTCGCTCGTTCATTAGCAGCCGCCCAATTATTAAATCATTACAATTCACAGTTCATTGAAGTCGTCAAGCTGAGATTTTATTTAAAACATCCGCATATTAACATTTTTTGTTTATGTGAGAGAGTCAAAAGTAACACTTGTATTTTTAAATGTGATTTAATGCTTTGACATTGCAATTTCTAATGAAGCGTTTTGTGAGTCAGTTGCTAAAAATATAACAGTCTTTGACTTATGAAAGAATATCTAAGTTTTTGTGGGGATATTTTGTATGAGGGAATATCCAAATCACAGTAAATATATGCGTTTTTATTATTATTGGGAACTTTTTATTTAGGAATGTAAGAAACCTCAACATATATTATTAATACAATAATAATAATATTAGTGAATTCCGGATTCAAACTTGAAGTTTTAATATTTGAAATATTTTTATTATCTTTTTTTTTTTTGAGTTCGCTCGTACACTCCGCAGGACCACACACCGAGATAGTCCCAACCATCTCCAACCACCGGCCACCAAGGACCCTTTTAGCGGTCTATGTGTGACACTCCCCTGGGAGGGTCAGCCGGTCCAACCTAACTCACCTTTTTTGGGGTCCATGTTGAACTTTTTACGTCCAATGGACATCTGTTTATCCTTATTGGAATGCTTGTCTTCGGGCACGTCGAGCGCCTCCATTTCCGAAACGACTTCGCACAGCTCATCTTTGATTTGCTATAAGAAAAATAAAACAAAATATACATAAATTAAGTAATATCTAGAGTTTTATGTACAGTTGGACAGAAACTGCAGCAAAAGTACTAGAATACAAGTAAAAATAGATCTCAAAATAGTTGAAATGCATCCTGCAAAGACACACGTACAATTTGCGGAAATAAACACGGCGACAATTGTTGCTAAAAATACAAAAAATATAAAAACTGTTTACGGTATGCGCAAAAGTTCAACGAGACTGGGCCGTTTAGTTAAATTTACGCATTCGCACTTGTCTTTAGAATCATTTGCATATTTCCAGTGCCAGGCGACTGGCGCCCAATTCGTATTTCACTTGAAACAATTTTTTGTGATTTGTTCAAGTGCTAAAAATACAAACATAGAACAATTTATTGCGAATTTGATTGAATTGAATTATATAGGCATAGGAGAGACAACAAGTACCTGACACGGCATGGGTCCATTCTTGGGGTCAACTTGAGAGCTGTGAGAACGACGACAAAGAAGACTAAGAAAGAATTCAAACAAGAAAGAATAGTCATGTTGCAATGTGTATTTAAAGAGGCGTGACAAATTTGTCAAACATACAATTGAAGTAGACGACAACGAGGCCGCTTACTATAGCTAGTATAAATGTATCTGTATCTGTATCTGTGTTTGTCAGCCTGTTGATGCTTGACTGGCGACAGAGAGAGACGGAGAGAGAGAGAATCATAATACCGGAACATATCAATTGCCCCCAAACATACATATATAGCCTTTGCACTGCGCCTACATGACCTTCTGACTCATTTGTTCAGTCAAACATAGACATTTATAAACCATATAATAAAGATATACTATAAACTCCATATGCAAATCGACAATTAAATGCGTTGAGAGAAAAACAATTGAAAAAAAAAAACAGAGAGAGAAGTCAGTCACATTCCGCAAGATCAAATTCCCCGTTGAGATTCGTTGTGTCAAGTTTTGAAAGTTATGCGATGATCTCATTTCATTGGAATTCTTTACAGCAACAATCTTAGGATATTAATAACGTTTAAAGGTTACAAAAGTTAAGAGAATCTTTTAACTAAGAATAAGTTTTTGAAAGAGCATTCAATTTTATATCCAATTACTTGGATATGTCATGAAAATGATGTTGGAAAGCTTACTTTAAGCTTAGATAATATTTATATTTGATTTAAAATATGATTTCTGTGGGTCATTGACGTTGTGTGGCGTTGCAATCTTCAAAAAGCTGATCACAAATTTAGTGTCAAAACGTTTTAACGTTTTTTAAGTTAAAAAAAAGTCATTCGATGTTATAAAATGTCCCATAGACATCTATCAATAATAAAGTTGTATTCTTCTAATTTCTTTTCGTGTTTGACAGTTTAATAGGTCTACATAAATTTTATAATATTCCTCGCCACATCCGCTTGGACATTAAAAGACCGTAAATAGCCACAAGAAACCTTTCAATTAGTGTGGTAAAAACTGAAACTATGTAATCTTTGACGTCGCTTCAATAAAGTTCAACGATCAACAGGCAACCCTTACCTACATTAATAAATGCTGGCTGGCTACCTAGCTACGCCCATCTTTAAAATAAATCATACAAAATTACATAAAACAAAAGAAAATGGTTAATGAAAAGCCGAAAGAGTGTCTGAGTAAGTGTGTGTGAGAGAGAGAGAGAGCAATGCTAGAGGGCAACTGGTTCTGAGACAGCAACGACTAATGAAAGAGTAACAGGTGGACAGACACAAGTGTTATTGATAGCAGCCGAGGCAGAAGCATCAACAGAAGTAAAGCTAATGAACGCAAAGCTTTTAACTGAAACTCACACAATAAAAACGACAGGTAAACAAAACACACACACACACGCACACACAAAAGGTGTGGGAATGAGAACGTGTGTGCGACACGAAAGAAAGAAAAAAAAAACCGAAACAATCAACCAACCAGTTTTAATGCATTGCAAATCCATTAAAAAACAACGCATAAAGTCGATCATTGAAATCAATTAGCAATGTTTAACATAACAAAGTTTTAAAATAGAAATTGTTTAACATTTAAAAAAGCAAGAAAAATATTATTTTAATAAATATTGATTACAACGCGAGCAGAGCTGGGTGTACCATAAATGAATTATTTGATATGCACTTAGTTAGAAAAAGGTTTTTCGAAAATAGAGAAAAGTTTTTGCCAGGAAAATTAATAAAATTAATAATAAGAAAAGTGATCGAGATAATCCAAATAATCCACTATGTTCACTATCTAGTATCTTTTTGATATCTAACTTTCTATTGTTACTTATCTAAAACACAATATATATCAAGCAATCTATCTGTCAGATACATATATCCGCTTGCATACCTGTGGTCGTCTCAGTATGACGAAACTGTTGCTTTGTTCGGCATTGTTGCGATTTCGCTCGATGAGCTTTTGACAACTGTCGCAGAGATTCGCATGTTTGTTATTGTTGTTGTTATTAGTGTTGTTGTTGATGTTGTTGTTTAGCTGTTTGTTACTATTGTTGTTGTTGTTGATAGTGGTGTTTGACTGATGCTGACTGATTGAGTTGCGCTCAGATTCACTCTGTGAATTGGAGCTGTCATCAATGAAGCGCAACTCGCCGGCTTCAGGTGTCAACGGTGAGGGTGAACTGAGACCCGAATTGATGCCACTGCTCAATTCCGGTTCCAGCTGCAGTCCAACATTATCGATGCCATCCTCCGCAACGTCCAGCATGCAACCAAGTGAATTGGAACGCGATTTGCGTGGCGCTTGTGGCAAACGTCTTGAGATTATCTCGCCACGTTCATTTAGCAGCAGTTCCACGGGTCGCGATACAATCAATGTGCTTGTAGTTGTTGTTGTTGTTGTGTGTATATCCTCCGAACGGCGGCTAAACAATTGAGTATTGGGTTCATCGCAGGGAAGACGCAGTACATCTACTTTGTGGCTAACATCACTACAGCTAACAGTTTCCGTGCTGAGCGTTGGACTTGCCGGCGGCGGACTGTCCGCCCTCAACGTGGTCACCTTGTAGGTGGCCACACTGGTGAAGGGCGATAGCGAGGGTGAGCGAGGTGAACATGGTGTATGTGGCACACTCTGTGTTTTCACTTGTAACTTAGGTGAATCCTTCTTAAGATTAGTGCTCAGAATGCTGCCCAGATTGCAGAAACACCGTGAGCAGATATTGCTGCTGCTGCTAATGGTGCTGTTGCTGTTGCTGGTGCTGCTGTTGCCACCATCGCTGCTTGCCAACAGATGACAATGATCCTCTTTTGGTGAACGTATATAGAAGGTGCTGCTGCTTCGATTACCAGACTGAATGGCTGGAGAAGCAGTTAATGTCTGAATTGGAGCTGTTGCTGTGCTGCTTAGATCAAAGCAACTGCGTTGCAATTGCTGTTTACTGCCAAAGCTGCCAATGCTATTCTTCTTTTGACTCTTGGGCTGGCGACGCAACGAACTAAACCAGTTGCTAATGCTGGGACGTTTTTGGTGCAGCGATGTTGTCGTCATTTCGTTGTGTCAATTGTTTCACTTCCGTTTTGGGTTTATCAGTCTTTTATGGCTTTGCTCTTGTTTTTTTTTTTTTCTCCTGGTTTTGTAACTCGAGTTTAATTGTTTTTTGGTTTCTTCATGGCAGCAATACTGGAAATTTAAAGAGTTTTTTTTGTTTGTTGGAGTTGCTTTTGTTTTTTTAGAACTCGCAGCAACAATTTACAAGTACAAAAGAGGCGCGACCATAAATTCGTTAGCTAATTATTATTATGAAGCCCTACATAAAGGCAGGATGTGTCAGACAGGACACTGAACCTGAACCTCTGAAATTTAATTTGTTGTCGCACCAACAACATTTTTCGGGTTTCTCTCATTTGTAGACGACACAAAACAAATTACGTTAATGGCGTACAGGTTAAGTAGGTGCTGGCGTTTGTTAAATCCAGCGAGACAGGATGACGATAAGGACTGTCACACCATATAGTAAGTGTGTGTGTGTGTGTGATTTATAAAAGCAAACACTTTGCAGTTTTCAAATGGAACAGGAACAAGTTAAAACGCACATGTATAAAAATAGTAGCTACCATTGTTCCTGGTTTCGTGATTTATAGGTTGTTTTTTTTTTCGCTTCCCTTTTATTTCTATCTTTCACCATTTACGTTACGTTAAGCGGAAGGAAGTCTAAACGATAAAGCTTGCGAATTGTTTTTGGGACAGCCAAAACTCTAATTGGAGGCATGTTGGCCATGTGGCAAGGCATTGAAATCTTCATGACAAATAATGGATGATGTCTCTCAGATTAAGTTGGTTGGCCAAACAAAAATTACTGAGCCGTATACATGTGAAGCACAATTTGCTTCTTACTAAGACATTTTGACAAAGCTTGTCATAATTTATGGTACACTTATTTGCAAAGTACATTTGTTAACATATCTGTTTACTTATATACTTATTAGCATATTGAAGATTGTCAAGTAGTGGGAATAAATCGTTTTTTCTTTATTAGTGCTCTAAAGATGTTTGAAAATCAGAATGTTGTTCTATTCCTGCAGTTTATGTCAACAATATCATTAAAAAACTTTCAGTAAATTATATTTTAATCAAACAACATTCACAATCAATTAAGAAAGCAATTGTAATTGGAATGCCAATTTGTTAGACTTTGCAAGCCAATTTTAACTGAAATTATCTAACAATTGAATCACGTACACGCAATTTATATTCAAAAGTTTACAAGCAAAACCTTTTTACAAGCTTTTTTGAGTCTTAATATTATTATTTTACCACAAAAGCAAACTATTTACCATTTCCCTCAATGTCAAAGCTCTTTTGCCTGTCCCCAGAGACTGTGATGAGAGGCCAGCAAGTCGACGAAATATTCCATCGGGAATAAACACGTCGACAACATGAACAACAATTTACTTGCCACGCCCACGCAGAGCATTAGCTACACACAAACATACACATACATACTTAAACTTATATACTTGATATAATTTAAAACGAATAACACAGAGAGAGAGAGAGTCGTCGAACCTTTTGCATCCTTTTGGTCATGAACGTGATTCGATTGCACAAGCAACAACAATCAAATGAATCTCAATCTTTATAATTCTATACATCCTTACATACACAGACATTGGAAATTACATACATAATGTAAACCACATAAAAAGGCGCAGCGTTGAAGCAGGAGACGAAAGATAAATGAATGAGAAACACAAACAGTGAACTCAGGTGAATATGCCGCTAAAGGCATTACCAAGAGTCAAATGAAATTCGTAAACAAACTATCAATCAAACAAATGAGCTGAACAAACACAGACAACAAGAGATTCAAAGATATAGTGTGTGGTAAGAGATAGCATAGTGAAGATACAAGCTTCTTCAAGATACAAAGATACAAATAACAGATACAAAAGCCGACAGGCCTCAAGTGGCTAAAGAACAAAATAAAACAAAGTAACGTTTTGCTACCTGTGAAAATTTTCAATTCTCGAGACATTAAGGGCGTTGCAAATGTGATGCAAGTGTGTGTATCTGTGTGGCCAGGAAATGCGCTTTAGCTATGCCAAAACTAATATGGCATGTAAAAATTTGTAGCCCGGTTTGTGTTAAACTTTTGCTCCACCAACCTGATGATGAATGGCTAAAAAGGCAAAGGGAAAATAAATAAATAAAGAAAATTCAGCTTGTTGTCAGACGGTAGCTGGCAACTGGCAGCAGCAGCAGCAGCAACAACAAAAGAAGGCGTGTCAGGGCGCACATGCAATTTATCTTGACATTTTAATCTGTCCATTGTAAGCAGTGAAAAACTACAGCTACTTCTAAAGCTGCCAAGTGTTACCAATGCAATTGCCGAGTGACTTGGCCAACGCCTTTTTGTTTTAACCTCTTTTTGTGTATTTCGGCGTTCCACTGGAAATCCAATTAGACAATCAGACACACAAACAATGGCAGCCAAAAAAGCATTAAGCAAACAAGTATACTTTGAATTGCAAATGAATGACTAAAATATATCCTGTGGCATTATTACTATCACATTAGAATCTCTTGACCAAAGCTTTCATATTCAAAAATGCATTAAAAACATAAAAAAAAGTATCTCAAATAATATTTTGTTGTTTAGTTTTACTTCAAGATTTCAGAAACTATCTTAAATACCTTCTGCCATAACGGTTTCAATACAGTACAATTCCCAATTCACATGTGGATTTGTATTTTGGATCTGATGCCATTTGCTGCTTCCTACTTGTGACTTTCACTTTTGTCAGCAGATTAAAGCAATTAAAGGCAAGCTTTACCGCCGCGCCATATTTGTTTCGCTTCCTTTTGTGCCATTCTTTTGTCTGCGACACTAAATGTATCTCAAAGTGTTTGTGTGTATAACTGTAAGTACGTATCTATATAAGAGTTTATGAGCGAGGCGCCGGCTAGGTCATTGCTCGTTGTTATTATTGTTGTTGTTGTCGTGTCTAGAAGTCGGGAAAGTGTTAAATATTAGATCTTCTTTGTTTTTGGCTTGAATACCGGCTGACTGATATTGATTGGGTGCGTGAAAATATGCCAACATAATAGTTGAATGAAGGGTAAGAGGAGCTTTTCACACTTACTAATTGTAATCTCTCTTTGAAATGATTTCAGTTAGTTGGCTTTTGCTTTAAATGCACTTAAGTTAAACAAACGTAAGAAATATTTATTACTTAACCTTGATTCTTTGCAATAAAGTATTAGTTCTAGACGCTAATTTCTGCTTTATGCATATGAAACTTGTCTTAAAGATAAACAAATGTTCAATATTAGGACTGCAAAACATAAATACCATACATATACATATATAGATATATATTCATATGTCCAGCTGTTGCCTCAAGAGTGTTCGAGCCTATGTTTATGGATATAGCTCATTAGGCTAAATAGCTGCCAAGGCAGCAACATTTAACTTGGCATATTTTTTTTATTTATTTATCCAAGCAGACAAGTCAGCTACTTTTAGACCAACTGACCGCATGCCATTTATGTGATGAACAACAACAAAAAATATAGCCAAAAACTGCTGGAAATTTTTGAATGCTGTCAGTTGCGAGCACTTTTTCCAGCTCAAAATGTAAATTTTGGAAAGACAACAACACAAACAAAACACCAAAAATTTGCATCTATTTTGATTTAGAGAAAAATGACGCAACTAGAAGAGAAATCGAAACAGAGTATTCAACATATGGCAGGTTTATGTTGCAGCGTAATTTTTTTTTTTTTTTTTTTTATTTGGCATTTTGGACTTTTTCGTTGGATTGTTTTTGTTTGGTGGGGGACTTCTTTATGATTGACAACAGTAAAAAAAACAACTTAGACATGCTTTGAGCATTAGCCAAAAAAAAAGGAGATAGAAAAAACGCGTTTTTTATAGAGAATTTTATTGCTAAATTGGGTAAAAGCTTTTAATGAACATGAGCTCATGGTTAGTAAATATTTTGTCTGGGGTTGGGAATGAATAATATTCAATCTCCAAGTTGTTAAAAAACAAGTTGTTTTACTATAATGTTTTGCTTATTTTGAGAATTTTTTTTTCACTTGTAAGAAGAATAGAAAAAATCAGCAAATTGCATTAATAATGGACAGGCACATGTGCCAAAACTACACGGCAATTATTCCCAACTCACTGAACCATTAAAACACTAGTTCGTTGGCCCAATTCCGACAAACAGGCGACAACAAACAATACCCAAAAATTAAAAAAATGTCAGTCGCCGTCTGAGTGTCTATGTAAATGTGTTTTTAATTAAATGCCTTTTGTTTGGTGGGCTCAAGAACAACTATTTGTGCAAAGACAAAACCAGATTTGGAACAGAAAGAACAAAGGAGAGCCAATAGCTAATGCGGGCATATTACCTGCCTCTCTCTTTCTCTCTCTCTCTCATTGTTCATTACTCAATTGTATTCTATGTGCTGACCAAATTTAATGTGAATAAAATTATTTTTGGCGGGCATTTCCCACAGCTCATTTAAGACGCCGCATCGCATACTTAAATGGTTTTAAAAACAATTCAATGTAATTACACAAAATACAGATACAAATACTTGCATAGAACTAAAACTGACTATAGTGTAATGTTATGCATTTTCTGTGGAATTTCTATTGCTTGGCATTATATGGCAGTTACACGCATTTTGCATATTAAAACGCTAACAAACAAACGAACCGAGAACGCTTTTCGGATGTATTAGTATCTGAGGGATAGCTAGAACATGGGTGCCATGCGTCGGCTTTATGGCGCCTAACATTGTCATTGAGGCAGCAAGCAACAGGTGCACTGACTCCTATAACAAACATTAACCCTTTAGTGCCAAAGCTCAAAGATGAATGTAAATATAAACATAGCCAAATAGCTTGTTGTTTGTTTAGGTTTGTCGTTTATTGATTGAAGATTTCCGTTTCTGTTTTTTAGCTTCCGCCATCAATTGTGCCAATCGACTTTGAAGCTAATTTTTACTTAAACAGCGGCCAAACTGTTTGTAGAACCCAACAAAATATAATTACATTTATCGAATAACTTTTCATCTTTTATTTATCATTTAAAACGTTAATTATAGCTTATTATTTCTCTTTTTATTTATTGACACAAAGCATGTTGCTTGTTGTTGTTAGTTTTTATGGGTCAAGGCTGTGTGTCGAGAAATGCATATGGAATTCAATTATCTTAATTGATGCATTGATTGATTGACAATGCATTTGAAAAGCTTTGACATGTAATCGATTCGAATGTGAATAAATAAGTTGCATCAGAATTGATCAATGTTGTGAATATTATAAGCTAGCTGTGAAAAGTGCAGAACAATATAGAGTATACAAAGATTTAAAGAATCCTTGTCCTTATTTAAAATGTTTTTATTTCTTTAATTTTATTTATTGCCCATTAATATTAAACAAAAAAACCGGTTAGCGCTATTATTCCAAAGGGTGTTAACAATAAAAAATAGCTTTAAAAAATTCTGATATTTAAGCCACAAAGTTGTGGGACCTGTTTAAATACAAAACAAGTGGAAAGGTTGCAGTCGGACGCAACCAACTGCGGTATACTCGTTACCAGTATTAAAACCGGTAAAAAGAGGCCTGATTGCAAAGGGGTACGGATGCGGCAGGGGTGTACGCTGCCTTAAAGATTCTCCGATGCAGATGGGGATGCCACCAGCTATATTCCTTCCAAATTTGGTGACTCTAGCTCAAAGTTTGTAAAAGGTGGGGAAAGGGGGGGCTGGGGCGGTATGGGTGGGCGTGGCATCCAAATTTGTGATGCAGATCTTTGTGGAATGTAAATTGCTATCTTCATACCAAATTTGGTGACTCTAGCTCTTTGTAAAAAGCGTGGGGGGGGATGGGGGCGCCTGGGGTATGGTGGGCGTGGCATCCAAATCAATCTATGTGGAATGCAATGTTATCTTCATACCAAATTGGTCACAATTAAAGGATGGGCGTATGGGGGCTGGCATCCAAACTTGGTTTTTAGGGGGTCATCATCACCTATCTTGGCACCCAATTTGGTGGCTATAGCTCAAAAATGTGGGAGATATAGGCTTTTTTGAATTTAAAATGCGGGGGGGCTGGGGGCGGAATGGGTGGGCGTGGCTCCAAAATTTTTGATGCAGTTTTTTGGGGGTTGCTAGTAGCTATCTTCTTACCAAATTTGGTAGTTCTAGCTGTAAGCATGTGCGAAATATGTGGATTTATCGGTTTTGAATTATCGAATTTATCGATTTGCCAGCCCCCCAGTTATCGTAGAGCCCCCATCTTGACACTTTAATTTACTATCCCATAGATAAAGAGAATTGGAAAGTTTCAAGTCTCTAGCTTGAAGGGTGTGGAAAAATCTTGCACACATACGGACGGACAGACGGACAGACACCATGGCGGACATTGCACAAAACCAATATACTCTTTACCTTCGGTATCGAGTATAAATACTAAACTGAAATTCTGTTGAACAGCGTAAAGTCCAAATGCTAACGATTTGATTATTTCCAAGAATCACATTTCGAGAGCGCAGTTTCCTTTCAATCCAAAACTCAAGTTGATAAAGCCCAAAGTTGAGATTAAAACCAGCGTTTGAAAATGCTACGCTACTCCGTAGTTTTGTATTGTGCTCACGCTACTGCTCTCATTCATAGCCGAACGACGAAAAGTATATGCTCTTCTCTCGTTGTAGTTTTGTCGCTTCATAATCTGTAGCAGTGCTGCCAGTTTAGCAATTTAGTTGCTAGATCTGGCCACTTTTCAAAAAATTTGGAATTTTGTTTTTAAAAATGCTATTAGCCACAAATCTAGCAATTATTAATTATTTTTTAGCAACTTTATTATAAAACTACCAATTTTAAGATTTTTGTTTAGGGTTTATGCATTTTGTATACCTTTTTGTCATCGACTGCACAAATTATGATTAATTGTGGTTCATAAATATATCGGAACTTGTATTTAACTCAGTGGATCGATTATATGAACAACTTGATAGTGTTTGATAACTCTTTAAATGTGTTCGGTGATTGAAGCATGATGCCTAAAATTTACAAGAAAAATGTTCGAGATGCCTGGCTGCAAGAGGATGAGTATAAGCAATGGATTCGCAAGGATTGCACTGATCCAACGCCATGAGCATAAAAACATTAAATGTTATTTTGTATGTGAGGTTTGTTTTAAATTTCCAAAATTCTGATAGAATTACAAATTGAACATATTAAACTTCGAATATTTCAACAGGTATTGACTACAAAGACATGGAAAATGTTGCCACAATTATGTAGTACCGTATGAGTACTTGACTCAAATTACTGGAAATATTAAGTACGCCGACGAATGCGAATCTGACGAGCTGGATGATATTTTAAGTATCTGTAGCTTAATGTTAATATAATTGTTCATATTCCTTTTAAATTTAAGTGTTTTCAATTTTTATTTCTATGTTCCTGAAAATACATATGTTATTTGTTGAAAATGAACATTTTAATGGCTTAGCAAGTTTTTTTTGGCAATTTTTACAAAATTTTTAGCAACTTTTTTTCCCAAATCTAGCAATTTTTGCCTCGGAGATTCTGGCAGCACTGATCTGTAGCAATAGCAATAGCAAAAAACGAAACGTTCTGCTATGCTTAGCCGTAGCGGCAGTCGAAAACCGAGAGCGAGATGAGAGCAGAGCAAATAACATTTTTTTATTTGCTACGGCTCTTTTCAGTGTTTGTTATTGCTGCAACTCTGTGAATAAAATTTTGTTATTTGCTAATGCGCTTTTAATTGTTTGTTATTGCTGCAACTCTGTGAAAAACATAATATTTTATTCAGTCACAATATTAAAATTAAATTACAGAAAATATGATTGAGAACTTTTAATTATGGAACTTAATTTATTAATCCTCGTTTTCAAATAAATTTAAATGATTGATGGCAGTATCCAAGTGTGTCGAATTAAGTTTGACAAGAAGAATATTTTCCAAAGTCTCGTGACTTAATCGATTTCGGTTATCCGACAACACCAGTTTCATTGAAGAAAAATCTCTTTCTATTGTAACCTGGAATTTTAAAGAAATTTAGGCAATCGATTAGTAACATATATTTTTTAATTAAAGAGTTTATGCTTACTTGAGTTGTCGGTATAGCAAAACATACTTTACTTAGCGCATAAAGCTCTGGATCGCTTGACTTCTTGTCCTTCCAGAAATTTAATACATTTAAATTTGCTTTCGTGAACGGAAGTTTTATTGATTCAATCTTTGCATGGACATCTGTTGACTCATTTGGAAGTGTCATGCTAGCACTTAAAAAGTTGTCCAATAGCTCAAAATTATTGTCTTGTACTGAGTCCGTATCCAACGAATTAGTTGAAGCTTTTAAATCGATAATGGAACCGTGCATTTTAATTTGTTCCCACAGTGCCTTTAAAAAATTTATCGCTTTTTCTTTTTGAGACCAGTCAAGTATATGATGGAATCTGGGGTCCAAGTATAGGCAAGCGTTGAAGCCAACGTTTGATACTAATGTTTTCGTTCGTATCTCCATACTCTCAATAAGCTTTTTTTCCAATTAAATAAATAAATGAATCTTTACTGTGCGAGTTTGTTGATAAAATCTGGTTAGTGGCTAGTTTGCAAGTCAGCCAGAGAGCATAAAAATTTCCGTAATGCAATTGTTCTTCTTGGAACTGTACTATAGCCTGTTGTAGTGGAGCCATAATAGTAATGTAGGAATCTATAAAGTCCCATAAAACATCGTTTGCTTCGAAATATTCGTCTTCTGTTTTATTTTTCACAGTTTCAATAAGGCCCAACATACTTTTCGCTTTATTAAGTTGATCGATCATGTTGAATGTTGATCCCCATCTAGTAGGACAATCCAATTGAGGTAATTTAAAAATGTTTAATTCAAATAAATCACGGTAACCGTTTGAAGGCTTCCGAATGTATTTGGTAAGATTGCGGCATTGAAATAAATATTTCTTTATAATTGTATTTTTTGTTACGTCTAGTGCACAAAGCTGTGCAGTGTGGGCTGCACATCTACATATTTGTATATCACCCACATAAATATTTTCTGTTTTTTCAAAGTGGTCAATTTGTTTCGTGTACTCAATGTTCTTCTGTTCAATACAGGCTTCATCAAAATCGTCATCGCTTTGACACATTTTCGATAATATTTTTGAAGTTTTTATCATATTGGCGCCATTATCCGATGTTATTGATACAATTTGGCTCAGTGATATTTCGTAATTCTCTAAAACAGATAAAATTTCTTTAGCGAGATTTTTGGATGTGCTTGACTCAGCTCCCTTGAGTTCTACCATTCCAAGAATTCGCGATTTAATTACATTTTTGCTTATGAATTGAGCACTGAGGCCAAAAATATTTTGGTCAAGCCGCGTTGCACTATCTATTTTTAAAGATAACAGGCGATCTTTACTTTCTTGTTTTATTTCAAGTCTTATATTCGCTGCTACGTGTTTTAGTACAGATTTGCACTTGCTCCCATTCAACTTAAAGTTTATTCCACATTTGTCTGTAAGACCTTGACATATTGGGTCAATTATATTGCGCATATTTTTTGAGTTGAGCACATGGAATGGAACGCTTTCTTCAGTGACAAGACCAATGTATGACCGAATTAAAAGTTTTTTATTGATTTTAACTTTAATTAGTTTATGTTTTAAATTATCTGAAGTGGCAAGAAGAACAGTGGTTCTTCCTTCTTCCTCAACTTGGATGCCATGCAATTGTAAATGCTTTTTTAAATTAAAAACTCGATCATTTTTCAAAAGTTTAAGACATGTTTTGCATTGTACGTGATCGTCATCATTTCCATTAAAATATTTTAAAATGTTGAAATTTTTTTTAAGCGGTGGCATGTTAAAGCACTAAATCAATACTTAAGAGTGAAGAAATTATTTGACTACAACTCGTTACAGAGAAAATAAAGGTGCTTTACGAACCCGCTATTAAAAGAACGATCACCGAGTTGCAGCAATAAAAAACACTGAAAAGAGCCGTAGCTAACGTTTCGTTTTTTGCTATTGCTATTGCTACAGATTATGAAGCGACAAAACTACAACGAGAGCAGAGCATATACTTTTTCGTCGTTCGGCTATGGCTCTGCAACGGATGAAATCAAAGTGAGAGCGGTAGCGAGAGCAGAGCAATATTTTTATTTCTCTTACTGCTACGGTGTAGTAATTGCGAACGCTGATTAAAACTTATAAAAATGCTAAGTACAATAAATAAATATTGCAAAGCCCAAGCGGATGTCTTCGTTAGATAAACATATATTTTATATTAATATTTTAATATGTGCTTGTGCGTTAATCAGTTCAAACAAAGGCTACCCGCAATAGACGGAAAACGCAGCTGCGACATTTACAAGTCGTTGGCACAAAGTACAACGAAATACAAATACGTAAGATAAACGCTCATTATCAAGTCAACAATGTGCAAGTATTAAGTCAAACGCAGTTGGTGAAGTAAAGTTAGATACGAGGCTGGGTTATAAAGCATTTTCCTAACTGGCTTAAGGATTTAAGATTATGAATAATTATGCTTAAACAATATTTTGAATAAGGAATAATATTTACTGAAAAGCAACTTAAACTTAAATCCAAATTCTTTAAAAAAACCTATCTTTAAGTCAGACATTTTGTTGTTAAATAATGATAAACGAGCTCTAGTACGTCTGTGCATCTTGTAGAACACTTTCCATTTTGCATTTGGGAAAGTGCTGGCCAAATGACAAAGGAAACAGGGCAACAAGGCATCGAGCACATAAAGAAAGGACAAAAAGGACAGTGCCATATAAGAAGTGTGCATACATAGTATAAGTACATTTAAATGTCTACCAGAGTCTGGGATCTGTGTAAATTCCCCGCCTGATGGCCAGACAACAAACGCGACGTGATTTGAACACGCAAAAGATATCCGCACTGGGTTTTCTTTTCTTTTTTTTTGTCTCTCTACTATTTGCCACTTTTTCTTTCAGTTGAGTTATTTTCTTGATATTTTTTGGTTTGGTTTTTCATTTTTGTGTGTTTTCTTATATTTTTCGGGTGCGCTTTTTGTCTGAATGTTTGGTTGTGTGTATGTTTTGTTGTTGTTTCCTCTAAATGTGTTTTTGGCTGGGGCCCTGTCAGACACGCGTACATCTTTTGCTTACATTATTTCTTTTTTTTTTTCGTATGTTTATAAATTTGAGAATTTTATGGCTGCTTTGGCGAGCGCAAGTGAACTGAACCCCGAAAACACCGAAGCCAAACAGAGCCCAATGACTTCTTTCCTATTTAAAAAACTCAACGTGTACGTATGTGTGTGTGCGTGTATGTGTGTGTTTGGAAAGTGAATTGTGGATACGGTTCGGTGTTGGAGAGTCCTTGAAACTAGCTGTCAACAGTCAGTTTCAACTCAGGCAGCGTGTTAATAACTGCAATGCATTTTTAAGTTGTTTAAAATTGCGTCGCAGATACTTTTGTATCTATGAGTTTTGTTTATGCCACAACGCGTTCAGTTCTGTAGTTTCATATTTTCCTCGAGTTCTTTGTGCATTTTATTTTATCTGACAGTTGCAGTTGGGCTGGCAGGGCACACTACGTGTGAATTCTGGTTGCGTCTTTATTTTTGGTTCCGACATATGTTTCGGATTTAAACACAGAAAACAAAACTCATTTTCTGTGTCAATGATTATACTATTCTGTCGAAAGATGTACACGACATTATACCATTTTCATATTTTCTCTCAAAACATTTTTGTTGTTGGGGTATTTTCCAAAAAAAAAGCAGATAACATTTGGCTGCCAGTTGTCTACCAAAATAACCCATTTGTTAGGGTTATACCATCTAATTTATGCATTTTATCTATGAATATCTTATCAATATTGATACTTAGATATTGATTGCAATTTTTAGATATTGACGCCGATGGAAAAAAACTATAACGATTTTTAAGCTTACTGAAAAAAGAGAACCAGAAAGTATAAAATTTATAAGTTTTGTCACCCGCATATTAAGTATATTTTGATCTTTCTTGCCTTCTTCTTTTCTTTTCTTCTAGCCGTTTTCAATGCTGTTGCCAAAATGCTCAAGGTCATTGAATTTTTTTCTGGCCACAGCTGCAGTATATAACAAAATGCTCGTATACTTGTGCAAATGCGATTTAAGAGAGAAAGAAGAGAAAATGACTCATACAAAACGTTGACACTCTGTGGATACATTCCAATTTTGTCGCAGACTTGTTCAATTAAGAATAATAATCGCAGACGACAAGTTTTCAAAGCCAATGCCAAATTAAATTCCAAAGCACAAATTGTTTTTTGTGTATAAAAAACTTTGAGTTAATAAATAAACATAATTCATTAATTTCTTTTGATTTTCCAAGCATTTTTGGCAAGCATTTCGCTTTTGTTTGGCACTTTGATTTGCTTTATTGACAGTCAAAAAAGGCCAAAGGCGGTGAAATTCAACCGGACAGCAAAATAAACAAAAAATTCAAAAAAATCTCACTGTTAATACCTTGTGCAAACATATTTGTAGGTCAAAAATATGATCAGCTATAAATAAAAGAGTTAACTTATAACACATTTTTAATAGTGTACTTAATATATTTTATTTTCATTTTCTCAACGCTTTTCAAGTTTCAATACTGAATGGCTTGCCACATAATAGTATGTGTATGTGATTGAAATTTCAAATGAAAGAAAGCACAAATTTTATTTGCAAAATGTTTGGAATGATAATAATGATAAAACTTCACAACGCGTACTTGTGTAGCATTTGATTATTAAAATACCTGCAAAAGTGTCTACAACAATATCAAACGATATGTGCACATTTACTTTGTGTGACCACAGAAAAAAAAACAAAAAACCGCAGCGTGTGGGAAATTTAATGCACAATAAACAAATACAAACATTTGAGTGTGTGTGTTGGATGTACATATTTAAAAAAAAAAAGTAGCACACAAAATGTTTATCACGCAGCTGGAATTGCAATTGTTTCCCACGTGCATTTGAAACGTTTTCACCTAATTACCCTGTCTTTTTATTATTCAAAATTATTTTGCACAAAAAGATGCTTTGGGGACGCTTGACAACAGCCCAAGAGCAAAGACAGCACAGTTCAGCACCCACTCAGCCACCCACATTTGGGCAGGCCATAAAATGTAAAGCTCATATTAATTTATGACTTTTACATGACTAAATCGCACCGCGTCTGCATCACTGTATTAGTGCCACATATTTAAAGCAGCAACATCAACAACAACATAAATAACAAATAAAACAACAACAACATTGTTGCACTTTTGGGCACTAAATCACACGTTTTATATTCTAGTTTTTCTCGCTTTTCATGGCATTTTTATGCGCAAAGAAAGTAAAAATGCGATAAGCAGGGGAAACCACCTTTACACTATGTTTAGTCCTTAATTCATATGAATTTCGAATGTGTGTTGTTTTGATGCAGCTGCCCCAAACTTTAGCTACCCCTAACTATTTATTTAGATTAGATGCATTTTTGTTTAAAAGTTCTATAGAGATTTTTGAATGATTTGTATTTATGATTTATGTCTTCTGCTAATGGACTTAACTAGCGTTTAATGTTATGCAACAGAACAATTTTTGTTATATTGGTTTTTTTTTAGTACCCAAACTACCTGATTTATGTATTAGTTCTGAATGTAAACTAACATCTTAGCACTTCTGTGCGTTTAGTATGTCTAATGGGAAAACCATTCAACAACACTTTTTCCTTCTCACGAGATGAAAGCTATTTCTCTTTCTCCGGTGGACGAGGATATCCTGCAGTATTTCTTCAAAGCTGCTGCCACTTGACACAAAAAGAAACAACGCTAAAAGCCTGCCTTAAGCAACAATGCAAACCAAAAATGGCATTGTGAATGAATGTAAGAAACTAAAGGCACATTTAAACTGAGTTCAAACGAGTGAGTCAACAACAATACGCAAAAGTCTATGAGTCAGTAGCAGTATACAAAGCTAACAAATATTCAAATGGCATTTATATTTTGTCCCAAAGTTCGTAAGTTAAATTTATGCCAAATTGGTTGTAAACAATTGATAAAAATGCGACAGAAAAGTTTGCATAATCGAGTAGAGGCGAGGTCAAAGGAATGCAAAGTTTAAAAGAAAAACGCACAACGAAAAAAAAAAGAAGATAGACTTGGCAAAGCCTATTAGGTGCGACAAGTATCTGTAAGATACATTTTGCATTATTAACATCATGTTGCTTTGCTCAAGTGTCTTCCAAATGAGCAAATCAAACAGAGCCTAGCAGCAGTTACATCAACAACAGCAACAAACTGGCAACTTGTTGCATTAACACTTCCCCTACTTCCTCCTCTCCATCCTGTAGCTGCATTCAGTGGTATTCATTGTAATTCCACGACACTTCTCTTCTCTTCTCGTCTTGTCGCATTGCAGCTTAGATGAAATGTGTTTCGATAGGCCCTCAACTGCGCCTATGAAATGCAACGCATTCATTTACGTACGTTGCAAGTATCTGTAAGCTGTTTATTTTTTTCTTGCTGTGAGTCATCCGTGTCGACATTTTTGCAAAAGGGAAACGGGAACGGGAACGGGAACAGAAGCAACAGCAGCCGCAGTGTGCCTAGAAACAGTCTAGAAGCCAACGTATTTATGCGGCATAAATCAGCCGTAGATAAAGAAAATCGCAACAAAGCAACTAGATAAGTGAGTGCATATACAAAAAATGAAAATAAAATAAATAAAGATACACATATTAAAGCGCTTGTTAAGTGTCATAAACTGGAGCAAACATGCACCAAGAAACAAACAAGCTTTTGATGTGTGTGTGACTAACAAGCAACCAAACGGATTTTTTGTAAATGGCCATGGACAGTAGAGCGGATGTTGACACTGTTTTCGAAAGGTAGAAAAAAGGGGAAAGGGTCGGAAAGAGCTTCTTGTGATCGAATTGACGTTAAGTGTCAATAGCAAAAGAGACATGTTAACAACAAACAAACAAACAAGCAAACACACAGAAGACAGCAAGCTAAAAGCTTCTTAGTGAAGTAAGATTGAAGAAGTAATATTGGTAGCTAATTGATGGTAGGTGAAAGGAAAAGAGTATTAATATAATCTATAACAAAATAAATAAACTTTATGCCTGTGGAGTTGCCATAACAATATATGAACATATTTTACAATGCGTTCATTTAATTTGTGCAAATCTCTAAATGTGCTTTACAAACTTTAAACAAACCACAATCGTGCCACAAATTTGTCAGCGGTCAAACAAAAACAATTACAATAAATTCATTTAATGGCAACACAAACAAAGTCACAGCTAAACAAAACAAAAATAATAATAATAAATTAATAAAAACAGCGTAGAAAATAAAAGAAAAACAAAACAAATACCAGCTGAACTGAACTGAACCGTTTAAATGTATTTTAATTGCTGCGTGCCAGCTTCGTCTTTTATTGTTGAGACAGCCCAACAAATAGCAAAGTCTGAATGTACCAAGTCCAACTCCGTTCGCTCTCTGTCAAGTCATTGATCTTCGTTTGGCACGGCAATGAGAGGCGACAACAAATCAACACGCCCCAAAGACGACAACCATAACACAACGACAACAGCCTAAAGGGCAAAAGATACAAAGACATCAATGTCGTTCAGAACACATCAAAATTAACGTCAAACAGGCAGACGACAGAAAAGGTCGCAGGCAATTTTTCGTCTACTACTTGACGATTATTATTTAGTGGATGATGATGTTGACTAGCCTGAGGGTTAAGGTTGCCACTATTAACAGCAATGCAATATTTTCTTCTTTTCTACCCTGTAGTTTTAGGTTCAGAAAAAAACGGGTCAATTTAAATGATTGATCAATAAATTCTTAAAGATAAATCCCTGACTATTCAAGTACTTTTTATACCGTCTACTCAATCGCTCACCATAAAACCATTCTCAATTACATATAGTATATCAATTCGTAGCTCTTTAAACTTGGCGCCATCTGTATGCAAATTTACTGAAATAGGGAACAAACCGAAGCGGTTTAAAGGTTGTTTCTAAGTGTTTTTGTTTGTTGCCTGGCACACGCAAGAGGAAGTTGAAAATGTAATAAAAGTATAGCGTTTTGTTATAATTAACATTTGCTGCATGGCAGCAGCTGCCGAAGCGATATAAAAACACACAAGGCACCATAACAACAACAAAAGGAAATTCCCAGTTAGAACCATAAAACCCAGAGTTAGAAACCATTCGACTGTGCTTCGATCTGTGGCAATAGTTTAGTGCCAAATGCATTTGCCAAAATATTGTGGATATATATGTACATATATAAAAGCTGAAGGGTTGTTTTGACTAGGTTAGAATAAATGTGCTGCACATGTGCAGAGATTAGATGCATTGATAAGATGGGATATAAAACAACTGCTTATATTTTTAGTGCTATTACAATCTAAAATTAATTTATTTATTGTATTTTTTTCACTTTGCATTTTGAATATAAGTGTATTTAAATTTCGTTTTGATGCTTGCTGCATTTCCATTGCATTATTACAACTTAATAATGAAAATATATACTTATTTTGAGTAATGCAACCACGCACATATTGAATAAGTGCCACACAGAGGCAATTACAATTTGAGTTGCATGTAATGCATTGGCTGCCAGAGGGCTGTTTGTAATAACAGCAACAACACCAACACCACCTCCCTGACTACCCCACACTGCAGCACCACCATCTCACCCATCTGCGGCCAATTAGCTTGAGACTGGCAGAGTTGCCTTGCCCTTGGCAAATGGAAAATATATTGTTGTGAGTGAAAAATAGTTTTTATTGTCTAAGCTTAAGTCAAAGTCACAAGTATAGGGCCATATGCATATATATACAACTAGATATAATTGTTGATACGCACACACACATGCACCTTCTTCTAGGGTGAATTGCTGCTGTCTTGTTTACTTTTACCTATGTGCCGTGTCGGGGGACTATTAAATTAATTATGCCTGGCTTTAATGGCGCTGACTCGCTTTTGTTTTTATAGATTTATATGTGTATGTGTACATGATGGTAAAAGGCGCACTCAAAAAATTCTGAAAACACTTTACGCCACATCATTATTCAAAGTTATCTTTGAAATGGTTTTTTCTTGTTTATCATTTTATTTCTTTATAATTCTTCTTGGTAATTTAGTTAATTGTCTGCTTATTAAATGAATCTGATGTTTAAGTAAACTTTATTAATAACTATTTATGTCATAATGTGTTAAAAACTTATTAATTTAAATTACCAGCTCACATTTAACATTTTAAATCAATTTTTTGTATCAACTGTGATGAAATCACTCAAATTAATCAGCTCACAAACAAACAAGCATTATTAACTATCTGTTTTAAGCCTTTTGTTGTAGAACTTTTTGCATTTGTGCAAATTGGGCACGTGCACAATTTTTATAATCTCAAATGAATCAAATTGCGTTTCAACGGATGCAAAATAATAATTGCGTTTAAAAAACATCAAACATGTGATTGCAAAATGGTTCGAAGAGTAGAACAGAAAAGTGTTTCTGAAACTGGGTCTGGGTCTGGGTCTGGACTCGAAACGGGCCGGATATTCACAATTTTTATTTTATTTTTTTAACGTTTCAATTCAATTTGCGTGTCTATAGACTTGCGGTTAATTTTCACGCCTTTTTTTTTTTGTTCATTCAGCGGTCTGCAAATTGTTTGTTGTTTTGCTGTCATTTTTCGCAGACCACTAAAAAGCACAAAAATAATAACAACAATAAATGCTGGTCAAGTTCAGTATTGCATTACATACAGCCAATGTTGACTTTGGCCTAAACAGAAGTTGCCATTCGTTTGTTCGTGCCCAAAAGTCGAAATATGAATACTCAAGAATCCTCACATTACATGAGAAACAGAAACAGAAACAGACAGAAAGTGGATATTAACAATAAACAATTTAACTTGCACGCGCCTCGTCTAAGTTTCTCCCCGGCAACCGACTGAAAGATATTAAATTTTTATAAAATGCTAAACAAAAAGATGCTTATTTGTGCATAAATTCTTAACGTATATTTTATTTCTCAGGAAAGAGCAATTTGGTTTGCAACAACTTTGTTGTTTAATCTTTTGGTCTAATATTCAAGTACATAACAGCTAAAGAGTTATCACAGCTAGCTTAGAAGTAAAACAAACTTAATCAATTCCCAGATACATTTGAACATTTGAAAACTTTCAAAGCAAATGCATAAACTTTAAAAAACTATAAAAAAAATGTCATTAACAAGACAAAGTTAGAGAAAAGTAACAAAAAAATGAAAAATGTAATAAACTTGAATAAGAAAAGTTAAAGAAAACTTATGCTGCAAAGATTTTCAAGTTAAAGCACACTTTGTTTAAAGTCCCTAAAAGACTTGGCTAGTTGTCGAACTCAATATTTTTTTGTTTTGCGAGCCTGCCGCCAATAGTGAATGTCATGTCTGCGGTTACCCGTAGCGACCTGGCTGCGGAGTCTAGTTTTTCGCACCTGCAACCGATTATAATCGTTAGCGCACACCTCTCCCTCCCTCAGTCCACCCCCTTTGCCGAACTTTAAATTGATGTTGACCACACGCGCCTGACTGAATATTACGAACATGGAACTGGGGTCGCTTAGCTGAAGTGCTGCATTTGCTGCAACAACAAAATGCATGCAAAATTGTAATGGCCAAATGCAATTTATTTTTAGCGCATGCAACGACCCCGACAACCCGTAAAATGTTGTACGCTGGCACGGGGCACGGGGCGGCACGCGTATGTTGCGCATGTTTGTTGACAATTAATGCAAAGTTCTTGTCGTTAGTGTCGTAGTTGTTTTTGTTATTGTAATTGTGTTGCTGGGTGCGCCCGAAAAGCGTTGCTAGCGCTCAAACTGCACTTAATGCATTAATTTCCGCATAACTTGAACGCAGAGTTGCAATTCAGCGGCATTGTAGATAGACAGTATCTGTGAGATACATATATGCAGAAACGCACTCATATTTTTGAGTTATGCAGATAAATTTCAACTTGAAGTTATATTACTCTTAACAAAATGTTATAGCTATTTATTATAATTCTTTTTCTTATTTTGTTCATTATTTTAAATAAATCAATTTTTCACTTATTTCATGTTCATATTTTTACAATTATTGAGCAACTACTGTACCTCTATCTACACTATCTATATGGCAACCCTAGCCCAACACAACACAACACAGCTGACCAATTGCATATAGTCTGCATACAAAAATTCTTGCACGGCAACTGTAAATTTAATGAACGCATCCGCTTCTGCATTGACTGCTGGGTCAAATTCTCTTTGCTCCTTTGGGTGACACAATATATGTATGTACACACATACATGTGTATAAATATGTGCAGTCAATCGAGCATTGTTGCCCTCTTGTACCCCACAATAAGCAGCTTCACTCTGGACTTGACTGCATTCAGAAAGAGAGTGAGAAAGAAGAAGACGGATCACACTTTGATGTTGTTGTTGTTTTAGTGGCTTCTGCTGTCAACGACATCTCTCGCTCTCGCTCTGTGGTTATTATGCCCCGCTCACGATAAACCGCAAATTGTACGCTGGGCTTCATCATCATCTTCTTCTTCTACTACTACTACTCAGTTCTTTTATTGCATTTGGTTATTGTATCGCCCTTTGACTTTCCACGCTGCTGTCGCTGCAAAAAAGTCTCTCGTCACTGTCACGCATTTGTTGACTTTTCTTATGCGGATATTTATTGACGAATCATCATTAGCTGTATTTATATGTGTATTGGAAAAAAACAAAAACAGCAATTAACGGTTAGCAAATTAATGCGCATGTGTTTCATTTCAAATGGTTTCGCAATGAATATCATTTCTTACTTGGTTTACCTTCATCTTCAAGGCGATTAGTGGGCAGAGCAGGGCCAATGTTCCTATATGCATTGCATTGAGTTTGATGCATATTAAGCAAACAACTGCAATTCAATGATAATCAAATCTCTCTCCCACATCTCAAGAGAGTCATTGGCTCGCGACGTTGCCAACGCAAATGCAATTCGTGACCAGACAAAGGGAGTTCTCAACATAATTCCAGTGTCACCACCCCAAGTGGCAGCTATTGATTTCTTGTACTATTCATTTATATTTTTTCGCCGCGAAACTAGCAAAACTGAATGAAATGTTATATAAAGTGGCCCAGAACTGTGGAATGTCTGCAAACGATTGGCAGCGCGCGCCATTTGTATTCTTGGCAGCAACGAAATATATACCAAAAAAAAAAAAACACCCATAAAACGTTGCCAGCACTCAACGTTGGAGCAACTCTGCCACGTCTGTCGCTTCAAAACCCAACAAGCTGCTTGTAGTTTTCGGTGTTTTTGGCATGTTTCATTGGCAGGCGCGCTTTAAAATATGCAAAGACGCGCAGCAGGTGGATTGCAAAGGGGTGAAGGTGCAGCGGCGTAACAAGAGACGGATCCACACCCAGTTTACAATTGTGCTTGTGGCAACGGTGTTTACTGTGAGATGCGCGCGCGACAGGCACACAATTTGATAACAAATGCCAACGCTAGAGGTCGCCACCCGTGGCAATTGTTGTGGCCAATTCTTTTATAGCGCGACAGACAAAACGGTGTGAAAATGCAAACAATACAAGAGTCATAAAAGATATCTTGTCTAACGTCTGTCTGCAGAAAATGGCAAAGATGTAAAAGAAGAAATATTTAAATGAAAAAAAAGTAACGTTAAAATACTTTTAACATTTACATTGTTCAAAATTTTCAATATTATCCAGAAGTCATTAGTTTTAGTTCATGTTCAAATATCTTTTTATGTTTCAATTCCATTCAATTCGTTTCAGCAAAACCCCAAAATTCGCAAAGTTTCAGCAATTTGGAACAAAACAACCAAAACAAAATTCCATCAACTGGGTTCGCCACCCGTTACAATTGCGTTCGCGTCAGATAAACTACTCTTGTTAGTGTACAAATATATAAATATATATACCTATAGTATGTTTGTATAAGTACATGTATATATTCTGTACTTAAAGTAGAGAGCAGAGCATTGTCGTCGTTGTCGTCATTGGCGGTTGTCTTTTTGGTGCAGTAAATTTGTTTTGAATTTATTTTTTGGCAAACTTTTGGCCTATTGGGAAAATGTCTATGGTACGGTACGTGGCTAACGGGTTTAGCAGCATGGCCGTAACTTATATGTTATTTTTGGGGGTCGTCGTGCGGTCTTCCAACTCAACCCAAACCCAACTAACCTTCGTCTGGGGTCTGACTGACCTTTTCTATAATGATTTCGTGTGTTCTTTTTATTTTATACAGTCTAACTTCCATTTAACGAATCTCAAAGGGAAAAGCAATGGAAACGAATTTATTGTATAGAAAACTTTGTTAAACGAAAGTTCGTTATATGGAAACTGGACTGTATTTCCGACTTTCATTTCAATTTCGCATCGTTTGGGCGTTGCTGTGTGAATTTAAATTGAACTCGATTTTCTACTGCATTATTATCTCAAAAAGAAATTGATTGTTTTTGTTTAAGGTGTAACTTGATAAGGTTGAATGTGTGAGTATAAATGTATATCCGGTTAGCTGTTTGTTTAAGCTGTCGCAATTAAATGCAAATATGAGACAGTTCCCAAAAAAGTTCAGCAATAAAAGTTTTTTGGTAAACAACTTTGCCTCTTTTCGATTGAATTTTTCAAATCTCGTTCTTAACTTAATGTTCATTAGTTATTTTGACAAAAACAAGTTAAAATTTATTTGCCAAAACGCGTGTCCATAAATTTGGATTACTCATATGCCAAACTTAAGCAAATAACGTTAAAGTTAACATTAAAATTACAGCGTCTGCCGCCAATGTGAAATCGTATTTTATTCACAATTCTAACTGACAATAATTGATAAATACAACAATAATGCGAAGTCAATAAAGCGGAAACATGAAAATGACGTCACAGAAACGACGCACATTCGTTTATCAGTGGGATATGATTAATAACAAAGGTAAGCAATATCTATATATGTATATAGTAAATAAATAATTTCAACTACCTAGGCCTACCTACTACAGAGGGAAGAATTTCGTTCGACCTTGGGGGTATCAAGTAATTTTATATAAATAAATGAATTTATTATCTGACGCGATTTTGTACTTGTAAATTGCTGGCAAGAAAAATAAATCTGTATATTATGTATTAATTTATTTTGGCATATTTACATGGAAGAACCAGATATAAAAAGAGCTCCTATAGTTTATAAAATATATGCTTATCACTTTTATTTTTATTTTGCACACTTTTCACTTCACTTTCAGCTAATAATTTTTCCTTAGCTTTAAACTTGTTTCATATTATCTGCACGGTTTTTTTATTTTTTATTGATAAGCTTGCCTCTTATCAATTTACTTTCTATGGCAAATTTTTGAATAAACACTTTGAAATGTTTGCACATAAATAAGACAAGTTATTTTTGTAAATATTTATACAATTTAGTTTCACATTTTGTTTGCACTAATTCTTAAAGAATTTTCTGACATTTTTCATGTGGATGTTGTTTTATATGAACACTATAAATAAATTGGACAGCGCGCCGGGCTCACTAAATCTTTGCTTGTTTTTCTTTCTTGTTATTTGGCACTCCGACAAAATGCGGGACTCTTTTGAATGCGCACTCCGACGAGTTTCGTCCGTTACGTTGACATTTTGATTTGGATTCTCGACTGTTAATGGCAAGGGCAACAACAACAAGTGTTTGGCGTGAAAAAGAATTAACAGCACATGTTAATGCGATTGCTCATTTACTGTTAAAGTACTGTTTACTCGCTGTTATACTCAAATTGAGCTGTTCATCTCAGCGTGCAATGTTAACGTGCTGTTGTTGTGCTCTTTTGAGCTCTTTACATGATTAAGAGCATCAAGTTTCTCTTTCATGACAGCTGATTTGCCGCTCACAACAAGTGTCTGTAAAGTGTAAGAGAACGCTGCATTTGACTTAGGAGAAAAGGTTGGATTACTCAGGACTATTAAATAAACAATGCATCCTTATTTAAAACAACTAAAAGGATAAATTTAAGACTCAGTCCTGTCATTCGTCAGACTTCTTACTCAAAGTATGAAATACAAACAAAAATGCAGCATTAAGCCAGGACAATCCCTTTTATGGGAACGTGTGGAATTGAAACACGTACATACATAGATGTATGTATGTAAGTGAAGCCATTTGCATGCAGACATCATAAACTGCACTGCCGGGCCACATTTGCTTGTTGGACACACTTCGATTAGTTTGCCATTGTGTGTTTTCTGGCCAGAAGAACACCAAGCAAAGGGGGAAGCAACATAAAGGGAGCAGTAGATGGAAACGGTCATTGTTGCCACTCGTCGTCGTTGTCGTTTATAACCTCAAAGCAGACGCCATAAATCAAAGTACAAATTTGCACTTAAAGTGCGCTTTCAATAAGTTTTTAGCACTCTAGCTCATTGTTGTTGAAAGTTATATTTGCTGTTGCTGCTGTCGTTGTTGTTGTTGTTGTTGTTACTGTTCACATAAATCATAATTTAAAAGCTTAGCAAATGCAAGGCAGTGAAATAAAACAATAGCTTAATGAAGTAGAATAAACAAAACTTTGCAATTTTCATAAAAAATTTGCAAAAGAGCGGCATTAGCATAAGAGCAACGGAAAAGAGAGAGAGATATGTAGAAGAGAGTGAGCTGCTGTTAGTCGGTGATATTGGGAAGATCCGGATTAAATGATGACAGCATTGCACAAACAACAACAAAAAGTAAAACACAGCAACAAAATTGCAAAAAGTTCAATGAAACCTTTGCCGCATTTCTTGATAAAGCTTAATATTTGCCCAAAACGTTTCTCAATATGCTCGCTGACAGTCCATCATCGTCTGGCAACGTGACACAAAGCAAAGTTTCTTCAGATAAGCTGTTGTGGGAGCGAGAAGAGCTCACAAAATAATATGCATCCTTATCTGCCAATAAGAGAGAGAGAGAGAGAGAGAGAGAAAATATGAAATATATGACGATCTCGTCTCTGTCATATTCAGGCGTTTATATACCCTACATTCATGACTATTCGCTTGGTTTGCGATAGGGCGATACTTGAGTATGATTCATAAAAAGCATCTGCGCAAACTGAAATGCAAATATTGAATTATTAAAAGGAATGTCGGCAACTTATTTTTGCACTTTACAGACGAGATAAGAATAAAGGTTGCAATCAGCAGTGTGCTTTTTAATGCTATCATTAAAGTTTAAGTTCATATAAAATAGTGATACATTTACATTCTGTATTTACACAAAAAAAAACCATGACCATTAAATTTCCCAGCTTTCTCAGTAGTTCTAGTAAATTGTGCAGCATACTTTTGGGCTGTTTAATAATAATAATGTAAATATCTAACAGTGATGCCAGTTGGTCATTGTTTTAACTCTAGATCTAAATAATTTTCAGAATATTCTGCTGATAAGTTTGCTAGGCCATATAGCTTTTAATTAATGTTCCTTATAGAAAATTAAAGTTAGGTTAGATTTTTTTCTTTATCAGAACCAGTTTAATAGCATACTAATTGCAAACAACAATTAATTTAATGCCTATTCTATAATTATGTGTTTCAGTTAGGAGTAAGGTTGAACTCATTAAAACAAAACGTAGTAGAATAATATTTCTTTCATTCTCCCTAAACTTCTCGAAAAGCAAACAAAACAACAAAGCACGAGACAAGATATTCATGAAAAAAAGGGTAAGGCAGACCACAAGCCAAAAACTTAACCCAAACTTAACCCGAAATATGAACTCGACTAATTGCCGAAAAAAATGGTGAAATGAAAGCCCTTGGCGCAAAGCAACGCGAGCCGGCAGTCAAAGAGGGATATATGTACGTACATTTATGATTATTTGTGCATTGCGGTAAATTTAAGCGAGAGAGAAAAGGAGAAGAGAGAGGGAACAGAAACAGGATCAGCGGCGCAAGGCTCGTTCGAGGTGTCGATTTCTGTAGTCAGGTAGTGCAATAAATTCCTAAAATAACGCATAATAAGCTACTGAAAGGGAATTTTCGAGTAGTTATTTGGAAAAATGCGCAAATAACGAATTATGATCCTGGTATGATGAGCATATGCATAGGATTAGCGGCAGTATAATAAAAATATTGTTGACTACCTGAGAAAAAATGTTGATATTCTAGGTCAATATGTAAAATATATATTCTTTTGACAAATTTTAAAATGTTAGCAGTACTTAAATAAATTTTAACTTTGTTACTTTTCTAAAGCAGTCTGCTTTGTTTAATACCATTAAACATTTTGCTATCACATTGATAAGATTTGTGGTAAATATTTCATAACCTGCTCAACAATTGCAAGTGGATTTTAAATCGATTCACATGGGTATGTAAACATTTATATAGCACATTTCATTCATGCATTTTTATTGATAAGAAACTAGACGATATTGAATGATTCACTCACCTTGGGTTTGGATTTGTTTACAATCTTGCGCAATAAAAACTTGTACATAATACAACAACAACGAAAACTACACAACATTAATGAGATCACGTTTTCGTTATGCAAATAGCCAAGTTCTATTTAAATTTAGCACGCACGAAAAAAACACATAAAACAGATTCTAATTATTAATAACAGTTTATCGGCTTCAATTTGAACGCACTGCGTTTTTTTTGTGATCGACAGTCGATCTTTGTCCGTCCGTTCGTCCGTTCGTGTCCGCTGCGCGAAACGTCATCGATGACTAAAGAGACGAAGAGCGAGAAGTGCGTGATGAGGGCGAAATTTTACATACAGCCTACAGGAGCCGATCGCAGGTAGATGAAAAACTGTGCCTCAGTGTCAAATTAATTTGTATAACTAGCAGGAGATGAGATTCTAACAATTTAAATTTATATAAAAAGTTAGCAAAATACAAATAATTTCTGCTAAAATTTTCATATAAAAGCTAAACTTTATATATTTTTATTTGAGTGGGGCGCTCTCAACAGACCCTCGAATGCGCACCTGACGTCTAGTTTTGTTTACAGTTTCGTTTGGACGCCGCTAAATACAGTTGCTCCCACGTTGTTTTGCACAAAAGCAACAACAATCATCTAATGTCAACGTTAAGCTCAAAAGCTGGGCACACTTCAAACCAACGGCACATTTGTTGTTGTTGCTGATGTTGTTCCAAACGAGAATATCAATGAAAGCGTGAATTATAAAAGCAGAAGAGAAGTGGCGACGATGGATGTTCATTACAAAACAATCAAATAAATTTGACAACAAAACCAACGATCACCAGCAAACTAGACGTGGCAATATGTGAACAATCAAATTAGCCATATTAAACAAATGGGACCGACAACGTGAGTATAAAGAGGAAGCGACAGCAACGCAGGTGCCTGCTGCGCTGCCCTCGTTGGGTGCTTTGACATTTGCAGTGGCCAAAGGTGAAGGCAAAAAATAAAAGAGAGATGATGATGAACAGATAAGAGCGCTTGGAAATGTGTAGCTGCTGTTGCTGTTGTTTTTGTGCTAGCAACTGTTGGCTAGTGCTGTTAATGGCGTCAGTCGAATACAGTTTTTGTTATATAAAACGTACAACTAAAGCAACAAAGTGGCACGCGCTTTTTATAAAACTACAAGAGCATTTTGAACAAGTAGTTTTAATTTTTAGCTTTTGTACTTCCACCTAAAAAACAAACAAGCTGGTATTAATTGGCAACACTGTTTGTGACTTACCTGAATCTCGAGCAAAAGCTCCTGCTTCTTTCTGCGCAGCTCGATAAGCAGTTTCTGTTGCTCTGGTGTCAATTCTGCAAGAATAAAATATAATTCTTAAGCGGTTGCATTTGTTGTTGTTTTTGTTGTTCTTGCTGTTGATTTGGTTAATTGGAACAGCGACATTCCACTCACTCATACACACACAAACACACCCACAAAAGAACACACACACGCATTAATTCACACATACACAAAAATAAGCTGCACTATGCGCATCAGAGACAGAGAGACAATATGGTGCCAAATCAATACAACAAAAAAAATGAGCGCTTGTTATTAATTTTTGTTTCACAACGGGTTGTCTAGTTGAATTAATCGGTTTATTAGTTTAATACCGCATTACGGGATTAATTCAATTGAAGGCCAGTTTAATAGATACGCATACACCAACACATGCACACACGCCTACAAACCGCGTCGCTTGTTGCTTCAACACTTCACTTTTTCCTCCTCTCACCACTCTCGTCAACAACGTTGTCTACACCTTCACTTAAACACTTAATTTGCATTTGCATTTGGCTTTCACACAATTTCACTTCAATTGCAGCTTAAACTAATCTTTATTGTCGTTCGTGTTTACTCATTTCTCAATGTGTCGTCGCTGCAGTCGTATGTGTGTGTTTACCTGGCATCGAGAATTCACTGCGCCCCTTGGATATCGCACCGTACGATCTGTTGTCGAAATTGTCCATAGCGCTAATCATTGTGGCGGGCACGGCTATCACACACGCACACACGTTGCACTAGATAAACATAATAATTAAGTATTGGGCATTTGCTGGCGTTTTCATTTATTAAACACAATTAAATTTATTATAAACAACACTGAAAATTCTTTCGCCTTTTTCTTTCCCACTAGGGATGAACGAACACTGATGCATGGAGATAGTGCGTGCGATGTATCGATATCGGTGCTGCCACCTTTTTTGTGGCTTGGATAAATTCATCGACCAACTAAGAGTTAGTTACTTGGTCTACGGATAAATCGTATTTGAATTAATTTGCTGATTTAAAAAACTGCAAAAGCTAACAACATTTGAGCATATGAAAACTTTAAATTCAAACTTTCAAAATCTAACCCATTTAATTCAATCCAAAAATATACGAACAAAGTTCCCTATTCAATGCATTCAAATCCAAATAAAGTAGGCGTTGTTAATTTTGCATTTAAAATTCCATTTGATAAAAATTATGTAGAACATTTAAATATTTTTTTAAATGGCAGCATAGTAATTTTTAATATTTTGTAGCAATTGTTAACAGAATAGCTCCACCGCGGCGAACTGGTTCCACACAGCATTTATGTGCGCTGTAACTGTGACACGATATCAAATTTGTCACGTGCAAGTACTAAGCTCAATATTGTTCATCTCTAGCAGAGGCTGACTGCAAAATCGCTGAAGTTCAATAATTTTTCTAGAAAGTTCCGAATATTTAGACATCGCAATCAAATAGCGTCTGTTAAAGGACACAAAAGAACGCATCATAAGTGCCGCCGACTGCCCATCAGAGTGGATGCAAATATCAAACACAATTTAATACAGCAAAAAGTGCAACGAGAGAGACATCATCGACATGGCCAAGTGGGGAGAGGGCGATCCACGCTGGATTGTTGAGGAGCGACCAGATGCCACCAATGTGAACAACTGGCATTGGACGGAAAAGAATGCGACGCCATGGTCCAAGGAGCGATTGCAACAGCTCTTCCAAGACTTTAAATTAGGTGAACATTAATACTCATTAGTTTTTGCACTAAAAAAATTCTAACCTTAATTTTCTTGTAAAAACGCTTTGCAAAATAGGTATTTTATAATTACAGGCATAAAACGCAGAGAGTTTGTTATAGTTCGAATACTGTATACACTTACTTATGACGCATCGAATCATATTAAACTGTTTGATAGCAAAGCTAATAGAATGAAATAAACTTATTAAAGTTCATCTTTTTATTTAACAGAACAAAACGACATTGAATGCGTTGTGGAGTCAATGGAGAAGTGTAACGGCGAGGCGACCGTAAACAATCGCAAGGGTAAACTAATATTTTTCTACGAATGGGAACTAGTGCTGAAGTGGTCTGGCAAGCTGCTCAAGAATAGCGCAGTTAGCCACAAGGGCAAGCTAACCATACCGAATCTGTCCGAGGAGAACAGTTTGGAGGATGTGGAACTAACGGTGACCATTGACGAGTCGAACGATGAGTCCGAGACACTTAAACAATTCATGTACAATGTGGGTAGGGAGCGTATACGCAAGCAACTCGGCGTTTATATCAAGGAACTTAAAGAGGAGTATTCCAAGAACTTGATACTTCCAAAGAAGGGCAGCAGCGATAACGCTATCGATAGCAAGGATGTGGTGAACAATGCCAAGAATGCTGCCCCAAAGGTCGCGGCTGCCCAGGCAACAATGAAAACAGCAAATACAAACAATAGCTCGGCAAGCAGTGTGGGCTGTAAGCTGGATGTGCGCACACTTTCCATGTGTGAGGAGTTCCATTGCAATGCCAATGATCTTTACAATGCATTGACAAAGGCCGACATGGTCACTGCATTTACACGTGCGCCTGCCAAAGTGGATGCCGTTCGTGGCGGCGAGTAAGCAATAAAATAATCATGATTTGTTATAACTCTAAATAGCTTTTAATTTGTGCATTAATTACATTTGTTATTAGATTTGTGTTATATGGCGGCAATGTGATTGGCAAATTTGAGGAACTAGTGCCAGAGAAAAAGATACAACAGAGCTGGCGTCTGAAAAACTGGTCGTCTGGTCACTACTCGAATGTCCTAATCGAACTGGAGGAAACTGTAAGTCTTTAATTCATTGTTCATTCCATGTGCACCTTACAAATAAAATTTTTATATCGATTCCAACCAAAGACACTCTGAGTATAAACCTTTATTCCACCTAAAGCTATACATTTGCGAGCAGATGTAAACTTTTGATTCGTGTGCCCGAAATAGTATTTTTCTCCGTGAAATTTATATGATACCATCCCATCCCCTTCTATAGTCATTTTAGGTATTTGCTCTATTTGCTTATGATACTCATCATTTAGTATTTTCTTCTGTTGCTCCATTTGCTTCTTAAGCTCATCATAATCTATTTTCTTCTGTTGCTCTATTTGCTTCTTACCATATTTATTTTCTTTTGTGCATTTGCTCACCATCAATTTTCTTCTGTTGCTCTATTTGCTTCTCATGCTCATCATTAAGTATTTTCTTCTGTTGCTCCATTTTCTTCTCATGCTCATCATTAAGTATTTTCTTCTGTTGCTCTATTTGCTTCTTAAGCTCATCATTATCTATTTTCTTCTGTTGCTCTATTTGCTTCTTATGCTCATCATTATCTATTTTCTTCTGTTGCTCTATTTGCTTCTTAAGCTCATCATTATCTATTTTCTTCTGTTGCTCTATTTGCTTCTTAAGCACAACTATTTTCTTCTGTTGCTCCATTTCTCCATGCTCATCATTAAGTATTTTCTTCTGTTGCTCTATTTGCTTCTTAAGCTCATCATTATCTATTTTCTTTTGTTGCTCCATTTTCTTCTCATGCTCATCATTAAGTATTTTCTTCTGTCGCTCTATTTGCTTCTTAAGCTCATCATTATCTATTTTCTTCTGTTGCTCCATTTTCTTCTCATGCTCATCATTAAGTATTTTCTTCTGTTGCTCCATTTGCTTCTCATGCTCATCATTAAGTATTTTCTTCTGTTGCTCCATTTTCTTCTCATGCTCATCATTTAGTATTTTCTTCTGTTGCTCTATTTGCTTCTCATGCTCATCATTATCTATTTTCTTCTGTTGCTCTATTTGCTTCTTAAGCTCATCATTATCTATTTTCTTCTGTTGCTCTATTTGCTTCTTAAGCTCATCATTATCTATTTTCTTCTGTTGCTCTATTTGCTTCTCATGCTCATCATTAAGTATTTTCTTCTGTTGCTCCATTTTCTTCTCATGCTCATCATTTAGTATATTCTTCTGTTGCTCTATTTGCTTCTCATGCTCATCATTTAGTATTTTCTTCTGTTGCTCTATTTGCTTCTCATGCTCATCAAACTTATACTTTAACAAACGTTCAAAGGACTCAAATTTGTTAAGAGTTTCCGATCTCTGATTATTTTCAATGTCTTCAACATTTCGTTGCAATATTTTCGTATGCTCCAACATAGGCTTTAAAATTTTAAAGGTATAACCACCGCATTGTGTGTCTAGTTGTCGCGATGCTTCACAAGGTTGCTATAAAAACAAAGAAAACGCTCAATAAAAAATCATGGGGATTATCAACATAAAGTACTTACTGCAGTAATCTCTGGTATAGCTAAAATTGCAGCTAAAATTATTTTAACAATATAATTGTTCATGTTGATACACAATCTTTGCTATTCAAATGGTTTTGATATACTAAAGAAACGCCTATGCAAATCATCATTTATATTTCAGATCTACATATATAGTCTATCAGTACTTATTATTTTCGGTGTTATGTGTCAAGAACTTTGCTAGGCATCTCTTAAAGAACTTATCGCTTATAAGTAATTCATATTATTCATAGAATTTTAAATGTGTTATCATTTATTAAATAATTCCAAGAATATTTCCTGACTGAATATTTTTCTTTCAGTCTTCCAGCACAATGATGACGTTGAAACAGACCGGAATTCCCGCCTCCGAATATGATGCGATGAGGACCAATTGGTATCGATACTATTGGTATAGCATAAAGCAAACATTTGGATTTGGCAGCTCCATTTCCGATACCTTATAAAACATCCGGCCCGGCCCCTCCAATTCTGTCTTACGCTGATACCATTATCCGGTCATATGGATGCTATATTCAACGCTTTGGCTATTCTTATGTCCAATAATCATACACACACACACACATGTACACACACATATGTATACACACGGAGTTCCAATTCAACAGTGCTGCAAAATTTATTTCCTTCATAACCTTTAGCTATAATGTTAACACCTGAATACGATTATGATGATGATAATGTTGATGATGGTAAAATAAACATAAAGAAGGGAATTTACGTTGTTTGATAGCAACAGCAGCAATTATCACCAATTAAGTATAAAGCAATGGCAAAACATGCATAAACTTGACATTGATTCACTCCTTAAATAAATGGCGAAATAAACAAAAAACTTCAACGATCTATTGTTGTATTTGGTTTGTTAAGGGATATCGAAATCTCTCTGTAAGATGAAGATGGAAGTTTGATAATGAAAACTTGGTCCACGATCATGCTGTGTGTTTAAACTTTAAAACTAACAAGTTTCTTATGCACATTTGGATTTAATTCATATTTAAGCTTAAAATTTGGTTAGTCTGCCACTCTGTTCAACTCAGCATCGGTGGTTCAGTGGTAGAATGCTCGCCTGCCACGCGGGCGGCCCGGGTTCGATTCCCGGCCGATGCATCAATAAGTATTTTGTTTGATAATATATATTTTTATTTCTCACTTAATTTGTATACATTGAGAAAAATTATATTAAATGCATAAGAAAAAGTATTAATATCCGAAATCTTATGTTTAATAGAAAGTTTATTTTTTAATCTGAGTTCGAAGCTCCAACATATTTCCTAATTTGTTTGTTGTCATAATATTTTGTTGCTGATATATATTTAAGTTGCTGCTATTGAACGTGTCACAGGTTGAACACAAGTATATAAACTTGCCAGGATCCTTGCCCGTTTTGACATCATGTTTGCGTAGATTATCCACGCTGCATCTCATGGTCATCATTAAGTATTTTCTTCTGTTGCTCTATTGGCTTCTCAAGCTTATCAAAAATTTCGTTTAACAAACTTTCAAGATACTCAATTTTGTTAAAAGTTTCCGATTTCTGATTATATTCGATGCCTTCAACTTTTCGTTGCAGTATTTTCATATGCTCCAATAAAGGCTTTACAATTTTAAAAGCATAACTACCGCATTGTGTGTCTAGTTGTCGCGATGCTTCATAAGTTTGCTATAAAAACAAAGAGAACGCTCAATGAAAAAGATCTTGGGGATTATCAATATAAAGTACTTACTGCAGTAATCTCTGGTATAGCTAAAATTGCAGCTAAAATTATTTTAACAATATAATTGTTCATGTTGATACACAATCTTTGCTATTCAAATGGTTTTGATATACTAAAGAAACGCCTAGGCAAATCATCATTTATATATCAGATCTATATTGTTATCAGTAAGTATTATATTCGGTGCCTTGTGTCAAGAACTTTGCTTGGCTTCTCTTAAAGAACTTATCGACGTTGAAGCAGACCGGAATTCCCGCATCCGAATATTATTATTATATTTGCTATGAGGACTAATTGGCACCGATACTATTAGCATAGTATTAAGCAAACTTTTGGATTTGGCAGCTCCATTTCCGATACCTTATAAAACATCCGGCCCGGCCCCTCCATTTCTATCTTACACCCATGCCATTAACGCCTGAATATGAATTCACATTGTTTGATAGCAACAGCAGCAATCAATTCTAAAGCAATGGCAAAGGCAAAACATGCATAAACTTGACATTGATTCACTCCTTAAATAAATGGCGAAATAAACGAAAAAGTTCAACGATCTATTGTTGTATTTGGTTTGTTAGGGGATATCGAAATCTATCTGTAAGATGAAGATGGAAGTTTGATAATGAAAACTTGGTCCACGATCATGCTGTGTGTTTAAACTTTAAGCTAACAAGTTTCTCATGCACATTTGGATTTAATTCATAGTTAAGTTTAAAATTTGCATAGTCTGCCACGCTGTTCAACACAGCATCGGTGGTTCAGTGGTAGAATGCTCGCCTGCCACGCGGGCGGCCCGGGTTCGATTCCCGGCCGATGCATGAATAAATTTTTTTTATTTCACACTTAATTAGTATACATTGAGAAAAAATTGTATTCAAAACATTAGAAAAAGTATTAATAATACTACTTTAAATATTTGTACTTAAACTTTTTTAATCTATGTTCGAATGTTCTATGTTATTTCGATCTTATGCGTGACCAAATGTTGCCGATATTCCTTGTAGTTGTTGCTCTTGAACGTGTCACAGGTTGAACACTCGTATATGAACTTGCCCGGATGGATGCCCGTTTTGAGAATATGTTTGCGTAGATTATCCATGCTGCTGCATTGAAAGTCGCAATGGGGACACTGATGTGGCTTCTCACCAGTGTGGCGACGCATGTGCCGCCTCAGATGTCCTCTGATGCGGGTCCTGAACTCACACTGATCGCACGAGAACCATTTGCCGCCATCATCCAGCTCCTTTTGGGTCACATGCGACTTGAGGTGTCTAAGTGGACGAACGAGAGCGCAAGAAAGAAAGAAAGAAAGATAGAAAAGAAAAGAAAGCTATTAAGTATTCGCATTGAACACAGCGTCGTATTTAAAATCTTAAGCTTGATTAGACGGTAAATTCCAGTGGCGGCTCTATGTATGTGAGACAGGCAACGCAGCCAGGAACTAATTGCTAAATTCGCATTCGAATCGCACGCTCGAAATCAAAATACAAAATACAAATAAGTTGGCAATGTGCTTGTTGCGGCACTTGAATTGCCAATGTCTTTGGAAGATGGCATAAGGACGCCACCACGATCTCCAGTAGTAGTTGTAGTAGCCACCCGTCTACCACCCGTCCATCCTTCTTCCGTTCACAGTCAGATGAAGATCAGAGCTTGGTAAACAGCGGTGTAGCGCATTCGTAAACTATCGGTTATATGCATTTGGGCTAAGGGGATATTCGAATCGGAACAATAGGGAATTTTTAGACTTCCAAAAGTTATAACGAAGTTTTATTTCTACGATCTTTCGCATAACGAAGTTTTCTATATTACAAATTCATTTCTAGAACACGGCAATTTGGATTAATTAAAAACCCATTTAATATTTAACATTTTCTCTATAACGAAGTATCATCTTGTCTCCTTGATATTCGTTAAATGGAAGTTCGACTCTTAAAAAGTTTGTCGTCTTTCTAGTGCGATTTGAATTCGTTACAAAACAAAAGAACTAAAGAACGCAAAGTAATTGTGATCAGATATTAGAAAGTTGTTGGAGTTAAGGAAAGTAACTTGTTGAAATAATAATACTTTAAGTATAAAAATAGTATAGCTTTATCACTATCTAACTGCATATGAAACTCTTTGCACTGACTGACTGCTATCAATGTACAGTCTAAACTGTAAGGCGTAGCGAAATTATGGCAAATGGATCGTTAGTTTTTTCACTAATATGCTTAAACCGATCACGACCCATACACGACTGTAGGGTGCACACAGTTACGCGCCTTCAATTACGGGATCAGACTGCAACCACGCTCCAACCTCTCTCCCTGCACCCCCATCCTCCCCACCACACTTCATCCATATGTATGTTGTCCACTTCACTTATCAGCTACTGTCCAAACCGAGGGCTCACAATTAATTGCCAATGTTCTGCGTGGTCGCCGGTATTGGAATCTGTGTGAAATCTCAGGCACAGCACCACAGCACAGAGCGATGGATGCAAGAAGAGGAAGCGAAGCAGTCGGCAGGCTCATGCGCAGTCGGTAGGCTTAATTAGCGGCAAGTAACGTGGCCGTTGCAGTTGCTGCTACAGCTTCGTGCTTGCCTGCAAGTTGTAGGAGTTAGCCCTCTACCCCTTTACTCCTCCTGTTCACTGCCACAGGCGTCGCTTTGAGCGGCCGACAACAATGCGTCGAACGCCCCGAAATGAGGCCGAAACTGAACGCGTTTTGGTCAGCCTTTGAATTCCTGGACAGGCCGCGCTTCTTTATTTTCTTATTTTTCTTTTTCTCTTTTGAGAGCTAATTGAAGATCTCGACTGCCAGTTAAGCGCATCACACACAACTCTAATAGTGTGTGTGCGTATGTTGATTTTTATGGGATTTATGCATGCATGTTATTTTTTTTTATGTGATTATTTTCAGTACGGATCGAACCAATTTTTAATGAGCTGAGATTATAGAGGTGGTATAATTTTTCGGGTTTGAATAATCTTTGTTACAAGCAAGCTTCAAGCTCTGAATGTAGTATTATTAAAGCCATTTGTTTTTGAGTATAGTTAAAAGGCAACTTCGATGATTTTATCATATTTTCAGTAGTTTTGGATAACGCATTTTTATACAAACATAACATATATATTATAAACATTTATACATACATACATATGTATATGCATAAGTAGCCGCAATACAATAAAAATTGAATAGAATTGCTCTTCTAACCATTTAATATTATATATTCAAATTCTGTGCAACAAGCAACGCGATCTTTGCAGCAAAGCGTTGCAAGAGCTCAGCTCCTAATCCAATGCAAAAATCCATTTATACAGCTTTGACTTCCAGTATTTCTATATCAATGTGTGTGTTTGTGTGTGTTGCAGAATGCAATGGGGCGGACAGCTGCACAGTGGCAGTGGCAGCGGCAGTGGCTGGCAACGGTGGCAACAGTTGCCATTGCCGGCAATTGGCCACAAAGCCAACCGTTTTGGATGCAGATCAACAACAATGTCGCAGAAGGAGAAGAAGAAGGAGGATAGAGAAGAGTAGGTGGAGTTTGAGTTGGAGGAGAGCATTGCAAATATTACAAGAATTCAATGCGCATATCAAAGCCGATCGATAAGTCACGATTTTGTGGTACGACTTCAAGCGACTCTTTTAGTTTTAGTATGTTGTTGTTGCTGTTGTCTTTTGCTGGCTGAAGCTCTTTTCTTCTCGATTGTCAGCAGCCTCCTTTCTGCTGCCTGTATTATTTGTTGTAGTTGTTGTTGCTGTTGTTGTTCCATCAATTTATGCAATTGCAGTTCAAAGTCTGCAATTATGGATGACATTTTTGCTCTTGTTGTCTGCTTTTTTTTTACTTTTTTTACTTTTACCATTTTCATTTTCTTGTTTGTTGGTTTAGTATTTTATTTCTCCAAGAAATTCAAATTCGTGTAGAAAATGTCGCTCGTTTATTTGTTTGAAGCAATTGTAGTATTTTGTCTTCAATCGCTAAATCCTGATTAGCATTATTGTAGATTAATAATGAAGCTCTAACATTACATCAGAAGGTCAGACTCGATCTCGCCCGATTCGAAGCTATTTATTGCTTACTTATAGTGTAAATTTCATGTAATAGTCTCAAAAAATATATATTCTAACCATTTATTTATATATTTTATGTATGTAGGAACTGATCAGATCGCATCGTTTTACTATCGATGTTGTATCGATATGCTAAGCTTATCAATTACATTAGATAGGCGTGCACGGTAAAACATTGAATGTGCATCATTCAAATATATATTCGAATCATTTATTTATTTATTTTTATACCCTTAACCAATAAAATGGGTAAAAAAGGGTATAATGGTTTTGTGCAAAAGTATGTAATAGGCAGAAGGAAGCATCTCCGACCCCATAAAGTGTATATATTCTTGATCAGCATCAACAGCCGAGTCGATATAGCCATATCAGTCTGTCCGTCCGTCTGTCCGTCTGTTTGAACGCGTGGATCTCAGAGACTACAAGAGCTAGAGACTTCAGATTTTGTATATTAGTTCTCCTATACCATGAGCAGAACAAGTTTGCTTCAAATTATCGATAACTATTCTGGTTTCCGATATACACATGGAATCGATAACAAAAAATATCGAATTTGGAAAATGTAAAAATGAGGGTTGAAAGAATGGGTAACGATAGAACTTTTCTGAAAATTTCGTCCAAATCGGTTAAGAAACACCGGAGATATCGAATTTAATAGATTGAAATTAAGTCAGTATACCAAAGTCTTATATAAATTTAATTTATTTATTGCAACTGGGTTCAGGGTATATTCTAGTCGGGCTCTCCCGACTAGAGCCTTCTAACTTGTTATGTATACCTACATGATATCCTATTCTTTCTTATATTCTTCGTACTCACCTTTTTAAATGCAGCTCACTTTTGCCCACATATCGACAGCTATCATGTTCACATTTGTGACTTTCTTTGGCATGTGAGATTAGATGGATCTTGAGTGCTTCTGGCGTTAGACCAGCATAATGACAATCCTCAACGTTACAACGATATTGACGCTCCACCTCAGCATGGCTCATATCGTGCAGTTTAAGGGAATATCTGCAAAAAGATTAAAGTGAACATTTAAAACTGTTGAAAATACTTGAAATCTTTTGTGACACTCAATGTCACAATGTTCGCATTTGTTTCTTTTATTTATTTTGTGTATTTTGCATTTTATTAGAAATTTTTTAATTACATTAAATCAAAGCAAAAGTAATTCGCACCAAAGTCACGTCGTATTCGGTCAGGCCTTTTTCGGACAGTCCAACAGAGAGACATTCAGATGGGCAGATTGTCGGCACGTTCAATGCGGGTACCGGATAGCAAAAAGAGATAGGGCGGGAGAGTGAGAGAGGACAGACCTAGGCCACGTCCAATCAAAAAAAAATAAGGACCGTTGTTGTCGGCCCACAAACCAAATGCAAACTCGTAGCTAGTAGAAACTTTTGTGCACATCAATTACGGATGCTAATTAATCGAAACAGCTGAGAAACGTCCAAGTTGTCGTCGTTTCGGACAATGCTTTTGACTTTAAATGAGTCCAGCATTTGTGGCTTGTATTTTTGCATTAGCTAAGAGATAGAGGGAGAGAGAGAGAGAGAGAGAGAGAGAGAGGGGAAAGAGATAGAGTTTCAACCCACAGTTCAACTTTCAACAATTAAAAGTATTGAAGAAATATTTTTCATTGGGCTAACATTTGAACTTTTCCAGGTTAGTTCACTTTACTTAACTATAAATTATTTCAATTTAATTTCCAAAGATCAAAGGAAGAATATCATTTTATGATTCACCCTGATGTGATTGTAGAACACAAGAGAATGTATCTTTTATCGCATTTGATTGCTTTTGGCAAATATTTTCTTTGCATATTGGCTTAATTTAACAACATCAGTTCTCATAAATATTGAAGGTGTTAATTTCCGTTGGCTCATTTGGAATTTATACGGCATTTGGAGCTTGGCTCTTGGCGAAAAGATTCTTCTTAATAATGCGCAACATTAAGAAAGTTTCAATCTTTAATCTAAATTCCTCTTAACGCCAAACAACAAAGCCAACAACACTAGAAGAAGAAGATACCAAGTTCGAGAATAGTGAGTTGGGTGGTGTTTGTTGTTGGGTGGTGTTGGCGACATTGTCATGCATTTCTAATGATGCCGTCGCGTGGGCGGCTACAACGACAACAACAACAACAGAAAACAGTTGAGACGGCAGCGTTGATATGTGAAATGACATTTTGTATGGAGTTTGAATAGCAACGACGATGACAACGACAAAACAGGATGATGGGCGTGTGTTAAGGGTGGTGAGTGAGGGTGGTTAGAGGAGTTTGGGGCTCAAGGCATTGCTGTCGCTTGAGACTTGACAAAAGGATGCCATTTCACCTGCAGGAGTTTGCCGTAAATTGTTTTTGTTGTTTGCTGTTGCCATTCACTGGGATAATGGCGCCGCCAGCAACAAACATAATGCTGAAAGAAAGCAAAACGAATTAGATGCAACGTTGCAACACCAACAACAACAATAACAAAATTATCTTTCGCTCCGTTCGTTTCTGTGCTTGTTTTTTCAGTTATAACATTAACTTTTATTTCCTCAACTGCATTTTGCCAGGATCTCTTCGCTCCTTTCACTCTTCTCACTTTACGTTTCAGTTCTAAGTTCGTTTCTAGCTAAAGCTTTAACTTGCAACGTCTGTCTTTGTGGCTGTTGCTGCTGCAGCTACATACATATTTCTGAAACCAAGAACATTAGCGTAAATTGAATTAAATTGTGGCCCAAGCTAATTTTCATACACACATTTGCACAAACTATATGATACTCTTTTTAACCCATTTTCTATGGGAAAATGTTGAAAAAATCAGTTTAATTTCAACAAGGCTGTGACAGGAGACAGTTCCTGTTTTCAATTTTATGGGTCAGGTCGAATTCGAATTTTCAGCTAAGATTGTAGAATTATTTTAGTAGTTAAGCCGCGGTTAAAATGCTTTTACTTTTGAAAATCGGTTCAGTTTTGACAATGTTATGGATTCGTTAGTTTTACAATTTTTGGGTTTGGACTTTTTACATGAAATTCCAGAAAACATCTCGTGGCCAACTGAGAATTTGTTAGGTCAAACCATTTGTTTTTTGAAAATCCATTGAGTTTTGATAAATTTATAGGGTGGGAAAGTTTGAACCGATTTTTCGGAGAGAAAAAAAAAATTCTCAAATGCATGTTTTAAAAAACAAGAGAAAACTTTGAGCTTAAAACGCGCATTATAAGCCCTCAAATTTAAAATCTAAACACGCCCCAGATTGAAGCGCCGCCTTTTCAATGCGAGGAATGAGGAAGCGAATGCCAATGCAAAAGGCGGATGGTTGCTTCCGATGCAGCGGCGTCTTCGTTGCGATTAGTTGACGAAACGTTTCACGCCTGGCGACGAAAACTTTGCCCTTTTGTTCTGCAGCGGCTTGGTGGGTGGGTGGATGGGTGGATGGGTTGCTTGACGGTGTTGTTGCATGGCTTCAAAGTCGAAGTAAAAGTCTCGGCATCAGGTTGAGCAGCAGCTGCACGCGGCAAAGAAGCTGTTTGGTTTTGGCTGGCGGTGTTGTGTCAACTTTTGCACACCATCCATTAGGAGCGTTAAGTGGGGGAAGGTGAGAGGGTGGTTGGCAGGAAGCTCAAAGACGCTAAGCAAACACACAATTTGCGGGTGTTGGATTCGGATGAGATGGTGATGGTGTTGAGGCAGGTGCAAATGTATCCTGCTGCTCATTGTCAGCTGCAGCATGATTCTCTCTATCTCTATCTCTATACCTGCCTCTGTCTCTGGTTTCTGTGTGTGGATGTGTCTTAGACAATCGCATGTGTAGTTAGGACTGTGTCTTGGGCCGTGGTGAGGAAAAGTCTTGTTGAAGTAGGATGCAGCACAGCAGCATCTTCAACCCGTTGTCGTTGTCAATGCTTGGCCTGGCATTGTTGTTCCCAAAACTCGCATAAATATTTATGACAGCCAGCTTTCCAGCTTGTCTGTTCGTCGTCGTCGTCTTTTTCTTGTCTTTGGATTCAAGTTTTGTGCCGCAGGGTGTTAGTCACCCAATGCAGCGACTGCTTCCGGTGTCAGTCACAAGGATGTGCTCTCAACTTTTAGCCAACCAACCAACCAACCCAATAGCCATATAACCCCCCGCTAGTCCCTGCGCTCCTTGTCCATACACAAGTTACATGTAATTGGTACGTAAGTCTTGTGCCATCGTCTTTTTCAGTTGCAAGTTGTTGTTCGCTTGTGCGACATTAGCTGGATTTTGATGGTTCGTCCTGTGTTGCATGTGAAATTAGTTGCTCTCAACATTGGCGGAGGGCGGAGTGGCGGGGGAGTGAGAGCTGCTCTGCACATTTATGCCATGTGTAATTAGGGAAGTGCCCAACACCTTTTCTTCATTTGCCATTTTAGCTGCTGCTGCTGCTACTGCTTATCTGGCTGGCATGGCGGCAAAAACTTGATGCTACACAAGAATTGTCGCCGGAAATTACCGTTAAATGTCACCCTTGCACCCACTCACCCCCCACACCCTGACTCTTTAATACTCTTGGTTCTAATGGAGCTTCCATCTTATTCTCCCTGCATTGCATTCTTATTAATACCGCCAAGAGCTTTAAGTTTTTAATGTGCAAAAGTGCTGAAGCATTTTGGATTAGTTCTAACGTTCTGCGTAAGCAATCTATTTTAATCTTGTTTACTTTTAAGTATATTAACAATGTCTTCCATTGTAAGGTACAGCTAGATATGTACGTATATATTTTAACTGCTGACTGACTGCTATCAACGTACAGCTCAAACGGTACGGCACAGCGATCTTATTGTAGATTATTTCTAGGATAAGATTTTCCCATAATGTGGATAGATTTTAAAGCTTAGACTAAATAATCTATTAAAAGTTTGTAGTTGTGCAAAACATTTTGATGATTTCTAAACTAATCCTGAACTGTAAAATAATTCAATGAATAATTCATTTAGGAATTTCAGTCAAAGCAATATCTCCCTACTTATATATAGAATGTACAGAACGAGAAATAAGAAAAGTTGAAGCTTGCCAATGACCATCAACTTCAAAAATAAGACGAGCTAGAGAAAAACCCACAACACGTTCCCGTTTAGTTTTGGTCTAGTCTGTTCTTTTCTGTTATTTTCTGTTCCGACCGCAAACCGAACAATGTCCGACTCAATTTCGCAGATTCATAAAAGTGAATGAATGTGCACAGAGACTGAGATAGAGAGAGTGAGCGAGAAAGAGAGAGATAGAGAGAGCAGAGCCATTGAGTAGCAAAAGCAATCCCTTAAATCGTTCGCATTGGCATTGGAAATGGGAAATCAAGTTTTGTGAAATTGACTCTCAAGTGACGGAACGAATAGCTGAACTGGACATCAGCAGGAGTTGAGTGGAGTGTGAGGCTATGTAGCGACCATTAAAATGAATTGCACTGCACTTTGTGCCATCAACAGAATCAACTCCCGGACAACGAATGATGCAAGCATTGAAATGACTTAAAATACAAAATAAAATAAACTAAAAGCGCAGACATAAAAGAGAGAGAAAGAGAGAGAGAGAGAGCAACAAAAAGAAAGAAAAGCATAGCAGCAACGAAGCCAAAGCCAAAGCCAAAAGAATCCGATTCCCGTAGCCAGCCAAACAGAACAGAAGAACATTGCACGCCATTTCAATAAAAGTGAATTGCCCAACGACGACGACGACGACGACAGAAACTTTAGACTGATGCTGATGCCTGGGCAAAGTATCCGCACAGGATCCAGGGAAAAACCGGGAGACCGGGGAACTAAACCAGCGAGCAACCAGCAACCAGCAGTCAGCAGCCGTAAAAGTTGAGTTAGTTCAAGTCTGGAATTCCGGAAGTGAGCTGCGCTGCGCTGCGCTCCACTGTTGACATGACTGACGACGTCGCGTCCTTTCCTCGTCTATGGGGCGTGCTGAAACTTTTAGCTCTCTCTCTCTCCACCACTCACTACTCACACCCCGTCTGTCTCTGTGTTGATCTGCGAGACGATGACGATGACTCCTTGCCGGCCACTCGGTCTCGTTAGTCGTAAAAGCAAAGTATCTACATCAAGCGCGCGCACGACAATAACTTCAAATGAGCATTTTAATAAATTTTTCAAATAATCACTTGAAAAGTGGAAAACTCTCTGTGGCATGGGTCGCCATGAGTCTGTCTCTAGTTGCCATGCGCCTGCTTTATGCATCCAGACTCAGATTCCCTATTGCAATTTAACTTAATGTTTGCTTAAGGAATTAGTTGCAACTTGGCAAGCGAGAAGCAACCATAGAATATGTTTATATAGAAAGTCGTCGTCGTCGACTCTGAACAAGTTATGATTAGTTATGACTGAGACGTAATTGGATGCCCAGATTTGGATTTGTCCAAGTCTAACGGCATTTGCGACAATAATCCGCTGAGTCAGACGAAAAGAACAACAAAATTACTTTGCTTTCTATCCTTCGAATAAGAACTTGTCAATATAACAATTTTATTTCAAAAACTGCCAATAATATGAGAAAATATCTTTAACTATTACGTTTTGGTGTGTGTTATTCGCATTGCTTTAACAAAATGCCTTTGGCTTATTTTGAAAATCCTTAGAACCACAACAAATTGTTTTTACGGCAAGGACCATTCTAATAATGGTTTTGGTAGCCGGAGAGAACTGAAAATTATACGCTCTACCGAAAATGTTGTCCTCCTCATATGTTTTGTTTATCTTTTGTTGATTGTGTTTAATTCTTCTTTTTTATTTTTGGGCAAAACAGTATTGCAGTTTTTGGTGGAATAGCCGCAGGCTTGATTTGTGAGTGCATTGCATACTTTGTGGCGGGTGGCCAGCAGTTGCAGTCGCACGACATGTGTGTGCATACTTTTCTTTTTTTGCGTAATTTAGCCGGAATGTCCAGCAACTTAATGAGTTATTTTTGGTTACTTATTTTGTATGAACGAAACACTCGCAGCAATCGCTTTTCGCTTGGAATTTTTAATTAATGCAACATTTTGCGCTTGCATGCTTTTCATTTGTCGCACTTATTGTGTTGCATTTCTTGTTGTCCACACACCAAACCTCCATTTTCCAACTATTTCCCCATGACATTATCATGTGAGCATATTTTTCCTAAGGCGTGCGAGTGTGTTTCAATTTATTATTGTTTTTCAGCATTTTTAATTACCTTTTTTCGAATTAGATTTTTGGTCCGTTGTAGTATTAGATTTGATTGATACAAAATAGTAAAAATACTTACTTTTTAGCTAATATTTTGCCACACGTGCCACATTGATATGTTTGCTTGGGTATTTTTGTCTTATCTCTATCTGCATCTACAGACATTTTCTCCTTTTTCCCATGCATTGTGGTCATGTGGTTTTTAAGGTTGTGTCTTCTGACAAACTTGGCTGAGCACTCGGTACACTCAAAGATCCTTTCGTCTGTGTGATTGCGGAGGTGAGGACGCAACGAGTGCTTGCGAAATTGTTTGGGACAGAGTGGACACTGGAGCAGCTCATTCTTGCCAATCGCCGAGCCATGCGTATGAAAGAAACGATGAAAGAGCAAATCCGATTCGTATTGAGATGTAAAGCTGCACTGATCACAGTTCCAGGTGGTTGGATCTGAAGCAGGATTCGCAGCAACAGCAACAGCAGCAGCAGCTGTTGAGGTGGAAGCTTTAGGTTGGCATCTGCGTGTATGGCTTCCCAGTGCCTGTGCAGACCGAAAGCTTCCGCCGCAACTAAGGCAAGCATGATTGTCTGCAGGATGGGTTTCCCGACGATGCTCGATTAGCGCTTGAGGCGTCTCAAAGCTAAGAAAACAGCTGCCACATTGGCTATTGACCAGTCGACGCCTCTTGGCACTCCTGGCTGTTGCTGTTGACATCTCTGCGGCAGCGTCTAGTGCCGCCTGCTGCTCCTCTAGAACCTCGTGAAGCATGTGTTGAATCTCACGCTCCGGCTGATTAATGCTGCTGCTGCTGTTGCACTTTCGTTTTAGCTGACGGTTGGAACACCGCTTGTGTTGCATCAGGCTGCGATGGCGACGCGCCTCTTGAGGCGTCTCAAATTCCATGCGGCAAACGGCACAATAGTATTTGGCCAAACGATGCTTGTGCTTCTCGTGCCGCTGCAGTGCTACTCGAGATCTCTGTGCCACGCCACAAATGCCACAACGAAAGCGACACTGATAGTCATCGGCGGCACTGCCAGTTGCCACCAATCCCACATGCTCCGTGGCAAAGTGACGCCTTAGTTGTGCATTGTACAGGAAACTAGCACTGCAGCTGGAACAGTTCAATGGACGACGTTGGGCAATGCAAACGGGCACGGAACGATTGATTGCAAAGAGCACCTCTTTGTGCGAGTCGCCCAACAAATGTTGCCACATTTGCTCATTGCTCGCACACTCGAACTGACAAAAGCTACACCAGAAGTCGCCTCCTAAATGTTCCGTTAGCTTCACATGCGTTGAGGAGCGCCAATGAGCCTGCAAGTGTACAAATGATAAATGATGAAGTTTATTTGGGTCTGGCAGCCCCCGCTCAGGAAACCCACCACAAAAGAGAGGTGAATAGTTAGTTACCTGAAAAGTTTCCTCCGTATTGGCATAGAAGCGACAAGGAAGACATTGAAACGGCGCCTGTCTTACAATGCTGCCCATGTGCTCGAGGATGTCGTGCAGGGAGTTTTGACGTCGCAACTGGGTCTGCTGCTGCTGTTGCAGGCGTCGATAGTGATAGTGGGATATCAAATGCTTGCCTATCAGATGACGAGCCATGCTATGACGGCACAGTTCACAGCGCAGAAGATAAGCACGACGACGTCGACGATGTCTCAGGGATGGGTCTGGTGCCGCCGTTGGTGTCACCTGTGAAAAGTCGTTGGTCAGTGTGAGATTGGCGCTCTCAAGATTGGCCTGCTCCAGTTGACTTTCGGCATCGGCACGTCGCTGATGATAGGCGCTGCGCAGATGTTGCTCGTAGTTGAGGCGCGATTTGAGGCGACGACAGCAGATGTTGCACCAGAAGCTGGCACCTTGTTGCTGCAGCTTGGTCAGATCAATATTTTCGCGGTACTCTAGTTGCTTGCTGCCCGGCACCCATTTGCCGTGCGTGTGCTCCGCAGGGGGATGATCATGCGGCTCCTCGGATGGCTCATCCCAGCTGGGCGAGATGCGTTCCAGATGCGAATGCTGCAACTGTGGACGATGCTCCGGCTTCCATTTGCCACCCGTGTGCGTGGCAGGCACCGTTGGTGGAGAATGACGTCTTGCATCATAATCTTCATCATGATCCGGATCGGCATCATTATCATGTTCGTGTTCATGTTCATGCTCATGATCATCCTCATCGCCTTCAAAGTCATCATGTTCATCGTCGTCGCTTGTCTCCGGCGAGTGTACGAATTTGAGTGGCTTAAAGTGGGATACCTCATGTTCCCGCACAGCTTTCAGCAGCGGATCGGAACAGTTGCTTGACGTATGCCAGCTCTGTTCCAACTTGGCGGTGCGTTCGGGACGTACACCGGTTTTACCGCCCGTTGATACGCTTTGCAGTTGCAGCGATGAGAAGAACAGATCAGCTCCCAGCTCATAGGTGGGATCATACGTTTCCGTTAGGGACTTTGAGGTCTTACCGCCATGACTGGCGGCTGCCTTGCGCAGATAACTGCTCGGTGCCTCTGGTTCTGCGAAATGAAAGCCATCATAGCTGTGATCCAAGTTGGTACGACTCATAATTGGTGGCGATACTTGTGCGCTGGGTGACGATGTTGCTGTTGTTGCTGGAATAGTCGCCACTTGTTTCGTGGGGTGCTCATTGCGGCAATTTCGTTTACGATGCTCAATGTACTTGGTGAGACCCACAATTGTCGCATTGCATTTGATGCACAAATGTGCATCCTCCAAATCTTCGGATGCGGATGTATTCATCATTGTTATCTGTAGTTAACGATAAGTAAGGATTAGGTCATTCCAAATAAGCAAACACCAATTTCTCCCTATACTACGTTTTTGATTGAGTGCATGATTTATTGAGTTCTCCTTGGAGAACTAAGCTCTGAATTCGCTTAATTGAGCAGCGACCAATAAACACACAGACAAACACAAGGAGAGCATAGTCTAAAAACTGGTCAGGACTGCACCACATCCTGCCGGGTCATATTTCAAGCCCAGTTTATTCATTAGCTGCCAGCTCCAAGTTTGTGCGACGGGAGAAAGAGAGCCAGAAGGGTCATCATCAGCCAATCCGGTTGCCCATCCCTGTGTTGCATCAACATCACCACAGTGTTGACATGTTGGCAAGCATCCTGTACGTATCCCTGTTTCTGTTTCTGTTTCATGTTCCATGTCGCGAGCACCCTGCTACGCTCTGCACCTAACCACCCCCACCAACCTACTTCTCCAATCTTTTGCACCCGCTTCTGTTTTGTGTTCCTGTTTATGTCCGCGTCCGCCGCCTGTTGGTTGCCATTGCGGCCTGTCAGAAATGAAGTTTATTGCGTCTGTGTTGCGTACGTGTCGCGTTCTATGCCTCACTCCTTTGCCCCCATTCCCTCACGATGCTAAATGTAAAAGTGTCATTTCCGCCATATGTGAGCGCGATGAACGATGCGTCGATGTCGACGTCGACGTCGCCGTTGGCGCTATTGTTGTCGTTGTTAATAATTTCACAGTACAATTGCAGCTACAGCAACAATCAGCGGCAGCAGTTGGCAGCACTGGCTGGCTGGCTGCTGTTGGAATTTATACAAACGAGGCCCATGTCTGAGGTTAAATACGAAAAACATAACAATTCTCTCACACGCTATACAACACTGCGAATAAAATTTGCTTCATATAAAACAAAATAGTTAACGAACTTGATGAAATAATTTAAAAATAAATAGCTTATTTTTATTTAAGTGAATTAAACCATAATTAGGGAAAATCCTTTGAAAAAAAGTTTTTTTACAGTGTAATCTAGCTTTTGCTTCTCTTTCTCCCACACTGGCACTATATATGTATCTATCTCTATATTTGTGCGTAGGCGGATGTCAAAGCATTTGGCGCTGCCACTGATGATATGAATGTGAATGTTGGATGTGGAATATGGGATATGGGATATGGGTAACGCTGCCTGCCTGCCGCTCCTGCGACGCTTTCATTCGTCTAACAAGCAAACGACAAGGACAATATTGGCCCAGACTGTTCTAACGGGATGCGTTCATTGTAAACGTTGTTGGTTTTTATTGTTGTTGCTGGCTGCTCTGAGTGATAAACGCGCGTTTGTTTAACAATTAACGTGTGTCTGTGCAACAAACATACACAGTTAACCTTCACGGTATCCTTAGACATTGAAATCTCTTCAACAACTATTGCGAATGTGCTTTGGGCTGAGTTACCAATTTTTATATGTCTAATTAGTAGGTTGTCTGATTTTCAACAGCTCGGCAAGACTTGGCTGACTGCACAAGTTCTGCTTGAGTGTGTTTTGGCGTGTTGGTGTGTGTGTGTGTGTGTGTGTTTGTGTGTGATTCATGATAATTGCTTATTACGCATACACAAATATTTACAAGTGTGTGTTCGTTGTTGTAGGCGTTTAAACAACTAATTGCCATCTAATTGCACACATCCTGGAATTTAGGTGGTGAGAACTTGAGTCAAGCGAGACTTGAGAAATTAATGACACCTGTAAATCGAAAAGCCAACTAGACATAATGACATATATAAGTGAAAGTCTTTCCATAGCACCCGACTAGGCTGTTCTTAAAGTATGATGAAGCATGATCCATATCGGAATTATACAAAAAACCAACAAACAGTTTTAGTATATTCTACAAATATTTATAATTTGTGCTTATTTGTTTTATATAATTTAAGTTATAATCCAAAAATAAAATAAAAACCAAGTGAATTTAAATAAATATACAAAAGGAGGACATTTTACCAACCCATTCGTACGCATTTATGGGTACATGTAAATGTTAACATCCGAGTGATTATCATTTGTATGTGTGTGACACATACATGCATACATACATACTCATACACAGCTCACTTATATTGAGGAATTAAATAATAAAAGCAGTTAAGAGAGCTGCAAAAGCACAATTGTGCCATTATTTGCATTTGTGACAACGAGGCGACGACCAATGGCAAACGGCGCCCATCAACAACAATAAAACCAATGACAACAACAACAACACAAAACAAAAACACAAAGCAACAGAACAACTGAACAACTGAACAGACAATTGTGTTGAGGGGCGTCATCAGCAGAGCGAAAGCGACAGGCTGGGCTGGCAAGAGCCAGGGACGAGAGATATCCTCGTGGTTGTTTGATTCGAAAATTGAGTTTTAGCGGCACAAATAAAAATAAAACTTAGAGCAGCAGCAGCAGCTAAAACAACAACAACAACAACAACTAACGCAAGCTTAACCATTAAAAAGGAGTTATCACCCAATTTAGCACCACAAGCGCGAAATAACGCACACAAATACATGCATATATAGGATACAGGATACACAGTTGTTGGTGGGGAAAGTAGTGTAAAGGGGTTCTCTGTTTGTGTGTGCATTCGAAACCATCGTCAGCGTCAGTTGGAACACCAAATAGACATATTGTACAACATGGCATTTATGTCAAGCCCAAGCGTTTCCCCACATATAAATGGCTTTTGTGGGCGGCTGTGAGAATATGTGCGGGAACGAAGGGGGTACGTAAATGCATAAGCAATAAAACTAACTGAAAGTAAGTTAAGGTTATATAATATATAAATAGATAGTATATGGATGGGAATAATTGCCCTCTGAACAATAAAATGTCTTACAAATGTTATTATTTATTAAATAAACATCGCTTAATATCCTGTAAAGTTCAAATAGTCCTCAATCATATTTAGCAGAGGTTTGCAATTATCCAATTCATATGTAAGTTGACGCAATTTGTGGCTTATCTTGCTTACATCATCGATATAGTTGAATAACAATGCCTGTAGACGACCCGAAACCCAATGGAACCAATAATCTGGATCTGTCAGCTCCCCCATCTTGTCCTGCATTGTTTTGTGATGCTCCAAAAGAACTTTCACAGAGCTGTCAACAATTTGCAGAAGCAGACATTTCATGAGCGACTCCTGTTTCTCTTTGCTGATGGTTCGCAGATGTGTTTTGGTAAAACGAACGGTCAAATCGAGCAGCTCCCACAGATACATTTTGACCAACTCCTGCTTGAGTTTGGGATCAAAGATCCAAGTGACAATCGCACGAGTGCTAACAACATTCAGTTTCATGAGTTTATCGGCCAAAACGATCTTGAGCTGTTCATTGCTCTCCCACACCTCGAAAATGGCGCCCAACATGCACAATTGGCTATCTTCACTGCTGGATATCATCTGTTGTGTTTAAGGAATGGGAGATGAGTTGCATTTTCTTCATGCAAAGACTACGTTCTACAATTCACCTTTAATACGGGCAGATATTTTCCAAAAATTGAATTGATATGCGTAAAGGTCTTGCAGCCGAGATGCAGAAATGTTTGCATTATTACATTGATCCTTAAGTTGTTGTCCAGTTCATTGGTTGCCTCCATTATGCCACCAATTAGCATGGGCTCAGCCTTGCTCCTTATCGCCTCTAGTAGGGCTTTGGCCAGCTTGGCACCTGGCAGCAACTCATTCAAATACTTGAAATTGGGCATTGGCACTGGCGGCAACAATGCCGCAAAAGAGCTTGGCATCATCTGCTCAATCTTCTGGTAATAGCTTAGGCTGTGGGACAGTTGTTATAGTTAAAAATATTCCTTTCCTCAAAGAGTACAACAAAGGCTAAAAGTCGTTCAAACGTTCATCCTGTGTATTAATTGTTTATTGTTTATTGTTACCCACCGCATGCATTTCTTGAGCAGTTCACGCACAAACATCGAGCTTGGATGCAACTCGGGCAAGGTTGTGCAACAAAGCCATTCAAGCCAGGTCCATTGAAAACGAAAGTTGCTTAAGTGATGGGTGAACCAATCGACGAAACGATCAATACAGGACACGCTCATGAATTCCAGTTGCTTAAAGAGCAGACATGTTGCATGTGCAACAATACGTGACAACTTAATCGGCTGCAACTTGCACAATTCAATAATGATGCTGCCATAGTTGATGATCAGATAGGGTGCACTGGGCAGTTGTAACATTTGACCGAACAGCACCTCAACAATCAGATGTTGCATGGCAATTTTTGGCTTTGTTGCGGCATAGGCCAACAGCTGATCGGCGCATATCTTGCGCTCCAAGTGCCACAGTTGCAAGATCTCCATAATCTGCAGCTCTATCACATGTCGTCCAATATCCAAGTCATCGGGCAATTGCAGACTAGCTGGAATATCGCACTGCTGGAAGAGACGAAAGTTGAGCCAGGGACGCGGATAAGAAATGTTCGAATCACGTTCATCGCGTGGCGTCTCCAATGTCGGCAGACTATGTTGCAACGCTGAGCTGAGTTTATCATCAAACTTTAAATAGGGTCGCTCCAGTTGGCTTTCTACCCAATTATCGCTCTGCAACCGCAAGATTTGATGCCACAATTGCTCCAAATAGTCCTGTTGCGGCATCTCCTCATTGCTCCAAATGCGCAAACGTTGCACTCCATCCGCGCTTGCTTTGCGCTGCTCCTTCACATAGTCCAGCAGACGCTTGAGCAGTGCATTCAATGTCGTCTCCTTCTTCTCGTAGAGCTCTCGGCCAACCAGCGGCAGCGTGCTTAGCACCAAATAGACATAAAAGTCACGTCGACGTTGTGTTGAATCCTCCTCCTCGCACACGGATGTCAGTGTGGCTAGTTGATGCAGCATGGAATTCGAAGTCAATACATTCGCATTGACCAGATCCGCTTGGAGCAGTAGAATACTGCGTGCTCGACTCCATTGACCATTATTCAGCGATTTGTGCAACTGCGTCTGCAACACATTGAGACACTCGCCACCAAAATCATAATGTTCCGCATTGAGCAGACCCACAAATGTTGCATAGGTGGCGCTCTGCATCGGTTTCTTTTCGATGCATTCGATCAGAATACGCATTATATCCATTTTATAGCTATCAACTGAATCTCCAATAAAACCGATTAAATCCTCTATGCGTTTGTTAGCCGTTACGGTATTGAGGTCACACAACTTGACCATATGATCCTCGAGGGTTGCAAGCAACTCTTTGTGGTCGTTGCGACGTTGCTTCTTCTTCTTTGGACGCTTCACTATTGCCACATTAAGCTCGTCCCCGGACTCTTCCGAACTTTCCTCACGACGGCGACGAAACGAATTCATTTTCACAAATCAAATTATTTTTTTTTTTTCACAAAAAGCAAAGGAAAAAATATTTCGAAATTTATTTTTTATCAAAACAATTTTTTTCCAAAAAAAGCACAGAAAAAAAATTTAACAAAATTTATTTTATGTTTTGTTTTTTGCAATTGAATTTTTAGAAGTTTTGAACTTATCTTCTCAAGAGCAGATTAGCGAATGAAATTTATTTAACAGCTTGGCTTACCATAATAACTTTTATTTTGGTTAAATTCTATGACAGATTTACAAGGTGGCCATATTTATTAGACAATAAGAGTGACCATAGATTTTAACTTTAATGGCAACTCTAGCTTTTTTACTTTAGAACTCAAATGACAACACTTATCGTAATAAAGTACCATGAATTTCATAAAATACAAACAAACAAGAAAGTTTTGAGAACAAATATTGAATATGATTTCTTAAAATAAATATCAAATGAGGCCAATTCCTTAAATTATCGGTTAGTTGGGCGTTTTTCAAATCATCATAAATATGTTGTTTAATGGGAGAAGAGGGGGAAAAAAGCATTCGCATATAAAATTCACTTTGCGACGCTGCAGGGAACTGCAAAGATGCAACCAACAAGATCATGAAGCAACAACAACAACAACAGCATTAAAAACAACTTCAATTTGACGAACGTCATCAAAATTTTAACGATCTTCTTATGAACGAACCATATAAAAATTATATGCCACATAAAGCTGATGACTGATCCAGCCTTCGATATTGCCCAAAGGGGAGTTGAGACGAGCAGGTAAGCAAAAGCGTCTCCAAGGCAACAACAACACATGCAAATGACACATGGCCAATGCCAATGGCCAACGACGACGACATCGACATATGCGACAGAAGTTGCGACAATAAAACAGCCACAAAAAGCGGCATGCAAAAAAAAAGCAAACAAAATTAACTGGGAGAAATCAAGAAATGAAATGAAATAATAATAAATTAAGCATGGTAAATTACTTAAAGTCGTAAAAGAAAATATGCAAATCGATTGCATTAATTTCATAATGATGTGAATAACTTTTTGGTTGCAAGAAACGATCAACAGCATTGGAAGAACTCATTCTGCAAGTTTATAGATGCTTTTGGCTTAAAATAGTTGAAGAGATTGTTATAAACTTGTTTAGTTTATAATCTGTTTTATTAGTTGAATAAACATAAATCCTATTATTAAATAAAGAAATGTGTACTATGTTTGACCATATTATGATTTAAATATTTGATTTATAATTAAATATATTTTAGATTCTTCCTTTAAATGGTTCATAAACTCATAAAATCCTTTATTCTAATAATGTTTCCTAAACTCAGATCTATTTTTTAAAATAACTAGCAAATAATTTGACCTGTTTCTTAAGAATCTTAATAAAAAAACAAAATTAAATAGCTGACAAATTACAATATAGCGATCAACTTTCAATATGTCACTGATGAACTTGATCGAGCCCATTAGCATTCAAAATAAAGTCAATAACATGCCCAAGACCATTGAAAACGAATCGAAAAGTTATGAACTAAAATTAACTGCAAATCGTTAACAATAACTCAATGGATTCGATGCTAAGGCGAAAGGACGTAGGGGGAAAAGTGCTTGGCTAGTTTTGCATTTACATCGAGACGTTTTAGTATGCATATTTCACGCCCAATCTCCGCGTCTTCGACCATCTCTCCGTCCACTAAAATGTTGCTGCGGCCCACGACGAATTCATAAAGTATCTCGCACTTTTTAATGATTTCTGAGTTACAAGCTAGTCGAGTTGGGACTTGCGGACTTGCTTCAGAGATGCTTCACTATATACCGCGTGCACGCAGCAGGTACAATGCAACAATTTGGCGGCAACTTATGACAGAGCGGCGATCGCAAATAAAGTCAAATGGTGCGGCCGCAAACAAAACTGATCCTGATCTTCCAACAGATCCAAAGAGCTCGAACTGCAGTGTGGGGCGCGAGAATTTATGTGTCGTCGTTGTTGTTATCGTTGCAGTTGTTGTTGTTGTTGGCGCTGTTGCGGCGGCTTTCGTGCGCACTTAAATTATGAATATTACCAAATGGGTCAATTCGAAATAAATAAGCAAAAACAGAGTCCATTGCCAGGCGATCGAGCCAATCCAATCCAAACCAATCTCAAACCCAAACCCATCCCAGCCAAATAGAGTTGTCTCTGTCGCAATTTCTCATTGAGCTGTCGTTTGGTTTTGTTTCCTTTCGCTTCAACCACGCATCGACTAGGCTATGGCTAGGGATTTGGCATTGGCATTGGCATTGGGCGGCGTTTAATATCGCTCATGCATCTGGTAATCTATGCGCAATTAGCTGCGTACATCAGATTTAGTGTTCTGATTGCATTTACCTCTTTCGCTCTCTCCTTTTCTCTTTCCCTAGTTGCGATTATTGGTCGTAAATATGATATGAGACGCATCCGCTGCTAAATATTTAGTAGACAAGCGGAAATCTATTTAATTTTCCAATAAATGCAAAATTTGTGTCGGCTATCGAATCGGCAGTGGGTAAAGTTCTTAGCCGGCTAATAACAATTCAATTTGATTAAAATCTATCGGCAATGTAAAGTTTCTACGGAAAAAGGCCTGGGAAAATGACATAAATATTAAGGTAAACGAATAAGAAAATAATATGGAAGCTTTGTTAATTTATTATACAAATTATAAAAATCTACATTAACAACTTTAATGTTATTCTAAATATATATTTTTACGTCTTGTTCCGAGGGAATTCCGCATTAAACATAGATTTCTAATGGTCTTAAATCATTTAAACGCTTCTAAGCATTGCGACAGATCGTAAAACGGAAACGATTGTAGAGCCGTTACGAGTCTCGTAAATACGGTTAACGCGCCTTAAGTGATTTTCACACTAAAAACCAGCGGGTCATTTCATCTATTTCTTTGCATCCCCTGACCCCCTTTCACTACCCGGCAAATGTGCCGCACAATGGCTCAATGGCACTCGCTTTATGCTCTCACATAAAATAAAGTTTTATAGTCGCGTACGGGAAGGAACACAGTTCAACAATTAAAGAACAATAAAAGCCACTTTGATTACGACCTATACTCTTGGTATTGGCTTTGACTTTAGCTCTCTCTCTCTCTCTCTCTCTCTCCTCTCTCTGTCTCTTTATGGCCATCAACAAAATTTGACAGCTGACAAGTCGGGTCAACAACAACTGGATGAACAACAACAAATCTGTCACGCCCATTTACCTGTTGCTCAGTTGTTTGTTGTCGTAAAAAGTGTAATTTAATGGGCGCTTAAAGAGGATCGTTAAAAACCTGTGACACGAGGATCTAAGCATTCAAATAGTCTATGCTGTTTATATAACTATAACTTTTGAGACGACCTAACAAACAAATCTATGTTCGTTTCTATATAAGCGTAAATGTATGCTAACTACCCTTATCTTTTGATATGAGTTTTTCTTTATAACCAAACTCAATGCGCATATTTACATGGAAGTACAATCGAAACAAACGCCCACGTTGAAGCTAATCAAAATTTATGGCATTTGGCAATTGATGTTTGTAGATGCGTCGCAAAATGCGCAATTCGAAACAAAGCGAACAGCTTTCAAGCAACAAATTGTAATATTTACGATCGACAAACGCTTCGAGGATCCCACGCGTTGCGCATGCGTCCAACAGAAACGGAAGCGCCTGCAACGCAGTCTCGGGTCCGGACATTTCAGAGAGTTACGACAAACGCGTTTTGGTGCACCATTAAGTGTGTGTGCACTTAACACGCAGATTTATTACCTCCACCCACATAACGAGCGGTCGTTAATAGTATCATAAAAATAACGGACTATGTGTGAAACTTGTGGGTCGTGCCTTGAAGTAATCTCTACTCTCGAATAATATTTCAAATTGATTATGATGGTTAATGGAAGCGTAAGAGGATATTTTTATGAAAGTTTAAAACATTTTTAATAATATATATTTTATACTATAAACATGACTTTTAGATGTTTGTTGTCATAAAAGGCGGGGATGGTAGATTTTGATGTTTCAAGTATATATATAATAACGTAAAAATAACAATATTTTCTTGATTATAAACTACAACTTTCGTTTACATTCCTAATAAATATAAACGCTCTTATCAACAAAATGTTTTTACTAAATAAGTAAATATAGAATTAATTGGAATTCAGGAACAGTATGTTCTTATTTTTGCATTCATGGTAAAGAAATTAAGCTTCCAAGTGTGAAAATTGAATATTTTATTGCCCTTTCCAATCAAGCATCGGTGGTTCAGTGGTAGAATGCTCGCCTGCCACGCGGGCGGCCCGGGTTCGATTCCCGGCCGATGCAAAATCAACTTTTTTATCGCATAATCAAACAATTTAAATTAATAATCATTTAAAGACTCCCGAAATAGTTAAGGTCTTTTTATGTTTTTTGTTTGATTGACTTATCGCTGGATTAAACATTCAAGTTTAGAAAGCTGAAAGTTCAAATTAGTTTATTTTGATCAAGCACTCACCGAAGCATCGGTGGTTCAGTGGTAGAATGCTCGCCTGCCACGCGGGCGGCCCGGGTTCGATTCCCGGCCGATGCATTACAAATAATTTTTTTTCTCAGATATTTTGTTATTTATTGAACCACCCTCGCATTAAGTACAATCCACAACAATTTATATATTTTATATTCTCTTTACCATAAACAAGCAATTTAAGATGGGGCAGTCTGTCTGCTGCTGCTGCTGCGGCTGCATTGTTGTTTGGCCCACAGTTGTCAATCTGGCATAAATCAGGACCACAAACATTGGCAAGAATATGAAGGCTGGCAGCATTGAAGCCAATAAATCAGTCACGTTGGCATTTAAAGGCGACTATAAATATATATGTGATTGACGCCGCCACACAAAACTATAAAAAGGGAATTAAAAATGCGTAAAAATTTAACACATTTACGAAACACACCCTGGATGTGTGTGTGTGTGCTGATAAGGCGAGTTTTCAGATGGCATGACTCAGGCAAAGGCATTCGGTAAGCAAATAATGGAACTATTAATACTCTGTGGCAGCTAAATTAAAGGAAATTGTTCTATAAAAAGCAAATATATATTTTAATGTTGAATATTAAACAAAGCTGAAAACTTTTGACATAATATTTGTTTTATATGTTACATTTTGCAACTTATTCTTTCACATAATCTTATAACCCCCTGTTAGGGTATACAGATATGTATATATACATAAAAAAATGTCACATTATCAGGCATTCTGTCTGGCGCTCTCATCTGCACACTCTGCCCGACAACTTTTAGTACTGAGACTGAGACTGAAACTGACACTGACACTGACGCTGACTGGATGCCATCATAAAAAGCATAATTATGGCATTTTGTGTTAATGTGATTTTCTGGCCGCAGGCGCAGCAATCAGTTGTTATCATGGCGCAGGATGTGCCAAAAGAGACAGAGAGACTGAGAGAGAGAGAGCGAAAACACTCATGTGTCTCATGCAATGGAAGAACCAAGCTAGTGAGAGCAGAAGCTGAGCTCGCATAAATCACTTATTATGAGGCGTAATTAATGCGACTATATGGCGACCCAAAATTTTCTATAAATCATCAGATTAGGCAAACACACTGGCGCATCCTTGCTACTTTCGCTCTCTCTATCTCTCGCACCCTCTCTGTCTTTATGTTTCATATTCACTGTGGAAGTTGTAGTAGCATATGATGATGATGTTGTGTTTGGAGTCATTGCAAGAAAATTGTGCTCCGTAGTCTATTTGGTAAGATGACTGAAGATTGCCTAATAATGCCGCAGGAAACACTTAATGGATATGCCAAGATGATTAAGCTGGAAGTTAGACCCATTAGGCGTGCCTTAAGTTTATGATTTGGGAGAATCAGTGATGAATTCAAATATTGTAAAGTGAAATAAAAGAGAAAAACAATAATAGTTCCAATAAGTTGATCCTCTTTTCTGACAAAGTGTGACAAAGTTAAGTAAGGGACTAATACTAAGTCTAATTTTTTGAATTTTAAGGTTGAACCCCCTTGGCATTAAGTATCGAGTGAGAAACTTGTAACCAACTGTGAAAGTAGTATTACTATACAAGTCAAATATTTTTCTACATATTCAATTTCGGCTAAGGCGCATTGGTAATGAAACTGGAATGTTTGAAAAGACAAAGTCTGAAACTTTGGTTCAAATTTACTGATAATATTTTGAAGGCTATACTATTTAGGAATTTTTAATTACTCTTAAAAAGCTTTTTACTAAAAACAACGAATCTTTAATCCACGAATAATGTCTAATGGTCACGGCTAAAAGATAAGTGCGATTAACGCGTTTTTTTTTTGTCCTTCCACAATTGAAGAGACAGTTTAGCTCGATTGGTCAACATTGAGAAAAGTCAAGCTCCAATAGGCAAAGCCAGCCATCATTGCTCACATTTTCTAATTACTCGATACTGTTGCAGTATTTTAGAGAGAGAGAGCGCTTTGCTGCTCCTTTTAAAAAAAATAATAACAATAAACTAAAAGGTCCAGTCGTGCATAAAGCATTCACATTTTGTCCCGTTTACGTACCACCCGAAACCCAATGCCTGGGCAACGGGGCCTCAAGCGGGCAGCAGGAGCAGCAGCAGCGTGGCATTAATTTATCACTTAACCTTCTTTAGCAGCCAAGTTTATAATTTCGACGATGGCTAAAAGCGAACAATGTTGACGACGACGAGGATGAGGACGGCACTTGAACGACTTGTGCCCATCAGTGACCAGCATCGGGACGAAGGACGTAGCACGAAGTGTCCGGACGCAAATACAATAATAAAAAGGAGGTAAGGGGGATGAGTTGGCTGCGTGTATTGCCTCCGTTTTAAGCCATTTGCCAAAGCTCGCCATTGCCATTGTAGTACTTAACCGAATGGGCCAACTGCCTGCCTCAGCCATGACGCCGTCGTATTTCTTTAGCTTACGCTTTTCCCTTCCCTTTCGAGTCTCATTGAGTCTGTTGTCCTTTTTGTTGATGCTTTTCGCTTTTGCTATAGCTGTAGCGCTCTTTGCAAAATGAAAATGTTAAAGGAATATTCATGAGGAGATTAGAATTATTTTTCGTGCTGTCATTTTAATTTTCACTCCACCTTTTCGTCTCAGATATATTGCGCTACACTTGATTCGATGTGTCTATTCGATATTAAAGGCTCTTTTGTTGCCCAAATCATGAAAACCTTAAGAATAAATCGAAAACTAATAGTTAAATGTGATAGATAGATGTTTATAAGTATGTATGCTATTATATCGAGATTGATTCGGATTGCTATGTCTTATCGTATGGTCTCTGCGTTGATAGCAGTCAGTCAGTCAGCATAGAAAGTTGTATAGATACATCGATTAAAGCGCACTCTCTAGTCAACCCAACTGCAAGCAATTGTATTTATTTCAATTTTCCCTTCTCAATTTTATGTTTTTTTTCTATGTGTTTTTGTTTGTTTGGTTTCGCTTTTTCCCGCTTCCGAGTTTTCGCGAGAAATTATGATTTTTGTGCCAAAAGGGATTAAATTCACGCTCGTTTGTCCTGTTTATGATGAGTGCCGTTTGCTGTTGTTGTTTCTTGCATACTCGTAAATGTTTAATCATACAAACACACACACACATATACAGACAGACAGATGGGATAAGGGGTTTTCGAGGAGGAGAGCATTGACATGAATCACCCGATAGCAGGCGTCGCATCTTCCTTCGTACTCGGCTCTCTCTTTCGTTCGTTCATTGTCGTTTAAAATATTTTATGAAATTATTATGAAAATGCGTAAAGGGATTTAATAAATAACTGTAACTGCTTCTCGCTCGCTCATTTGCCAAACGTTTGTACCGTTATTCATGCCATTGTTGTTGCTGTTGTTGTTACACAGTTTTTCTGCTTTTGTTTTTTCGTTTTTCCATCCCGACTGTTCGTTTTTCTTCTACTATGTAGTATGCTCTGGCCCTTGCAGTAGCACTGTGTGGAATTATGTTTTATCCTGAATTATGGATTTTGTTTTGTTGTTTTCTGTCAAAATCATATTTTGTGCCAGTGGCAGTGGCAGTGGCAGCATCCCACTCCTTACAGCCAACCCACCCAAAATTCAAGTCATAACCCAAAACGCCGACTCATTTACATGCTGGCAAAAACGCTCGTTCTTTGGCCTCGCTTTGGGTACCATTTTGCAGGGCGCAAAAACTCCCGCTTTAGACTTTCAGCGCCATTAATGAGAATTTGTTTGTATCGACGTCAGTCTGGGGTGGGTTGGGGGTGGTGTTTGCCTCAGTGCGGCATTTAGTTGTACATTTTTGGAGAGAAAGTTTTTCAAATAATTTCTACTTAATGTTTAGAATTATATTTTTAGCCAGAATTAGAAATTATGAAGTATAAATATATCACACACACAGGACCTTGTGTGTTTTGTACAATTTGAATCGCATGAATCTCTCTCTGTTTTTTTCTGGCTTCCGACTTATAATTGCCAAAAAGCACTCGTAAATTGTGCACTTAAACAAATGAAATTGTGAAAGGGAATTCGTTTTTTTTCTTTTCCTTTCGAATCGGCTCTATTTTGGTTTTGTGCTACCAATACTGAATGAAGGTTATGGTCCTAAAAAAATATCCTATACATATATCAATTCATTTCTGTTTTGTTTACAAAAAGTTTTGGAAAGTCGTTGCTAAAATCGTTTAATGGATGACACTAATATCTTTTCCAAGATGTAATGAGAATTTATCATAAAATATATTAATTATTAAATTCAACTGAAGAGTCGGTTGTCTACAGTCTTAATACTGTTGTTTTTTGCTTGTCAAACAAATTTCCTACTTATCCTAATCTTAAATAAAGTATATTTCAGCTCTGTTTAACAAATCATTTTAAGGACCTTCAACAAATGTCAAACCAGAGCCAACAACATCTAAGAGAAATGCCAGGTGCAGCATTTTAGGTGACAAATTAATGTGAAGCTCATTAACGTACTGAATAGGGATTACGAATTTGATTGAAGGTCCTCGAGGCATAAGAACAGACACAAATTTTCACACACACATACAACCATAACATGTATTAACAGATAACAGATACAAAATTACCATGTGTGTGTTGGCGCCCGCATATCTCACCCCCATTTAGAGCGAAAAGTGTCATTATATGGTACACACACACACACACACACAACGGATCCCAGGTTCTATCCCTGTCGGAGCTGAGAACCCGAACAACAACAACAGCAACAAAAACAATGACAACAATGAGGTTTCGTTGTGCGAAACAAGGAGAAAATGTGTACATAAAACAATCTCGTTATGTCGGCATTATCCTGAAGAATTCTGGTTCGTCCTCGTCATTCGCAGCGCCATAAATCACTCACACGCTTGGCATGTTTCCGCTCTCTCTTTCGCTCGCACTCTTTTAGTTCGTTTGTTTGCTTTTGTGGCGCGTGTCTCTTTCCCACCCGCCTTCTCGCATTCTGTTTCTTTCACACACTAGCCATATCTCTATTGTTGTCCTGCTTGCACTTGACACTAACAATAGCCGCGCATCGCCAGCGTCCCTCGCACGCGCTTTTGTTTTACGGTTTACGTTTTGCTTAGGGATTTTTATATTTTGTCCCTTTATAGTATACTTTTTGTTGTTGTTGCTTATACCCTTTAAGCTGGGCTTGTGGCTGGCATGTTTGTTATTTTTAAAACTTTTTTATTTTTAAATTAAGTATTATTATTATTATTGATTTTAATTGCTTGAAAAAATTAACACAAGAAGTTAGAGCTTAAAAAAAAACTTAATGCGCTCAATTTTTTTTAGATTTCGTACAATATTTAATGTGACAGAATCTCAAATAAAATAACATTTTTGTATAGCTTCGATTGCTCAACACGAAAACGATAAAAGATTGTCGAAAGTGAAGTCTTTCCCCTTTTTACTACAACTAACCAATTGCCTTTTCAATTATGTATTTAATAAAAACATTTTTTTTCGTCACATTTTACATCCTTGAACTAATTTATTACAGAGTATTTTGCATAGTCGATCATTTTTGTGGCATGCTTAAAATTCTATCTTTGTTTTTCGATTGTTGTTTTTGCTGGTGTTGTTTGCATTTTTGTTTCTTGCCAGTATTTCACCCCGCGGTGACATTTTCGTGTGACAGACAAGACGTGTCCTTCGTCCTTAGCATTTTTTTTCCTTCAACGCTCTTCTTTGTGCCTGTATCTGTGTGTGTGGCAAGTTTATCGTTTTAATGTTGATACAAGCGAGGGTCGCTTGACGCTCGTCCGCGTCACATTGCGTTGCACAGGGATAATAGGATGTTAAGTAAATATTTTAAAAAGCTTTTCCTGTCCCAGCTCCTGTTCCTCCTCCTCCTCCTCCTCCTGCACACTCTCTTGCCCACCTAGAAACGCCAAATTGTAGGCGACCGACCCCAAAGTTATCCAGGCATTGGCCGCTCATTTGCAACGTTGAGTGGGGGCTAGGAGGGTTGGATGTGGTTTGTGGTTGGGGTTGGGAGGTAGTTTTTAGGGAATGACTCGGCTCTGGCACAATCTAATCCAGTTTTGCTGGCTGCCAACCACTTTTTGGCATAAATCATTTGCATACAAAATGAGCATGGCCTGCAAATGAGAGCCCAAGATGAATGCTTCAACAACAACAACAACAACAAAAATCAGTAGTAAATGAACAACAAGAAAAAGAAGAGCAACAACTCAGGCTTATGGCCAAATGAGGTGCTGTTGCACGAAAAATCCTTTTCAATTTTCGCACACACATTCAATTTATTAATTAAAACATTTTTTTTCTGTTTGTCTGATTTCCATTTGGAGCAGAAAGAGAGGGTGGAGTGGGACAGGCGGTCGGATTGGGCAATTAATTCCAAACATTCAGGACGCTTTTTCTTTGTTAAGTTTCGGAACGCCAGGGCGCAAATTATGCTCGCTATCCTTGCGCGAAATAAAATATCACAAACAGTTACTGCCCCATAAATAATGGGAATTTATGCCGGGCATAAACTGTTTGCATTGGTTGCCCCCACACCCAACCCCCTCACTTAGGCATAAGCCAAAACAAAAGGTTGGCGCAACTTTTCTGTTGAAATTACCATTCAATCATTTAGTAATTGCCTCAACTTCCCCAAACTCCTTACCCCATCCAAATGCGCTTACCTCATTCACATTGCGCGCTTAATTCCTACAATCTATTTTAATAAGGCAAGCAAATTGGCTGCCAGCAAAATATAGAATTTCCGTAATGTCCTTTTGCTGCAAGCTGTACACCTGTTTCAATCAAAGTGGCAGGATGGGGGCTTAAAACTATTGATTTTCTTTTAAAACAAAATGTTTAAAAGAGTTTAAAAACTGTCAAATGAGGTGCAGAATTCGTAAAATCAGCATAACCAGCTACCAGCTTAAGATTCCCAATATTCCCTATGCCCTAGCGACAAACTGCCATTGCTAATCGAATCTCTCTCATCTCTTTTTGCTCGACCTGTTCCAAAGTTGATTCTATTGCTGTTTCTATTTCAACGCTTTTGTATGAATGCTCCTAAGGCGTTTTTTTTTTTTTAAAATTTATTGAAAACCCTCAACGTGCAATGGGAAAAAAGGGGCAAAAGTCTCTGCAAGAAGAGGCAATGAAACAGAAGCGAAACACAAATAAATAAGGATAATAATACAGCAAAAAAAAAATACTGTGATGGTCACAGGAAAAAGGGTGGGTTTTGTTTTGTTTGGTTTATTTTTTTGGGATTTTTACTGGGTCGTTGCCTAGGGTTAATGGGTGTCTTTCTCGTGCTTCTTCTTCTGTTTCCTCTTCTACTTGTTTGGTGGCACACAAAAGGCAATTAAAAAATATTTAAACTGCCAAATGGCGGCGTCCCGTTTCAGTTGCCTGTGTGTTGAATGTCTGACGGACGGATAGACGGACAAAAGGATGACTTGAAGACAAAAGTTGGCGTCCAACGGCGAAGAAGAGTGGCTGGGTGGGTGAGTTTCCGTTAGATTGGTTGGTTGGGTGTGGGTCAAGCACAATTTATGCATAATTTTGGCTTTTGTTTTCTCTCTCGTCGTCCGCCAGCCGGACAAAATCAGTTGAATTGTGTGATTGTGTACGTGAGCATAACGGTAAAATGGCCAAAAGCCGGGCACCCCTCGAAGCCCTCGGTAGAAAGGTTGGGTGGTTGCTTTCGGTCCGTGCTGTCGGAATTGATTGATTGAATTGCCACTTTATGAAATTTGTGAGTCTTCTGAGATGTGCGTGAAATTCGTGAGCGCTGTTTTCCCTCTCTTTCTCTCTCTCTGTCTTTCTCTCTCAAGTTGGGGGAGTTGATTGGATGGTGGGGGATGTATTGTTGTTGGGGTGGCGATGGTGCCACATTGCGAGGGTTGCTGTTGTTGCTACCATTTGCAGCATAAAGTACATAAAATTATGTGCAGCGCTGAGGCGGCCATTAAACTTGATAGATTTATGACAGACCGAGGCAGCAAGCAGAGGCAGTACGCAGTACGTGGCAACAAACAACAATCTGACACTGGGGGGTGACTCTGGAGCCATCACATAAAGATAAAGCTGATTAAAATTGCAAAAATTGCTCAAATGAGATTTGGGAAAACAGCGGCAAACAAATACCGAGTTCCATTATTTAATGCTTCGGTTGGTTTTGTTTTTTAATGGTTAACTGCGTGTCAATACCATTAAAATTAAATAAATGTTTGTTTTTTTTTTTTTAAACAGATTGTTGGTATTTAATTATAACTGATTCAAATAAGCAAACTAATGAAAAACTCCCCAAATACGTTTAGTCCACTCGAAATAAGCTCAAACAACAAAAATAACAAATGCGAATGAGTTGATTAGCAATGGTTGCTTTTGCTCGAATTTCGAACTGCCATTGCATTGCGCTCCACATGAGATGAGTATGTTGTTGTTGTTTTTCTGTTCTCTGGTACATGGTGGTGTACGTGTGTGCGTGTTTGCTTGGACCAGTGAGCGTGGCCAAGTTGACAGGTGATTGATTGACAGCCGGATGAATGGATGTTGGACGCGCTTGTGCAAGCGAGATGGTCGTTGAGGGTCGAAATGCTGAAAGAGTGGAACGTTTCTAAGCATCAAAAGTGTGCTCCGCCCTTGCAGAGGAGATTCTGTACAATAAAACGGGTTTTTTCTTTTCATTTTCTCTGCTGAATGTACTGAAGTGGAATATGTTAAAAGCAATATCATGCTGAGTACAAACATACATACATACATACATACATGTATGTATGCAGTACACTTTTTGGTAATGATTATTGAAATTGTTTTGTTAAAAATCTAGAATAAATTAAACATTGATATAAATTACTTTTCATGATAATTTTTTTTATTAACATAATTTGTTAAAGTGTTTAATTAATTATGACAACTGCAAACAAAACAAGTGGAAACGTTGCAGTCGAACGCAACCGACTGCGGCATACTCGATACCAGTATTAAAACCGGTAAAAAGAGGCCTGATTGCAAAGGGGTACGGATGCGGCAGGCCTTAAAGATTTTCCGATGCAGATGGGGATGCCACCAGCTATATTCCTTTCAAATTTGGTGACTCTAGCTCAAAGTTTGTAAAAGGTGGGGAAAAGGGGGGGGGGCTGGGGGCGGTATGGGTAGTTGTGGCATCCAAATTTTTGATGCAGATCTTTGTGGAATGTCAATTGTTATCTTCATACCAAATTTGGTGACTCTAGCTCGAAGTTTGTAAAATATGGGGAAAGGGGGGCTGGGGGCGGTATGGGTGGGCGTGGAATCTAAAACTTTGATGCAGATTTTTGGGGGTCGTTGCCAGCTATTTTCCTACCAAATTTGGTGGCTTTAGCTCCACAACTCTGGAAGATACACGCATTCCCGTTTTTGACGAAGCGTTGGGGTGGATGGGGGCGGCTAGGGCAGTATTGGTGGGCGTGGCATCCAAACTTTTGATGCAGTTTTTAGGGGGTCATCATCACCTATCTTGGCACCAAATTTGGTGGCTCTAGCTCAAAAACTGTGGGAGATATAGCCATTTTTGATTTCAAAATGCGGGGGGGCTGGGGGCGGAATGGGTGGGCGTGGCTCCAAAACTTTGATGCAGTTTTTTGGGGGTCGTTACCAGCTATCTTCCCACCAAATTGGGAGGCTCTAGCTCCACAACTCTGGAAGATACACGCATTCCCGTTTTTGACGAAGCGTTGGGGCACATGGGGGTGGCTAGGGCGGTATTGGTGGGCGTGGCATCCAATCTTTTGATGCAGTTTTTGAGGGGTCATCATCACCTATCTTGGCACCAAATTTGGTGGCTATAGCTCAAAAACTGTGGGAGATATAGGCTTTTTTGACTTTAAAATTCGGGGGGCTGGGGGCGGAATGGGGGGCGTGGCTCCAAAATTTTTGATTCAGTTTTTTGGGGGTTGCTAGTAGCTATCTTCTTACCAAATTTGGTACTTCTAGCTGTAAGGATGTGCGAAATATGTGGATTTATCGGTTTTGAGTTATCGAATTTATCGATTTGCCAGCCCCCCAGTTATCGTAGAACCCCCATCTTGACACTTTAATTTACTATCCCATAGATAAAGAGATTTGGAAAGTTTCAAGTCTCTAGCTTGAAGGGTGTGGAAAAAAATTGGACACATACAGACGGACAGACGGACGGACACCATGACGGACATTGCACAAACTCAATATACTCTTTACCTTCGGTATCGAGTATAAATACAACCAAGTTTCTGTAGAGGAATTTTCAATTAAAACCAAAGCATGTATTTCGAATTCGCTTTAAAGCAAAACATTTGCACTCACACAAAACACACTCAAAAAACGATGAGAGAGCTGCCACTCTCTGAGCGCAAAGCGCTCTCGCAACTCAGCATTTCGAAATGCGAGGCAAATACATAAATCAGCTGTTTTCTCAGTGGCATCTTTTCGGCAACTTGCAAGAATTGCAACAAGCGTCAATTTAAAATTAAAACTAAACAGTGATCACCAATAACTGTTATTTAATAAGACATTTCATGCATTAGATAACATTTGCTTATTGCGAAGTCATAAAGGCTGTTGAATTACAAGCAAATTTGTGTTTGGCACTTACCGACGCGTGTTTTGCCAAATGTATATTATAAATAGTTGTACAAATGCGGATTCCATTAACATCACTTGTGGTAAGCAGTTGCGCGTGTGTTTAACAATAACTTAGTTAATTAAACTCGAGTGTGTTATTAATATTTGCTTTTTTAACACATTTCAATCGGAACAACGCGCACAGCACACTTTTCGCCAACGTGCGTCATATCGCACTCAACAGCTGCCGGCTGATGATTCGAACTACGAACGCGAAAATGAGAGCGCGAGTGTGAGAGAGCGGCTCTTTGGTCGAAATCGAATTCGCTTTTCGATTGAGCGTGAGCGCTTAGTATTCGAAATCGAATATGTGTGTGTGTGCTTTGAGCGCGGTATTTAAATGCTAGAGAGTTGAGTGAAACATTTGTCAGATACTTTTTGAAATGTGCAAGAAAGTAGAAAGAGTTTAAAAACGCCCTGAAATTTTAACAACAGTCGAAATACCAATTAAACTAAAATGAAAATATTTATTTGAACTAATTAATAAAAAAAAATTAATTAATTAAATTAAATTAAAATTAATAAAACAAAAAATATATATTCTTATTTTGTTTTATCTGCACCATTATCCCTTTGCTGAATCGTAATAATAACTTTAAGGGCAACAAAAGTTGGGTTTATCAAATCAAATCGATTTAAATGTTTGCCATACTATTAGAAGCACTTAAAAAAGGAACTGGCATTGCAATTGATTTTGAATCCACTTTGCATAGTTACTAAAGCAGAAATCAAAAGCAATTTCTCAAATGTCCGAATAGCAATTTGATGTTTAATTCTTTGATGTTACTCATTTTGTTGTTGTTGTTGTTGCTGTTCTTTTCATATATGGGACTAGAACTAATTGCGTGTTCACTGCGAAATCGTTTCAATTTATCGCCTCGGGTTGATTTTATGCCACAGATTCACCATACATATTAATGAAGCCCATCCCGTCCAAACGATTGAGTGAGTGAAAAGACAGAGAGGGAAGTGCTTCTTCTACTTTTAAAGTGTGGAACTGTAGAATTGTGGATCTGGTTGGTTGGTTGGCTGGTTGGCTTAGTGCTCTGACGGACCTGACTCTTGGGGGCTCTCCAGTCCGACTGTTGATTTATACGCTTCAATCCCACATTTTTATTTCTTTGGCTGCCATTTAGCTAAAATATTTCATATCTGCGCCATCGCAGCGAACGTTCCCTGGAGCTGCAGTTGAAGCTGGAGCTGGATTTGAAGTTGGAGCTGTTGCCTGGACAGCCGCTGCCCCGTAATTATGCGATTTGTTATTCGAGATTTGAGGCGATTGTGACTGTGAATCATGTGCGCCGAGCAGAGACCAGAAAGCAGAGAACCAGCCAAAAGCGCAGATGATTTAAAATGCGATTTCAATTCTGGCATTTCTGATTCGCAATTCGCCAGACGGTGTGTGTAAAAAGCGAGACATTGCCGAGAATCTATCTTAAGAGGTGAGGAGTGGGGGGAGGAGAGGAGGATATATCTGTTGAGCATCGCATGCTGATCCTGGCAGCAGCCAGGAGGCGAGACCAAACGATTGCATGTGCAACACACAAACAAACATACACACACTCGCTACATTCGCATTGACTGAGTGACGTACTGAGGCCTGACTGATATGGGAGGAAACCTGTGTAGCTGTGGCATGTAGCATGTAGCATGTAGCATGTACTATGTATGTATGTATGTGGCCCGCAGCAGAAGCAACAGCAACCATAACAGGCAACAGCTCACCATACACTAACTTTTTTTTTGCAGAAAAATGCATTGAGAGAAAATCATTTGTATAAATAAAACAAAAACAGCCATCAAGTCTACAGCAGAAGAGAAAAATTGATCAAAAAGTTCATTTACTATACATAAAACGTCAATCAAATATTATATAGAACTGCTGATTATTTCGTTTTATATGATGAGCACCCATCAACTACCATTTTAAAAGTGTTTAATGATTTTGCATTTATTATTATTTATTATAACAAACATTTCACAAACTGGTTTAGTTTATTTTATTTATAAGTTTATAAATGACATTTTTTAAACTTGATGTATTTATTTTCGATAATAAAGTCATTTTTATTCCATTTAAAATTTTTGTTTGGTTTCTAAAAATGAATTTACGGATTTTTGGAATTTTTTAAATTATTATTAAAAATTTATTTCCTCTAAAAAAGTCTTTTAAGCTCTTGTTACTACTTTAATAACTTTCAGTGTACTGTTGCTGCTGCTGAGTGTTGAGCCAAGGCTTGATTGCATTGCATGAGGCATAAGGTATGAGGTATGAGGTATGAAGCATGCGGCATGAGGCATGAGGCCCTCGTCATTTGGCATCGTCGTCCATCTTGGCACAACGTCAGAATGTGCGATTCGTTAGCTTTGGCGGTTGCTTGAGCATAAATCACTCCTCATGGCTGGGCTTGATCGCTTAGCGATCCTCCTTCGACTGCTCCTTCTGCTCTTCAGATCATTCTCCTCCTCCTGCTCTTACTCTTGCTGCTGCTGCTGCTTCTTCATCATCTTCTCTCTGGCTGCGTTTCGTTGATTAATAATTAATTTGCGTCTTCTTGCCTGCGGTCTTTGTTGTTGTTGCTGCTCACCTGACGACCTGACTCCTTTATAATGAACGGTTTGTGTGTGTGTGTGTGTGTTTGCCTGGCCGGTACAGGACAGGACATTCGTCGTACATCATCGAAATGCGCGCCCAGTGACCAAAAGCCATGAAGACGGCAAAACATCTCGAGCTGATTGCTTTGGCTCACAGGTTGTTGTTGGTTGCTCCTCCTTAGCTTAATGCATAAATTCTTTTGGCCATGCCTTCCATACCTAACCGGTATTTAAAGCAACAACAACAACTGCAACTCAGTCTGTGGCGGCATAAATTAAGCGAAAGGTGTTTATACATTCGACAATAAATCAATTAGCAAATTTGTAATTATTATGTTCATAAATCTCAGGCCGCATCAACGGATTAAACTACAACATGATTCGAAAAATATTTTTGATAAGCCACACCTACCAAAAAAAGAAACAAAAGGCTTTAAAAATGAATTATCTATATAGCTAAATAAAGTTTTTATGTGCAGTTTTAATTTATAGTTTTTGAATTTATTACAACTTGAAAAATAATCGTGTCAGAATCTACTCTGCAAACTTTCCCAATCCCTCAAAAAAAAAAAAAAAATATTATCAGTATTTTGAAACTTAAATGTAGTATTAATATAAATAATTAATCTTAAATAAACTTATACTCAGCTCAAAAAACTACTCAGTTTTTGTAGAAGTTTTATGTGTTTAAATAATTTGTATTTGTTTCTTTTTGGCCAAAAGATTTGAAAACTCTATCGAAAAATCCTCAAAATGTTCAACTCTTTGATTATCAGCTCAATAATATGCATTCAATAATGAGGTAATTTTGCAGTTCAGTGGCATGGCCTTTGGCTGTTTTGGTTAATGGCTGCGCTTCAACACACATACAATATAAATACATTGTGGCACGAACATCCGTCATCATGCCACACAGAGTAGCACACAGTTGACGCCCACAATTTGGTGTGTTTATGCGCCATTATTAACACGTCATAACTTAAGGGAACGCAAAGTTGCCCAAAGTATTACACACAGACTGACTGAGCGAGCGACAGGGCCAAAGCAAGGTCCGATGAGCGCCAAAAGTTGCCATCAATCACGTTGAGGCCAAGTCAGAAGGATAAGCAAATGACGATGAAGCAGCGTCACACTAGAGGTAAAGAGAGAGGTGCTGTGCTTGATTGGGGGGGGCGGGCAGGCAGAGAGGGAGACGAGAGCGTTTATTTATGCATAACACGACGCTTAAGCGTTGGGAGGCAAAGTGTGCCACAAAGTGATTTTAAATGGAGCATACACAGCCAAAGAGGAAGAGAGAGAGAGAGAGAGAGAGAGAGAGAGAGAGAGAGGCAGGAACAAATTTGACGATGCTGTTGTTGATGATGACGCCACGCCGTCAATGAAGTGAACGAGACCTGGCTTCCACATCTGGTTAACAACAGCCTGCTGGCCATTAAAAAATGGCAAAAGCAAAAAACCAAAAGGCAAAAAGATCAACAAAAAAGTGCAACGCAAACTTTGAGGGCTTAATTGAATGGAATAGCGAAAATAAGAAGAAGAAAAAACAAGTGAAAATATTTTACTAAAGAGTGTTCGGGTTCCAGATACCCTGTAGAAAATTACACTTTACGCTTAGTAAAAAATGTTTCAGACGGATGGAAATGATTTTAGATTAAAAAATTGTTATTAAATGTTCCCACAAATGCAACTAATAAAATAAATAATTAATTAATTGATCAATATTTTTGAAGCAATGCAAGTAAATTTTTCTTTAAAGAAAATCTTATTAAAATTTGAAACAGGTATCGTTGCATTAATATGAAACACACCCAAGGCAAACTGAATAAGTATTCTTTGTTTGTTAACAAATATGGTAAATTGCAACATTATCAAAGTATCGCCCAAGGATAATTCGGCGACTCTGTTGACTCTAATGCAATTGCCATAAACGGTACAAAAGCAGAACAAATCACAAGAATTTCAGTTGCATAATTTAACCGAAAAATAAACCCCCAAAAACTGCGATATTCTTTGTCAATTGTTATTTTTTTTGTTCAATTCAAATTCAATTTCAATGCGTTCGGAAAGTTCCCATTGCAAATGGCAAAAGGATCCACACATACACATACATATACTCATATATATATCTCATCCCTTTCCACCAGCTTTTGCTTCTGCTCCTGCTGCTGTTTGGATTCAATTCACAAACATTGTACAACTACACTGAGGATGAGGATGAAATTATGGCAATGCTGCATGCAGTTGTTACAACAGCTGCTCCTCCATTAAGTGGGTGGAACAGAGGAAGATGGGGCGGCGGGTTGTGGCCCCTTTCTCTCTACGCGTCAGCTTTGCTCTGGAGATAAACATAAAATGCTTCGTTGGAGTAAATCTAATTTCGCTGGACAAGTGACTGTCATTGATTGTCGATATATTAAAGTCTAGCAAACTGACCAGATTGTTTGTTGTTGTGCGTGTGTAGATGTTTAGTGTGTATGTGAGTTTGTTAGGATTATTGAAGTTTTCTATACTTATACTTAAACTTACATTGAATTTCAATTTTACACTGAGCATATTTATATCATGACAAAATTTATGGCTTTGATTAGTTTGTTTTGCGTTTATTTCAAGTTTCATCTTTGTTATCCCATTGAGAATTTTCAGTATTTCAATTTTCAACTGGAATTCGTGTTGCAGCGTCGTGGTTGTTGGCCATCAACCACTCTGATTAGTCGACGTTGGCTTTGGAAACGCATCATTTCATAGCCGATTGGACAAAAACATCCTTGCTTGGTCAGAAACCAAAGCTGAATGCGGATTGGATTCGTTTCAGCTGCTGTCTGTGTGTGTGTGTGTGTGGAATTGTGCGTCTGGGTTTTTAGAAAATAAAATTGCATTTTCATGAACCTTTTGGGCCAGGAATTTATCTGGTGCACAGATTTTCCCCATTACCCCATTCTACAGTTCTGAGTCGAGCCCTCTGCAAAATAGGCACGCACGATGCATAAAGCGCATAAATAGCTGCACAGGCAAAGTGACTACGCCCCATCACACCAACCCTCAACCCCTTCATCACTTACCAATCCCATGCCTCGTGCCCTGTAGCGGCATCAGCAATTGTCCCAGCTCTATGGGGCCAGGACATGCGTGCATATTTACGAGTCGGCTGTGGCGGCATCAGCTGCACCAAAAACTCTATTGCCTCGTCCTGTGACTCCTTGCCACACATGCACAGTAAGAAAATGTTTGTTGAAGCTTTTTGAAAATAATAAAATAAATGAAATATTTAAGGCAAAATTGTAAAAAACAACAATAATATAGAATTATTTGTTTTAAATCGAAAATCTCATAAAATTTCATAGAAACCAAAGAATTTTGTGCTGTGTATTCCTGCATACGAATGTTCCTTTTATGTGTCCTGGTGCACAACGCTGTGGTTGTCGTTGGCTGGCTACGAGAGTAACAGGCAGTTTATATATATATGTGTGTGTGTTTGTGTGTGTTGTGGGCTGCTGGCGTCACAAAATAATTACCAGAGCTGGGCCTCGGTTCGGTCGCTCGCTCACAAGCTCGGTGATTGAGTTGCACAAAACGTTGCACTCGATTTGATTTTTTTTGTTTTTGGTTTTTGTGTTTGGTTGGACGAGTGTGAAGAGGGGAATGCACAACCCTTCCCGCACCCATTTGGAATTTATGCGTGTGCCATTGGGCCCCCAAAGTTTGTCGGTTTTTAAGCTAATTTGGCGAGCATCCTCCTTCCGAACGAGCCGGCCTGTGGCTCGGCTGGGCTGGGCTGGACGGGCATTTGAGTGAGTGAGCAAGATTTAGTGGCACACATAAATGCCAAAACCGAAATGCTCCAACAGCAAATCACGGACTAGAATGACACGCCCACCTCGATTGCGGTGCACAATTTTTGGCACAACAACAGTGCAGACAGACATAGACACAGACGGACAGACGGACAGACGGACTGACGGAGAGACACATCCGCACGAGCCTGGCTAATATGAGGGGATCTGAAGAGACCAGCTGAGCTAAGAGCAATTGGGACTGGTCAGTGCTGTGTAGTAGTGCAGTGCAGCGGGAAAGCTCATGATTTGCCCATAAGTGCAGCCACCAACAACAACAACAACAACAACGACAATGACCATGACATGTTTGTGCACGAGACAAGCCAAAAATGAAAATTTGAATAAAGTTGAAAATGAGCGAGGCTACAATTTGTGAAAGGGCCCAACCAATTGTTTGCCCCATAAAATGATGTTGAAACTGCGTTTAAAAGTGTTTTAAAATCTAATAAATTTATAGTATTTTAATAGGAAAACTTGTTTCAAAAAGGATCCAGGTATTCGGTATTGGATTTTACTAAAGCCTTAGAAAAATGAAGTAAATTATAAGCGTAGTCAAATTAACTTAAGTAAAACTCAAATAGGTTTAACAAAGGATAAATATTTAACTCTCAATCCAAATGTATTTTCTATTTTTTGTTTTTGTTAGCCAACGCAGCTTCATTATCATCATCATAATCATGGCTGTTATTGTTGTTGTCATTGTTGCCATTAACCAATCGAGTTGCCAATTGGCCAACTTGAGGCACAGCAAGTGGGCCTTAACTGCAGCTGCAGCTGTTGCACTGTGTTGCCGTTTGCTGCATGTGTCACGCGTTATCGTTTCTCCCGTTCTTCACACGAGCAACAACCACCACCAACCCCTCCGCGCCTATTCTTGCGGCTCAGGCGATCTCAGCGTTCATCGTCTCTGTCGTCGTCGTCATTGTCGTCGTCTCCAATAAATCAGTTTGATTTATTCACCTTCGCTGCTCGTTCATTTTTGTGTTGTTGCTGTTTCGATTGTTGTCATCGTCATTGTGGTTGCCCCATTGGTTTTGTTGTTGTTGTTGTCTCTTCACGCGCGTGCTTCCATCTCGCCAGGCGTCTTCTATGTATGCCACGAAACTCCTCAGGCACAGCACTCAGCTCTCACTCTGCCTTCGATCTCCAAAAGATCACCTGAGCCTGAGACTAATCCAATTTAGCATGCAACTACAGCAACAACAACAGCTGCATTTGGCAAATATTCATATCGTGACATTTGATTTGATACTAAGATACGAGTGGTATTCCCTATAATAGCCCAAAGCCACACTACATATTTGGGTTGCATTTATGCAATTTATCGATAATTTGTAATTCGATCTTCACATTGAAATAACATGCATTGTTCAGGAGAAGTAAGAGATTTTCCTATTAATATATTTTGATTGAGATTCAAGAACAAGAACTTGAAAAGAAGGATAAGGTTGATACAGAACGTTGTTATACTCAACTGCTTTATACATATTTAATTCTTATTCGCTTGCCACATTTTTGATGTCTTAAATCAAAATTCATAACAATCAGCAAAGGAACAATGTGAACAATGGTTTTGCTGTCATTATTAAAAGCAAACTCGCGCTCATTGTACAAATGTATATCTATCTGTCTCGGATGTTGGGGCACTTGTAACATTTTCCTCAAGACAAGAGCAGAACAAGAAATTTATATTAATTTATTGCAATTCAACTGACAGAGAATTAAGCGACAGACAATTTATGGCTTTGTTTTCAGCGCATTACGCAAAAAAATACCAAAAAGAAGAAATCATTTATGTAAATACTACACTCAAATGCAAAGAGCTTTCAAAAGTTTTGCACATCAATCGCACGCGAAAAATTGCGCAGATTCTCAAGTTACAGCGCTTAACGGTATTAGTTGCAGATATTCCTAAGTACTTGCATGTTCAGGGCCAATGGCTTAATTATCTCGACCCACATTCATCGAGAAATGAATCCATTCGCTCGTCATTCATCCGCTTGGCGACATGGGACAAGAGACGAACGACAGGCGACAGCGACAGTTAGCGACAGCAACATTTTGTCGCGACAACATTTCGGCAGCAGCAGCAACTGTCGCCAACTGTTGTTGGTGTGCGTCAGCTCTGCCAGCTTCGCCAGGCTGTGACATCTTTCGACGCGCTGATTTGGGTACAGTCAGCAGTCAATAGCACACACACACACCACTACGTATACACTCAGAAAAATAGACGCTTACTTTAATTTACAAACTTAGCTAAAACATTTCTCAGATTCAGATTTTGGGGTAGTAAAAATTCACTTTCAATAAGTTCAAGTGTACGATATTAAATAGGTAAAGGGAGCGAGAGAGAGATAGATGGAGAAAGAGAGAGCGAGAAGATATTCACTCACACATTGGCAGCATCATTAGCAAAGAGCTCTCTGTGTATATGCGACAAAAACGCAACGTTGATGCTGTTGGCAGCCTTGTCGCAGCCTCCGCTGTCAAAAGTTGATTTACCGTTTTAATTTTAAGTTAAAAACCTGTCAAAAATAAATCATTCAATCGCTCGCTCGCTCACTCACTCGTCTTTAGTCGTTTGTTTGGTTTGCTTGTTCGGCTGCCTTGTCGCCTGTTTCTCGCTTTTTCGCATTTTCGTTTCCATTGGCTCAACTCAACTCTCTCTCACCCTTTTTTTTACGCACTTTGTAGCGCCACTCTGCCACTCGTACAGTGACCCAGTTGCCAAACGTTGCCTCAACATCCCCCTACTTTCCAAACCATTTGCAGATGACATATGAGCATATATATTCTCACATCTCACATTCGTCGCCATTCATTAAAGTCTGAAGTTGCCAAGCGACAAAAGGTCTCAGCATCCATTCATGAATTTTAATGCTCGTAATTGAAGTACTAGACGATGGATCAGACACATTTTTAATTGAGAATTAGCTCAAGTCTTGAATTTTGATCAGCTACAAGTTTTACTTGGAAAACTATTGACCTAGTGTAAGTGCATGTAAGGTTATTGAAGAAGGATTGGAATATATTTTAGATTGGTTTTTAAGCCTATCAGATCCAACTGCTTCAATATCATTTCATTAATAAAAAGTTAGCATACATTGTTATACCGCCTCTATACTTAATCTTTTAGGAAATTGTCTGTCCATCAATAAATTGCAAGCTCTTAATGGAAGGTTAACCGGATATTCAATATCAATATCAAGCAACAAGACATCAAAAGTTGCAATCTTAGAGTCATGTGTCCATCAAGTCTTGCAAGCCTTACTCAATACCGGACAACGAGTCGGGCCAGTCGTAGTTGTAGTAGTATAAGTAGCTCTTGGGTAGATTGTTTCACACGCGCCCAGTTTTTTTTCTTTCAATTTTGGACCGGTAATTGATGCATTTTAATCGCCGCGAGATGTGATTGATTATGACAGGTGTGCGCCAGTCATTTGGAAATGCAGTCTGCGAATTCCAAAGCCGCCAAAATGATTTGCTTTGATTGACAAGCAGGTCAAGTTAGAGGCAGCAGTAGACCTGATTTTATTTTTTGTATGTATTTTACTTCTCAGCTGCTCCATTGAGAAACTGTGGTAAGGGAGCAGCTGCAAACCCTCTCTCTCTCTCTCTCTCTCTCTTACTCTTGTGCTGGCGACAAATTCACGCATGGTGCGACAGGTTCATTAATTGATGTGCACACTGTCGCCGCACGAGTTGGACCAAGACTTCAAACCAAGTTTTTTTGAAGCAGCTGCGCCGGCGCCAATGCATTGGGCCCGGATGGCATTGCGTGCGGATTGCCGCTTGTTTTGCTTCTTTTTTATTTTTCGTGGATATTTCTTAATCGATATCGAAATGATTTACGTTTGCTGCCTAATGAGTTCGCATACACAAACACAAACACAGCAGACGGACATCAACAGACCGACAGACAGAGTTGAGAGACATTCAATTTTCCTTTCACGCAAACTTTGTTGGCGGTGGCTTTTAATTTTTTAATGTGTACATCAAGTCTTGGGGGCTACTGGCTATCAATCTCTGACATGATGTGGCTGAGTTGAACAGCTTTTTTTTGTTAACCAGTTTGATTGGCATTTCAATTAACGAATTAGTCATTTTGCATGCCGTTGATTATTTAACTTTTAGTTTCATTTTATTGATTTTCGTATTTCCTGTTTCTTGAGCGCTGCCATCTTATTGACACCCTTTTTGGACTCAACTGAGCCTAGTTCTTGTTCATCATTGGTTAGTCTTGACTGCATCTGGTTTTTGTTTGCTGATGACAGCAATTCATCAAAGTGTTCTTCAGGGTTGCTTATGAACACAGTTTCCATTGTCGGGCTGTTAAAATCATCCCTTAAATTTGATTGATCTCTCTCTGTGCCATGGATGCAGTGCAATGGAAATGTCTGTTCTAGGCGAGATGGCGTTTGGATGAGAAAAGTATTTTCTCACTTATTTCTAGATTAATTGTCTAAGTTGTTACTACTTTTGTTCTTAACCGGTTTAGTTTTGTCTTATTATATCCATAATTATTATAAAAATTTTCCGAATTATAATGAAAAGTATAATTCTGAAACAAATACATAACTTAGTTATAGACAACCCTTATCCCTAAATGTGACATCCAATACCCTACACTTCTCTCTCTCTCCCTCTTCTATCCTCTCTTTCACTCTTCTTTCCATTGATGCTGCTGAGCATTTTGAACACATTTTATGCTGAGGCGCGTTTCATGTGCGGGTGCTGTGGACATATTTATGTCGCTTTTGGGAACATTTCATCCTCATAAATAGTCTCAACTTCAATTCCAACCCCCACAACCCTGCAAACCCTCACAGCCTGTTTCAATACTGCTGAGCTTTCAAATTGTACAACACGAAAAGTTCGTTACTGTGTTCAACGCCCTGGCGACGAAAACCGATGAAAACGACGACGAAGACGAAGACGACGAGGACAGCATGTGAGAAAAAATAGCAAGGAATCCATCAGATAAGTGCGAGCCAACAATGTCTCTCTCTCTCTTTCTTTTCTTCTCTTGGCAGGCTTCTTTCTTTTTTTTTGGCAGTAAATTGTCAACGTGACAGGCGATGTGAAGTTGCCTTAGCCAAAAAGGAGTCCCACACACATACACACACACACACACACCCTTCCATGTCTTTCGATTCTATAGCAATTCCTTGGGTTTGATTTAATGTTGCGTGTGATATATCACAGTCCAGCCAACAACAACAACAAGCAACAACCAATAACAACCAACAACACTAACGGCCTTTTGCCTTCATTTTACGCTTATCGAACAGTTCCTTCTCAAGCACTCTGCCCAACCCCTTTATTGTTCGACCCGCATGACTTTGCCACACCACTTTGCCACATTTAATTTTTGGAAACGCACTCCACCGATGGGAGGAGGCGGGGTAGCTGGGTGGCGATGGCGTCTTTAGTCAGTTAGTTTGCCAGTCTGTCAACGTTCGACACAACTTATTTAAGCCAAGCCCTTGTTCTCTGTCTGTCTCTCTCTCTATTTTTCTCTCTGTCTTTTGGCATCAACTTCAATCCAATACTCTGCCAATAAATCACTCATTTCGTAGCAGCAGCTACTGTCTTCGTGGCACAGTGGTATAAAATCAATATGTTAGTTAACACCAAGTAAAACATTTAATTTTACTCCTTAATCAATGCCTTTTTCATTACTTAACTTGACCACAAATCCGCTTAAACACAATGTTTGTCCCACTGTACCAATGTCAATGCAAGGCGACACGACATTGATGTCATTGGACTTCTTCAAAAGTTTGTAGGAGTAAAATGTTAGGTTGTTGGGTTTCTGTTTCTATTTTGTTTGTTGGATGGCTCGATTTCGTCTTTGATTTGTCACTTTGGGGGCTGCTTTTGGTTTGCTTGCTGTTGCTTTTGCTGTATCGAATTTAGCCTAGCTTTAAATTGCAATGACGTCAAGTTGGCATGCTTCATGATTATGTTGGCTGTCTTAGTTTCTGCCCTCTCCCTCCCTCTATCGAACCATTCAGAATTCATTGTCAATTCCCTGGGACGCGTCACACTCTGTGTGGCTGGATGTTTCTTCGGTTTGTGCAACTTCTGCGCGGTGTCTTCTTCGACGTGCTGCGAGAGTTGATTGTGTAAAAGTGCGAAAACGAGACGAAACGCTCTCTTATCTGGCGTTCCCCATCGATAGATGTCATCTTGAGTGATTTACCGTCAATTGGGGATGTTGTCTTCAATGAGTTTCTTTTTTTTTTGCTCTTCTTTCGTCTTGCTTCGCTTTCAGATTTATGTTTATATTTATTTACGGTACGATTCGCATGGATCTTGGTCCGCCTCAGACACTCCTGCTTGAGCACATGTATCTGTTAGTATCTGTATCTGTATCTTTCCATCAAGCTGTGTAGATGTGACGCTATTAAGAAAGCGAAAAAAAACAAAAAATTAATCAATATTAAATGTCTGGAGTTGAAATTAAATTGTTGCGACTTTCAATTTATATCCTCCACCAAAATACAATGGCTGTTATTTAATGTTGCCAGTGTTTGGAGATTAAAAAATCGATATTGATTTAGTCATTATTGCCAATGCAAAATTGGGTTTGCATAGGGAAACAACAAAGGTATTTGAATGCAGCTCGCTTAGAGAACGGGTGATCATTGCAATTATTAGCTTAGCTGTCATTTGGCATTGACAGGCATCATTATTTAACGTTCAAACCAGTCTGGCAATTATTTAGGACTTTGGCACCATGCAGAATCGATGTATTGGACAACAAACCACTGGAAAAGCTGCTGTGACACTTGAATGCTAGCTTTGGATTAAGGTGCGCAGACAAATAGAGTTGAAAAACAAATAACAATGTCCATCTGTTCCGTTACTTAAATGACGTTATTTTTATTGATCGATTGAAATAATGCAACTGCGAATTTGAAGTAGCTGGGAGGCGGTGAGTGGCATCAATCAGCCAAAACACAGACAATTTGAAATTCATAGCCAATTTACATGGCGATTATTAGCATTGACATTCCACCCAGTCGGAGGGGCCACCCCCAGACAATTGCCAAGCACAATCAATTAGGCGTTGAATTGATGCAAGCGACAATCACACACGTGTTTGCCCCTTCAGGGGTTGCATGCTACACTGCCACTGCCATTTGTACATAAATGAATATGCAAATGCTACAAGTGCGAATATTTGTGCAAGCCAAAGTCATGTGTTGGGGGGGGGGTTAATGGATTGGAGGAAGGCGAAGGGGTTTTACTCATGTGATTGCCTTCCCCCAAGCATATGCCAGAATGCACTTATTAATTGTACATGAATTAAAAGCATGTTTGCATAGGAGAAGTATAATTTTAATCTTATAAAATCGAAATGTATAAGTTGGTCACAGCAACTATTGCTGCTCTCGGGCAACAGAATTTGCAGCTTCCTCTGCTCTTTTATTTGTTTTTTTGCCTTTCGTCTGGAGTTTTGTTAAGGTTGATGGCAATTGGACACAAAGTTGAGTTTTTATGCCGCATAAACATTGACAAATTTATGGCGATTGGCGTTTACTTTTACTTTCAATGCGCCTCAAAATGTTGCATGTGCGAGCATTTTGCCAAAGTGTGTCAGAATGTGAGTGTGTGTTTGCTGATTAGCCACTGGCAGCAACAACAAACACAAAGTCTTGCTGCATGTTGCTGTTGCTGCCAGACAATTATTCAAAATGCACTTAAATTATTGCATCGCTTGCTTTTTGTTTGTTGAACGTGTTGTTTTCTAGTTTGTGGGCTTGTAATTTCAGTTTTTGTATTTACTGTTGTTGTTGTTGTTGTTGATGTTGCCCAGAAGCGTTTTTGCGGCCACGCAGCAACTTCAACCACCATCATCAAATGCACATCAGCAACATTACCATCAACAGCAGCAGCGGCAGCAGCAGCAACATGCCCACATCATGTGCACGCAATCGATGCCATCGCCATCAACATTCAACATGCAATGATCCATGCACAATCTATTCTTCACTGTTGCTGCAACAGAGACTGCGCCACATGTGGCCATGTGGAGAAGGGAATCGTGTTAATCACAGCGCCCAGCTAAAAATGGTCAGCAATCATTGCAATCGATGACGTTGTCGATGTCGATGTCGCTGGCGTCTGTGCTGAATTTCTGAACATTGCTGATTTTTATTTTCAAAAATGTAGAAGCTTCGTTGAGGCCGAGAAAACGCCATGGGAGCCCAAAACAATATTAACTAGCAAGTAAATTATGCTAGAGCAAAGTAAAGTGCTATTCCGTTTGATGGAAGTCAACATTGACTTTCCGATTATTTTTATGTTCCGTTTTTATTTTTTAGTGTCTCAAAATTCAAGCGTTGCTTATATGTTAACATACTTCAATCTGTCATAAATTTGATTGCTTTAAAGGTTAAGCGAAATATATGTTTCTGATTGACATTCGTGATGTTTAGTTCGTAGAGATTAACGACTAATGCCCAGTTAATATTCATAATTGTAGACGTCTGATATTTAGTTAAGTTCGAGCTCTTTATTAAAGTATATATCCAGGATCGACCGCTCTTGCTGCTTACAGAATACGAACTGCCGCTCTTTTACAGACTTATGTTACATTACATATAAATCATAGACAAATAATGTAATGTAATGTTAGTTGGTCGATGAATACAGTGTTGCACTTAACATTTAGGTATCGCTTGTAACTTATGTATAAACGTCCTACTACATAATTAATGCCTTGACAATGAAACGAATTAGTGCGAATGATTTAATAAATATTTCAAATATGTCTATATTATTTGCATTGCAAATGAACTATCCGAATATGTTAGTCGTTAGTCGGTAAAGTCGTTAATGAAAGCATCAAAGAAATCAATTCACAGCCCTTGAATGAATGACAAACAAAATTGGTTTTTGGCAGCAGCAGCAGCTGCAAAATTTGTGGCCAATTTGGGCAAAAAGCAAAATGTCAAAATCAGTAACAAGCATTGATTAGAATTATGCATAAACGTGAAAGCAGTCAACCTGGCAAACGACACAGACAACAACACACACACACAAAAATACACACTGCATTTAAGTCATGAGCAATTTCAAATGCTGTCAATTTCAAAGTCAATTTAATGCAAAAACGATATATGTACGAAACGTACAAGCAATATTTTTACCTAACATCTTTTTTTCTTCTTTGGATTAACAATAAACTAATCTCTCAAAATGCTGTTGTTGCCTCGACGTTGTTGCATGTCTGCATGCAGCACACAATGTCCGAGCTGCTTCTTCTTCTACTATATACCAAATATACCAAAGTATTTGTTGCCCCGTCACGAGTTCAGCTACAAATCTCAACCTCAGCACCAGATACCAGTTGGCCAGCAACAAAAAGCAGCTCATCAACGAGCAACAGCAAAAGCAACAACAACAACAACAACAATACTAAAAGCTACAACACAGTTAAATGACCATCAAACTGTGGGTGGTCGGTCGTTGGTCCAGAAGACGGCAAGAAGGTTCCAACTGGTTGGCTTTGGGTTTGGCTAGCTTCTAAAAATATGTTTATTTAGAATATCAAAACCGAAAGTAATCGATTTAATAAACTGTCACCGACATGTGGCCAGCAGTCGTCTGTCCATGGGTTTGTTCAGCTACTGCAAGCTCAAGTCACGATAATTGCAAATGTATCTCAAAGATACACACACACATACATTGCACTGTGACGTCCTTGTTGTCGGAAAAGGCAAGAGCAACAACAGCAGCAGCATTTCATAAAGGGTTTCGGTTTTTTACTCTGCTTCTTATATATTTATTTTGTTGTTGCTGTTGTTGGTTGCCAAGCTGTAGCCTGACGCTGTATCTGGGTTTGGGGTTGGATGTTGTACTATATCGTCAATGATATCTACGTGTATCTACGTATCTCGTTAAGCGTTCCAATGCGCATCACACACATATCTATACATATACATATACATATATTGTATTCGGTGCTTGTGTGAAATCCTTTATGTTGATTACATTTCTGAGTTTATTTTATTAAAAATACTCGCATCGCATTGCAAGGATGCATAAAATGAAAGCGGCAACAACAAGAGCTCTCGTTGGCTCAGTCACAGTCACAGTCAATATTGGCAGCGTCTGTGGCTTTTACCTCTTTCTCTCACTCTCTCTTTCTCTCTGTGTCTGTCTCACTTACCCCGAATCCGAATCGCATTGCCTGCATCTGGATATTGTGCGAACTGCCAAATGCACGTTGCATGTTCGACTGAAAATTTGCAATGCAACCTGCCAGGCAGCTCAGCTCAGCTCAGTTTTGCTCTCTCTCTTTCCCACTCTCTGTCTTTCTTAGCTCAACAATAAAAAGGTAGCCATATATCCGCACTTCTACGCTACGTATCCTGTGAGGCATGCCACTTACTCTTTCTACCTCCCTTTTTACTCGCACTCATTTGCTTGATGAGTGCACTCGACAGCACGAAAATGTTACCTTGCCTCGTTTTTGGGTTGGTTTTTGCCAATTGAAAGCGCACTTGATAAGTTCAAAAATTAATTTTTCTACAACACACAACACTCACACACACACGCACAGCACACACACACACACACACACACCCCACACGCATGCGAAACATTTCAATTTTATCAGACGTTTTTGACCTAATGCAGCCAACTCGTATTTTAACTTCAACTTACTTTTGTGGCAATAGAAATCTGTTGTTGCATGTGCTTGAGGTTAAATTGTTATTCTGCTTATAAAGTTATATGAAATATGAACATTTAGATTAATATTTTATAAGTAACTCAATCTTTAGCATTTCTTTTGGCTGTAGAAATATTTCTGTGGTTGATTTAATCATCTAAAGCTTTAATATATTTTATTTGTATATATTAATGCTATATTTAAGCGGGAATGGTTTAAAAATGATGATAAAATTAAGTATTTTACAAGAAATTTAGCCTGTGACGTATTAAAACACATTTTAAAAATATTTACCATTGCAATTTTCGACTAATGCGTTTTGTTTTAGCATAAAATCAAATCATTATAAATAAATGCATATAATAAGTTATCTATTAAATATCTCTAGCTTAATCACTTTCATACCAGGCACAACAAAGTAACAGCAACAAATCAACCAAAATCAATTTTGATAAAAGTTTATTTTTCACCGCTTCCCCAACGATACAAAACAAAACTGTCAACTGCGTTGCGGATGTTGCAACAGCGAATATAAAACGGGAACCGAAAAGAGTGGTGGGGCTGCTGTGGCAGCTGCCACACTCAACACTTTCCGCATCAATTACGTCATGTTAATCCAAGTGTCCACTGCATGTCCGCAAACTGACCGACCATACATCACATACACAAACTCTGACATGAGGATGGTCAGATGCAAGCTGGATGGGTGGCGGGGGTGTGCATTGTTGCAATGTTGCAGTCGCAGCCATAAACAAAACAAAAAAACCAAAACGCCAACTGGCCCAACAATTCAAATGCTTTGATGTGGCATGTGCCACCCCCCAATCCCATTCAACTGCTGTGGCAGTTGCAGCGCCAGCAAACATTTCAATCAAACTGTGCGTGTGTGTGTGTGTTTGTGTATAAAAAGAGCCAACCAAAAACGAAGGGCACCCAGGACGATGACCAGAACGAGAGCAATGACGCATATAAACTTCCAGCGTCAGCGTTAAATGCGTTCGTGTCCATGTCCATGTCCATGTCCATGTCTCTGCCACGCCATGAGTTGCGATTCACTCACTCGTTCCACACACTTATTCAGTTTTGCCTCAATCGCTTTGGCAAAAGGCGACGTGCAAAAAGTGAAACAGACGAAAAATGAAGAGAAAAGCAAACGAGAGACGAGTGCTGCCCGGTTGAAAAACTCAATTCGATTTAATTAAAACCAATTTTCGACTTTGAGCTGTACGCAAGGTTTTCATGTGAATGAATAAATACCCTACATTGAAGAGGTTCCTTGGAATCCACAAAATGTTTATAGATTGGAATATGAAAATTAAAATTCTTAAAACATTTTCAATTAATAGATTATTATTATCTTAATTTTAGATACTTAAATATATGCATTATATTTTTCGTTAATATATTTTACTGCCCTTTTTGACGAATGAAATTTATTAAAGCTCTCAAAGTTCAGTCGCAGATCATTTGGTCTTCGGTCATTTTCGAAAATGCGCCAACAAAACAGACCCAAAAAACAATAGCACAGTTATAGGATGGATTTGGATTTGGGATGCAGGGAGCAGAATGTTGTATACTGAAATGCGCGTCTGATGCAAGTTGCCACATTTACATTTTTATGCAAAGTTACCAACCAGTTTGCAAACAACTACAAAACTCAACGTGCAGTTGATTTTTCCTAGCGAAAAACAAACAAAAAAAATTATTATTAACATTTTTGTTAGTCCAGCTGATTAAGTGGATGGATACGTGGCTGGAAAGTTTAATTGATGCATTAACATCGAAGTGTTAATTAAGTGTTGCCTGTATTTTCGTTAAATATTTCTTGTCTTTGACTTTATTAACTAAATGAAGCAAGCAAACACAAATAATTTTCGAAATTTAATTATTAAGTAATGTTATTTATGTTAGTAAGGAAATAACAAAGTTAAACTAAAGTAGTTCAAGAAAAAAAACATTCCCATTAAATAGTTAAGCTTTCCTCCCTTAGCCACAATATTGTTGATATTGTTGTATCGACAATGGGTTAATCAAGTCAGAGAACGAACGAATGCATCATGGAATGGCATGGAATAAATGCTTTGCCGGCGTTATCGCATAATTTTGCACAATTCGCATGCTCGCATTATTTTCACGCGATTTTCTCTCCCAGTTGCCAACTGCCAGACGCTATCTCATTCAGTTGGATTCGCTGGCTTGGGCTGGGGGAACTGCATTGAAATCCACTTCGTTATTGGCAATGGCGATGGCGATGGCGATGAGCAAAAGGCCGATATGTGGCGATGTGGCGGCAAAACGAGGCACATTGAAGGGTATTAACAGTCATTATTCAATGATATCTGGCTGTGGACATTGCAGGACAGGGACATCATCATTCGTGCGGAATATTTTTGGTGCTGTGTGTAAATGGGGATCGATTTCGTTTTGCAAACGCAGTTACCGCCCCCCTCCTACGCCTCAACAGAGGATCAAGCAATGTATGTGCGTGTGGCAGCCATTTTGCTATTTGCTCACACACACATACACACACCCAGACACCCCAAATGCATATGCATATCCTTAATTATGATTATTGTTATTTTCGACTCTGAATGGCGGCATTTAATGCGCTGTCCCCGTTTCCATGCCGCCCGCCTCCTTTCATCTTGCCTCGTTATGTTGTCATAAATTTTGTGCTTTGGTGTCGGCAGCTCCAATGGCGGCCCAAAATGATGTCTGCCCCATTAAAATATCGAGCTCAGTCAGTTTGGGAGTCAGTTGTCAGTGCACTCTCTGACTCTGACTCTTTCTCTGTCTCGTCTGTCGCTTGTCGCTGTGCTACTTCTTCTTTCGTCTCTTTCCCCATTTGTCCTGTGTCATTATGACACCATTCCGAACCGTTATTTCTGTTCGCCGGCATTTGCATGTTTTACTGTAATTGATGTTCGCCATTTTGTTCGATTTTTCATAAATGCAGCTCTGAAATTAAAACATACTCGCTTCTTTATTTACTTAATGTTCACATGCCATCAGTATGGGTATTAAATATTTACATATATTCTTAATAAAAAATTCTCTTATGTTTTCAAGGGATTGGATTAGGCATTAAGGCGATTTTTATTGAGAAAGAGTTAAAATTATCTATTTTCCATATGCAATTTCAATCTTCGATTCGAAATGACTCGAACGCTAAATTCTTAATTTTTAATTAGGAATCCTTAAGTCTCAAAAAAACCATTTGCCCCTAACTATCGTTTAATCTTATCTAATCTAATCACTAAGTAACAAGTTTTGGACAACATTCGATTCAGTTTTTATAACGTTGCCGAAAGGCATTTAGTCCACAACACACCGTCAGAAAAATGCTTCTTTCTTGTATTATTTTCATTACAATTTACAGCTAGTCGTAATTTTGGCTTATATTTTGTTTTTTTAGGGGGTTGCACGGGTGAACGGGTGCACGGGTGCACGATCCATTGGGCAAACATATGAAAAATCATTAGTTTTTAGTGCGGCTGGCAAACAATCAGAAAATTGGCACTTGAAACCCTTGCAAACAATTGATGTCGATGCGAATTTGTGTATTTGTTGTTGTGGGCTGTTGCTTGGCTCATTGTACTTTTCTCTCTCGTTTTAGTTTTTTTTTACGGCTTTCCGGATTTTTTTCACACTCTCTTTATGCGCCTCATAACGTATTCAAAATCAAATTGGTTTGCCATTCGGTCGGCTGTGAAAACTTTTACTTTCATTTCTAACGCGCTCCTAACGGTCCCAACGCTGCCCCCCAGAAAATTGAAAATAAAAAATCATTTTTCGCACAATAAAATATTCGCAACGCAAAATACCAAACCAAATCGAAACAATCCTAACCCATTCGGAACTCAACCAAATCGCTAGATGTTGCACATGGAAGCCCCCACAAAAAAAACAAAAAGAAAGCAAACAAACCAAAAAACGCCGGCAATAGTTTCACAGTTGAAATCGCAGCTGTTGAGTGGGTGGATGCTGATGGTTGGGTTTTGGGTGGGTTTTGTTTGGTTTGGTTCTGTGGAATTAGTTGCGCCTGAATTGGCGAGCGTTTGCCACGCCTCCATTTCACTTCCAAAAAAATAAAGAAACCCATTTGGACGCTTTTTACCGCTGGTCAATTTGAAACAATGTTTTCTCGCTTGTTTTGCGTTTGATTTTATTTGATGTGTTTCACTTTATTTTTACCCTTTTTTTATCCAACTTCTTTTTTGCACTTGAGCTTCAATTGCTTCCCTCTTTGCCAAATGCGAACTCGACGCATTCAAACGCAAATGATTTGGGATCTAAAATACGAATAAGTTGATGCTTATATGTGAAAATAAGTATTTTGTATTTTCAGGTCTTTTGATGACCTAAAAACTTAAAATTTGAGCTAAAAACAATTTATTTTATTTTTAATTGACATAATTTATTATAACTTGTATTTCTAACTTGAATATTATTTCTATATTTAAAATTTTTTTAAGGGATTTCTTTTAAAAATATTGAATAGTTTAGTTTAAAAACTCAATGAAAGTTTGTTGACATTTTAGAGGTTTACTTACAACAATAGTTAATACTTTACTTTTCTACTAAGTGCATCTTTAAGAAGCTAAATATATAAATATATATTTAACAAATGTTTTTATAAAAATGTTTATATCTTTTGGATCTCTGTTTTCGCATTTGCAACGTTCATCGTCATCTAAATTTTCATTGGCGTTCTGTGCGCTTTGTGTTTGTTGATATGTATATATGTTTATATATATATGTTGTATACTATGCGTTTTTCTTTCGTTTTGGCCATTTGGCTGTGTTATTTGACTAACTGCCTGACGTGTTTTCCTCACACTGGTGATAACATAAAATTTTACTATTATGCGTTTTAGCTGCTTTCCAGCATTTTAATACAATATTTGTTTTTTCCGTGCCGCACAACACACACACACACACACAGAAGAAGGCAAGGGAAAAAGTGCAAAGAACGCAAAGGGCAAATAACGTTCTGTACCGTCAACCTACAAGCCCCCTCCGCCCCCCTTGCACCGAACGCGGTATTGGCTGAGAATTCATGGACATGCAACGCGTCTGAAATTTACATTCAAATGTGTTTCGCTTAGATGCGAAATAAAAAAAAAAAAAGAAAAACAGAAGGAAAGAAAGAGTACCTCAGTGCAGCCAATTCCCCCGAGCAGCATATGTTCCAAGCATAGTATAGGGCAATGGGGGTTGGAGTTGGTTTTAGGTGGGGTGCACAACGGATTTTTGATGAAATTTCAAAAATTTCCCACTTAGCAGCAAAATGACTGACATTAAATTGATTTGCAAGCGAACGACATGACGAACGTAATCGAAAGAGACAGAGAGTGATGCCAAAGCTGGCTCAGAAAGAGAGAGAGAGAGAGAGAGGGAGGTGGGAGTAGTGGGAGAATTCTTTGCAGCAGGCAAAATCAAAATTCCATGCACACTTCAACATTTCATTTAGAGTCTAAACTGCATGGCAAAGTGTTAAGATGTGTGTGTGTGTCTGTGTGTGGGTGTGTGTGTGGGTTGGTATGGGTCTCAGGGAGTTTCTGGCCAAATGATATTCAGGTTCATTTTGTTTTTCTTTTCGTTTCTTTCGTTTTGCTTCTTAACAATGCCTTAGCGATATGCACACTCATGTGTGTGTGTGTGTGTTTGTTTTGGCTCATTGGGCTCTGGGTAGTAATACAAATTTAAAGTTATGTATTTTCTTCAGCACAACACACACACACACAAACATAATATTCTTCTGTCATTTATTCATTTCGTCAGGGTTTCTTTCTTCCTTGCAAAGTATTTCATTTTGTTGTATGTATTTTGCATTAGATGAAAATGAGAAATGAATAAAATAAAATTTTATTTTATGCGTGCAACATGTGAACATTTTTCTAACTTTTTGTGTCCAAAGGTCTTACAGCTTTTTCTGCCACGTTCATTTGACGCTTTTTGTATCATTAAACTTAACGTTTTATATGTTGTTTGTACTAGCTGAAAAAGTTTTTCTTCTGCGATATTGCAACAAATTGTGTCACATTGTGTTTTGGTTCAGTATGTTATTTTCCATTGATTTGAAAAGAGTTTTTTAAATAGAGTTCAGGGTTTTAACTTCCTTTATGTAGCTGAATGTTTATAAAAAGAAAGCTTGGCAACCAACAATTCTTTTACCTTGTAATTTTTTGAACACTTCCTTTACAGTGCAACTTCTTATCATAATTAAAATCAAATAATAATTGAATTTGGAAGAAATCTCAGTACTGAGATCTTATGGCCATAAAAGTATGCAATAAACAATTTGCAAAAAACTTCAGATATTAAAATATAGTATAAATCGTGTTGTTGCAAGGCTTAAGTGTCAATATATAAGGCAAATGTTCCAATGGTGGACACTGTACCTATGTCGGACACCCTACCAATTTTGGTGAGCTTTGTTGTCAGCGCACTCTAATTACTGTCATCGATAGCTCTCAGTGCCGGCTTGCTTTTTATGTGGTATGCATGTTTATACGTAGTCTTGGTTGCTCCAGAGATAAAATTAAAATATCGATTTGTTCTATGTAAATTTTGTATTATTCCAGGATTCAGCAAAGTAAATCAATTTTTTCTTATTCGTTTTTTCATTCTCTTTCATATTATACAATGAAACATTGTGTTTGCTCAATACTTTAGGTTCAACATTCAGATATGTCAAAAAGAGATTTTTCCTAAGTCGGACACCATTGATTTTCATTCATTTTAATGGACTGTTCTGTAATTTTTAGTTCAAAATGAGTCTCAAAAGTACATTTGCCATGTTGAAACATCCAAAATATCTACTTCACATGCATCAATTGCAATTCTGAATAATCGCAGGAAGAATAGATTTTTCTGGCCTTTTACCGACTCATTTTTACCTCGATTCGTTTGATTTTGATTGTTTAATTCAATAAAAACAAAAACTGCAATTAAAATTATAATTTGGCATCATATTTTAGTTTATTTGGTGAATTTCCCAAAAATTAAGGGGGCTGTCCAACTTAGGTACACTTATTTGAAAATCGTGGTTTTGACTTTTTTCATTAAATCTCACAAAATGCATCAAATGTATGGATGCGGAATTACACAAGCTTTCCAACGATACCAACAGTTAAGTTTTACGTAGATATCTGATAGTTTTATGTCAAAACAAGTAAGAAGGCTCTAGTCGGGAGAGCCTGACTAGAAGATACCCTGAACCCAGTTGCAATAAATAAATTAAATTTATATTAGACTTTGGTATACTGACTTAACTTCAATCGATTAAGCTCGATATCTCTAGTGTTTCTTAACCGATTTGGACGAAATTTTCAGAAAAGTTCTATCGTTACCCATTATTTCAACCCTCAACCCAGAATAGTTATCGATAATTTAAAGCAAACTTGTTCTGCTCATGGTATAGGAGAACTTATATACAAAATCTGAAGTCTCTAGCTCTTGTAGTCTCTGAGATCCACGCTTTCAAACAGACGGACAGACGGACAGACGGACATGGCTATATCGACTCGGCTGTTGATGCTGATCAAGAATATATACACTTTATGGGGTCGGAGATGCTTCCTTCTGCTTGTTACATACTTTTGCACAAAACCATTATAGCCTTTTTTACCCATTTTATGGATTCAGGGTATAAAAACAAACAGGGTGGCCACCACTAGAATATTTCTCTTATATATAAATCGTGTTATTGCAAGGTTTAAGTGTCATGATATACTATTGCATATTTTAAACGTTCTTTTAATGTACATTGATATTTCGTTTTTTCGCATTCAAATCTCGAGTTAGAACTTAATTCATTTGCCATTGTCAACGGTTTGGTGCTTACTTTACATCAGTTAGACTGACGATATCGGGAATTCGGGTAATGGTGACGTTCGATTTTATAGCCATTATCTGGGTCAAGTAAAGCGCCAAACGAACCGGAATTGAAAATAATAAGTTAATTAGCGTTAGAGCTATTGTTTTTGCTTTATCGTCATTGTTATTATTGTTTATATTTTTTGTGCGTATCATTTTTGTTGTTTTGGTTTAGCTATCAATCAAATAGTTACCAACTCTGTATATCAATGTTGTAGTATGTGTGCGTGTGCGTGTGAGTGTTTGGAGTACTCTGATGGATGGATGGCTGGTTAACTGATTGATCGATCGATCGTCAGTTGACGTTGGCCAAATGTCAGTGCTGAATATATATTCATCTACAACTGATTAACCACTAAAGGTAGAGAGGGGCAGGTGGGCGGTGGATTGGTTAAGCAAGTGCTCGCTGCGTCATTCAACGCGCACGCAACATTCATTCAACTCAGTCAGCCAAGTCAGTTACTCAGTTGGTCATTTGGACATCCGCCAGCATTTGATTGATGGATGATGGAGCGAGCCACTGGCACATAGATTAAGATACGAAATAACACTCAAAGTGGGTCGCTTAGCCCGCTCGCAACCTCGTTTTAGATTTTATTTACTTCATTATTCGAGCTGAAGGTAAAACTGCTATTACAAAATGCAGTTAAGCATAAATTGAGGAAGGATCGGCAGAATTATTCCATAAACAAAACGCTTTTGCTTTTGAAAATCCATTTAAGCTTTGACAAAGTTATGCCAGTGAGAAGTTTAGACACGTTTTTGATGGGCAATTTGTGAGTAACTTCTTCCGCCTAAATGAAAATGACGTTTTCAACTTGAAATGCAGTATTATTCTAGAGGTCAAACCTTGATAAGAACGCTCTTGTATTTTGAAATCTGATAAGTTTTGACGAATTTGTGGCAGACGAAAGATTTTTCTATAAAATTCACTGCAATGGAAATCGAATACAGAATGATCAGTTTAAGTAATTAACTAAATTTAAGATGCATTAATGTATCACATTAATTAAGATCGAATATATTTACTCCGCTAAAAAGCATTTGCCTCTTTCAATAAGGTGCTTTGGTAATCTACAGCTCCAGGCGCGATGGGTGCTCCCATTATCAGTGGCGTTAATTGGCCTTTAAAGTATATACACAAACGTACTTAAGGCAAACACACTCACAGGTGTCTGAGTTTTGTTAGGTATTTATTTATTTTCAGTCGGTTCGTAGCCGTTGCGAAAAAATAAACATAAAGTATTTGTTTTTTTGGTCGAGTTTTATGCACTTTAAATGGCCAACTAAGCTTAGTCGTTGGGATGTTGGGGTTAGCTGTAGATATAATTCAAGAGTGTTTGGCCATTAATAGCGGGAGCATTTTACTCATAAATCTTTCAATCGATTCAGCTTCGAAACTGGCCGCTTTAAGCGATTTATTCATTCAATATTTGTTTTGATTTTGCTTGCCACTTGAGGGAGAGCAAATAAGACGGAGTGAAAGTATCTTTCCGCTATCAGATATTCTCTAGACAGCCGAGTGTTTGTTTTTTCCTTTTCTTTTCTAGACACCCCCCTCCCCCTTCCCACTGAATGTTGCCCCTAAACAAATCAAAACATGTGTCAGTCAGCGCTTGCGTCCTGACAACAACGCTGAGATACAAATTATCTAAATTGTATCTGCAGAGCACAAATGCATCTTCTTCGCATTTGTTTGTTTGCTTTTTTTCGGCTTTTCGCCCTGTCTGCTTGTCATGCCCCGCTCCAGGCTGCTCTTCCCTTCATCCCACCATTTGATTGGCCCGTGCCGAGTGCTTTTACATACAGACAAAAACAAAAACACATTGCTGTTTGCCTCTTAAGCGTTGAGGGCGTGCATTGTGGTGAGAGATTTCAATTTAAACATTTAACTGACAGATTTATCAGGTATTAGACGATGCATGCGTCAACGATGAGGCACCGCACAGCACAGCTGCCTCTCCTTCTCTTTGCACCCCTTTCTAGACAAACGAGCAATTTGAACAACAAGCCAAAGTTCAATAAAATTATAATTAATGCTGTGAAAATCAATTCTCAATATTGTTAGGCAAGAGCTAACGCTGGATGTTAGCCATTTAAAAACAAACTTTACTCTTAGCAAACTCATTTTGACTGAGAAACGTATCAATTAGGAAACACTTTACATCAATAAAAGTTTTACCATTCTTTTCTTAAGCAACTAATTTGTATAACAACTTCGTTTTTAAACGTAAGTATTTAAGCTTTTGGCGTTTGAAAATGTTCAATTGATCAACTTGTGCCATCCATTAAGCTAGATAGAAGACACAAAGACAGCCAAACATTTGTCAGTATAAAACAATAACCCAATCGTTTATCGATTCATCCATTCATACATCAGCGTCACATTGAGACAGTTTATTTGTTTAATTTTGTGTTACGTTTACGTTACTGTTTTAACGAATATCATTCGCAGTTGGCACTTGTGGTTTACTGTTTGACATCAATCAAATAATTTTTGATACTGAAAGGAGGGAATTCGTTTGTCAGAGGCAAAACTTAAAGAATTGCTTTAAATGAATAATTGGCGCGATTTTGGGGCTGCGTAAACATAAATCAAATGAAAATAATACATATTTATATCAACTGTTAAATACCTTAAACCACGACACAAGTTACTCAATCAATTTTACAGGCGAAAACTTAAGCCGCAAAATCAAAGGTAAAATAAAAACAGAACGAAAAAGAAACCGAAACCGAACGCAGAGCGATCTATCATTTATCATCTATGATAATGCAGTTTTAGGCCCGAATCGAGAAATAATCCGTCAAAACAGTTGCCAAATTCACAATCGATCAAAGTTTCTTCGCTTTTCCCCATAAGTTGGTCAGTCGGTGAAGCTCTGGGCAGCTTAGCGCCCTCTGGCGGGCTGGTCAAGCAAATTAAGTGCTTTAACACTAAAAACCTTTGATGGATTGTGTGAGCTACCAGACAATGCGGAATTTGATATTGTCGCTTATCAATTACAAAAAAACAAAGGCACGGCGGCGTCCGACAAAAAAAAAACAATTAACTAGTCAAAAGCGATCAAAGAATGCCGCTCAGCTTTGAAACAAACCGACAGATGGCGCCTCCCACCCCAAAAATGGAAAAGCCACCCATGTAGCCCACACCACCCACTTGGTAGTTAACATTAGTTGCGTTCCATTTTGACGCATAATCCGTGCGAGTTTTGCGCAACATGATTCTCACATTTCTCTGCATCTGCCTCTGTTTCCACTAACAAATATCTACATTTGAAGCCAAAAACCGCAACAACAGCAACAACTGTTGACGTCATAATTATGTTGTTGTTGTTGCATTACTTCATATATCATATATCTATTTTTTTATCGCCTACCAATAATTGGCGGCGCTACGCGTTGATTCAAAATAAACAATGACCCACAGCCTAAAAAAAAAAAATGATAATACTGAATTCGAACCCAAAAAACTCAAAACACAAAGCCCAACAAAACCCACTCACCGCAATTGCCCCTTTGCGACCCATAGTTGTTGTTATTGTTGTCTGCTGTTAACTGCGGCTGTTGGCGACTCGCGTCGCTGTCAAAAATTAACAACCGCAAAATCTGAGTTATTATTATAGTTGCAAAATATTTGCACTTTGGGTGTAGCAACAACAACTACAACTACAACAACAACTGTAGCAAAATAAATAATATGTTAAAATTGTTATCGTATGCATATATACACTGATAGAAAAAGACGTGCTAAAATTAAGTACGAATGTACTTGAATTGAGTATTCGCGATTCTAGAATTTCATTCTTGATTTAAGTATGGAGTACTTGAAATGAGTATACAAATACTTTAAGTATGAATAGAAATAAACTTAAAAGAAAAGAAAAGTTTAAAAATACTTAAATCAAGTATAAAGGTTTTTAAAATAAGAATAATAGAACTTGAATCTAATATTATCTAAGGAATACTGAAATCGAGTACGAAATTCTTGATTCAAGTACGAGTTTCGGGTTCAAATACCGGCGGACTTTTAAAATTTTATTTTTTTTTTACTTTTAAAAACGTGTTATTTTTGAATAGTTTACTTTTGTTCTTATTTTTTAAAAGTCCTTTATAAGCATTTAAATTTTAAAACCAAGTAAGCTGAGTTAAATCAAGTTCACTTAACATAAACATTAACTGCAACCATAATGTGCTTGAAATTGGCTCATAAACAGAAAATTTTTTAATGGTTATTTCTAAATTCTTTCATATCCAAGCTTAAGCCGGAGAATGATAGGCAACTTTTAAAAAAGCACTAGCTGCGCTATGTATCTATATAAGACTTTCAGGATATAATAAAATCAAGTATTATCATACTTGGATGAAGCATGCAAATTCTTGGAACAAGAATGCAAGTAATTATTTTAAAAACTTTATGATTTAACATTTTAAGTACTCAAAAACTTAAATCGAGTTCTGAAAGAACTTAATTCAAGTTAAAAGAGAACTTAAATCAAAAACAAACGAACTTAAAAAAACGTACTTGAATCAAGTACGACATTCTCGGATTCAGTAATTCCTTACTTAGTGAAAAATCAAGTTCGAAATGTGGGGCTTTGAGTACGAAATACTTGATTATTTCTATCAGTGTACATATATTTGTATAAACAATGATGCTATATATACCAGATGTAGGATATAGTTTGTCATGTTATAAAAAGTATCTTTTAATTTTATCACCATATCTGTTTTCAAAATGGGAAATTATTAAATAAACCTTTCAAACTTTAGCTAATAATATTTGCATAATGCAATTATTTTTAATCTCCATATTCTTATGTCGATTTTTATCTCCATATTCATGTCTTATGTCTTATGTCCTGGCGAGCAGGGTAACGCTAGATGCAATCAGCACCTTTAAAAAAAGAGCATCTATTTGATACCAAGCCATCAGGGCTTCGAGGGCAACGAGATATCAGACACTCTGGCTAAGCAAGGTGCAACGGGACTCAACAGTGATACTGCGGAAGTTCCGACCTCACTGCGAACGATACATTCCTACATGGGATTCAGCAGCACTAAGATGGACAAACACTTCTGACTGCAAAACATCAAAAATAACGCAATATATGCTAAGGCTACAAAGGCATAACTGCCGAAGGCTTGTGGGTCTCCTGACAGGCCACTGCCTAGTCGCAGTACACGCGAAAAGAAAACATCCTTTGCAGCTGCCTCGCACTGGCAGCAGAACGACTACGCCACTTCCAAATTCCCTTTCTAGCCTCACTCGAAGAAGCCAGCAAGCAGGAACTGTAAATGCTACTAGCGTTTGTCCACAGGACTAGACACCGAGATAGTCCCAACCATCTCCAACCACCGGCCACACTAAGGAACCTTTTAGCAGTCCATGTGGGAAACTCCCCTGGTAAGGTCAGCTGGTTCAACCTAACCTCACCTATGTCTTATATTTTGTTATGAATTCTTAGAGTTTTTTGTTCTTTAGCAATCAAAGATCCCTAGATTTTTTTCCCCTGATAACAAAGTGCATTTAAAATAATTGAAAATCCTAAATTTTATACTGATTTGATTAATTTTTATGTGAAAACTTGCATCTTTAATGTGTCATGTGGAGTTTTGGTTCCAGATTAGAACATAAAAAAAAGTTCGAAACCGAAAAAACAAACATAGCGAAGTATTATAATCGTATATCAAGTTATATCATGCTCAATTATTGTTGTTAGTAAAAATCATTAAGAAATTTAAACATTGATCCAAATAAACAAGATCGTAAAGATGAAAATCAGATGTTCCGGTTAGAGCCCTAACAATATCCATGACTTTTGGGGATTACAAGTTAAAAAAAAAAAATTCAAAAAACATTTTACGATTTTATGACTTCATTTAAAACACGACTTCGAACAGCGTTGAGTGTCATAAAGGGAAATTCTTTCTCAAGACTTTCACATAAATAACACCTGAGAGCAGAGCTGGGATTTGTCAGAAATGCATTGTTCCTTTAAATAAGCGAAAGAGAGAAAGGGAGAAGGAGTTCAAGAAAGAGAGAGCGCTATCAATGTGACGAGCGATTGCCGCCTGCAAGTGTCAATATAAAGTAACAACTTTATTGAGCCTTATTTATTCGAGGGCGAATCAATAAAATGGGCAACTTTATAATGATGCACATAAATAACCAAGAAGAAGAACAGAAAATGACGAAGCAAAGCAATCGGAAAAAAAGCCGCAGGCGCAACGATCACAAAGACCAAAAATAAGAAATAATAAAAACAAAAATACGAAAAGAAATCGAATAAACGAATTGAAGATGAAGGCGACAGACAACAGCATGTCAACGACAAATGGCATGGATGTGAATCTCAAGTTGAAATCTGATGGAGGCCCAAAGCGGGTCGAGAGACTTTGATGCAGACTGATTCAAGTCAAACCGATTTTGTTCGGAAGTGGTAAAATATGTTTTTTTTTAAATCAATAAAGTTCTTTTCATTATTATATTATTATTTTCCTACTTTTTTGACGACCAACCTCTCCATTTATTTCAAAATCCTTTACATTGAGATTGTTTAATGTATTTCATAAAACTGTTTCGCCTCGCTTCATAAACAAAGCCTTGGCTCATAAAATTCAACTGATGTTTGTGCTTTAAGCCAAAACTATAAAAAAAAATATATCGAAATATATCCTAAATCCCTTTTTGCATCTCTCTCTCTCTCTCTCTCTCTCTCTCGGTCTTAATATCTACATTTCGATATCCGCACTCAGTTATTGGTTGAATGGTGCTTAATTTACCGTTCGGAGCGCTGCATTGATCCCGCAGAGCTTAACAGTGCCTCTCATAACTTAACGACGAGTCGACGGCGGCTGGCGGTCTCAAAATGATTTTTGCTATTTGGCAATGTCCTTTCGGCCGGCCAATCGATGCGTCCATTTTACAAGCTGTAACACGATTAAGGTTCAGCACAAGTTATAAACTACCTCAACCATTAATTTGTTGTTATTTTTATGGTTGGTTGGTTGGCTTTTGTTGTTGTTATTGTTTGCCTGATTTGCAAACAAAAAAAAAAAAACAAACAGCAAAAAATGTATCGAGAGTGTTGTCATAAATTCTCAGTTTTTGCATATTTATAAATTGTGCGCTGTTTGCGGAATATTTTTAACGATTTCTGCGCTGTTTTCTGTGGTTGTTGTTATTGTTGTTGTTGTTGTTTCTGTTGTTGTTGTTGTTGGTTTGTCAGTCCCAACTCAACCACATGGCTTAATATCGTAATTAGTGATTGCCAGATTATTTTATTTTATTTCTAGCAATAAGTTTACTTTGCGCATACACTGTGCAAACTATAATTTTTGTAAATAACAGCTGTGAATAATATCAGGAAATATTATTATAAAAATTGGAATAAAACGTTTATAGAGTGATTTTGACAGAGATAAATGTTGATGGTAGATATTAAGTCACGAAATAAATCAATGTAAAAAATATTCAAATTATTGTAGTAGGACCGTCATATGTACATAAGTTACAAGCGATACCTAGATGTTAAGTGCTACTCTGTAACATTAATATGTAATGTTACATAAGTCTGTAAAAGGCAGTTCATATTCTGTAAGCAGCAAGAGCGGTCGATCGTGGATATATACGTTAATAAAGAGCTTGAACGTCTACATTATTTTAATGTGATTTTTTTTTATAATTTTATATTTATAGATCAATACAAATTGTTAATTATTCATAAGTACTTTTCTTCCGTAGTCTCTAAATAATCTTTGTTAAATGTTATTTGCAGTGTAGCATAGATGATCAATTGATAACTTTCTGTATATCGTTTATACCCAAATATTCCTAAATACTGAACTAATCACCATTTTAAAGTAGCCTCATTTGGTTAGCTTTAAAAACTTTTACTGTCAACGCTGCGAATAGAAGGAGTGAGAAAAAACAAGCGTAAAACTTACATTTGGTTGGTATTAAAATACTAAATACTACATGCCATATATCCACTTAAATAAATGTCTTACCATTTAAACCGAAACACATTAAACTTCAGCATCTCTTTTGTTGTAATATTTTGGTTATTTTTTGTCTTTTGTTTGTGGCGTTAATTAATGCATCGACTGCCGAAATTCGAAGCGAATTTTTATGTGATATCTTTGGGATTGTCTTTGTCATAATGATGAATAAATGTTTAAAGACCTGAATTGTGTGTTGAATTTAAGCTGCAGATTTTTTGATTTCATTAAAAATATTGATTAAGACGAACTTGGACTAAAACGAAACCAGATTTAATATAGAATTGCTCGTAGAGAACTTTTTCTGTTCCATGATCAATTTGTGGAATATTTTTTGCGTCATATTGTCTACTGATACTGCCAATAAGTGGCGCAATAAATTTTAATTTATAATTATAAAGTTGGGTTATTTTATTTTGGTTGCCACTCAAAAAGTTTATTGCTTTTGTTAATTGTAATTTATTTGATTGATTTATCGCACGAATAAATATTTATTTATCAATCGAGTTTTTCAATCGAAATAATCAACACAAAATCAACAAAATACAACACGTGTAAGGTTGTTTTAATTATATATACTAATGCCATGATCTCAATCTAGATCGCGTCAAAGTCATAATTCAGCTTTAGTTGACATTTTGCGCCGTGTAGAATGGTTTTTTGTTGTTTTTTTTTTTTTTTTTTTTGAAAGATTTACGTAGCACTCATAATTCAAAAATGGAAAGAGTTAATCCCGGGGCCACATGAAAACGCCATTAAAAATAAATCCAAGGCAATGCTGCCATCAAAATAACTCGTACATCTTTTCAATCGGATTCGTGGCACGAAAAATGTATATATTATTTTTTATTTGTTCTTTTTCATAAATAAATCCCGTGGGTGTTCCTTATAATCGTGTCCACAATTCGCGCTCAATCTGACCAGACTTTATATACTATATATTCCCCGTCGGTATTGTTGTCCGGAAGCGTTGACATTTGCATCAGCTTTAAGCTTTTTTTTCGTTGGGCTTTGCTGACAATGACGAATGCCGCTGACAGATTTTTAATTTTTATTTAAATTTCATTTTCAATTTGTGTTCGTTTCGTTTTGTTAATTTCTTTTCATAACTCAATTTTATGCACTTCTCGCTTATCCAAATGCGTTTTTAATTCCTTTATAGCAAAGGCATAAATATATGAAAAGAATTCTGTTAATCCAGGCAAATTTCAAAGTAGATCGGCGAATCATATAAGCAGAGAATTGCATTATTTTTCGTTCTAAAAGTGAAAATCAAGTCAAGTCAAGTTCCTAAAATAAATTTTAAAAAATATTTATTTAGTTTTTTAGTCAATATTTTCTGTTGTCTGCATATAATTTTGTTTAAAGCTTTTGATTATAACCTTCCCTTTGCTTATAAAGTATCTTTTAACTTATTCCAAGCTGTTATTTATTTATTATTGCTTGAAATACAACTAAATTGTTAAGTGCAAATAAATATGAATATTCGGACGCTTATGCAAAAAAAATTTAAATGCAGCTTTCTTAAATTTTCTCCGCCTGGTTCAGAGTTCAGTTTAGTATTGGTTATTCGCGCCATTGCAATATTTCTTTTGCTTTTAGTGCGAATTATCTGAAGTCTTAAGCCGCTAATTGTTGACGAATGCTGGCCATAAAATCGCGACGACAGTTGAGTGAAAATGGTGGACGCGCGTTTTATTGATGGCCAATGATGAGAGCTGAGCTAAGCTCCTTTCTTCTTGCCACCTGGAGCTTGTTGCAGCATGCACTTGTTGCTCCAATCGTGGCCACTTAATTCCTTGGGATTGTCGATCGTAAAAGTTTTAACGAGTCACCAATTAACCGATGATAATCAAATCACTTGGAAGCGCTGACTCCACCTTCTTCTCCTCCCCCTCGCACATCAGTCGCTCCAATGGCGAGGGGGGGGGGGGATGCATAAGTCTTGGACAGCTGTCGCCAGCCCGATGGACGACCGTTCGTTCCATTCCACCTTGGCTATCTCTTTCACTCACTCTCTTAAGGGTAATAAATACTTTTACGATTCTATAATTTGATTTGGGCATTTTTATTTAATATTTCTGCTTTGCCTTCGCATCTCTTCTTTTTTTTTACCCTTCTTTTCGTTTCGTTTTTTTCGTTTTTATTTTTATTTGCTTCCCTTTGCCGAACATTAATTTTTTTATGTGTTCGATCGTAAAGTTCGTTTGATAAATTATTATTTGGAATTCGATGTTGGAACCACCAACCTCAATTCCAGCATTCCAAACATAATCTGCATACGAAACAAATCTAGTTATGTTTTTTTTAAATACTTGTTTAGGTTTCTATTAGCTCGAGATCAAAACACTTGCGAACTGGAACTATTCGTTATGAATAATCAATTCTACATTCCAACTAATTTACAGATTGATTTCCGATTACAAAAAAATGTAAATGTTTGCTGAACCACGCATCAATTTGACGAATAGCGAAAACGAAACGAGTAGAGAAACAAGAACAATTGAGTCGCCAGCATGCTGCCTTTTACATATTGAACATACAAACATACATATTTAGCATGCTAAAGCTGCAGCTTACACATCCAAACACACACACTCACACAGAAACGAAACACCCGCACATTGCAAAAAATGCCAGACAGAGAGACAAAATGTCGAAAACGCGACAGCTGCAGCAGCGGCGCAGACGACAGCAGCAGCAGCACCAAAAGCACCAAAAGCAACAACAACAAAAACAGCAACAAATTAGAACGAGCCACCTTCAGAGTAACCAACACACACACACAAACACACAGCTTTACACTCATAGACAGCAGTATATGAGTGGGGGTGTGAGTGAGCCAGCGCATGCGAGTGAGAAAATTTGTTTTGAAATGTCATAAATCTTAATTGTGGCGGAGTGATGGAATTGGAATGCGCTGAGACCGACCTACCAAAGGGTGACGCGCTGACGAAACACTGCAGCTAATTTCAGAGAGGGAGAGCTAAACTGACAAAACTGAGAGAGCGAAAGCGTGAGAGAGGCAGAGAGTGGTGACGAGCGCAAGCATTTCCCCTGCGCTGGCATCAATGTGTTCCAATCCCACATCGTATACTACAAGCAGCAAAACATAAACAAGATTTATTGCAGCTCCAGGGGAAACGCGCTCAAACGGCCATGCGCATTAGCTCTCCCTCTCTCTCTTTCGCTCTCTCCGAAAGCATGCTCTCGTCGCACCGGCCGCCCGCCACAATTTCAGTCAACAGCAGACCGTTACAGCGAACGATCATGTTCGAAAAGCTCTGTAGCGCGCCAAAAACAACAACACAAAAAACAGCAGCAGCACGTCAATCGTAAAAGGGTAAACGGATAAAAAGCGCGTGGACAGATTCGGGCTGCCGCAGTTGTTGTTGTAATTAATTAGCACCGACGTCAGCGTGCGCGAGTGAGACAGCAGTACATTTAATCACTGCACATTTGTGACAGGCAACAAAAATTAAAACAACAACAAGACAACACACGCAAAAAAAAGTCAAAGCAGCAAAGTAATCAACACGCTGCGCTGTCGACGTCGCGTTTTATGGTGGGGGCGCCAAATTGTAACAACAAAAACAACATCAAACAGACTGCGCATTGCGTTGCGCCGTCGCTTAACGCAATCGAATCAGAAATTGCCGTCGCCAAAACGCGCGCTTCGTGTGTGTGAAACGAACGTCGTCGTCGTCGTCGCCGTCGTCATCATCGTCCTCATCGTCGTTGTCAGCGTCGTGTTTCAAGTCCAACTCTCGTCAAAGCCAACAGTTAAAGCAGCATCAGCAGCAATAGCAGCAAAAACGCCAACGCAGCTTCCAGGCGGCTGCCAGACAAAACGAAACGAAACGAAACGTGCGCGTCGCTGCCACCGCGCTTTGAACTTCATTTTTTTGGTATCAATCAGCACAGCGTGCAAGCGCACATCGAGCAGTTGACGAAGAAGAAGCAGCAGCAGCAGTCGCTGAACGCGAATGTGAACGCATTGTTGTTCTTGTTGTTTGTGTCTGATTCTTGACTGAATCAGTTTGACAGCCGACGCAGCAGAGGCGCACACAGGCAGCGAACAAAACAGAGGAAGAGACTGAGAAGAAGAAGAAGAAGCGTCAGCAGTAGCAGTAGAAGCCGCAGCAGCAGCGACGGCGTCGCAGCCAGTGACGACACGGCAACGCCGACATATTCATTCGCTGTTCGACTCTCAAACGAGTAACGACGGAATCCGGATGAAACGCACAAAACAAAAAAATAGAAAACCAAAACACATTCACATGCTCACACACACACACATACACATTGAAATATAAAAGCGAGCGAATTGTGTGCGACTGCGACGCGTGTTCATAATACAAAAACAACAGCAATTATAAGAAATTTAATTATTTCAATCTGAACGCCATTTATAAGTGTGATAAAAAAAAAAAAAACAAAATGAAATAAATGCATAATTTAAACGAAATTAAAAATTATTTTCGTATTAGTTGCGTCGCATAACAACAACAACAACAACAAACAAATGCATCATATCTAGTCAACAACAACACGAATAAAATATATAAACAATGAAATGCGCGTCAAATGTTTAATTAAGACTGATTACAACAACAAACAAGTAAAATAATTCTTTAACTACAAAACAACAACAGCTACAACAAATGGTTCAACAAAAGTATACGTAAAACAACAAATACAACAATAACAACAATATATTATATATATATTTATTAAAAAATAAACGCTACAAAAGAAATTACACATATATATTTAACAATATTTTGCTCACCAAAAACAAAACAAAAACAAATAAAAAAAAAAAAGTTACTTAAAACCCAACAAAAAATTAAACGAAGTATACGATTCAAATGCAATTATTAAATTAAAACAAAACAAAACTAAAAGAACTTAAAATATTTAACATAATTTTTCTGTCTGCCATATGAAAAAATATTATAAATAAAACAAATATATATATACATATATTAAAATATTAAACACACAAGTTATACGTAGCTCAAACGCTAAAAAGTACCAAGTGCAAAAAATATTACAAAAAATATTAATTTGTTTAATTAATGTTGCAAATGCATATTGTGTCAAATTAAATATATAAGTTGCAATCTAACGAGTGCAAAGTTAAAGCACACACGCCCCTATCCCCCACCCCCCTTTGAAATAAGCAACACGTCAAAATTCAGCAAAATCTCAAAATGTTACACGAGGCTCTGATGTTAGAAATCTACAGACAGGCGCTAAATGCCGGGTAAGCATTAAGAAATAAATATTATAAATACCAAAATTAAGTTGATTTAATTAATTTAATTAGGAATAATTATTCTTTTAAGTTTGAATGCAGATTAAGATTAAAAACAAAGAATTTTTGTTATACATTTAAATATCTTATCAACCCCAAAAAGATTGTTTAGAATATAAACTGAAATTTAGATTTAAGCAACAACACAAGCTTTGATATGAGAATCATAAGTTATACTATATGAACTAGCCTAATACATTATTAGTTATAATAACAACTATTTATCAGTAAGTTATCTGGAATTAATAAATTTGATTTATAGACCAAGTTTAACAAGTGTTGTGCAACATGTTTGAATTTAAAAACGACACGTGTGAAAAAATAAAACAAATTTGTATTTAAATTTAAATTCATATTGATTATGGAAGCTGCTTGGTGTGGCATAAGTTTCAAAAGAAATATTTAATAAATTAGCTTAAATTAATTATTTATATTATTTGAGTGAATTGTCAAGCCTGAATCATCGAAACAATATAACAAAACCGATGCAAACTTCATGGTACCTTTCCCATAAACAATCAAAGATAATCATATCTCTAATCTGTGTATTTATTATAACATATCAAAGCTGATTGCGGCAACTAGTACTAATCATGATTTGTTACCTCAAGTCGAATCGTGCAACAAACTTGTTGATTTTTTTGATTCAGAACTTAGTTTAGAGTTATCTGTATTGTATAATTCTACATAACAGTCATAAAATACTAAAAATACCATAAATCCATGTTATTATAATTTAAAAAATCTATAAATATTTGCATACATATAATAACGACATTTGGCGTATTTCCGTATAATTAATTTAATTAATCAATCAGAGTTTTTTCATTAGTCTTTTTTTTTTATCAAAATAATATAGATAGTGTATAGAAATTCGAAGCATATATAAACTAAATGCCAACTGTGACAAAGTTTTGTGCTTAACATTCCTAGCTTCTTAGCTTATACACCTATTCCCAGATTTACACTGAATATAGGTTCCAGACAAATCCGTGTAAAACGAAGAAATCTGCTCAATTAAGTCATTTATTCAAATGGAACAAGAGTAAAACATATCCAGAAACCTTAAACTAGCTATAGTTTGCCCAAAAAAAGTATGTCGTAGTGAACTTATTCTAAAAATGATAACAAAAATAGAAACGAAAAGTTTTTCAAAAAGTACCTGCTGAAACTTAACACAAATTCAGGTATGTTTGAAATTTATTCGCTATCACTTTGAGGAATTATTAGCTTTTTATTCTTGATACCAGCTCAACCGTTGATGGATTCAAGAGTTTATGAACCGTGTAAAAGCGAAATCGTGTAAAAGCGGGGGATAGGTGTATTAATAACTCACAGTTAAAAGTATCAATACGAAATCGCAATCACATTACAACATTTCTTATCGTTTTGCTTGTGCTCCAAATCGCATTTGTATGATCCAATCAAATTATAACTATAATCATTCGATGTTAGAAAAATCATAAATATGTACAAAAGTAGTGACGAATATGCGAATAAGTGTTGATGGTCAACGTTGATTTAGTTCTGGTTGTCGCACACACCTGTCGTTATAAATTTCATGCTTTCCGCTAACACACACACACACACACACACACGCACACCATATATCAAGAAACACCCACCCAACGAAAAAAAAAGTTGATTTATACTAAAACGAATCACGAGCATTAAAAAGAAAATCATAAATAGTAGCTATAAATAAAAGTGTTAAGTTAAATATTGAATCTAACTGCAAGTTGTTGCCTTTAAGTTGTTGTTGGCTTGAAAATCGTTCTATTAAAGTATAGTTTACAGTTATCGCTAACTAAATGTTTTTCATAGCCATTAGGATTAAACTCGTTTCGAGCGAGAGAGCAATAAAAAAAAACACAAACATTTTATTAAAAATGCAAAACAAGTTTAAGTAAAGAGATTGTCGGCGAGGGAGGGGGCAACACCTGTTAAACTGCGACAAATTTGTGGCGCGTCTTTTATTTTTGTTTGTCCATATTTATTTTTTTCTTTTGAATTGGAAACTGCAATACGATTTGTTGGCCCAACGAATGTTTTTTTTTTGATGATTTTTCCAAAAGGCGCTGACGTACGAAATGAATAAATCATGAAGCACAAAAATCAAAAATATTTCATGTGTGCGGCACTCTTGTGTGTACTGTGTGGGTGTTGTAGCTGTAAAATGAATCTGTATCTATATAGCTCTGTGTATTTGTATCTGTATCTGTGTGTAGCTATTACTAAAAGATTTATGAGCGCAATTTGCAGCTGGGATGAGTTGATAGCTGTTTAGTTATATGGATTAGTCATGCGTTTCACAAAAGTATCTGCAAGTACGAAAAGTATCTACAAGCTAACTATCCATAACTAACTAGCTATACACACACACACACACAGACAGACAGAGAGATCAACTCGTCAATTTGTGTTTGTTGTGTATGCGATTATTAATGAGACAATTCCCGACTTGTAATTAACTGCATTTTAGTCGCTGTGTATAAATCATTTTGATTTAAGCTTCATCAAATAACAAGATTGCATATTATGATTGCTTGCAACGGGGCAAACTTGTTGTTGTTGCTGTTGTTGTTACTGTAGCTCAGGTATTTTTTTATTTTTTGTTATGCGGTATTTTTAATCGCCGCATGCAATCAGAAAATCCAATTAGCAGATATGCGCGCAGCTAAATGCAGATATATTTGTGTTGAGCTGAGAAAGAGAAAAGTGTTTAACCTAATGCAATAACTAGTGAACTTTTATGCTTAAAATATTGACAATAAATCATTAGATTAAGTAACTCAAAACATTGTTTTCATTAATGATCTATCTTCGTTTGGCTTTTGTGACTTTTGTCATTGACCAAAAAGCCCATCAATTTTATTGCATTTAAAGAGTTGGATATATAATACTTACTGTGTGTGTGTGTGTTTGCTATCCATCAATAAATTTACCACTATAGCGATGGCTTGATATATATTTTGTTTGTTGGACAAGCTAATGCCACAGTGAAAGAAATGTTGACTGATCGTTTGCTTAATTTGAGGTTTTAACAAAAATGACAGGAAAAAAATGTTTTTTAAATAAATATTTATTATTAAAGTTTTATAAGAATAGGAAGTTAACTATATATTTAATTTCTTTTACAATTTACCAATAAAAGCTTAATAAAATTATAAGTTTCCCAAAGAAACAAAAGGTTTTGTTAAGCAAACATATTGGTCTTAAGTTGTAAACTAATTAAGCAACCTGATTTTTTCATTCATCTTGGCACGTGCTTGGCTGCTTGATTAGAAACAGGTTTTCTTTTTGAGGACGCCTTAAAAAGGTATCGAATTCTTGTGGCACAAAATATGAATATCAAGCTGATAAGCATCTGATTGAATAGATAAAGATAAATAGCACAACTTTGCATAATTAGTTGATTAATAGATTAATATATATTAAAAAAATATATAGAACGGCTTTTCTATGAACTGCACTCAATATCATATAAATAAGTGTTGAATGTTGTCAAATAAACACAGCTTTATTAAAAACTTACTATAAAGGCAAGCTGAATAAAGCATGTTTCATTTATAGTCATTAAAATCAAGGCAATAACTCTTTTGTCTAAGTTAATAATCAAGCCGAACCATTTCCGGCAAATCATTAACTCAACGACTCATCAAAAAATATTCCCAACTAAGCTAAGCGCCTCTAAAATCAAATCCCACGCAGTAATCAAAAAACAAAAATTTTACGACTTTTATATTTATTAAGTTTTACAATCATTTAGATTTCAACAAAAAGACCAAAAGAAAATCGTAAAAACAAAAATCGATTGTAAAATCAGCGCAAAATTTGAGGAAATCAAATGACAACTAAAACTATAACAGATTGAGAAAAAAAAGATATATATAAACTTATAAGCAGACGCAAAGTAATAAAAATTTGTTAGTTATTTATGCAAAAGCAAGAGGTTGAGCGAGAGGGTTGCGGGTGATGTTTAATACATGCAAAGCATGTGGAATGTCTTTTTGTTGTTCGCAATGTCGTCAATTTTATGATCCGCTAGACTAAGCTGAAAAATCGAAACAGATTTCAAAGATGACGAGAGAGAGAGATCTGTTTTGTTGTTGATGATGTTAATCAACGAGATGTGATGAGCTCTGATCATAATTCGCGCTTAAATGTCTTGAATTAAACGCCATTGTTCCAAATAAATAAATAACCGATTTCAACGATTTTTTATGAGCGCAAAAACTTGTCTTGGTTTAAGAGAGGGGTGTTCGAGTTAAGCGGGGGAGTGCGGCATTTCAAACAGCTGGCAACAGTTTCGTTTTTTATACGATTTATTTTAATCTTTTTCATTTTGGTTTATGGTCTTTGGTGGATTTGAATAACAAATGAAATGTTGACATATGTTTCATATTGTTGCCATTGTTGTGCCATTTGATTTGTCTTTTGGACCCTCTCGTTATAAGCACTATGATTTAGCGGACGTAAAACATATCTATAGCTCAATATAACTGATTTGGTGTAATAAAGATCTCTTGATTAAACTTATCAGCTGCGTGAAAGTAACTTGAGTGATGATCCAACCTGAAAGCTTTCACTAATGATCTATGGCTTTTGAATGCAAGGCACAGAGAGCAAGAGAGTGAGAGAGAAAGAGATGGATAGAGCGATAAACTTTGTTTTTGCCCATTCAAATTTGAAAGCACTTTTTTTGGTTTTGCAAATAAATCAATGCCTGTTGTTATCTCTTTCTATCATTAGTTGAAGATTATGCAACTTTCGACAAGGGGGAAGAGTTCGTTCTTCAAGTCTTTGACCAATGACAGATAAGAAATAAGGGATTTCGTATAATTAGCACAATATTTGATTAGTGACGAAGCTTTAAGGCAGATGTTAATAGTTAATGAGTATAGATTTATAACTGGGGGATAAGAAAATAAGTGAAAATAACGTTATGAGCATATGTTATTGTAAACTCACTTTTTTAAGTCTTGATATCAAAACGAATGTTTGAGATCATTTATGAAAGCTTATTTTGTGAATATTTCGATTCGCGAAGTATTTTAAGTAGTGAAAGATTCTTAAATAACTCAAAATTGAGTTAACTTACATATTTTTACCATAAAATTTTTATTATTAATAGAGAATGAAATCTATTTTTGTCATTCATTCATCAAATATTAAGTTAAAAATATAAAATGGAATCTGTTACCTGTTCTTGTTACCTGATCTTTCTACAGTTTTGACTAACAAACGTTTTTTAATGTTTCCCGTTGCAGTGCTCTGCCGACAGCACGTCCACGTTCCACAGAATCGGCAAATTCCAGCGAGCGTTGTCCCTCGCACGATTCCAATTCCTCGGACAATGGTCTGCAGCGGGACGCAACATCGAATATGTCGGCGGCGAATATGATGCCCGTTGTGCCGACATCGATGCACTCAACATTCCCGGCGGTGCCGCAATCGCTGCCTGCCCAACCCTCCTCCATGGAGGCCTACCTGCACATGGTTGCCGCTGCTGCACAACAATATGGCTTCCCGCTGGCTGCTGCCGCCGCAGCGGGTCCGAGACTGCCTCTGCCACTGCCCAGTGAGGCAGCAGCGCCATTTAAGTTGCCACCTCAAGCGTCACCCACTGCATCGAGCAGCAATTCCGAGGCACTGGACTTTCGCACCAACTTATATGCACGTGCCGAATCCGCAGAGCCCGTTGCCTCCGAGGAGGAGGAGGAGGAGTTCGATGATGGAGCCAATAATCCGCTAGATCTCTCGTGTGGAACACGCAAACGTAGCCACGAAACGGAACACAACTCAATTGGACAGATTCAGGTGAAGAAAATGTTCAAATCCGACAGTCCGCCAGCTCCGAATGCTTCATCATCCTCGCCAGCAAACACGGCACCACCTCTTATGCCTGGTGTTAATCCTTATCTGGCAGCGGTGGCAGCAGCGAATATCTTTCGTACTGGACAATTTCCCGATTGGAATGGCAAAAATGATTTGGTCGTCGATCCGCTCGAGAAGATGTCCGACATTGTGAAGGGTAACTCATCTATGCACAAGGAGAAACCACATCAGAACAAACAAACACCAACAACACCCACTTCTGTGACTGCACCACCGCCCAAAAGTCCCGCAAATCAAACAGGTGGTGGTGGTGGTGGTGGTGGTGCTGGTGGTTCCTCCTCCTCCTCATCGACAACCACACCCACCGAAAGTGGTGGTGGCGGCGGTGGTGGTGGTGTAACCAAAGCACGTCACAACATCTGGCAATCGCATTGGCAGAATAAGGGCGTGGCAAGTTCAGTATTTCGTTGTGTGTGGTGCAAGCAGAGCTTTCCCACACTCGAAGCTCTAACCACACACATGAAGGATAGCAAACATTGTGGTGTCAATGTGCCACCATTTGGCAACTTGCCCAGCAATCAGCCGCATCCATCCAATCATCACCATCACCACCAGCAGCAACAGCAGCACCAGCACCACCATAATCATCAACAGCAGCAGCAACAACAACAACAGCAGCAGCAGCAACATTCACGCAAACAATCTGGCAACTCTGGACCCTCGGCTAATGTCAAGAATGCCTTCCAATATCGTGGGGATCCACCGACACCACTGCCCCGCAAACTGGTGCGCGGCCAGAACGTGTGGTTGGGTAAGGGAGTGGAGCAGGCGATGCAAATACTCAAGTGCATGCGTTGTGGCGAGAGTTTCCGTTCCCTGGGCGAGATGACCAAGCATATGCAGGAGACGCAACATTATACCAATATACTCTCACAGGAGCAGAACATTTCCATTAAGTCTGGCAACTCGGGCAACAACGATCACAGCAAGGATAGTGGACATAATAGTCTAAGCTCCGAAGAGTCTCGCACCCTGTCCGCCGTACTGACCTGCAAGGTCTGCGATAAGGCATTCAATTCTCTGGGTGATCTCAGCAATCATATGGCCAAGAATAATCATTATGCTGAACCGCTTTTGCAGTCGGCTGGGGCGCGTAAACGGCCAGCGCCCAAGAAACGAGAGAAATCTCTGCCAGTGCGTAAGCTGCTCGAGATGAAGGCACAGCCGGAGGAGCAGCAGCAACAACATCTAGAGAAGTCACCTTCGAGTAAACCAGAGAAGAACGAAGCGGCTTTATTTGCCGAACGCATGCGTCAATATATAACAGGTGTTAAATCACCCGAAGAAATAGCCAAAGCTGCTCAACTTCTGGCCAAGAATAAGTCACCCGAGCTGGAGCAGAAGAATGGCGGAGTAGCAGCTGCTGGCACAGGTAAAGCTGCTGCCGGCTCCTCTTCAGTACTCAGTGCCATTGAGCAAATGTTTACCACCAGTTTTGATACACCACCCCGACATGCCAGTTTACCTGCAAGTAGTCCCTCGAATTCCTCCACCAAGAACACTTCCCCGGTGGCTAGCAGCATATTAAAGCGTTTGGGTATCGATGAGACGGTGGATTATAATAAGCCTCTGATTGATACAAGTGATCCTTACTATCAGCATTATCGCTATACAAGCAGCGAGCGCAGTGGCAGCGAATGTAGCGCTGAGGCAAGGCCACGCCTTGAGGCACCAACGCCCGAGAAGCAACAAGTGGGCGTGCCACCAGCACAACAGGAGCAGCAAGTTCCAATCAAACAGGAGCCTGAAATAGACATTAAATCGGAGTTGTGCGACGAGCCGCAAGATGTTTCAGTTCCTGCAATAGTTTCACCCAAAACCGAATTGGAAACTCCTCTCATAAATGGCAGCTATAATAATAACAATAGCAACACCACCAACAACAACAACGGCAGCTCACCTAAATCCTCATCAGCTGCAGCCAGTCCACAATCAACACGCTTGCCACCACGCAGTCCCGCGGATAGTCAACGGTCCGGAACACCCAAATCTCCAGCATCCAGTCACAAATCGTACGATGGCAGTGATACCAAGAAATATCCCAGTGATTCCCTCAATGCGCTCTCCTCAATGTTTGATTCGTTAGGCAGCAGCAGCGGGGCAGGCGGAGGAGGCGCTGGCAGTGCTGCACAAACACGCGCCAAACTTGCAGCAGCAGCGGCAGCGGCAGCTGGAGATTCATCCGGACCAGAGAACTTGAGTGCAAGTAATTCTCTTGCTGCACTGCGTCAATTCTGCGTGAAGAAAGAGAAGACGGCCTAAGCAGCTAAAAAACAGCGAGTGGGCAACGCCGCAAAGAATTGCCACCGAATATTTTTCGTTGTTTCGATAAACAAAAATCGATTTTTATCAACCTTTTTGTTTGCCACGCTTTGGCACGCCCCACATACAACGCCCATCAACTACTTTACGTAGGTGTACGTGTGGCGGGGGCATTAGGTCAAAGGCGACTCACTTTATTTTGTGCTTGACAAAAATTAACGAGAAACTAAAGCACAAAATATACAAATACCATCATATGATGATGAGATCACAGCATACATCCATCCATATATGAACGAAGATGAGCGTTCGAATCGATAGTTCGACGTCAAGGCAGCTTTTGGGGATTGCAAATGTTGGAAACACACAAACCCTGCCGCCCAACTGCGCGCCACGCCCACAAAATACTTCAGCAATGGACAACTGTGCCGACTTTTTCAAGGTAATTATCAATCAAATCTATTTTTATCAATATTATTTTCCTGTTGTATGCTTGCATAAATTATATTCCATCACAAAAATATTCCTACTTTAGTTTCGCATATCAACTAATTTATTTCTCATTATCTTTTGCTTACAGGATCGATCTACCTCTTGATGTCTCGTGACATTCTTGAAAGACTTTGGCATCTGTTGAGCTGATTTGGGCGTTTCTCCTTACCCATTTTGGGCCAATTGCGTTTACACAAGCCCATAAAAAAATTGTATTAAAAATTATAAAGAAACTAGTAAAAACTAAAAAAGAAAAGAAAAGAAAAGAAAAAAAAGAAAACAATAAGAAAAAAGCCCTTCTCAGGGCTACCAAATGCCTGGGCAAAGAGAATGAAATTTGGAAAATGAATCATTGTGATCAAAATAAACCGACTTTTATTGAATTTATAAAAAAAAAGCCCAAATGCATTTTTTCTTTATGGTGGGAATACTTTATAAAAATAGAAATAATGAATGAATGTGGTTTTTATGGCGTAGGAACATCCCTCATCCCTGAGTTGCTTAGGAAATGTTTCAACCCCCATCTTTCAAACATCCATCACTCAATTTCGAGAGAAAATCATTTACAAAATGGTAGGACACAAAAAATCGTAACAAAAGTCCTTTGACTTTGCGCAAAATAATGTTTGAAAAGTTCTCTAATATATGTAGATTCTTCCCAGATCTTAAAATTTATATTCCAATACCATCAGATTTTAATCAAATATTATTCGTTTTCAAATGAAAAAACACGACAGCTTTAAGTTAAGGTTTTTTATTTACAGCTTCCTGAGCCTTTTTCTTCTCTATCAGGGCTAACTTTTTGCCGGCTAATAAAGAAGTGAGAACATCACTTAAATCCGGTATTTCATTGGTTATTTGAGGGAATTGTATGTTCTCAATTTCACGCTTGGTTTCCGGATCGGTAATGAGTCTGGTCAACATGAGCATCATCAATAGCGGCACAACCATCAACAGCATCATCGGACTAAGCAAATAGTCGAATATAGACCACTGTTCTCGTAACCAGAAGTACCTTCGGCGCCAAAGGGGCTTAAGCTCAAGTGGATAAGGTAACTTCACAACTTCCGATGGCTTAATGTGGCTCAATTGGCGAGCACGAATCTTGCCACTCCGGGCAATCTCCACACGAATAGGATGGAAATAAACGTCTGGGTGATGGACGTACAGCACATAACTGCCAGATGGCATTCCACTTATCACAAACTTGCCATCCTTACGCACAAATCCTTCATATTCGCCATCGTCAATCGATAACTTGATATCCGCTGGCCATTGGGCACCAACTGTTAGCTCCGGCACAGGGGTTAGAATTAGTCCCTCTATGGTGTAAGTTGTTTTGCTATCAGGAGAATCAGTTTCGGTATTTGACTCCTTGAAACGCTTCTCCGAAAGCAAAAGTTGTGGAAATGAACAAAGTCCAAGAAATATTATGAATTTTAAAGAATTGAACATTTTTCGATACGATTTCGGCAGCTAACTTCTCTGACTAAGTGGAGAAAGAAATGTGATACTGAAAACAAATGAGCAGAATTTTTTTTTGTCAATAAATATTAAAAGAATTTTGGCCTACTAGATCAATATTGCTTTGAATACTTTATAGAACTTAATTCATTAAATCATTTTCTCGCTACTTTAAAAATAGTTTTAAATTCGTATTAATGCCGTCGGCAATTGCAGTTAAACTAGTTTGGCTTCATTTAGCCTTCATTCCCATTAAGAGCGTATTTTTTGTCCAGCATGAGTTGTTGCTTCCTGGATGATGTGAATGACTCATTTGAGTGAAGAGACACACCCACCACCATTCAATTACCAGAGCTCGTGACCAATGTGACTTTTTTCTTTACTCCATTTGCCGATCGTTGCAACCGCGCACATACATGTGAAGCAGCAACTTGTAGCTACTTGAATCTTTTCGTGCTGGCACTTAAATTGGCAGCCAAAGTAGCTGCCACAAAATTTGCACTCGCTCTGTGTGCGGAACGTTCTGTTTTATGTGGCTGCATGCAACTGCGTTGTCGCTTCTGTATGCCACAGCAGCCGCAATAATCCTACCGAAAATTGCCACAACGCGCTCAACACGATTATGCGATAATTTCGATATGCCAACTTGCAACTTGCAACATGTGCAATAATTTTTCCATTTATGCTTTTGCGCTGGGTATATTATTGTTGATTATGAAGGCAACTTATTAACTACAAAATATATAGAATAAAATAGTTTCAGTTGTATAAAATGATCAAGAAAATTAAAATCCTTTATAAAATGATGAAAACTTTTTTATAATATTGATAAACATCTATTATTTTGCTCATCTCTAAAAGGGTATTTAAGATTCTATACATTTACTCTAAGAAAATCGCTTGCAAGTAGCGCTGTGATTTCAACAAGTGCACTTCGGCGTTTTGCGCCTGCGCAAAAGATTTTCCAATAATTTTGCGCTGATTATTTGGCTGCCGATTCGCATTGAACCACAGACTGGAGAAGAAGCAGCTGGGCGCGATTGCCCAGCCTGAACCTCATCTGCAGCCTAAGTTCCAGTCTCTCAACCTCATCCTCATCCTCATTCCCATCATCATCATCGTCGTCGTCGTCGTCGTCATCGTTGTGTCGTCATTATGGCAATTTCGTGGCCGTCGTTTGATTTAGCGCCATTGAAGCCCAGCCACAGTGGTTGTTGCCTCTGCTTGTGGTGCACACTACTGTAGTTGTTACTGTAGTTTGTGTTGTTGTTGGTACTTGTTTGTATTTAAATTTTGTTGTTGCTTTTTGTTGCTGCCATTAAACTGAGTTGTTGGCTGCGCACAATTGACAGCCAAGGCGCATAAAAATTTAAATTATGGCTCCTTCTTCTTCGTCTTTTGCATGCAGCTCAGCCATTTGGTAAATCTATGTGCTACCTATTTGCTGAATGGCAGCCCCGAACTGCAACTGCAACTGCAATTCAATGTATCTTTTGGCATTTGCCCGCACTTAACTCCGATGTAGATTAAGTTGCTGCGATTTCAGCACAAGTCATCGATTGTTGAGCCGTTGATCGTTGATGGGCTTCAAATGTTAGCGACATGATTTGCCATTTACCAAAAAAGATTGACTTAAATCTGTATACAAATAAGATACAAGATACAACTGCTGGGAGAGAAATTATATTCTAAGCCGCATAAGTTAATCGCTTAAGGATTATTTATTTAAATCTATTTTATTGTTTAGATTAACATACAATGTATAACAAACAAAAAGTTGATCAATATATATTTTATTTAATTATGTCGTAGATTAATGAATTTATCAGAATTTAAAAATACTGTTTACACAAAATTTCAAATATTTCAAGCAATATTCTCTTTGTTATAATGATGAATATTTCAATGTGAAGTTTAGTCTATTGAGAACGTAAAATGTATTAACATATCTGTTGTACAACCTGTTCGACTTGTTTTTGTTAACAAACTAAAGTTGTCAACGGAGCTGCCAGTTTTTGACGAGCAACAATGCTGATTTCACGGGTAAAATAAAACGTTTTACTTTGTTTACCGAATATGGTAAACTCACACAGATAGCTGGTTTTAAAACGTTTAAGCCACAATTAAAAGTATTGATTAAATGCAAATACAAATAAAGGAGAATAAAAAAAAACTATGTTTCTGTGTTTTTAATTCCCTGAGATACGGTCAAGGGATTCCATGTTCTATGAAATGAGTATTCAGGGAATACCAAAATGTGTTAAGATATGCAGGAGATGTCAGCAGAAAACATGAAATGAAACTGATGCTAAGGCCAAATGGATTTGGCTACTCGTTTGGGGCACAATAATTTCAAGAATTGACACAAACTAAATAAATCACTCAGGTGGACCCGAAAAAACAAAACAAGAAGAAAAATGTTGAGAGGGACAAGGACAAGGACAAGCGAGAGAGAGAGAGAGCCTGGCGAATAAATACGAAAACGAGGGAATCGTGCAATACTTGTTGGCTGTCAGGATCGGTAACGTTTTGCGGTAAGTTACTCAGATACAAGGGCTGCTAACCCTGGAACCCGAAGCTGAACACACAAGCCACAAATGACCCATTGTTTTTGGTATTTGGTTCCTAAACAATCGACTGCGATTTAAGAGTAAGAAAACAACAAAAAGTAAAAACAAAGGACCTGAGCCAAGATCAGCGCCTACAAGTCAGGAGACAATCGATCGTTGTGGCGACATGCGACGAGGTTGCAGATCTGTCGCTTCGACAAATATCGCGCATGAATATTTAAAAGTTCTTAAGCCAAGAAACAAAAGGTTTCAGTTTTGAGCTGAATATTTATGGCTGTCAGTTGGAATCTTTCAATGGAATTGCAAAGCAAATCATTTCACGTTTATAAGTTATGATCTGATCACATAGAACATAACATTCACTACATCTCCAAAGAAAAACTTGAATGTTCTTCAACTGATAGGAAATGTAAGTTGTAAATCCAAATGCTTATCTCTTACATTGCTATTAAACGATTTAGTTGCAATCGTTCAAATTGTTAACATTGTGTTTTCGCACTTAGCACAAGACGTTTATATGGCAGCGATAGGGATTGAAAACTCTGAGTCATGTGAAAAGCAAAAATAGATTTAAAAGGTTTTAGCTGAGGAAAATACACTGAAAATATGTACTTTGCTTTTGTTTCTTGTTTGAAGGGCATTTAAGTGGCAGTCATTTGGCAATCATTATTTGGATTTACAATCATTCAATCGAACTAATAAGCTTCACAAACATAAATTCTTCATTGGACTATCAATATGTTTTGATTGATTTATAAGGTTTAAATCGTTACTGATCATAATTCTTAGTGATTAATTCTCATTGCAGCAGATTAGATTAAAATTGTTTATGGATTCGACACAGTTGAATGCTACTTCGCTTAACTGATATCAAAGAAATATGTTTTATTGTTGCATTGGAAAAGGTTAGTTCTAGCACGTGTCAAATTTGATAAATGAACAAAGTAAAATAAGTTTATAAAATTAAATAAAAAAAAAATTAATTAAAACTAATAAATATACATAAATATTTTACTCATATTCTTATTTTAGGCATACTGCAACAATGCCTATTTATTTCTTAGTACAATTTTAAGTTCCCATCAGCTTACATTAAGAATTAAGAGTCATACCCCATTGTGGCAAGGCCGTGCACCTCTTCTGCTCCTGAATGCACTTTAACCAAATTCTCTTCATGTCGCTACATATTCTAATAAGCGCAGAAAATATCTTCTAATTAAAAGAAATTGCTTAACATCCCCGGCTGGATAGCTTAGCAATTTTGCAGCTCCGTTGTTGTTGTTGGTGTGCATCCAATGAATCAGCCAGAGACTCCAGATATGGCTGCAGCAGCGTTGACGACGGACGACAACGATGATGATGGTGATGAGGAAGGCAACTATAAGATGAAGATGGAGCGAAGGAAGAGAAGAGTGGTGGATGGAAGGCTGTTGGCAATGTGTGTGAGTGCGCGCGCATTTAAAACAAGTTCAAGATGCAAACAATGGATCATTATCCAGATACAGAAAGCAGCAGAAGAGCGCAACAGATACAATCGAGCGCAATCGCCAGCAGTCGCCAGCCAGAAAAGCCAGCCATCCAGCTAGCCTCTGAGCATTCCCATAGGTTACACGAGATGCCTGTCTCAAGCGAGTCCAGCAAAGAAGCAGCAGCTTGAAGAGGGCGGAAGGGGGCAGAGGAGTTCATTGGATCGTAGCTTCGATGGCTCTTGTTGTTTATTGATTACACGCTTTTTGGGGAATGCAATGCAATGCATTGGCAATGGTGGGCAGGGACTTGAGACTTGGGATCTGAAGTTGGTGCTGATGCTGGGGACCCAGTTGCCATAATGGTGCGGATGCCAACGGCTGCAACATGCGCCTGTCATGCGATCGCCGCCAGAACATAACATCCATTACAGCAGATCGAGCCGACGAGCAGACGACGACGAGCAGACGGCGACGGCGACGGCGACGACGATGGAGAAACGATGGCGAATGCGACGCTTACGATTGTCGATGCGATTGGGGACAGAGTAGCTAAGTTTTGCTGTAGCTGAAGCTGGCGAGTTGGGCGCAATATGAAATTCAATGCCACATTTGCAGCATGAACTAGAAAATAAGCAAATAAAAAAAAATAACTTCTACGACAAAGGCGACGAAGATTATGCTCTTCAATCTAATTTTTCAAAGTCTAAAGTAGAAAATTGTTCAAATGAAATGTTCAAAAAAGTTTAAATAACATTAAAAATTACATGTATTACTTAATAACAATTCTAGACTAGTAGTAAATTATTTCTTAGCTTAGAGTTTAAAGTCTAAACTAGCAAGTGGCTTGAAAAATCTAAAGAGCCCTTCAACTTTATGGGTCTCTTTTGTAAGAGTAAACAAGCTGAATAAAAAAGTTCTCTGGGATGCTTTGAGCCTCCTGTGCATTTAAATACAAAATATCAAAATTAGCATTTGTAACAATGGCGAATTGGCCAGAAAATAATGGAACTGACCTGGCATAACCAGCCAACGATCTTGGCCACGGCATCTACGGCTAGCCTCGTAAATCAGACATGAGGAGCCACAGCCAGAGCCAACTAGCCAATGTGGTTAGGAGCAAGGAGCAAGGGGTGAGGAGCAGTTGGGTTTGGGGTTGATGCTTTTGGCGGGTGGTGGCTGCCACGACAATTGCACCAAATTCTACACACTGGCAATGGTCAATGTGTGATGTCGTCTGTGACGACAACAACGACGACAACGATGGCGACAACATTTACAACGGGAGCAGGCTACAGGTCGTTCAACAACCAGGACGACTACAACAACCGCTCGCGATTGGCACAAAAAGTGGTGCTGCAAGAGGCCAATCGGCCGTGACTACAACGACAGCAGAACGCAGACAGCAGCAACAATATCTGCAACATAGCGCATGTATTTGTAGTATATCACATTGCAGGCTTATGCTACTTCCACGCCATATTTGTATCTCAACTTAAGCGACCTGACTTAACTTGTTGTTGTGATTGGCAAAAGTCAAGATCCTTTTGTGGTAAGGGGAGGAAGATTATGGTGGCAGATGTTGGATTCAATGCTATCGATTGACTTTGTTGATCTTGTTTAGTTTTAGATAAAAGCATTAAACAAATGCACTTAGAAATTAGAGAACTATCGATTTCAAAGTCCAAAGATTTTTAATAAAACTCCTCTAAAATACTCGAGATCTTAAGAAAATGTCGTGTTTTTTTTTAATATTAGTTCTTCACATCGATTAACAAATAACTGCAACTCCTTTTTTACAACTCTTTTCACTGTAAGTTCAAATTAAACAGTTCGTGATGATTGAACAAAAAATGTGAATGGCTTTTACTCGATATTCAATCGAGCGTATCAATTTTATTGTTGCTTGCGATCTTGTTTGTTGTTTCTTTAGCTAGCTGCCATGTGACAATCTTACAACGTTTCGTTGAGTATCGAAATCGAGTAACAAGTATCTGTAAGGCAAAAAGTATCTACAACATTGCACAGCTAATCTAAATGGGATTGATAAGCGCTGGAATTTGTGGAAAATTAGCGATTTTCTTGTTGTAGATGTTATTTCCTCGATGAGAGAGTGGAGTGGAGTGAGGTATAGAAAGCGTTGCAGAAAAAAAATTAAGTAGCGCTAAGAAATTAACCCGCAGGTCCTTTTTGCTGCGAAAAACGATAAAAGCGATCTCATAAACAAAGCCAATTTGGAAGCGGGCAATGGCCATGCCCCTTTGGGCAGATAGAGAGAGAGGAAGAGAGATTCCAACAACAACAACAACAACAATCTACGCTCGAGTCCACACAAACAGAGAGCACACAGAAGCAGCTACTTTAAATGAACAATTTTATTTTTATCCCGCAAACAAATCTTGCCAAACGAATGTTTTACAATTGGCCATCGAGGCCGCAGTTTTGCAGTCGGTGCAAGTCCAGCCAGCTACTCCTTCTCCTCTGCTACTTGGAGACGAAGCGTATTTAAGCAACATTATTGCTAAATCGTGACCATAGTTCCATGAAACTGATATGGACCAGCCGTTGTGCCATAGTCTTCAACTCCAAAGCCTCAGCTGCAATGCCACGCCCCACCCCTGCAACTACCTAGCAACCCACCCTCTGTAGCGGGCAAAAAGCGCTTGAAGTGGCGCTGTATACGACTCTAAACTCACCCCCCACGCCCCCCACCATCACCGATCAACCTCTTGCTTATATTTGTGCGCCGTTTGTTTGCCATACAAATTAAATTAAGTGCAAAATATTGCAGCGCCGCCTGCCCGTTGGGCATCAAGCTCACATCATAACGGTGCCCCCATGCAACAACTGACACATGCAACAGTCCAACACAGCGACAACAAAAACAACAAAGCCCAACAACCCCTGCTCCATCTCCATCTACATTTCGGCATTTTCTTTCTACCCGGCGACTCCATCTTCACAATTTCATTCCATTTGCTTCTGGGCGCTGTTGCACAGTTGCAGTTGCAGTGGCAGTTGCTGACTCCAAGTCCAAGTTGAAGTTGTAGTCGGGAGTCGCATATGCTTAGCTTGAAATCGATCGATCGTAAATTGCCGACTTACGACCATCTCTGACTGCATTTATAGATTTTGTTTTCTCCTTCTTTCCCTTCTTACGGCTAAGCCATCGCTTTGGCTTCTGTTGTTGTTTTTTCTTCTTGTTTTTCTATTTTCTCTGCGGTCTTTTGTTTACTTTTTCAAGTCAAAGCGCAGCTGGTCTTAGATTTGCTATTGGCCAGCTTCACCAGCAATGTTCATAAAATTTGAAAGGAAAGTCGAATTTACACAAAATAATCAAAAGGTTCCTGCATAAAGCTTAAGTGTTTGTGTTAACAATATTGAATCTAAAATCTATATATACAAAATAATCGATTGCATTCTATCAACATTTGTCAAATATTGTCTTGATCTATCTTTATCAAAAATCAAAATTCAGCGTCTCGAAATGTACTCAAAAATATCTCATTGTAAAACGTTAAACCTTTTGAATTCACCCCTTAGAGAAAATTATCTTCCGCCTGAATTTCCTACTGAACGTATGTTCCCATAACCTAAGCAAAGCTCGACAAAAAAAACCATTCTAAAAGTTTATAAGGTAAGTTCGGGCGAGGACAAATTGAAAAGAAAGCCACACACTTCCTTTTTCCGGCGACAGCGGTCGAGAGTCAAAAGGTTGCCAATAGCAAATACTAAACTCAAAGCCAAATCCAAATCCAAACCAAATCCATGTGTGAGGCAGTTTTTCCGTTTCGTGTGTGTGGAATGGCAGCGGGAGGCAGTTTAAGAACGGAACCAAAGCCGAGAGCCAAATAAAAAAAGAAGAAAGACTGTGACCAGGCAGGCAGGCAGGCAGTCAGGCAGTCAGCAAGAAATACCCGAATTTTTCGTCTATTTCGATGGCAATAATTCAAAAAATGAAGACGGCTCGATAGTCATAAATCTGTCAAAAATCCATTTCTTCCATTTACCAACAGCTTGGCATGGCGTTTCCTTTCTTCACAGCGCCGCCACTCAATTGTGTGTGTTGCTGTGTTTCTGTCCGTGTGTGTGTGTGAGTCTTTCGTATCTTTCAGATACATGAACTGGCACTTCAAAAAAAAAAAAAAATAAAGAAGAGAGAAATGAAATACTGTGTCAGGAGCTGGAGCAAAAGGCAGGCGTCGCCAACGCCGTCTTTACTTAGACACATTTCACTGGCTTTTGGGTTTCTCGGTTTCAGTGTGCAGAGAGTTTATTTTTTCAGAGTTTTTCGGATATGTTTGTGGCATTGCCATTGCCATTGCCACTGGCTCAAGATGCACTCGATGGCAGCAACCAGCCACACACATACACACCAAAAGACGGCGACAACAGCAACATCCCCAGCCTCATTGTTTGGCAGTTTTTAGTTCTTCTCTGTTGTTGCTGTTGTTGTTTGCTTTTCAATTCAGCCATTGAATGCAGGCAGCGTAACTAAAACGAAAGTGAAGCAAAGTGTCTGTAAGATGCTCGTTTGCGCACTTCAACTGAGCTGTGGCAACCTTCTCTCCCAATCCCCTCCGCCTCCCACTCTTCTCTTTACTCCATTCGCACCCAATGCAACCCGCACAAAGTCCAAAATAAGAAAAGAACTGAAAAGAAGAGATATATAGATGATGGAAAGCAGCCATCGCACCATATTTCAGTCAATTAGAACTGTCATAATTCATTCTTCGGAGTTATTTAGTTGCGTTCGTTCATTCGTTTCCCTCTCCCCCATTCACATTTATCTCTCTCTCTCTCTCTATCTCTTTCTTTGTATAGAAACCCCCTTGGCAACCAGAGCCAGAGAGTATTTTTTTTCTTTTCTTTCTATATATCGAATAATTTATGGTTTCGCTTATGATAAGTTCCAGAAAATTAAACAATTTTTCCAACATTTTCAATTTTGAGCAACAAAATTTTGTAAATAGCTGCACACACACACACATAGGATGGTGTTTGTGTATCGTTAAATTTTGAATTATATAATTTGTTGCCTCAAATATGGCCGAAAGTGTTTGTTACATAATTAAAACATGAATAATCAACATATTTTCTACGATATTCATCGCAAATTGAGCAATGAAAATTCTTCAAATCGGGTGTATGATAATATCTATGAGACAAGCTAATATAATGTTGACAATAAAAGAATTTGATTAACTTTTCAAGACTTTTTCTTGAACTAAAGTTTCTTTATGTGTATATTTCCAAAAACCCTTTCTTTGTGTCACGAGCTAAGTTTCTATTATCAACTATTTGAAAAAAACAATTTAGGTTAATTAAGCACTTAAACACTTAAAAGCGCCAAACATCCCAAAAGCTAAAATGCCAAATGCTCTTTTGAAGTTTTGCTAATTGAGAGAAGAGGAGAGAATTATGTGTTTTTTTGCTATTTGAACCGTTAAGCGCTATGTGCGGCCATCAAAAGTGCACTGCCAATTGTGTCGACCGATAATAAACCACGCCCACAAATTTCGCCTAAAACATACGATTTTCACTTAAGTACACTTAACATAAATTAACTCGAAATCATTACATTTCTTTTAAAAATAATTTCAAAATTGCATTTACAGCTGCAGCAGCAGCAGCAGCAGTGAATAGAGGGGAAAGTGGTGGGAGGGAGGTATTGCTGGTGCTGGGTCCAGAAGTGGTAATTGCCATTAACGCGAAATAATTTTTGAAATGGCAATAAGAACGACAATTTCCAACACGCATGCCACACGTCCATGACACAAATTGCAGGACAATCATCAGAAAAACCCAATGCGACAGCGACAATTGTGAAGTACCAGAACCACCCCCTCTCTTCGCCACCTACCAACAGCATTAGCGCATAAAATGCACAGCATAAAGGACTAAAAGGATACGCAGCAGGAGGAGAGCGAGACTAAAATCCACTCAAATGAATTTGTATTTGTGTATTTTTGTTCTATAGTTGTTGTATTTGTTTTAGGAATAATTTTCGCTCAACGCGGCAATCAAAATTGTTGACCAAATGGCGTTGTGGGTGCTGTTAGAGTTGTGGCGCTGTCAGTGGGTGGGTTGTGTGTGGGTGGAACTGGTGGTGCAATGGATTTTTATGTGGTAATCAACATTGGATTGTGTCGGATGTTTTGAGTGGTGATATGTGTGGTTGCAGTGTCGATATGGCCATCGCATCGCCAGGGTCTCATTCAACATGACCTCTCCCTCTCCACCACTCCCACCTCTTGCCACTTATCCTGGTTATTTTGCGTGGCTTTTGCAATTTTAGTGCAAAAATTTTACGAAATGTTTTTCAACGCCTCTTAATTGGCGGCATCAATTTTGTTCAATCCAACGAGATAGAATAAGTGAGAGAATGAGAGAGCGAGTGCTGTTTGTTGCATATGGTTTTTGAGCTTATGACAAAGTTGTAATACGCTCTGAAATTGGCTTAATATGGACTATAATGTTGCTGACATTTTAAATAAATGAGTAAACAAACACTTATTAGCGTTTCGGTCGGAGTTCTATACACTGATTTGAAAGTATTTAACACTGGATAAGGCTTTAGTTTTTAATGAAAGAATGCTTTTGAGAGGTTTAACCTAAAAAATATACTTACTTACTAGAAATAACAGATACTTTCGATTATTCCAAGTTTTATTGTTAAAAAAGGATTGTTAAATTTCTAAAATAAACACAAGAATGTTTTTATTAGCACCAAAATAGTTAGTGCCGTAGGGCGAATGAAAGCAATGGGATCTTCTACTATGTGAAGGGGAAGTGCAACGCCGTGGCGTTTGAATGAAGCGTACGGATTTTAGAGATTGGCTGACACTGAGATGAAGCTGCAATGTCGGACGCTTGAAAGTTTAGAGCTGGCGGCGGCTGTGGCAAGCGATGTGCAATGCCACAACAAAAAAAAAGATAAAGGGGCGGGGTGGCATTTGGCAGACAAGCAGCAGCAGCAGCAACAATGGCAACAGCGATGAGGAAAAAAATATATCGAAACAGCAACGATAACAACGACAGCAACAACAACAACAATTGAAAGAAGTAGAAGAAGAAGGCAGCGCGACTAGCAAAAGCTCAAGTGGCAGCAGAGCAAGAAGAAGAATCACAAGCAACCAACGAATCAACAGCAGCAGCAGCAGGAACAATGAGAGACGACAACGACAACAACGATGACGATGACGTTGAGCAGGAGGAGTAAATAGCAGCGGCAGCAGCAGCAGCAGCAGAAGACGAAAAAGTCAACGAAACGAGACAACGACAACAACTTCATGTGTATGGATTTTTTGTTTCCCAACTGCGTCTTCTTCTTTGTTCGCTGCTAGCTGCTGTTATTGTTGTTGTGCACAACATTTTTTGATGGACAGAACAATGAGAAAAGGGGTGGAAACGGCAACCAGCTCACAGCACTAATACAAACGCACCAATATCTATGCATGCGTGTGTGTGTGTGTGAGTCGATTTGCATTTTACGAGCACTGAGCAATACGGCAACAGCAAAACAGAATCGACAAAAATGTCGACTGAGGGCAACATAAAAATTGATGGATTCTTCTTCAATGCATCCACCACACACTAACAACAACAACAACAACAACAGCAGCAGCGGGACCAGCAACAACAATATGGGAATGCTACCCAATAAGTCCAAGCAGAGGTGGAGTGCAGTTTTGTTTTTTTTTCAATTCGTTTAGCTGCTGGCACAGCATGGTTCATAATAATAGAAGCACTTATGAAATGCTTCATTTAAATATTCATTTATTTGATGAAAATAATATTCTGATGTTGGTATAAGCTGAAAATAACATTCATTTAGTTACTAACACTTCATTAAGTATTTTTATAAGTAATGTAAGACAACGAACCCAGTAAATTTCTACTTTCCCATAACTAGAACAATCATTCCCCACACAATTAAAGTGACAGGCTTGCAGGTGCATCTATTGAATTGACGTTAATTGTTTGGTGAACATCATCTCCCTGGATGATGATGCTTCTTCTTTTGCTTTTTCAGCTTACTTTGCGCTCGTGTGTATTGGTGTTTCTCTCTCCGCATGTGTGTGTGAGTTTTGTTCAAGCGCATTGAGCTGTCAACTTCATGTCTCAGCAACATTTCGTTTTCGTTTGTCTTGCTGCTGTTGTTGTTGCTGTTGCTGCTGGCTGCTGCTTGGCTTTGTTGGTGATGGAATCTGGCAATGCGAAGCAGCAGCAGTAGCAGAAGCATCAGTAAGAGGAAGCCAGCAGAGCGAATACTGATGTTGGCTGCTAGTCAACTACCAATCAGGTCGGTTGCCGTATTGCTGCTGCCCCTTTGCCAAAGGATTTCACGTGCACAACACACACACACATACTCACACAAATACAAAATGGCAGACGTCTTGCTCAAGTGCCCGGGCTGCAACCTGTATCTGTTTCTGCATTTTTATCTGTCTCTGTCTCTGTCTCTGACTCTGTCTCTCTCACTCTCAGTTACACATCGCATCGCCTAATTGAGTCACTTGAATATGCAATTTTTCAAATGCTGCACTTGGCCCTGCTGCTAATGAAAAATCGACCACATCACAACATCGTTAAGAGCAGCTGAGGCAGGGGTTGGAGGCAGGTCTCAACTGAGAAGCCGGGTCATGATATGATTTAATTAGGAGTTTCCACGCGCAATTAATCTTGGGCCTTTTAAGGCAGGCAATCCACCAAATGCAGCACTTCAAATGAAGATGCAAAGAACATGAAATTCAATGTGCACACGAGCAAGGGAATCGTGAAGAATCAAGAAAAAGTAAAGCTTATAAAGTTTTTATGATATGAAGATTTTTAAAAAGAGTATTTTTATAATAATAGATTTATGTTCCTTGTTTTCATAAATATTACAAGGCTAAAGAAGTTTTTCTAGGCAGTTTGTAATGGAAAAAAACTTTAATAAAAACTGTCCACAAAATTTCATGAAAACAACATTCTGAATATTAATGTTTTCACGTTTCTAAAATAATGTAGAATATTCAAAATAATTTTTCTAAAAAATTTAAGAATATTCTTCTTAAGGCTTACTGCTTTATTATTATTTATTCTAACATATGTTTTTGTATCTAGGAATCGTATATAGATCAAACTCTATATCATCATTTTTTAAACAAATAATTTGTTATAGTTATTTAAACAATTTTCCTGAAACTTTTCATAATATCGCGCCGCATAAACGCAAAACGATTGATGCAAACGCCTACAATTTTTATACCTGTTTCTGCTTCATTGAGTGTGGCACTCAACCAAAATTTTCACTTTGTTCGCTCTGTCTCGCTTTTGCTCACGTTCTTTCAGTCCCTACTAGCTAGCATCTGACATTTCAATTATATGAAGGAGAAAATGAAAACGAGCAACACTAACACATGTTCGACCTTTCCTACGTCTTTCACTGTGACGTAGACGTCGGAGACGTTGTGAGATTAATGCGCCAATTGTTGCCTTCATCATTTCCCATTTTCATTTCCCCCCATCTCAAAACTCCACCGTCGTCTGCCCGCCCGCGCCGTTCAGAGTCCGATAATAATGCAATTACGATTTGAAAAATTATGTCTGACAGTTTTGAATTTGTCATGGTATTTATCAAAGTCATCTCAGCTGCAGCCGCAGCCACAGCCGGCGCAGGAACCTGGAGCTGAATCTGTAGTCGGTAGGTGCCTCCATATGTTGCCAGCCATTGGAAGTAAAAAATTAACATGTCACTTTCATCGCAGGTAAATCAGTTTTTCTTGTATGGCTAAAGGATTTTATCCATGTGCATCGTTGTTGGTTTCGTCTCCATCTTCAAGGTTAAATCTTTATTTTTTTTTATATCAATGCTACAAAAGACTTATTAATAGCTCTATTAATTCAGCGATAAGAGCAACATCTTTTTCAGAACACAACTTGCTGTTCTTCAACAGCTTTAATTCAGTTGTATAAAGGATTGCAAGAAATGAATGAAGACAACGATGAAGCGGGCGATTTGTTAAACTTAAGAACTTGATGTTAACCCCTTTGTCCTGATAAGTATAGAACTGTAACTGGTTAGGGCTTATGCCTGAAAGAAGAGATGAAAAACTTTTTTAAAAATTTAGCGAGTCATATTTCTGAAAATGTGTAAAACAAAAGAAAACCTTGGTAAATAATAGTTGGGCAAAACTGAACAAATTCTTCAAAGCAAGATCCATATTATAATTAGTTTGAAACAACAAACAAGAACATTCAATGTTGCAAGCACACTTTAGGGTAAGGTTCAAATGGTTTCCCTCACAAGCAAAACCTTTTCCTCAGCTCCACTTCGCTTCGTGGCTCATTTAACATCGCTAATCCTTAGCATAAATATGTTTTGTAAATTTTGCCTTCAAATACAAACATATGCAATTAAAAAAATCAATTTTTCCATAATTTTAACCCTAACTCCCAGTTGAGTAATGCAAATGACAAGATGGAAAAACAAAGAAAGAAAAAAACCTACAATTTATTGACGTCATTTGAATGAATGTGAAATATGAATATTTTTCCAAATGCACAACAGCAATAATAACAAATAACAACAACAAAGCCCCACACAACGTGCAACATCATCTAAAAACCTGTGACGCAATAAAATAGAATTAATGGAACCGGAATTATGCGACTGATGTGACCTAAAGGCAGGAGGAGTGAGATGGTGAACTAAACCGGGTAACATAACCCGGGCGAAATATGTGTTTGTCCGTTATCATTGTCTACATGTGTGCGTGCGCATGTGTGTGTGTGTCTGTCTGTCTGCCGCATCTAATATTAATAAATATCTTCAATCTGCTGTCAGTGAGTGCAAAATAGTTATTGCGCGATATGCAATTAAAATATAGCTAAAAATGAAATGAGAAAAAAGCTACTAGCCGGTGGATGAGGAGGGTGGGAGGGGAGTAAAGGGGGAATTGGGCGGGAGTTAAGCGCAAATACCCCTGACAGGTAATAAAAGTAATTTATGCGTGCTAAGGGTTGTAAAAGCGACACAAGGACGCCAGGACCGATGGCAGGACAAATCGACTGGCAGCTCGTTTATGCTGAATGACGTTGACACCGACTGTGGCAGCAACCAGCAGCAGCAGCAGCAGCCCTGCTAGCAGCAAAGTTGGCAGCGCTATCCAAACACACACACACACATACACATTTCTATAATTCATATTCGCTATCAAAGATCACAAATCAAATTATTATGCCATGTGATGGCCACACACATATACAGAGTATTGGCAAAGGAGACAGTGATGCACGGGACAGCAACCACCCATAAAACGGCAAACGAGAAAAAAAAAGAGTATTGAAATAAATGGAATATATCTTCTTAATATGGAAGTTAATATGCTCTAATTTAACATGACATAAATAAGGATTAATAAATGAGAATTTACTTTAAATTAAACTTTTATTAGGTATTCAAATTAGTATTTAAATACTCTGGATAAGACAAATATTATTTTTTCCTAAACAATTTTGTTAATGCTTTTCAAAAACACTTAATAGAAAGACGTAATAGTAGTTATAAAGTTAATTGGATTTAATTTGAAATAATTCTAGCATTTTCTTATGTTTGAGTATTAAAATTAAGAACATTATATATTACTTCCGACCAGCATGTTCTTTAAAGAATATAACGTTGCACAAATCGGAAGTAAATAGTTCTTGAAGATCATCATTATTGCACAGAAAAATGAACTTTAAACAGCTTTTTTTTAAACACAAATAAGACTAATTTAAAAAAGTCATACTTTATTTGTATTATACACTTTCAATAAGCCGCAAGAGTCAACCAAAAAACCAGTGGGATTCCAGCTTGACAACTGCTTAATACCCTTCACAACTAAAGTCAGTGTGTGTCTGCTATGCCAAATGCTGCTCATTTGAACCCTGTACAGAGGGACTGGTTTGAGTTAAAAGCTGTGACAATTACAAGTAAGAGACAGGGGCAGAGCCAAGCACCCGTCAAGTTGCGATGTCTGGCAACGCGGCAAAGAATACAAACAGACACACGCACAGTAAAAGGATATTATTTTTATGATATCTGTGTCCAATCTCTTGATTTATTCGGCCGCACGAATCACAATTATTTTATTCAGCCCGACAGTCGACTGCCGAGCTGCCATTTTGTTTTGTTGGTCCTTTATTTTTGTGTTTTTTTTTTGCATTTAATTTCATACAATTGAGTGATTTATTCGTGTCACAAAATAAAAAAGAATTATGACTCGAATCCTTAACTCTGAAATAAGGGTCGTTTCTCTCTCTCGCTCTCTCTCTTTCGCATTTCGCAATTCGTTTTTCGTTTTTCGATGCTGCCTGACTGCCTGCCAGTCAAAGAACTTGCTCAACAGAACACCCAAAACGCTTTCGAATGGTGGTTGGAAATACAATTTTTGCTGCTGTTGTTGGTTTTTTCGTCGCTTCGGTGGCGAAAGTCATACTCAGCCCGCACATCCTGTGGCCCCACGTTCAAGCTTCGTGGGTTTTCGGGGTTCGTCTTGACTGACTGACTGACAAAGTGACAGACAGGCCGTCGTCGTCGTTGTTGTCGTTCTTTCTCGTACTCTTCGTCGTCATTTTCGTTGAGTCGTCGTCGGCCATGATGGAATGGAAATGCTGTCTCTATATTTGTGTGTGTGTGTGGGGGTTGGGATGGCTGTCCAATTTGATGGCTTCTCTTTCCCACTTGTGTGATTTGTAAAGAAAACTCTGTTAAGTGCTTGCTGTTTGTATGTATATGTATGTGTCTGTGTGACGGCAATTTTCCACAAGTTGATGCGGGTTTTTTTTTCATTAAAAAGTTTCTGCGTTAATTTTGACGAAAGAAAACGATTCTTGAACAAAGCTGTTATGGAACCGGTCAACTTGGGGGTTTTCGATTATCTACTTGATGGGAAATTTTGTTAGACAATTCATGCTATGGAAGTTAATAAAGTTTACTTATACTCTTCGCTCAAAAAATTAATTAGAATTAATAGTTTTTCATATCTTAAGTTTTATATGAAAAAAACTAGTTTAATATCTTCAAAACTTAATAATATTTCTTTAAAAAAATAACTTTTAATTTAGGTAACCATAAAACTTATGATTTTTCCATATCGCTTTTGTAATCTTCAATTCTACATATTTAATTAGAATTGAACATTTCTGTTTTTTGACTTCTTCAAAAGCGGCATCCAGCATTCAACTGATTAAAGACATGTAATTAAAAGTGGTCACCTCCGGGGAGTCGGCTGTCAGCAGTCAACTGGAAATACCAAAAATTATGACTAATAACTTAAAATAACAACAAATTAAAACAGCAGATGCGACGAGCATACAAAACACCACAGCATCCAAATAAATACTAGATGAAATTCTATGTGGGAATGGACAGGGCATTTACACAAATTTCAAAAGGCCGACGTCAAGGGAAAAAGTCTCATGGCCAGAAAACCATAAATTTGATAATTGACTTTCGAGACGTTCGGAGCTGAAAATGGAAAAACCATGGCTTACATAATCGAAGAAACGCATAAATCTCTATGGGCACCAAATAAAAAGAAAAACCAGTCACTCACTCTCGGTGTGGCAGGCGCAAAGGCGCGAGAATGAGACGGAAAGTAGCAACGGAAATGTGCGTCATAAAAATATTAAATATTTTAGAGAAAAAGAAAGATCAAAAATGCGTTTTTCTGGAGTGCGCGTTCTCAGATAAAAGGCGGCGGCGGTGACGGCGGTGGCCGTCGGATAGTTTTATTTTTTTGTCGTTCCAGTGCATTAGAGCTCGATGGCATTTCAATAGCCTGTCAAAGCCATAAATCTGATTAGCTAGCTCTCTCTATCTCTCTCTCTCTCTCTTCACCATCATCATTATCATCATAATAATTTTCATATTTCCACATGGCTCTGACTTTTAGCAGCTGCGCGCCTGCGCAAAAGTATCTGACGGCTACAGCGCGATCCGTTTTTCGTTCTGCCAAATTAGTCGACGAGTGTTTTTCTCTCGGTTTGTTTGTGATTTATGTTGTCCTTGTGTTAAACGCTGACTTTCGCTCCGTGTCCTTTTCAATAAATATTTCGTAAATTTGCCTAATTTACTGCAGCATTTTGTTGCTTGCCTGCTGCGGGCCATGCCACCCGTAGTCAAAAAGAAATGTCCCTATCACAGTCACTTTCATTCTTTCTTTCTGTCTGTCTTTCAATCTTATCTGTTGTCGCTCACGCACGAACTAAAGAAAATTATGAACTCCTTTTCCATTGTAAAATGTTCCATTTTCATTGGAAACTTCAAGCCATCATCCATCCGTTCGAGCGGTTCGCTTGTAAATCACTCAATTTTTGACATTTCCTTCTATTTTCACTACTATTACGTTTTTAAATTGCGTGACATTGTTTTATTGCCTGCCAGTGTTAGTCAAAGAACAAGAGAGAGAGAGAGTGAGCGAAGGGGAAAGAGCTAGTTAGCGATGCGGGGTGTGTGTGTGTGTGTGTGTGTCATGAAGAGGCCATTTCATTAGATGAAAAATAAGCACATATTCAACGCCATGTTGGATCATGTTGGAAACGTTTCCCGATCCCGATACGCTGGCTCCCAAACAAAAATTCACGTAGTAGTAGGCCACAAAACTACGCCGCTGGCACATCGAGGTGGATTTCTGCTGTCAAAAGTTGATTAGTTGCTTTTGATTTTGTTTTTGTTCAGCTCTTTTTCCCCCCACTGAAAATGTTGAATTCGTCTGCTTGCTCGCTAACAATTCCGCCCATCATAAATCTAAACGAAGGGGTTGCTTTTATGTGTGTGTGTGTGAGTGTGTTTGTGTGTGCGTGTGTGTGACGTGAAAAGTATGCCCCTATATAATATTTTATATTCTGTCATTTTAGCACTCCCCAAAACTAACTCAAAAGGGTTTTAGACTCACTTATCTCAACACCGGAGTATGTGAACGTCTAACAAAAAAGCTACAGCCAAAAGCTCAGCACTGACTAAGGAATTTGGATATTCTCTAGGTGATTTGGCATATATTATTATACATATTTAAATATTTATTATAGATTGACATAAGTGTTAAGGTTATGATTCAATCAAGTTTTGCTTGTAAGTTGATTTAACTCGTTTTCGTTTTGCTTTATTTTTGATTAGACAAAAAATGATGTTTTACCAAATCATAATTAAAATATTGAATAAACATTATTGAAACATCACTTGTTAGGCCTTTAACACATGTTCGAAAGCAATATTTATTAATAAATTATAAATTGAAACTTGTTTAGTGATGTTAAATCTTAAGCTTTTCAATCTTAAGCTCTGAATATATTAATCGTTTAGACCGAATACTTTTGTTCTTCTTTTAAGAACACTCAAAACGTTCTTTGTTAGAAAGTAAGTAAGAGAAGGGGCGACGTTTTAAAATTAATTTAAAACATAATGTTATAATCGCAAGTCAAAAAAATACTCTAAAGCTTCTATTGGCTGACTTGATCCAGATAGAAAATGCTTTTGTTATTTGTTAGACAAAATGATATGCAAATTTTATGCAGCTCAAATAAATGGATAGTTTAGACAATGTATTTATCGATAAACGCTAATCAGCAAGAGCTGGCAATTAACTAAAGCCAAAGAAAAGCCAAAGATGAAGACGAACAAGGGGAATGTAATGGAACCAACCACCCTTAAAAAACATTGGTTTGTCAGCTTATGCTCAATTTCCGTTTATTTGTATTTTGTTCGCTTTTCTGGATATCATTAAAATATAATTGCGACTATTTAATGCCATTCGAAGACAGTGCGGCGATTAATGACTAATGTCCAGTTGTTGTTGTTGTGTGGGTGGATATTGGTGGTTGGGTGGTGAATTGGTAACAGACGGTCAGCGGTGGGCGGAATGGGAGGAGTAGAAAAGAAACAAACTCGTGCCTGGGATTGATAGAATGATTTAATGTCGCCAATAAATGGACGACAAAACGAAACGTGCGACTCATTCGAAATGCACGGAACCCGCATGGATGCCAATGCGGCAACTAAACACACGAACACACACAAAGGCACAGAAACAACATTTAGTGGCAAGATGGCCGACCATTTGCGCTTGTTCATCGCATGCCCAAATGACATTTAATGTGTCAAATAAGGGTTACTCCCACCCCTCCAGAATGTATAAGAAGAAGCAGCTCTAACTCTCTAGCTCTAGCAATGACACTGCCATCATCATCCACTTTCTCGGCTCGGCTGGCAGCGTTTTATGTGAAATTGATATCCGTTCGAAAGGGCAGACATCATGAAATACACACACACACACACACGTTCGCGTTTTTGTATCTTTTACTTTTGGTATGCGTGTGCGTACATAAATCTGTCAGTTTGCTTTCTTTTTGTCACTGCGCCCTGTCAATTCACACAAAAATTATGATCCTGAAAAGTAGATTATCCTTGATTTATCGCCGCATCATTCGAAAGTTGAAAGCGAGCAATGAAATTGCGTATCATAAACACATACATACATACATACATAGGTATACGCACATGTATCTTTGTATCTTTTGTTGCCAGCATGTGTCGTCATTTTGGTTCTGTCTCTGAATTCCATCTACGCACATTCACTTTATTTGTTGACAAGTCTCTTTGCTCGACTCCCGTCTCCTGTCTCTTGTCTTTTACTCTCTCCTTTTTTGGGCCCATTGCTTCTTCTTCTGTTGCTTTTGCTGGTTTATTTATGTTCTTACCCTCCTCATATGGCTTTCAGTTGGTTCACCCGCTTTTAGAAGGCCCAGATAACGCTCGGGCTGTCAAATCATTTCTCCGCATTTGAGTGAAAGTATCTGACGGATATCTCTCTGCATCCGCACATGCAAGTGCTCATCAGTGTTCTTTTCAAAGGATAACACACACACACGCGCACACACACGTCCACTTTTGTAGCAATAAATAAAATTAAATGTGCTTTTGTTTGAGCCAATTGAATTATGTGCGTGTGAATTCCTCATTTCGACTTCTCATGCTTATTCCCATTCCCATTCCTATTCCCATTCCAGTTTCCCCATTTCTCTCTCTTCTTTTACCAGTTTCATTGTTTCTTCTTGCATTTCAGGGAGTTGGTTCTGTGGGTTCTGACTCGTTTCTCAACTGATGGCCAGTCAACTTTTATTGCCTTACGAAATTTTCAACTGGAAATTAAATGGCGACTGTCGCAACTTCAAGAGGTATCACTGTAGCATGTGTGTGACAAGTTTTTGATCGAATCGTTTGCGGTGCTGTGTTTTTTTTATCTGCTAGACAACAAGATGTCACAGAAATGAATTATTGAATAATTTCTGCTGGAGCGAAGGGTTAGGGAGGGTTAAGAAATATTTTTTCAATGCAAAAAGGCATCTGCATAAATTTGTAAATGTTTTGTTCAAAGCGAGTTTTTAGTCAAATAAATTGTTATTGCAAGCAGTTAAATGCTTGAATACTTTTTAGGGATATGAATGTAAATTATGAGTTGCTTGTAAAAATATTACATAAGATTCTAATAGTGCGTCAACACTTAGCATTTTTATCCGTGTTCAAGATACTTAATGCATTCAATTTATGGAAAACTTATTCGTTTTAAGAATCCATTTCTTTTGAAAGTTCTTGGAAGATTGAGTTTTCATCTTAAGTTCTTCAACTTCAGTTCAATAAATATTATCTTGCGATTGTTTTTTTTCCCCCGCTGACTGACTTATATTGATTGGCAGAGTTGACCCCGCTTTAAAGCACTTACCAACCTAAATTGGCATTAAATTATAGCATTTAATAGCTTCCGGTTTAGCGACTTTCGCAATTTTCAATCACCAACCCATTGAGCTCGTACCCCAGCTAACTTTAAATGTAGGAGGAGAGGAGGACAAAGAAAATAAGAAAAATAAAACGATGAAGTATGAAAATATATTCGCATTTTTTGTAATAAATACGCTGTCAAGCCCGCATCGATTATGGACACTCACGGATGCACTCACACTCACACTGGTCGCGTAGCGTAGAGTCGAGTCGAGTCGAGGTATTCGCATTCGTATTCATATTCCAGAGTCGGAGAGCTAAGCTTATTGGCAGGGGTAGAGCAGTGGCATCGGCAGCTCCAATAATGTGAGTCAATAAATCGCCAATCAAGCAATCATACACAATTTATTTCCCGTCATAATTATCGAGCGTTGCATGTGTAGTAAGTGTATGTGTGTGTGTGCGGCAGGGAGTGCAGTGTGTGATTATGACGCTGAAGTTGGACGCCCTGCAGCGGACTAACTGACTGACTGGCAAGCTCTAAACTTCCATTTAGTGGTAGAGAGAGACTGAGAGAGAATAACAAAGGAGACAGTCTCCATCTTCAGTTGGTAATCTTGAGACGCTGCTGGCGTTTGATTTGTGGCAAGCACAGCTCTCTTCAGCAAAGCAGAGTGCTTAAGTTCGAGTCACAAGAATTATTTGATTCCGTTTTTGTTTTTATCATTTTTATTGCCAAACACATTTTTGTGTCTGAGTTTTTATTTCTGTTGCCTTTTTGCCTGGCTTTCGTGTCTGCTTCATTCTTTTGACATTCCACACAGTGCTCTTCAATCGCAGTCTCCCACCTCGCCATTATTTTAATCGATTTTCAGTCACAGCATCGTTTCCTAAGCCCACCCAACTCTGTCTCTTTCTCTCTAGCTCTAGCTCTCGCTCTAATCCTCATGGGTTTGTTTTGTGGCCATTTAATTTGAGATCCCCTCTCTATTACCATTGTGCGCCTTTTGATTTTCGCCTCTTGCTTCATCATCATTTTTGGGGCATTTGTCATTGGTCAATAAATTCGATTGATTTATGCAGTCCGCGGCAATTTAAATCCCAGACGCTTCGATCTCAAAATGAAATTCGTTGCGTTCTGAAACTGAATTCTTACATTTATATTTATTCGAATTGAAAACTTGAAATGTTTTCGTTGCCCTCTGACTGAGCCGCATGTTGAGTTGATGCTTTTTTCGAGTTGTTGTTGTTGTTTGTTGATATTGCTATTAAGTTTTCTTGGTGCGGTTCACGGCTGGACGTCACGAGTTCAAAAGTTCAACGTCTTTATGTACGCATTTTCCATATTTATGGATTTGTTGGTTTTCTTTTTTTTTTGGTTTCTGTTATGCGAAGATTAATATTCTGTTTTATTGAAGAGTTTTTCATTTGGCAAGAAAGTTTTAGATTAAAGAACTTGGAAAAGATTTGATTGATTAATTCATAAAAAAATCTAAAAATTATATATTTTTGCACTTGTTTCACTGCTGTTGTTGATGTCTTTCACTGAGTCAATTGAGTTGCCACTTAGCTGGCAAAAGCAAATTCCTATTCAAGAGTCCAAAGCGAATTGCGAGCTGCCAAAGAAGCAACTTCACGACTTCATTAATTGATGTTATTTTTCATAGTGATGCTGATGCTGTTACTGCAAAAACGAAATAGAGTGAATGAAAATGTATATATCGAAGGCGAATCGAAAAGCCCAAAACATTTTCTCCATTAAGAAGGAGAATAATAAAAATAAATCAATCAATAACACGAAATTAAACATTAAAAAATTCAAAATAAACAAGTTCGCTTGCTGAGCCAGCTCTCTGTCCACGGGGAGCTCACATGTTGCCTCGGCGAGTTATTGGTCGAATCACAGAAGGAGCGAGAGATGGCCGACAGAATGAGATGGATGCAGTTAAGCATCTCAAGAGTGGGAATGATGAGGCATAACAGCAGGCAGGCAGGCTGCAGCAGCCACATTTGAGAGGCAGGGGCAACAGCGTCAGCTCATTGGATCCTAATTCCGAATAACGAATTTAACCAATTTACTCAAATGCTAATTTATGGCCGATTGAAGCGCAGGTAGTCGACTATATCGACTGCAGTTCGAAACCACTTTACCTTTACTCCACAGCACACCACAGCACACCAATCCACTTCAGTCCACTGTGCCACTTGATGCCACTCCACTCCAGACACGGACACGCAATCAAAATGTGGCAGAATGGGCTTGTGTTGCAGCGCAGGGGCAACACATCATTATCATCTGCTGCTTCTTCGCTTTCATTTTCGTCTTCGTCAGTGGCAGCCATAAACATGGAAGCTGCACGCACACAGCTAAAGATACATCTACAAATACAGATACATATATATATTTGAAGATGCAGGCCACTTGTTGTTGCTGTTGTTTTTGTGCTGGATCTACGTGACGCGGTTTGCTTCGCATGAATTACGACGAATCAACGCGCAGCAGCAACAACAACAATTTGACAGTTGAGCAACTGCTGCCATCATTGCCACCTTGGCCGCTATTGCACCAAGAAGAGCCACAGCAAGCGTCCAGCGCAAGAAGCGCCAAAGGTGCACAGTGGGAGGCAGTGCATCGGTCCCATCCAGTCCCAGTTTCGATCTCAGTTTCCACTTCAACTCGGCTATGACTCCCATGCGGCGTTCATCGGCGCATCGCACATAAATTTCGCAGACCTTCGACTGGTTGCTCTGATTGCTTCGATGTTGATGATGCTGATGATGATGATGATGCCACTCGCCCTCGAACCCGAACTTCGAACTCGCATTTGGTGTTCCACTTGACAGATTCAATGCAATCAAATCTTTTCCATGGGGATCTATTGATCTGTAGCGGTAAACTGCAAGAAGCAAAGCAAAGTAAATGATGAAGTGAAAAAAACTGCATAAAAATATTCTTGAAAACACTTAAATTTTATAAGAATTTCAACAATATTTGTTGGAAGTTCGCAAAAGTTTTCATTTATATATTTGGTTTTTTTTCCTCTTAATATTTTTTAAGATTTTAATTACTTCCACAAATTTTAACAAATATTTTTATATTAAAACTAGTTAACCCTAAACGTTTTATTTTAATTTATTTGAGTATTTTTTGTTCTCTATCCTAATGCAAAATGTATTCAAATATTTTTTTTACCTTTATTAAATACAGTATTTCGATTAATACAAAAGTAGATACTTAATGAGATATTTATGCTATTATACAATACACATTTTGCATACTCAATAGCTTAATAAAAGGCTAATTAATCTTGAAACTTAAATAAGCAACAAAATGAATCTAGCAACAGGCAGCAGATACAAATGTATCTGGTTGTAGGAGGTCTGTGAGCGAAACGAACGAGCATTCATTCATTTATGCACTCACATCGCAGTTGAGACTGTCAATTTATTATACGAGCAGTCACACAGCGTAATCCAATACCCAATACCAGTTAGTTAAGCCAGCAAAGTTGGTCAACAGACAATGGATATCGCGAAGCTGTCGAAGCTGCCCCTGATCCATGTGCACTTGAAGCGGAAGGCACAAGTACTATAAGCCGGAACGGGCACAGGGCAGGCAGTTTGACATCGACAGGGACTGTGGACAGGAACAGATATAGGAATTAAGGCAACAACAGCACTGGCTAAAAAGGCAGCCGCCACGGAGTGTCAAAAAACGCGACGACGACGAAAAGTGGAACAGCCACAGAATGAGGCAAGGCCTACAAAACAATTTTCATGCAGTCAACTGCTGCAACTGCAACAGCAACTTGTGCCACGCGGTGTGAGCAACAAGTTCCAGTTCCAGTTCCTGCTTGCCGCTGCACTTTAATTGACAGCAACAAACATCGCGCGGATGCAATGCCACCCACCCACACACACCAACAATCTCTCGAGATTATTTCTGTGCGTTTCCCACAATTGATTCGGACAATGCAACCAAAAGCCTTCATCTTTTGGGACTGGGAATTGCACTGGAATAGGGTATGGGTTTGTGTTATAGGACTGGAACCGCAGATGATGTCGTCGTTGGCAAGGCTAAAGTGCAAATGATTCTTGGGGGGCTGCTTAATGTGAGCTGCGTGCGATTGTGCAGTCTGATACCAGACAAAAATGTCCGTTATAAAATGATTAGGATGGAGTAAGTTAGAGCATAGATTTAGTTAATAATTAAAAAAAACTAAGGAGGCCACATTATAAAATTTTGGTTGCACAAACATATTAAATTTAAGTTTTCGTTTCTTAAACAAAAAAAAAAAAATGCTCATAAGTAGCAAAAATTAACCAGTTATTTATCAAAACCCGTCTATGCACTTTGGTTTTGACAACTTTGTCGGCTGGCCATTTTGCCTACATAATGAAACGCATTTTAAAAGATTTTTCCCGTCGTGTGTTTTTGTGTGTGCGCGTTTCATGCAACAGGTTGCCTTTGAGGCTGTGGTCGTTGTTTTTGTTGTTGGTGTTGCTGTTTGTGCATTTAAAATGTGCTACCTCTGGCTGTTTGCAACCCCTCCCCACCTCCCAGCCTTTTTTGGAACACACCTTCCCTGCCAACCATCGAGCTCCTCTGGATCGTTGCCGCCTTCTTGGACGCTTTGATTTTATGGCATTCGTTTGTCGTTGGAGGCAGTTTGATGCATGTAACTTGTCGTGCTAGAGATTTTTGAACATATTTAGCATTGGACGTGCTACATAATTCCCCAAAGTCATAAAATAAAAAAAAAACAACTGAGTAAGATTTTCTGACGTGTTTCAGCCTGTTGCAATCGATTCGTAGATCGTTAGGCAAGGGGGAAGGTGCCTGTCAGCTATATATTGTTTATAGCAACAAATATTTGAGCTTAGTTGTAGTATGTGTGTACGTTGTTAGTAATTGTGTTTAAGTTTTGGTTAATGCAAATCGTTGAGTTTAGGCCAAGCCCAAATTTAGTTTTTTTTTTTTCATAATTCGATTGATCTGAGAAGTTGAGGCAATTTTCATTAGCTATCCGATTCAAGAACTGTGGGAAAACTGTGTGAGCTATCAGGCATCGATTAGCTAACACTTTGATTGCTACAAACTCTAGACTAAACAGTGACAAATCCAACTGCGAAGTTTCAAGTGCCTCAAGCTGTAAACACTAAGAACTCAAAAAGCAGAAACAAATCTGAATTGAATTGTCGCCGCTTTGGCCCTTTGATCTTTGCCGAGAGCTATGGAAAAGGGGATTCGAAAAGGAAACTAAACAGACCAGACCAGAACAGAACAGAGCCGAGTCGAGTCGAGTCGATTGTGATGATTACTTATGAAGTGAAACAAGTGCCTAATTTTTAATACATATTAATTGTCAAAGGAATTGAGGAAATGCGCAGCAATTCTTTTGAACTCAAGAGTTAATAAATTTCATTATTTGTTTGTAAAATATCCACCAACACAGCAAGAGCAAACAATTTGCCTGGCCTGGCCGGGCCTGGCCTGGCTTTTATCTACCGGATACATTTTTATCTTTAGCACGAAACGCAATTATTGTTTGTCTGTAGCTGTATGCCTGTATGGCGGCAACTGAACAATTAAGAAATGAACTATCGCTATCCCCACAACCACACAAACGGTACAAACATAGACCAGGTGGATTGGATTGGTTTGCTCGATTGGGTAAATGGGTCTCCCCCAACAAACAAACAGCACCAGCTGATATTTGCCCAAGATCTGCTGATGTGAAACTCGAGACTGCCGAGTTTTGCAAGCTTTTTCGTTTGAGTTTTAATTTTTTTTTTTTTGGACATTTAATTAAGTCAAAAATGTGCGCTTGTGTTTATATTGCGGGGTGATTACGTTTTATGATCGGCTTCCGCTAGCAATATTTACTGTGAGTTTAGAAAATCATAAAGCTTCCATAATTACCCCATTTATTGGTTGAACCGCAAGGCGGCTGCCGCCCTCACGCCACCATATGTGCCACTTTATCGGGGCCAAATATTTGCACATTGAGCCAAAGTATACACAATTAAGAGCTAACAATCAAGTAACATGATAAACCAAATTAGAATCACTGAAATCTCCATGGACTAACAATATTTGTAATTGAATGGAACTTCTTTTCAATTAGGTTTACAGTGTGCAAAATTTTTAACAATCTTCAAAGTAAATAAATAATAATGATAAATTTTTTCGATCTAAATATTTTTTTGTTTTAAACTTTTATAGAACTTTTTGCATTAGAAATCGTTTCGATTTGACTCAATAAAGATTCAATAACAAGTTCCTTCAGTTTAATCACATTCAAAAAGGTGTTCAATAATAAATCTACCTTATTAAGCAACGAATGAATAATCAAGCAATTTTTCATGAAATCAATTAAAAGTGTTTGGAAGCAAACAACAATTAAATCAAATAAAAATGCACTTAGTTAGTCAACGCCCAATTTTAATGCATGTGTTTGAAAAATGAACAACAATTAATATAAAAACAACAACAACAACAACTAATGCAATAAAAACTACAACACGGCAACTTTGACCATATTTGCATGTGTGGCAAGTTCTCTTTGTAGAATGGCAACAACAACAACAACAAAATACAACAACTAAAAAATCAAATCGAATAAAAAACGATAAAAATCGCACAACTGTCGGAGGCCGCCGGCGGCCGAATGCAAATATGCAACGATTTGAAATGTTGCAACAATAATTGTCACAAATTGAACTCATGTCATGATTTGCGAGCTCAATGGTCAACTGAGCCGGGCATCGAATGCATCGACTACTCAATATTATTATTGGTATCATAAAGGGGGATGAATGAGTTTGTTGATGGATATACAAACATGGGGGGGTGGAGCGTTCAATTTGATTGCGTGACAGGTGCAATTTAGACTCGAGGTCTAAAGCATAAAAATTGTCCGCATTTAATGAGAACAACTTTCGACAGGTTGCGCAAATGCAAACGTGATGAATTACGATTTAAAATACAAAGTTAAATCGAAGTTAAACGAAATCATATCTATAAAGCTCAAATGAGCATTATTTATGATTAAAAGTATAGTTTCTGCAGGTCTTTTACTGCGCTCTTGTTTCGAAAACTCGCCTTTAGTTTTGGGGAGATCTGTGTCGCACCTGTTTGCCAATTTGAAATGAGGTTATGAACCCAACTGTAGTTTCTCAACGTCAGCAACCGCAGCAACAACAATAACAGCGCAAAGCAACAGCAGAACAGAAAGAAGAAGAAGAAGAAGAAGAAGGAGAAAAAAAACGCATTTGGCCACCTTTTAGCCGGTTTTCCATCATTTGCCCCGTCCTTTGCCGCTGGCCGTGTCGCTTTTCCTTTTGTGGCCACCAAAGAACTCGTTGCACACCCAAATGGTTGCCATGTAGCCATGTGGCCAAGTGGCAAAGTGGCCATGCGGCTAGCCGGCTCAAGTTGTATTTACCTGAAGCCGGAGCTAAAGCTTGAAGCTGCCTGCAGTTGAAACTGAAGCTGGAGATTGATGTTTGCTGCCTCTGACATTTGTTTCGCGCTTGCATTCAAACATTTGCTGTTTCTGTTGCATTCGCACTAAATGTCTGCTGAGCGAACCGGTTTGGTTTTTTTTTTTTGCCAGTGTGATTTAAACGATTTTTCTGCATTCGAATGGACGCCCGACGCTTAACGATGCAGAACGAGAGAGAGAGAAGGAGAGAGAGAGAGAAGGAGAGAGAGAGTCCACTCCAAAACGGGCAAACATCTGCAACTACGACGATTTACTGGATTTTCCACTGTGTGATGAAAAATTGCACAGTTCGATCATGTAAACAAATTCATTAGCTTGCAAAAATATTTTAATTATTTGAGCAAACATTTTCGCAGAAAATATCAAGTGAAAAATAGCCTCGCTTAGTGTGAATGGTGAATGCTTTTGCAATTGTCCACGCTGACATCTTGGACAAATAATTTGTATCCAATGCAATAATGCAATAATGAACAATCATGCAAACAAATAGCAGTAGAATGATTTGCTTTAAGGCTACTCTAATGATATTGAATTTTAATCTATTATGTCGATAATAGCACATATGGCAAAATGATTAGATACTCCTAGCCCAATAAAATTGTTCTTTACTTGCTTAAAAATATAATGCACTTAAGCATTTAAAATGCTTTTAAAGCTAAACATTCAATTGCTTTGTTCCTCATTATTAAATTGATTCATCTTATTTAATTTTATGAACTTTTTCGTTTTCGCTTTTAATGCTTCATAACTCTTCAATTTGTTGTGCTAGACTCCATTCGTACTTGGCTTCTGTTTAAAGTGAAGCATTTTGCAGCTGTTTCCTCTTGCGAATGCAGCAATATCGCTCGTATTCAGGCAATTATAATGGCCATAAGGCAATGATATGGCCTCTTGCCACAGGCTCAGTTCGAGGCTCAGGCAGACCAAAAGAATATGTATGCAACAGGTTAATTCACGCGCGCGCTTGTGTTTTTGGTGGCCAAGTGCGTTGTGGTCAGGGAGGGGCGAAGAAGATGAAGAAGAGACAAAAGAAGGCCAGCTGCAAATGGTGGTTGAAAGGGGGTTAGAGACAGTGGTTGCACGTGGCATGTTGGCAGCGTTTGTTGTTGTCGGCGTTGTGGGCGCAATGAGCAAAAGTGTCGGCCTTAAAAGGCAGCAGCAATGAAGAAAAGTTTTTTTTTTCAACACAAAAACATGCACATTTCGCACATGTGGAGCGTAGAGGAGGGTGAAAATGAGGAAGCATTGAAATGTCCATTGAAACAATGAGCGGCCGTTGCCAAGCGACCAAATTGGCAACATGTTGAGGCCGACCAGCGCGGCTGCTGCCCAGTTATGAGAGTGAAAGAGTAAAGGAGTGGGGTAGGGGCGCGATAAGCAAGCGGGTGATGGGGAGCGAGGTATAACGGGTGTGCAGTGCACATGAAGGTGTCATTTGTTGGTAACATGCATTTTCCGACTTGGCTACAAATCGCGTCGACAGCGACGTTGGCAACTGCAACTGCAACTTGCAACATGCAACTGGCCTCCGTTGACGTCAACTGGGAGACGCTGAAAACAGCTCGCACAACTCTGCTATCTAACAACATTGCACAGTGGTCACAAAAACGTTATAGAATGTCGATTAGCTCAGTAAAATTCAAAGCAATAAATAAAATAAATATTTCAAAAATAATCTTTAACAAATTATGATTTAGATATTCCGATTTTTGTATGTATAATAAATATATAATACAATCTACAAAATATTCTTACTTAAAAACGAAATACTTTTTATTTTAATGAAGTTCCAATGTGCATTTTGTAGGATTATGGACTGATGGCCTTACAGTTACTGGGTTACCTGGCTGCATGCTGGTTGGTTTGTTGCCTCTATATGTGGTAGTACTCTAGTCTGTCGATCCAGGCATACATATGTCTTGCAAATTAAACGCACATGTCGCTCTCTCGTCGGCCCCTGGTCCAATACAATGTGATGGTGGGGGGTTTCGGTAGGCAACACTTTTCAAACACGTTTCGCTCTTGCATGGCAATTGTTTTGATTTTGCACTGCCCTTTCCTGTTGCCTGTATAAATTTTTTTATTTTCCTTATTCCCCTGTTACTGTTCGCTTTGTTGGCCACTCTGCTGTCAACTGTCGCTGGCTCTGTGTGTTTGTGTGTTTTTCTATCTGTTTTTCTTTTTTTTATGTCGCTTTTCGCTTTTTGTTCAATTCTGACACATTTTAACAATTTATGAGTCGACCCCACCCTTTTCCCATCCCCCTGCAAACCCCACCACAGCCCGCAGCTTTGACAACTAAACTCAAAGCAATTCATACACCACCTAGCCTGGCCGAGCCTGGCCTAGCCCTCTGTATGCAGCACCACCTGCCACACACCACACGACCCACCTAACTTTGGGTGCACCTGTTTGAATTGTGCGTGTGTCAAAGTGCGTGCGGTGCGTGGTCAGTGACATTTTCAGCCATATCTGTGTCTCTCGTGTTCCCTGTCCGTCTGTCTGTCTATTCCTCTGGCAGTTGTCAGCTGCGCTTTGATAATTTCATTTGGGCCAACTCTGGCCGCTGGTGCAATTCAATTGAGTTTGCCAATTGGAAAAAACTTGACTGTATTTTTAACTTTTACTTAGTCAAGATTTGGATTCGATTTATGTATAGATTCTTATGTGCATTGATTTTTACTTATTTAAACCTATTCCTCATCAAAATTACTCGATAAATGCAACAAAAACTTAACTAGCATAAATAAAATAATAAAACAAAAAAAAATAAATGTTTATGGCTAGACTCGAAAAACTCGTAAATTCATAGTTCGTTTTGCTTGCTTGGGACGATCATTCGATCTGCGGATAGTTCGGTTGAATCGACCTTTTTGAGTGACTTCCTTGTTCAAAGTAATTTACATAAATTGAAAGATGGAAGATGAAACGGCCCGAGAAAGCATTCGACTAAGGCCACGCCAGGCCTGGACTCTCCTCAGATGCCATCAACACGAGCGAATGGAATCAATTTCAAAATATATATTTGTTGTATGTATATGTGTGTTTGTGTGTATGTGTTGGCCGCCATGGGGTCAGTTTCTCAATTTTCGAAGCGATTGGAAATAAGCAAACTGTCATCGCATAAATGATTTGTATTTTTGTTTTGGTTATTTATGTTTCATAAATTATCGGATATATATATCTAAACGATATTAGATGCTGCCTGTATCTATGTGTGTGTGTGTGTGTGAGTAGTCAACGGATGCCGACGTTGCTTGCCGATCAAGATTTTATTTAAATGGAACTCATCAACGCTCATTTGGGGTCTCCATCTCCATCTCTGTCTCCATCTACGGACAGGCGATGATGAAGCTCTGTTTTTGTTTCTTTGCCTTTTGTCTCTCATTTGTCTTAGGTTCAGAGCTTTAATTATAGAGTTCGCTCCTGCCTTACCCCCGCTCTTTAACCCCTTCTTGTCCCTCGGTGATGCCTTATTGTCAACTTGGAGTCTTGGCTGCTGGTTTTGCTTTCTACACGTTTTGTCTGCTTAATTAATGGCTTTGGTCGCATTAAACTCATTAGTTTGCTTTCGGGGGCATAATTTTAATTAATCACTCAAAAATCCACGCATAGAGAAACACAGAGAATTGTTTCCCCTTTCTCTCCCTTCCCCACCACACTTCTACGAATTTTATTGGATCTCGGCTAAGTCAACCTTATCAACTGTCTTTGCATACTAAACGAGTTAGAGCTGCTTAGCCAAAAATATCAGACACACAAAAACCATATTTAAATGGACTCAAAAACGAATTAAAAATGCGTTGAGCTCGCTGAGATCGACAGTGCGTTACTCAATTGGTTTTTAATTTCAAAATGAAATAAATCAAAATTAAGAAAACAAAAAATCCAATATTAAAAACTTCGCTTTGCAAATTAACATTCGCCATTGGATTTGATATATTAAACTCAAAATGTATATTTCATCATTAAAAGCAGCGGGCAAATATATTTAAAAAAAAGACCGCTAAAAGCGCAGAGAACGATTCGATCCGTAAACAAAAACAACAACAACAACAACAGCAAAGAAACAAATGTTGAAAAATTGAAACTAGTTTTACAGGTAAGCCAGTCAGTCGATGGGGCTCTGATCCGATCCGAGATGAGATGTGAACAGATTCGCCGTCATCGTCTTCGTCATCTTCGTCTCCATCGTCGTCGTCTCCATCGTCGTCGCCTTCGTCATCGTAATTGCCGGCCCGTTCTCACTTGGCTTGGATACCCAAAGCGAACTCTGAGCTCAGCTCTGATTCCGATATGGCATCTCTTTCTCTCTGACTCTGTCTTTATCGTTATGTCTGTCTCTGTCGCGGTCGTATGATAAATAACAAATCAAACGCTAAAATGTCGGTAATGTATGTGGCATGTCAGAGGCTCCGCTTATTTATGGCCTGGATCAATAAGAATAACGCCCCAATCAGTGACTATAAATTAACGCAAAGACAAAAAACAACTTCAAAAATGTCGACGGCTGAGAATGTTACTCAGTTTTTATTGCTGTTGTTGTTTTTGTTGTTGTTTATTTATTTCATCTCTCTGTTGCCTTCGCTCAGCACGAAACATCTGAAACAGAAAATGTTTTGAAAATGTTTTAGAAAATGTCGTTGACTTGGCTCGAAAATAATTTAACGATCTTAAATGCTGTGAAAAGTGTAGCAAGAAATTTAAAGACTTGAACTATCAGGGCCATAAAATGAATAACGGTGAATCTGTTAAGTTAATTGCTGGGAAACATGAAAATTTATAACAATAAATACAAATTAAGTGAAGTAAAATCAATAATCAAAAGCATTTACTTGTTATTAAAGTTTCTTTGATGACATTTTTTTAGGGTTCATTTTGCCAGTTTTAGGATACAGTTATTAGTAAGATATTCCCCAAAGTTCCTACGCTCAATAAGCATTTCGAATTCAGTGTTAATTTGACCAAATTTACAAGATCATCAGTCTATTTACTTGAGATCCTTTCTCTAACTCAACAGGACCCTATTGCTTAGAGAAAAAACGATGCTGGCTAAATGGGTTGGACCGGCAACCGTTTCACTTGGCTTCGCACACAAATCAAGTGTGAAATATATTCAAATCGCACCAGGAGCGATAATAAAAATAAAAAAACCAAAGAAATAAAGGAAGAAGGCAGGAGTAAAGCAAAATGCAACGGCAGCCCGCAAGTAAAATGAAAAAAAGAGTACTAAAAATACCATAATAAAGATGTAAATTATACCAAATGTGAATCATTGACCGGTCAAAACACCAGCACATTACAGCAATAGCAACTGTGAAGGAGATGGAGTGCTCGAAGGAGGAGTTGTAGAAACATAGAAACATGGCAGAAGGCAAGGCAAAGTTGGCTCGGGAAAGAGCCATTTCTGAATACCAGAGGCAGGTAATGCTATCAATCTACAAGCTGTATCTAACAGATACATGCGAGCCACATCAGAAGGAGAGACAGCGAGTGAGTATGAAAGAAAGAAAGAGCGAGCAGTGAATGCAATACGAATGTTTCTACGTTTCGGAAACACCCTCCACATTCAATGATTGATTGCTCATCATTTTTCATTCTTAATGAAAATGCACCCCGCTGGCAAGAGTTGGTTTCGCTTTGGCCCGGTTCGCTACTCGCTGGTTGGTTGGCTTGGCTGGCTTGGCTGGCTTGACTGGCTTGGATTGCCTGGCTTTTTCGAAGTACATTGAGAGAAAATGTACTGTCTGAACACACACACACACACACACCTGAGTCGGGCGCGCTCAAATGCCTGACAGGCAGAAGGTGCAGAAGTTGCGATTATCGCGCATCTGACTGCGGCCAAAATAAAAAAAAAAAACACAACAAAAATATATATAAATATATGTATATACAAAAAAAAAAAGGGGAAACGTGGCTGGGGCATGCAAAACTTGGCCAAATTCCACCTTGGCCGCCAACGGGCATAAAAATGGCTGCCAGCTGCGATATAGCTGCGGCGATGGCGTCCATATCCACCATCAGGCCAGCTGCCTACCTTACTGCCTGAATGCCTTCCTGTTAGCCCGGCCAGCTAGCCGGGCCAGCTAGCATAGCTAGCTAGACTGCCAGTCAACTGTCAACTGTTCCGTGCCAGTGTCATGCTATGCATCATCTTCTGGCAGTTATTAACCTTTGTCTCCCCACCTCTATCCTCCACCCCTCTCTATCTCTATCTCTTTCTATCTTTTACTTTGTATGCGTATGTGCTTTGTAAGTGTATCTAGTAAATACTTGTACTTGAGCTAGCAACGCCACTTTTGGCTGATTTAGTAGCTTGGCATGGTGCAATTGCTGAAATTAAACAAAAACTCTACACACAGTTCATGCCACTGCCATTTGCCACATTTTGTACACCCAGCAAAGTGGTCGAATACGTTTTTATCTAATGACTGCGATAAACAATAGCTTAAAATATATTCTAATAAGCTTAGAAAATAACAGTTTGATTGTGATTCTAATTTTTAGTAAAATATTTTTGTATAATAAAATACTTCAAAAAGTAAACTAAAAATTAAAAATTTGTTAAATAACAGGTAAATTTTGGAAAAAGCTAATCTTAGTTGCTGGCTACGATATGTATCGTATGTCATCATCTCGTGAAAAATCTTTAATCGCCATGTTTACCCTTTTGGGCCGTGCGTTGATAGCAGTTAGTTAATAAGGACACAAATAGTAACAATTCCCTTAAATTATAAAACATAAAGGAACATTTTAAGTAAGATACAGTTTATCGTCCATGTAACAAACTTTCGTTCAATAAAAAACCTTTTCTATATTACGAACTTTACAGATATCGAAGTTCTTTCTTGTCCCCTTGAGATTCGTTGTATGGATGTTCGACTGTTCTATGTATTCCTCAGTCTAGCACTCTATTTTTCATCAACTCCTTTTATATGTACTCATATTTTTGAGTTGGTAAATTGTTTTTTTTTTTGAATGTTGTGCTTCTGAGTTGTGTACAGAGTAATCAACTTCTTGATGTATTTCTGTTTATTTCTGTATTTTTGCTTTGTTGCGTTTGTTTGTTTGTTGTTCCTTTCGTAAATTACATGAATTTTCGTTGAGCGTCGAGGTTGACGTTGACGTCGACAGCAGCGCTAGCAGCGACAGTGTAGTGCAGAGGTCAACGTTGACGCCTGCGTGGCGGCCATTGTTATTGTTAATGTATTTGTTGTTGTTGCTGTTTGTTGTAGTTGATGTTGCTGTTTCTGCTGCCAACGCGCATCATCATTAATCATTTTTATTTGCACGCCGCCGCATTTGTTGGCATTTTCTGTTTGAAATGCGCCCTGTCAGCCCAGGCAGATGGGGTGTTGTTGGTTTGGTGGTGCTGGCTGGTTGATAAGCTGGTGGTGGGAGGTGGCGCCTGTGAGCCACCCTTGTCAACGGCAAGCCGAAAAATTCCAGCAAGTTTGTCACATGCCTGACCAAAAGGCAAAGCCACCCAAAACCACCCAACCGACCCACTTGCCACCCGCAAGGACACAAGCAGCTGAAAGCCAGGGCAGCCATCATCATCATCATCATCGTCATCAGAGTAAACAACAAAACATGGACAGTAAATTGTAACCGTCATAATGTAGCGAGCGGGACAGCAACAACAACAACAACAGCAACAACAATACGAAGCGAAATGTCGACAGCAACTGTATAAATTATTACATTGTGTACTCTTAGCGCACATAAAAATACATTAATAAATATTATTTATGTACATATATTGTACATATAAATATACATATTTATTCTGTATACAGTAAAGCCGAGAGTACTCGTACATTTTCGACCAAGTAAACGCTTGTTCAGCTGCTTCTTCTTCTTCTTTTCAACCAACTGCCATATAACAACAGACATGAGCTCATGCACTGAGAGAAAACCCCTTGGATGAGCGGAAAAATATATAACGGTTCTACCAATATACTACATTTGTATTTGTGACGTAAGAATTTTAAATGTAATATTTGATTGTATTCAGTTGACGTGCATGATTTTCTCTCAGTGTACTTTCATTGAAAAGTTGTACATAAAGCTTCACTTCATTTCATATTTTTGACATTTGTTAAATCAAAAAAAAAAAGCTTTTTGGATTCTTTCTCTTTTTGTTATATATTTTGTTTATGTGTCATTTTTGCCATTTGAATTTATTTGTTTGTTTGCCATTTCGCGCGAATGCAAATTTGGTAATTGTCTCTCCCTGTCTCTCTCTTTCTTTGTGTGTGCTTTATGTTATTTATTTGAGCTAAAAGAATTTATATAATGGCAACTGAAGCTTAAATCGCAAAAGGCTCCAATTTGAGTTATATCACTTTCACCAACGAATTTAAGCAGATTTCAATTTCCCAAAATCTTTTGGAATATGTTTTTTGTTTATTTATGAGTGCATTTATAATAATCTCGAATATTATAGAAATAAAAATTAGTTAATTGGTTTATTTTTGAAATCAAAAGCAATTCTCTCCCCTACTCCTCTGTATAAATCTCATGAGCCCTTGACATGATTCTGTCGATTTGTTTGTCTAACGCTTTTAGCGCTGAATCTTTTTTTTTTTTTTTGGACTTTGAGCATGGTGCGGAAAGGCAGTAGAGCCATTAACTTGATATATGCGAGTTGGCCGCCTAATGATTGCCGAATTTCTAATTATACGCATAAGAAATTATATCTGTCAATAAATTTGCCACTGTGCGCTCCGAAACCAAACCAAGCTAAGCCAAGCCAACCCAAATGGGCGTTACAAAAAGGACGAAAAAGAAATCAGCAATGGCCATAATTCACTCACAGCACTCACACACACACAGAGGACTAGCGTAAATCCTTCCACAACTGACAACGGAATGGCGCTCAGTGCTTATAAATGATGAGTCCAAGTCCGAGGCAGGCGCATAATGACCTAGGCCAGCCACATTTGGAACGGAGAAGAAGAAACCGAGTCAAGCAGGAAATATTTGGCCGAATGACGCATAAAACAAACTCAAGCCAAAGGAGCCACCGAGCACCGAGTACGAATACTGAAATCCTTTGCCCAGGGGTTGTTGGCCCACAAACTTGACGAACCTCCAGCTTGACGAGCTACAAGCGAAGTTAGCAGTTGGAGACTTCGGCTTGTGCAAGTCATTATCGTCATCATCATCATCGTTGTAATCATCATGATGATGAGGGGCCAGTCCAAGGAATAGACGAGCAAGACCAAGCAATGCGAATACGACGTGAAGTTTTATGAAAACCCTCAACTTGAAGACACTTTACTGCCATTTGTTGGGTAGGAAGATAGAAAGGAAGTAAGGTGGATGAAGGGGTTTGGGTTGTGGTGGCTCATATATTTTCGCTCGTCTGACATTAACGGCTGCTATCGCCCGCACGACGAGCAGCTGAATCGGAGTAACAGCAGCAGCAGCAGCAGCAAACGCTTGGCAAGCACTTGCTCAGGGTTTTGGATCGCCCTGGCATCATTACTGGCACTCCACGATTTATTGACGAAACGAAGCAACGAGACGGTTAGGGGGAAATTCGACCAAAATTTAGAATCGGCAAACGTCTTGGCTGCCAAAAGGATTGCTCAACATCACTTCACTCTCTACCCACGATTTGGGTGTGGCATCAACACAGAGCCAACACCATTTGATTCTATGGCCCATTTTGTTGACGCTTTCGGTTAATAGTCAAAGGCACAAATGACGCTTTCAACAACGCTTGCTTCATTTGGCTTTTTGAAATGCGTCAGCATTGTGTTGGCCTTGTACGGCTTATTGCCACACGGAATAGTTGAAGCAAGATAAAAGCAAGCCTGTAATTATTAAAGTTTTAGTAAAGCTTCTTAAATTTTTAATTTTTAGGACACTTATGTAAAGCGTTCCTGGTTTTCCTTGATCCAGCTAGTGCTTTTTAAACAATAAATATAAAACACTTGACGTAGTTTCCTTGCAATTTGTGTGATATGTGGAAGAGTCGTTACAACTCCAGCTCCCCACTTCCACATATAGCTAATGTGACTGCCACAAATTCAGGCAATTTCGACTTCCCCATGCCACAGTTGAGCTGATGATTCATTTGATACTCTACCAGAGCCATTGCCAACATCTAAGCTGCCTCTAATGTCATAGCAATGCTTGCCTTGACTCTGCCATTGCCTTTGCATCCAGAGCATCCCATTCATTTGGTTCTCGAAGAGCCTTCGGCATATTTTTAATTGCCTAATTTTGAGACTTGAGTGATGGGCAATGGCTGCTTCGAGGGTTGCTTCCTTCAAATGTCGTCGTTCTGTGTGATAAACGCGCCGCCCGTTTGGCATTTTAAAATTGTCGCCAAAAACACACACAGGCAAAAAAGTCAGCCCCCGCTACCCCCTTGTAACCCGCTACCCTCACCCTTACCCTAACAAGTGGCTTCATTTGCTGCTGCTGAAATATTTTAGAGCACCCCCATTTCAGTGCGGCGGGTTGGAAAGAGGGAGAATTGTTGTCACCAGCGCTCGCGGCAAATTATGGGACAATATTTTAGGCTAATGTTAATGTTTTCCCAAAAATTTTCTCATTGTGCCAGGAACCGTTCCGTTTCGTTCCGTACCGCTCCTTTGCCGCGACCCGCAAACAGCGCGATGCCTTCGGGCCAAATCCGTTAAATTATTGAGCTGAAGGTACTTTTCAATGCGGTTCGCTTGGCTTGGGACGCTTTTGACTGCTTTTGGGTTGGGGTTAAATGAGCAGCGACACTTGCCAGCTATTGTTGTTGTTATTCTTCTTGTTGTAGCTCTTGAGTTCTCCCCGCAGTTGTGCATTTGTTGGCATTCGGTATTCTTTATTTGTTGCTGGCGTAATTTCACGTTGCTCTCAGGTTCTGTTAAATGTTTCGGAAAGGCATAATGAATAAACGCGAAAAAGGCTTCGGGAATGAATTAGTTTTTGAGTTGACACACAAGAAGTGGAGAGAAGACTGATGGGGAGACAAGATGTTATGTAGATAAAATTTTGCTTCGGGGGGAGTGAGAAGAGTAAGAAACAAAAGGTTTGAAAAAAGAGTCTTAAAAACAGCCAAATTATTTTTACGTTCTTTTCACAATATTTCTTTAAAAAATATCGAAAATATAGCAAACATTTAGCTAACCATAACAACGGCTCTCCATGTCTGAACCTTCTTGTTTTGCATTTGAAAAATACCATCAAAGTTATCTATTTTATTACCGACGTTTTGAAGACATTGCAACCAAATGATTACAGGGTTCGTTTCGAGTCCGAGGCAGACATCACTCCTCCAAATGTTTGTCTGTCTTCCTTTTTGGTCGACTGTCTACCTATCTGTCTGTCTATGTTGTAGCACACGTCGCTGGAAGATAAAGTCCCGTTGAAGGAAAAACACCACAAAAACCTGAGTACCGAAAAGCTCTAAATCTTTTTTTTTTTGTCTGCTAGTAGAGTATACTCCACCTTCGGTAAAGCCCAGTGTTTGCCATTATTTTCTCTAGCTGCTCGCTTGTCTCGAACACCATAAAACACTTTAATAGTTCTTTATACCATACTACAGAAGGGAAGGTACCTTGGGGAGGGTTGTGCAGAAAAAAAACCCCAAAAACTCACTCTCATTCTGATGAACGTTTCACCAATGCCTTCGACTACAACTTCTTTTTGTTCGATGCTTCGTTTTTCTTATGCGCTTTGTCGACTTTTGCTGCGGGCTCGCGTTTTTCGGCGCGTTTTAAAATTATGGCAAGGCTGTCACTTCAATGGCGCGGAAGCAACACCCTAAAGACACCCAAAAGCCGCCCACCTGCTGCCTGCCGCGCTCTGACTTGACTCAATTGTTTTTGCCTCGTTCTGTTTTTTTTTGTGTTTTTTGTTTTCCTTCGCTTAATTTAAGGCCCAGACACTTGCTCAACTTTTTTAATGATTTCAGCATAAGCCTTTGGGGACTAATTCATTGGATGCAAAACGCATATGCCTTGAGACACAACAAATTAACCCCTTTCACCTGCAGCCGCCATCTCTAGGCATGAGCAGCGGCAGTGGCAGCATCAACCCTTAACCCTTAACCCGCACCCTTAACTCATCCCCAACCCCCAACCAGCCGCATTAAGTCAAGTGCTTAACCGCTTCAACACTTTGATTTGATTTCACAGGCGCTTCTATAGCGTTCCTGCTCATGCTCTTAGCAGCTCAGAGCTTAATCAATTGCCCCCCAACCCTGCCACATCTTTTGAGACCTGCGCCAGGAGAGGGGGGGGGTGGAGTTCTTGCTGCCTACGTCCTTGTCATATGACACCTGCAACCTTTTGCGCGTCGATTTCCGTTTCCGCATCCGCTTGAACCGCCAGTTCTTTTTAATTTTTTTATTTTTGGCTTTTTGCTCTTTTTCCGCTCTGCAATATTTGATTCCTTTTGATCTTCGGCTGCTGTTGTTGTGGACTTGGCGTGTTTTTAAATTAAATCCTGCGCCCTTCTCTCTCCTTCCCTCATTCATCCTTAAACTTTCCACCTGCACGCCTTGTCGCCCTGTCGTCTCAACGGTGCCCGCGCTGCTGTTGTCAGGCGTAATACGACAAAAAATTGCACGCTATGTTTGATGTTTAATTTTATTAAAGGATTTCCCCGTTGCCGTTGTCAAAATCCAATTAAAATTAACCGCCGGCATTGTTTGTCAAAAATACACATAAGACATGCATAACAACAACAAGCAAAATAAAAAAAAGATTAAGCAAATGTTTGTTGTTTTTAGCGTGTTTTTTTTTTTTTTTGCTCCACAGACTGCTGCTTGTTTGAGAAGTTGTAAGCATTAATTAGTTAATGATAAAGCTAAGGAATTAAAATTATAATTTTGAAAAGATTGAGACTTTAGTTTAAAGTTTCCGTTAAAGTGTTTTTTCATAACAAAAATCATTCGTTGCTATCTTAGATAAAAAATATAGCCAAGTTTCTGTTTTATATATTTTCTCTAAATAGTTTTAGATTTATTCTTCGATCTTGTTCTATTTTGTTGTTCTACTAGAAAATCGACAAGGAATTATACAAAAGAGTTCAACTTACACTACGGTAGCTGAGCTCTAGAAAGGTTAACGTGACAGGGATCATTGTTTGAGTAGAGATTTGGGTTTGAATGATTTACGAGGGAAAGCCGAACAGATCCTTATTCATAAGAAAGTCAGCTCAGATCTGGAAATGACCTCTCCAACAACACACACACACACAAACTGTATCAGCTTATCCCTTTGAATAGTACAAGCAGAGTAATGAAAGTGAAACGTGGCCCATAAATCAGTGCCTGCTTCTGGGCCTGTCACTTAGCCCAATGCAATTGTTTTTGGGCAACTTGGGCGTGCCGTGGCATTGTGTGCCTTGAGGCCGATGCAAATGCAAATGTGCAACTGTGTTGTGCCAACAACTCACAAACACATACACACTCGCACACACGTTTCACATGCGCATTTTCGTTGCGCCGCAGGAGTCGGCTCGGGAAAATTGTTGTGACAGTGATGCAGTTGCCGGGAAAATCGCATTTGTGCCAACATTACGTCGCCGTCTCTGACGGATTAGTGCGGATTACTTGATGACGGATAGAGCGATGCGGGCGTGCAACGAATTTTCTTTAAAGTACTTTACCTAAACTCCCTTCCCTCAACTCCCAGTGTGTGGTGGTGAAAGTTGTGGCAGGTAGCAATTTTAAGCAAATCTTTTTGTGATTCTCGTGCCGTGACACACGCAGCTGGCTTAATTGTGTCTGCTTTTGTGTAATAGAAGGCAGAAGGCGTTTTGTTGTTAAAGATTTTGACCATGATTTTGGGCTCATTAGAAGTGCAAAAGTGAAAGTGTGAAATACTTGCAAGGTCAAAAGTGCATTGACTAGTTAAGATGGTCACTGAAGTGATAGGTTTAGATTCTTATACGTTTAAGCCTACAGTAGAAATTTGAACTCAAGAAACGCATTTTAATTCGCTTTAACTTCTCAGCTCAACAGCCTGATTACTACATCAGAGTTGCCTCTTTCAAGCCGTTAAACACATTCAAATCGCATGATATAATTGACAAAACTGGTTACTGTCAAGATAACTTACCGACACAATTGGCATTCAGCCAGGCTACAGTGAATCTTCTAACTGCTTTAGATCGCAAAATAAATTCGACTTTGATCCGATGTAAGACGTTCCAGTGCGTCCATCATAAGATGCAATGCGCAGTCAATTATCAAATTAATTAGCTAAGCTTATCTGAGAAAAAAATGAAGAAAAAAAAAACATAAAAAGCAATTGCAAAGCAAAGCAATTCAAGTGCAACAGCTGGGATTTTATATCGAAGTTGAAGCTCCATCAAAGTGACAGCAACGGCGCATCGGGAGTACTCTGACTACTTTTCAATCTCACAAGTTATAATCATGCATCATGTGGATGAAGAGAGGACAAGCTGACAACTTGATCAGCTAATGAATGATTGATGTGTGTGCGGTTGGCAAAGCTCTTATGCAAGAGCAAGAGACATCAGATACTGTGCAATTTGCTGACCTTGCATTTGCATTAATCATCATTGATCGATCACTGCACTGCCACTAAGTACACTCTCGAAGATTCGCGCCACTGAAAGCTGCCACTGAATGTGGCACCAAGACTGACTAACCAACTGACTAACTGACTGACTGACTGACTGAATGACTGGCGGGCTGAGTGACTAATTAGCGCGACGAGCGGCGGGTATTGGAGGCTGGAGCCATAGTCGCAGCATCCGCCTGATTGATGGCACCGCGAAATTTAAGAAGGATGCCAGGCAGCTGTCAAGTCATTGCGAAAAGGATTAGCAACAGCAATGGGGCGATCAAATGGTGCCGCCACATATCGCAGCTTCCAGAATCGAGAAAATAAATAAAACAAGAAGAGCGAATCGCGCAACATTATAATAAAGTTGACACTGCCCCGATGATGGATCAGAGACTGAAGACTGAGAAGTAGAAGAGTGCTTGTGCGTTGGATCAGTCAGTCAGTCAGCCTAAAGGAGTTTCTCTCTGCCAAAATCAACGCCAACCCAACTCCAGCATATTCCATCAGCTGTCACAAAATATGTCACTGTCAGCCGAATAAGATTTGCGCAAAAGAGTTCTCGGGATAGTTTTGTTTTTAGGAGTTCTCTGCAGTTTTGGGACTGACTACACATGCACACTTTTCGGTCAGATTGACAAGGGAACGCTGCTAATCCAATTTAATTTGAATGTCAGTTCGTCTGGAAGACAAGACCAACAGCCAACAACCAACAACCAACAACTAACAAAGCAACAGTCAGAGATCTGTTCTCTGCTTTGGAATTAAGAACTTCTGATTTGCCTTTCACTCTTTCTACTATTTTTTTTCGTTTTGTGGCGGCTTTTCAAATTTGTCGGCAGATTCCCAGATTCAGATTCAACTTCAGTTCCCCTTTGAGCTCTCCTCTTCACCAGCCGTTGGCCGACTTAATTTGCTTCATTGCTTTTTTTTTGTGGCGTAATTTGTATTTTTGTTCCATTCGGCGGGAATCAAATGCCTACAAGACCGTAGCATTTGATATACCCCCGAAAAAATAACAGTCGAGCAGTCAACAGAAGCTAAATACAAAATCACCAAACTAAACTGTATGAAATTTGATATTATCGGTCCAAAATATCACCGGATGGATCGTCAACAGCAACAACAGTAGTTATTTGTTTGGATCTTCCGAAGTTTGATTCGATTTCGGTAGCCAATGCACAAAGTTTAACGGAATAGATATTTAAATCAAAAGTTAAAGTGGACTTATAGTGGATTCTAGGAACTTAATGAATTTAATTATGACATTATTAAAATGTTTATCTAACTGGATTACATACCGAGGAATAAAGACGATTCCACAAACTAAATTTACCATTCATTTGATGGTTGTTAAGTAACTTGAATCGATCTTGGAAATAAAAACTTTGCATTCAGCTAATCACATTGTCACATGGCTGGCTGCCAAATGTTGGGCAGCATTCGATGGCTGTGAAACGAACTCATTACGCGAAACTGAGAACCCGAAAACTCTCAGGCACTCTTGAAAAGTGGCGCGATCCTTATCAACGCTTCCACCAAACTCCGTAGCTGATAAAATATTTAAAAGAGCCAAGCAAACTCCTTACCATGGCTGTTGCTGTTGCTGCTGCTGTTGACAGGCTCCAAGTTAAGAAGGTAAAAAGAAGAACAACAAAATAGTCACTTGGTTGGTTGGCGACGCGTTTATTTAAAAATCGATCGCATCAAAAAACTTCCAGAAAGCCAAGAGGCACAAGAAAAAGCAGCAGCATGAACAGCACACAACAATGGAGCAGGCAGAAGTTGTTGCAACTGGAGCCAAAGAGGGCCCATGCGAGTGATAGACAGACAGAAAACACAAGCCCAAATTCCAGAGCACAGGCTCCAATAAATTTCGTTAAATGCGCACGCGTGCGAGAAACAATCCCAAAAGCCCAAACTGACTAAGGATGGACCATGGATCGAGCTTCGAACGTCGAGGATCGAGAATTCGAGGACCCAAACCAAGAGATGATGCAGCTACTAACTCAGTTAACAGCAGCAACAGCAGCAGCAACGGCAGCAGCAACAGCAACAGCAGACAATTGCGATGGACATCTCTCTCGCTGGGTCTCAATCGTTGAACCCCGTTCACCCCACCCTACTCCACCTCTTCTTAGCCGAGCATCTCCTAACAAGCTGATGAGACATGAACGCGCGCGCTTACCAAATTCCAAGATGTCAACGCAAAATCACATTGTGCGCCATTATTTTCCACAGGAGGCATCTGGAGCAGGCTTCAGCAGACCCTGGCTTAAGGCTGCGGGTTCAGAGACTATGGTTCCTTTGGTTAGAAGCAGCTAATGCAATGCAGTGTCGTCGTGTCTCATATGCCATAAACATAAATAAAGGCACCTACTTTTTCAGTCTACAGTCTCGCTCGGCTCTGCTCTGGCCTGACGCAAGAAATGGCTCGCCAAAAATGTCGCATCAGACAATAACAACAACAACAACAATAGGCACAAGGAACTTGTGGATGACAAACAGAAAGGAATGATGAAACAATACGTTCAAGAAAAGTTTCAGGATCGCAATTGAAATTGAGATCGATTATGAAAGAGAAGAATTTGGAACGGTTTTCAGATATAAATTTTCTATTTTATTAATGTTATGTTAAACTGAAGGTTAAGTTAATATTGTTGCTTTTTGATTATCGTTGATTTGACAACTTTTCTTTTTTTTTGATGAAAACTAAACAGTTTGTCCTGGTTGCCTGGAAGAAATTCCATTGCTTTCTAACACTTTTATTTGGTATAATTTGATTGTCATTTGATAGTGTTTCGCTTATTGCATGACTATCCTATTTGGCATCTTCATGAGTGGCCCAACTCCACTCATATGCTATTTCCCTTGACAAGACTCCTCGCACAGCTGTAAAGCATATCGCAGACGTGAATATCTCGGCTGCAAATCTTTGCGTTTGCCCAAAAAAGCTGCACACAATGCGACGACAAGAGGCGCAAGAAAAGTGTCGCCATCCTTTTGGGCTTGTAAAAGTCGCTCGATCGGCACATGCAACTGTTGCTGTTGCTGTTGCTATTGCAGTTGCAAAGACAGCAACAATAGCAACAGCAACAAATACACGTTGTTTGTGTGTCCGTCGGATAGTTCTGTCCCTTGATGACTACAACAAACTGAAAGCCGGCACAAGTCGGCAGTCGTCTGCGCAACAGTTCAAAGTTTTGAGGGCCCGCTGCCAATGCCAATCGGATCGGATCGGATTGGAGCGAAGAATAAGGTAGCCAAGTTGGCCAAGTGGCCTGGCAACTTGGCCAGTTGCAATTGTTGCCATTGCTGTCGCAGCATTTTCACAGCAACAACAGCAACATCGCCAGGAGAGAGATCTGTGATCTTGCAACAAAAAAGTTGCCAGCTCGGCAGCAGCAGCAGCAGCAGCGACTGCCACATTGAACAAAAGCATTCGGCACAGATCAAATTGGATTTACATTGCCAATTGGCCTGCGGAAGGTGCCATGACTAACATATGCAGCTTGTAACGCCTCTCTATCTGACTTGTCGATGTCTCTCTGAATGTTTGGGTGTATGTGTGTGTGGGGGTTGTAGAAAATATGGCATACAAATTTTGTTATAGACAGAGGGAAAAAATGCCGTTAAAAAAATTATAATTCAAATGAATGCGTAAATATTTTAATAAATTCATTTTTAAAAAAAGATTGCAAAAGTATTATTTATAGAAGTAATAGTTGGATATCAGCACAAAAGATCGAATAAAAAATTAAGATACTTTATATTTGGATAACCTTTCATTTTACTATCTAAATATATCTAGAAAGTAAATCAAGTTTATTTTTGTACTTTCTTTAAATTGTTTAAAATGATTGAACTTAATTTCGACTTCAATTATTTAATTATTGAACTCAACAAACTGCGAAAGGGTATTGGAAAGTCTTCATAGAGTTTATATTGCGTTTCAATTTTGCTGGTGCAGCTCAACAAAAAATGAAAACACAACAACAGCTCCCGACATTGGCGATCGATCGCATTTGATATATTTGCTCCTCGAGCTCGAGCTCTGGCTTTAGCTTCAGCTTCAGCGATGGCGTCGTCAAGCCGCCAGTCTAAAGACTCAGCAAATACCTCAGCATGCACTTTTTTTGTTTTTTTCCCAGTTGCTTTGTTGTTCGTCCGCTGCTGCTGCTGCTGGTAGCTGCCTCAGTTGCAATTGCTGTTGCTGCTGCAGCTACACCTTCGCAGTCAACGTTTTGGCGTTCGATGGCAATCCTTTGGGCATGGTCTGTGTAGCTGAACGTAGTGTTTATGTCGTTTATGTGAAATATCAGCTGCTCATGTTGAGAATGTTTGCTGCCTTGTTGCGTCTGCCACTTTTTGTTGCCTGCTGCAAGTTGTTGTTGCTGTTGCTCTTGTTGCTGCAGTTGTCGTTGGCGTTTTCGTTGCTGTTTTTATTTGGCCTGCAGCCTCGGCGAAACGTTTTGTTTATGGCAGTGGCAGCCATTGGTCAACGCTTTGACTGCTGCTTGAATTTCAAATCTTATGTGCTTGTTGCATGTACTAAACCCACTCTCCACAACTCCTCCTTCAGTTTCTGTTGTGGCAGCTAAACTAAATTATTGCAAAACGCTGGCGTTTATTTCTATGCATAGATTTGCACCACATTTCGGGCTTTTGCACTCAATAAAATTTTAAATAAATATCGCTGCAAAGCGAATCTGATTAAATACTAAGAAGATTGTGTTACCGAATTGTTAGAGGTCAAAAGGAGCTAGAGAGGATATCTTTTTGATACTTTTTTGTATTGTTTATTTGTGCTTAAAATATTCATTTAATAGTTTGATTTGCATTTGATGAATTATTTTTTTAATACTGTCATACGAACAATTTTAGCTCAATTTATGAGTTGTTTTAATATGAAAAACACAAACTGTGTCGTCGCATTTATTTTTGTCGATTATTTATGAAGACTCTGAGTAGACTGAAGACTTTTTGAGCAGAGATGAGATACACCTTCCCTTTGCACATTTCCCCGTAAAATGCTTCTGATTTAGCTAATTGTCTTGGGCATTTGGGATGTTCGTTGCCTTTTGTTCTAATTTTGTAAAATGTCTCATAATGAAATGTTTTCCGGTCAATTTGAAAATGTTGTGCGTGCTATAAAACAAATATATGACAAGCACTGGCAATAAATATGCTTAGTTTTTAGTTTCCATTGCTTCTCAGCTCTTCTGCTGTGCTTGATATTCATTCGACCCAAAAGAGCTGATTCGAATGATGAAACTGTCGCTGTCTGAGGCGACAAAGAGTCGCCAACAACTGGCAGACACATTTCGAATACAAAAAACAACAAAATACAAAAATTATAAATAGTGGGTGTTTCTGCTTCTTCGATTGGCGTTGATTGTGATTTACAGCAATTTTTATATTTATTCAAATTTCTTTTAGACATATACACTCTCTAGATGTGCTGTCCCAGAGTGCTTAACATTTTGGGAGCAAATGTGTTTATATTCGTTTCGTTTGATTATGTAAAATACTTTTACGGCCCATCATCAACCCAGCTAGCTAATCAGCATTAAGTTATGCAGCAATCAAACACATCGAAATCAAATTCAACTAAAAAGCAAACGTAAAGCTTTATGGATCTCTTTCCATTACTTTCCCTCCTTTCTATGACTTCTATTTGCAGCTAATAAAGCTATTTATGCTCTGTTTTATTATTGCAGCCAAGGCTAATTGAAATTCGTAGAAAAAAGTTAAGTTTATGTTGCGCATTACAACCGTGGGCTAAGATTTATAAGATTTAAGTTAAAAATATGAAAATATTTAATAATTAAAATCTCTTGTTTGTCTAAATTTTCTTTAACAAGTTTCGATTTTATCCATTGACCAAAAAATAAAGTTTTTCTTATCGTCTGCCGAACAATAGAAATTGTTTAGTTTTTGTTGCCACTCGTTGCACTGTGCTTTCTGCGCGGGCAACAAGCATTGAACTTGGATGCTTGCAACACTGCAGCACCAACAACGAGGCGGCAGCTTGCTCTCATTCGTCTTGGCTGCTGGTTGCATTGTTTTGAAAAAGTGGAATGGGAGATTGTAGGATGTAGGATGGGTAAGGTTAGGGGAAAGATACAACAAACGCAGCCATCCGTCAGTTTTTAATATTTTTCATTTGTTTTTCCACTTGTTATTTATTGGCTGGCTCTGCCCCAGAAAAAAAAGAAACTGTCAACTCAACGGCGACGTCTCCTTTTGCTGCTGCTGCGTTTGAGTTGACATCCACTTGTCATTGACTGCAGCAGGAGAAGCAGGAGAAGCAGCCACAACGAAAGCAATTTGCATGTGTTGCAGTTGCAATTTATTGATGCAGATGATAATGATGATGGTGTTGCTGATAATGATGTTGTTGATGGCTCCGCCTGCAACTTTATTTGCTGTGAATGCAAATTTTCTGCACAAAAAATTTGTCGCTTGGCTGCAATTAATAAAAAGTTGGCGCTGTTGTTGCAACTCTCCCGCATCCCCTCGTGATAAACTTGATGCTGCATCATTCTCATGTTGTTAATATTTTGTAAATTAATGCTCGATGCAAGAATGCGGACGTGCAACACACACACACATACTTAACTGTAGCAGCAACGTATTGCTGCCGTCTAAGCGACTGTTGCCACTGTGCCACCGTCTGTGGCAAAACCAACAGTTTTTATTGAAGTATAACATTAAATTTGGCATTTCCACTTGCTTGTGCCTTGCGCAAGTTTTGCCCATAAAATATCCATATATTATTTTCTTGTTTTTTATTCTTTCGCCGGCGTCGTCTGCTTACTTTCGTCTGGCGTTCTGTTGCAAACAAACAGTCTGCAACGATTTAACACAAATCAGTGCCAATTACACGAAGAAACCAAATATTCAGACAGTTTTACAACATATCTCAGCATCAATTGTTGATTGAGCGTATCAAATTGGAAAATTCACAAGCACGCAATGAAAATAACTTTTTCGTTGAAAAATATCAAAATTAAGATATTGTAGCAGGTTACCATTTATTATTTCTTGAAACTAATACAAATAATATTATCTTAAAGCGAGAGAACAAAAAAACTATAAAGTATTTAAATTTTTTAATAATGAATTTATCCTTATCATTTTATACTGACAAGCAAAACTTTATCTATTTTCTTATGGCTCATAAAAGAGACCAAGAGTTCAAATAAGCCCATTACATAAATCAAATCAAATTGGTGTTTATTTTTAAAATAAATGTTTAAGTACTTTTATTTGTACTTTGAATGCTGATCCTGTGGATAAGCTATTTTGTTTTCGCAAGCGTTCCAATGGAGATCTTCAAGTGCCAGTTCCGACAATGGCATCTGTCTATCTGTCTAACCAAAGTAAGCACATGTAAACTTGAGGCTGAATGACAGCAAACATGCCGAGCATTTTCCACATACACATGTTAGCATTCTATTTTAATTTAGGAGGGGAGAAAGCGAGACGAAGCCAAGGCGTTAAATATAGTAAATATTCGTATTGTGCCAATTTAACATAATGATTTATTAGTTTATTTATTTTTCAAATATTTCTCATTTGCACAGCAACCCAAAAGATCTTTCACAACACAATGATGTCGATGAGGATGATGATGTTGAAGAAGATCAAGACGATCCACAGTGAAACCACCCACGCAACACACAAATCCGCTGTGTCAACAGAGAGGCGGACGGCAGTCAAATGTCTCCGAACTGTTCGATGGGGTCGTGGCAACACAACGATTCCAAATCGGCCACTGCACTGCACTTTCTTACACATTCTGTCCAATTTACGAGCCCGTGGACAGTGTTATTGAAAAGAGAAGGCGTATTTGGTGAGGGATTCCAACTTGGTGCATTTCTTGTACAAAATGCGGAAATTCAAATGCGTGGGCTGTCTCCCGGATTGGCAAAAAGGGGTAACAGAGACAAAGTGGCAACTCAAAATGTTAAGAGTTATGTTAATTGTTGACACGTCAATTTGAATCACGACTTACACTTGTCTGGCCGGCACTCGCATGGCGTTGATTATTTACGATACGCCGGGTGAATATCGCAATTATCATTTTTTATTATGATTTAATGTTCTGACCAAAGAATAAAGAAACTCAAAAAAATTAAGCAACATCAGCTGAAGATGTGGCCCAAAATAAAAAGCATTTGACGCGAAATCTTTTTCCATTTGCAAATGTATTATATATGCATATAAGTATATAAAATATGACTGAAATATGTATAACACATATTTAATTTTTTATTAATTTTCACGCATCATCGGCAAATATTTTACCATGATGGAAGCGTTTTTTTCACTCGCCGTAATTGTCGTCGCTAAGAACAACAAGTTAATTAATTTGGCTAAATGATTTCGCTTAATGGGTACAACATGTTTAATGGGATTTTCGGCGCTTCTTGTCAAAAATCAAGATTTCTCTCTTGAGAAACACAGAGAGAGAGGGAGCAGAGATATGAGATATGGTACAGAAGAAGGCAGCATTAGTTATAATGTAGGCGAGATACATATATATATTTATTTTAACATAAAATAAGTTGCTTTAATTTTTACCTCACTGTTAAGCTGTTTAAGTTGGCGGCTGCGTTAGGCATTCAATGAAATTAAATATTGTCAAAATTAATTCAACTCTTATCTCATATGATTAATAGCCATGGAATGTTTTCGATATCAAACTAGTTTTAATTTATTCTCCAATCACATATGCCCAATTGCGATTGACACATGTGAATAAGTTTTTTGTGGTAAGGGTAGTTGCTGGTCGGTATTTTGTTGTCTGTCGTTTGTCGTATACCTTTTTCAGCAAATTTTTGCGCAAACTGTCAAACTGACAACTGTCAAATATTTTCAGCTGCGGGCAAATGTTGAAACTCATTAAACAAAACGGCCAAAAACGACAAACATCAACAACAACAAACAACAACGAACAACTACAAAAAGTTGGCTCTAATTAGAAATAAATCGAAAATGTTTTTGCAGTCGGTTTATATTTTGATGTCAATGCTCAAAAATTCAAAAGCCATTTTCCATTTGGATTTGGGCTTGGGGTTTTTTGGGGTTCTCGTCGCATTTTAGCGCTCAACAATTTTCAAAATATCAACTGTCAAATTTTTGCTGCAAATTTAACTCACATTTCTATGACAGTTGTGCCATCACACATGTGTGTGAGTGTGTGCGTGGGAGGGGGCTTAAAAAGTGGGCGGTGGAGCGAGTTTGTGGGGTTGGCTAAAATTTTAGATTGCCATTTGCCGCAGAGCGCATTGTGCTGACAATTTTTTGACACAGCTGAAAAATTTGTGCAAATTTCGTCTCATTTATATTTTTTTGTGTTGCTTTTGTTGTTGTTGCTTGTGTCTTTTGTTTGTTTTGTTTTGAAAATAGCAATTCGGGTTTGTCAACTGTTGTCTAGAGGCGCTCTTTATGTGTGACAGTGTGAGTGTGAGTAGGCGTGGCACTTGTACATAATTATGCCTGGCACTTCATTCAGCCTGTCCGAAGGCTACTTATATATATATTTTTTGGGGGAAAGTCTACCAGCTGACATGGCAGAAAACAAAAGACCATTTAGGGCTTATGTGTTCGAGACATTCTCTCTCACTCTACCGCACTCGTGCTGTGGAGTGTTGACAATTTGACATTTCATCTGCATTCAAAATGTGCAAAGTTTTTTTGTTTCCCTTAATAAAAAAGTGTGTCCCTTGAAACATTACAATGGAAATGTGTAAGTTGTGTGGGATGGGTGTAGAATTTGTGTTGGTTTGTTTAAATAAGTATATTTTACACATACGTTTGAGTATATTTAAGGAAGTTCTAATCCAAAAGGTAAACTAAAACTATTCATAGTTTATTTAAAATTATTTTTTTATATTAAATTTGATGAGCTGGCAAATCAGTTGGCAATATATAAATACGTGTTTATATGTATAAATATATTTTTATTGCTGCTTGCGTTTATTCTAAAAACTGTCCAGCACACGAATCAGAAGTGTTAGTGTTGCATTTCAGTTGCGATTCGTAAGCCAAAAGTCGTAAAAATGAATTTTTAATGCTGTTTCGGGTCTGAATGTTAAATGGAATAGAGAAGTGAAAGAAGTGCGCTAGGTCGACAGAGATGGAGATGGAGATGGTTGGAGCCAAACCATCATTTCAAAATATCGTATCGTAAATTTTCAAGTTAACATCAAAATTGTGAAAATTATGTACAATTCCCAGCAAACAGCAAACGAGGGCAGCCCGAAACGAACATTCATAACCAAATTTATTGCAAATAAGAAAAATGTCCGCAACAGGACAAACAGACAGAGAGAGACAGACCAAGAGAAAGAGAGAGATAGGTGCAAATGGTGGCAAGGATAAGGCACCAGCCAGCCAGCGTGCAGAACATTGGCGAGCTAAAGGACATGGACATGGACACGGCGACTGGGAACAGTCACAGTCACAGTCAAAGTAGAGTCATGTGGTCCTGGACACAGGACAACATCAGTAGAGACAACAACAAGGACGTGTTGTAAGTTCTCTTCATGCTTCGTGGTCAGCAAAAATGTTAGAGCAAATAAAAAACAAAAAAGAAAAAAATAGATGAAAGCAGAAAGAGATAGAGAGCATAAAAAACATAAATTGAGTAGATGGAAAAGAAAAAAATAGAACACACAAGAACCAACCGAGAGGAATGACAAAAAAAATAAGCAAATGACGAAAGACAAACATGCAGCAGAAGGATAATGGACAGACACGACTAGAGGAGCTCCACACACATTTGTGGGTGTCGTTCACACAAAGTTTTTCATTTTTGGGGTGTTTGGGTTGGACGATTTCCATCAAGCAAACAAAACAACTAAGCCAACACTTGACGAGAATCAACCGAGCGAAAGAGAGAGAGAGAGAGCGAAGAAACGAAGCGATAGAAGCAAATAATAGCATCCTGGTGGATGTTGTTTCAAGCTTTTGACTGTTGGAATGTTTGTCAAACTAGGAATACTAGCTCTTCTTCTTCTTCTTCTTAAAAAAAAAGGGTTGTGGCCTTGTCAAATCTCTGGCGTGTGCAGAACTTAACGCATTACATAACTAGTCTGACGAAACCTTTATGAAAATGTCAAAAGTGAATTTAAATATATATTATTTTTATATAGAAAATGTAGATAAACTATTAAATAATGCAAGGTATTTAGCTCTGAACGTTGCATGCAAATGATTTTCATATAAAAAACCCTTTCAAAAGTTCGATGAAAAATCGCTTGGCTTGAAACATCTAGAGTTCCAAGACCAATTGAGTTTATTTACGAAATTGACGAAACGTCCTTGTTTTTTATTTTATGTTTTGCTTGTTTTGCTGGCTTGCCAATTGTCGTTGTATTGGCTGCAGTCAATTTGGTTTGTGTGTTTTTGTTTTATTTTTGGCTCTGTGTAATTTGTGTTATTTTAGCCATAAAATTGATCGCTGGCTTGTTTGTTTGACATTCCGCAGCACATGATAGTCCTCCTCCCCACCTCCCTACTGGAACAACCCAAACACAACGAGGGATAAACTCGGGACAGTAGCATATTTTATTTTTCCTAATGATAGCGCACAAAATGTCTCCAAGGGCCAAACCAAAGCGAATGGCGAATGGCAAAGGGAAAGGAAAAGGAAAAGAAGAAAAGCGCACATAAAATGTCAAATTTATGTTTGGCTTTCCTTTGTTTTTACTCAAATCGTACATAGATTATATAGAATTATGACGAGCGCGTGTCTATCCATCGAGCAGGACAATGGCTGGCTTACAGGACTCTTTGGGTTTGGCCAACTGGCAACTGGCAACTGCCAGTGCTGTCCTTATCGCCAATGTCCAAATGTCCAAGTGTCCTGTGCAAATAGTTTTCATAAATTAATTTTATTTCGCTTGTGGAGCCATGTTTCTGACTTGGTGGATTGTTGTTGGGGCTCGTCGAGCAATTTCCACAACAATTTTCTTCATATTTCTTTCCTAATTGTGCAACATTTTTGTTTTGTCGTCTCTTTCTCTGACGTAAATTAGAGCACTTTGCGTCGATTTGCGACGATTTGTTCGACAAAATTGTTATCGGACATTCATAAATATTTATGTATACTACCAGTTGAGTATATATTTGGTTTATGTACAACATAAATTCATACCATATAAAATTCATTCTCATACAAGTTATTACTAAACTCATTTTCTAGCCTCTTTAAACAATGCTAAGCTGGTTATAAATATAAACAGCTTTCACATTTTTCAAGCCCTTTAATTTCTATCCAGTATTACTTATCTCTTGAATTAAGTGTCTTTAGATTTTTTTCGGAATAGTTCCGCATTTGGCAACTGTTGCCGTCACTCTTGATTTGTTGAATGTACTTGCAATTTTGTCATTTGGCACTGTTTGGATGACAGGCACATAATTCAAACCCCACCTTGTTGATAATTGGGCCTTCCTGCAAATGTCCAAAAATATCAAAAGCGCGCTGTTCATTGCCTTAATTATGAATATAGAACAATTAATCTCTAATTATGGCTGAACATCTGTCATGCGAATTATTAGTCGCATAAATGCGAGTGAAATGAAATCCATTCAATGTGAAAGGCAGTTCGTTCTCCCCTTCATACTCACTCACTCTCTCCCCACTGTGCTGCTGCTGCTGATCGGATTATGACAAGCACGAAGAAGAAGAAGCAGACAACGACGACAGCCTCCGATCTGCAGACAACGTCAACGACAATGTTGAGGACGCCTTTTTGGCGCATTTGCAGACAATGTTGACGACGCCAACAGATGCAAGCCTATACGAAAGGAAAGGGGGAGAGTAGAGGCGACTGTGGCGACTGGCGTTGATTGCCGTCTGATCGCTGCTTGATTTGGATTAAGTGAAAATTCATTAGATAATTTCAGTGATGTCGCTCTGTGAGGCGCACAACCGCAGTTGTTCTTGTTGATCTTGTTGCAAAGTTGCAGAGTTGCTGTGACTCTAAGTATGCCAATTAGTTGATATTAGTGCCACGATTGCGAATAGTTACAAGCCAAAAAGACTCGTCCCAACCGATTAACGTCAGGAAGTTGTCCAAACTCTGTCCAATAGTCTGTAATGGCAATTGAAAAAAGATCGTCTTGTAAGCTTATTTAGTAGTTGACAAGAACACGACAAAAATAAAAAGATAAAACTGCAAACAGTGTATAATATATCCGGTTAATCCATTGTTGATTGATATTCGATTTGACATTGCAATAAAAATAATTTAATAAAAGAGTTGACTAAATGAAATAATTCAAAACCTATTTGCAACTTAACTCAAACATAAAACATTTGTTGACTTAAGTATACTTAGACTGTTCCCACCAATCCTTCAAGCAAGAGAAAAATTGCCAGCAAATGCAAATGGACATGCAAATGACTCAATGAACTGCAAGTGTGGAAAAAACAGTCCTGAATCAACTTCAGAAGTGGATACAAAGACAGCGTTGAGGGAAACAGCTGCCAACACGTTGAACAAACATGAGGCAAGAACTCTTTGTCAGTGTGTGTCCTGGCAACTGCTGCTGCTGCACGTTAGTGATCAAAGTGGACAAGTGGACTCCATTAAAACACTAACGTCACGTCAGAGGACCAAATGATGAATGATGCCTAAGGCGAAGTGAAAATTTCACAGCGAGCCAAACTGCAGGCGCAAATCAGCCGAAAAAAAAACCCTGCAAAACAGTGCACAAGGATACGAAGGAGAGAATCAAGGACCTGACTGACTGACTGATGGCTTTGCCAGCTATGTGTTGGTCCTGCGATAACTGAGTTGTTGTTGTTGCTGTTGTTGCTATTGTTTTTGTTGCTGCTGTTGTTGTTTCGGACGCAGTGCAACGCGGCGTATGTGTAACTTTTTGTATGAATGTGGAACTGAATACCAATCAGAGAAACAATTCTCTCTCGCTCTCTTTCGTTTACGTTGTGTTGCTGCTGCTGCAAGGACCGCACGGATGTGATGGCAATTTAAGTCAGACAGTCACTCACATGGACTGGACAGGATAAACTGTTTTGCAGTGGGCGTGTCAAACGCCTCCAGAAACCGACACTGGCCAATTGTTCAAAGGAGGTTCGCTAGAGGATGGCGGTGGCGAAAGAGGCTGTTGCGGAAGTGCGCCCCTTTTGCACCGCTCATGAAGTCATTCACTCAATTTATCGTTTGATGAATGTCCTGGCAGATAGCCGGTGTTGTTGCTACAGTGCAATGGAGAGCAATAGCAGCAACAACAACAAGTACAGGATGCCTACTACAACTGTTGGGTGTTGATGCTGATGCCATCACATGTGGCACACACACACACACACACACATACACACTTTTGTACACACAACACAACACATTTAATGGCCATTTGAGCAGTTGATAAACGTTTCGCTCGTTTGCGTTGATGAAATGTTGTCGTTGTCGTTGTTATTGTTGCTGTTGCCATTGTCCTTGCTGGTCCTTGTTGCATTGTTTATTTATGACTGACATATGGAGCACAAACACACACACGCACACACATATCCTTTGACTATGCGTTTAGTTTTTGACGCTTATTTTCTAATTGTTTTTGTTTAGCTTTTTCTCCGCACTTATTCACCCTGTTTTTTCGTGTTGATGCTGCGCACTTTTTTTGATTTATGACCACGAGCTTTTCGTCTTTTTTGGCAGTTGTGTTCACTCATTCTCTCTCTGTGTGTATCGTTGTTGGCCGGGTCTAGTCAACGACTGCAATTGCGCTGATGACAATGACACTATTATGATGTCAGACAATGACAGGCGACATATTCATTCATGACTCCAACCAGTCGTTTTTTGCTGGTTTCTTTCTTTGGTAGGTTTTGATGAATAGTTTATTCCAAATGCCTTGATATGTTAAGGAAGCACTCGACTTATCAATTATTAGGTCACTGAAGAACTTTTGCCATTTTCCTCAAAATCTAATGCGTTTTATTAACAATCGTTAGCTTGAAAGCATTTAATTTAAAAGCCAGTAAATCAAAGCGTGAGTGCAAAAATTCACAAATGGGAAAAGCTATAAAAGAATATATTTATATATTTTTGTAATCAACAAATCATAACAGAAAACTACAATAGAAATAAAACCAAATTTAACAAAAGTTTAAAAACAAATGACAAAATAAGTTTATATAAAAATAGCAAAATTTATTAACATTTAGTACATCGAAACATGAATACTCTTTAGATGTCATCTCACTTACGCGTCACAGGTATTCAAAAATTTGAAATAAAAATACCAACTGATTAGTATTTTAGTATTTTTATATTTATAGAAACAATATCAAATCGTAATATCAGTATACCACTTTAAAGAGTATGAAAACAAATAAACTAAACTATAAATGTTTTTGGGTCTTTGGAATTTATAATAAAAATGCATTTGCACTTTCACATAGACAAAAGCTTACAAAAAAAATAAAAAATTAGAAATCCACCAAAAAAATGCGGGAATTACCCATTAAAAAGAAAATAAAGGTTGTTTGGCAAACACGACAAAATAAATGTTTTATGTATAGAGAATAACAAGAACAGCAAAAGCAACACAATTCAACATTAATAATTCGCTTTTATTGAGTGTTTCTGATGCAATAAAAAGCATTTCGGTTGCATTTCTTTTTGGCTGCTCGTAAAATGTTTTGTCTATGCTCTTTAATCTCAAAATGTTTGAAAAGGGTATTATGAAACTGACTGAAAGAAGGAAACCTTTTAATTATTTAGTTACTTAGAGTAAAACTTAAAAGACATGGGAGAATATTTAATAATAATTATTTTTATATTTATCAGCACTTGCTTTTTACTACAAAGTATCTTTTAGTCGATTCACAATGGTAATGATATTATTTTTAATTTTTTTCTTTCTCTCATTGACCAGAGCAGACCAAAATTTTGTTAGCTGCATTCGAGGGCCACAAATGCAACCAACGGATTGTGGATTGTTGTTGCTATTTAGGGGGTTGAGGGGATATGGGGATCGGTCTATTAACGCAACTTAACGAGCCAACAAATTACTACACATCATAAAACCAAATCACAAATAATATGTCGAAAAGAACACAACGAATGCTACAGCTAAAAATAAATCTATGAATCAAAGCTAAGGCGCTGAATGAATGCTCGTGAATGTCTTGTGAATGATTTAGGAGCACAGCTGTTCGAGAGTGAGTGAATGAATGTTGTGGCTTTACCTGGATACGTTATGCCAACTTAAGAACTGCCAGCACTAAACATGGAAAGTTGTTGAGTTTAGGTGAATAAAATACCAAGAAATCAAGTTTTAATTAGATTCGAAATTGAAGTTTTTAGTAAAGAAAGACTTCCATCTACATATTTAGATATATATTATTATATATCAATTATATATTCTTTGATAGTTTATATACTCTTCTATTAACTTTCTGTATCGGATTCCATATTATAATAATATTTGATGCATGTTTTAGCATTTTCTAAAATTAATTTGATTTCCTTTCACCTTTTTGACATTTCCTATGCAGTTGTCATCAATTTTCGTTTGGTTTCTCCCAACAGAATTGCAAAAAATTTACCTTTTGTGCGTACTTGCCATTGGAGTGAAGCTCTTTTTGCCCGTCGGGGGATATCTATTCTTCTTGGCATTCTTAATAAAACCGTTAACTTTGCTTGTTAAACGCGATGAACCGCTATCATTATCGCTGTACATGGTGTGAACAGAGCCGCGTTTTCGGGCAATTTTCAATTGTAGTTCCACCGATTGACGCTTGTATCGATGAATATTGCTGTTATCAACTATTGAACCTTTCTCATTCATGCGATTTGCCCTGGGATGACGACGTATCCAGGTCCAAGGCTTTTCGCTATTGAAGGGCTCGTGGGCTAGAATGGGCACCTGCGCTCCATAGTACTGTGTTGACCGTGGTCGCCTCCTCCTGTGTGTATGATGTGAGTCTTGTCCACCCATCGTATTGTGATAATTATCGGATATGGCTTTTGCTTGACCTTTGGTTCTGAGCAATTCACTTTCGTGTGCTTTGTATAGATTAAGATTCTTTACACCATGTACTATATCCATATAGTCCCGATGAATGCCAACTTGATCCTTGACTTGTTTAATTAAGTTTTTTAGTTGAGTTCCGTGCTCTGAGCTACATTTTTTGTCCCATGGAGCGCACTTAGTATTTCCCTCGCCTTTCCCACTGCCTGTTAAAAATGGATTACCATTACGATCAAATAAACTTGCAAAGGGATTTTTGCTCGAATCATAATTTCCATCTCCCGGCATTCCAATGCCAGCTGCGACAGGATTTGTTTGAGAGTCAAAATACTTGTCACTTGTGATGAAATTGCCAAATGGAAAGGAATTTCCCGAGTAGTCATAGTGCCTATCATCCGGTATTCCGGTACCCATTATTTTCCTAGAGGTTAAACCTTTGCCATCTAATTCATAATTTTCATACTCCTTATAGCGGCGTCTTCGTCCATTCTGCCAGGCCAAAGAATCTTCCCCGATGCCAGCTCGAACTGCCCTTGAGATTTTATCGGGTTTGTTGTCCTTGCCAAATAAATTCATTTGGTTCCCATTATTCGCATCTTTGCGCTCAGCCTTCAGCATTAATTGTATGATGCTGAGGAGATTGCTCAAAGATTTCGGATGATAGGGACTACGTACATTGCCATCTTTATCAAAGATATCGCAATATACGTCACAAACCTCAAAATGGGTGAGCGGAACTCGGCAACGATTCCATTGCTGTCCTCGAGGATTCAACACCTGACTAAAGTTCTGCATGGTTAGAGTGTATAGAAAGTCGGTTACTGCATCTGCATGGAGTTTCAGAACTCTGCTCAAGGCCATAATAATATTTTTGTTCGTATTGTACCAATTTTCCCTTGGCGAACTCTTTCGATTGCATTTCGATTTATTGTCTATATCGATATTATATCGTTTAAGCCATTCGATTTTATCATTCGCATTCTTTATGCACGTCTTTTGCCTCGTTAGGTTGTTACTCTGCTGTGTAAAACATTTGCCCAACTTGACAACATTGTTTAAGCAACCCATTTTACATTTCTGCTATGAGAAACCAATTTCCGAATATACATATATTCCTAATTGTCAATTTTGAAATGACAAAATTCTCAAGCGAAAAGTTTCACAATGTTTTCTTTAATGCTCAATAAATTATTTTATCGAGTTAACGATTGAATATTGTCAATTAGTCGCTAAAACTAAACAAAGAAGAATGCAAAAAAATAAGAAGTCAACTTTGTTGGTGTGAGCAGTAGCTACAACAACAACAATTAACGCACACAACAAGACAAAGCAGCGCAGTCAAACACAAAAAAGGAAATGAGAAAAAAAACCTTACAAGCCCCGCAACTAGCACAGCTCATTGGATGCATAAGCGAGACGGCAAGAGGCGCTGCTCAGACAAGTGTGAGCGGCGCGCTGACAGCCAAAACAACAAAACAAAACAAAAATAACAAGCAAAAACCAACAACAACAGCATTGTTTGAGCGCAAGAGCATGAGAGCGAGAGAGTGCAAACAGGGGAATTGCGCTGGGGAAGTGTGGAATGTGCTGGCAATGAAACAGCGCAGCGTCTGCAAGAGGGGTAAATGAGAGCGAGAGAGAGAGTGTGACCATACCAATTGGTATTCACTCTCAACGCTCTCATTCTTTGCAGCGCTCTACAGCCAGAGCATTATTATTGTTGTCGTTCCATTGAGCGTATTTCACTTTGCGCTCCAACACAAACAAAGCGTTTGTAGTGTGGGGGCGCTGCATGTGCAAACTTTTGCCGGCAAACGCAAACAGCGACGCCAGCGCTAGCAGCAACGTCAACGGCGACCTCCAACCTCACTATTTAAATAACAAAACGCAATTCAACTGGAATATGAAAATGGAATGAAAGAATTTAATAATTGTTATAGAAATGATTATTAAAATAATCAAATTATTTGAAATTCAATAAGTACTGGAAAACGATTAAAGACGATTTTTTTGCATTCTTTTATTCGATACTGGGAGTTGAAATCAGATTCTGATTAGCTTTCGATTGCATTTTTGTTCTAATTAGATTTCAAGATTTTCTCGAAACTTCAAAAATCTCATAACACACTCTGAAGGTACTATATGTCTTGAGATTTAACCATTACTTCATTAATTTTTAGCTATATTACTTTCTTTGATATTATTTAATAGCTATTCCCTTCGCATGCGTTTTCAGGTGCTTTGAAAATTTTGACCCCTTTATTTTTCACGGCATATTTTGGAAAACTTTTATGCCTTTAGGATTCCGACAGCCCAGTTTCCAAATATTTACCGCTAAAGTATGTGCGAATAGCTCAAAAATCCAAATACTCAAAATATTTACCCAACAATTGAATCATCCAACAGAATTGAAAACTATTTCGACTTGGTAATCAATAGATCACAGCTCGTTTTCGAATAGCTCATCCGATTTAATCAGCTAACAAACTGAAATGGGCTTTGATCTAAAATACTAACAGTAATCAATTGAGTTCAAAAATTATGATTCGCGGATGATTAACACATTCAAGTTGAAAACCGTTTTAGCTACATAGCATATCGCAATATCTGATCCATCAGTTCACACCTGAGTTCAATAGAGTTGAGAAGTTCAAAAAAGCCGACCGAAGCACACAATTTAGAGGGAAAGTATATTTCAATATACACAAACATGCAGTCAATTGTTAATATTATTATTGAGGGCATCAACAGGTTCGTCAACAACAGCAACAACAACAACTTAACCCGTTTGAAGTTGGTCCACGGATGCAATTGTTCTTTGGCCGCCTTTAATCTTTGGGCCAACGAAATGGGCCACAAAATGGGCACCAAATGATGGATACTTCCGTGACGGCATCTTTGTGCCTCAGTGTGGGTGGCAGCCCTATGTGGCGCCCAAAAAATATTAACTTAAAATACATCCATGTTTAGCTACACTCAGAAACAAATATGTGAGTTGTAAGAAAATTTATTAATTTTTGGTAAAAAAAAAATGGAAAGTAGAAAATAAAATATATTAGAAGCAATAATTTTTTTGGTTTAGTTTTAAAATCTTTAATTATTTTGACATTTTATTTGAAATTTGTTATAGGACATTTTTATAATTCATTATTATTAAACTTTTCTTTTTAAAAAAGAAAGTAATTTTTTCTTAAATCCAAATATGTTGTTTTTGTTTATAATTCAATATTCAAAGTTTTTAAAATATTTTTGTAAGTTTATTAAAATTTTTATTTCTTAAATGAACATAAATTCTATTTTTAATACTTATAAATTTTATGATTTTTCTCACAGTGTGCATTTTTATAAGTGCAATTTATAATATTTTATTGACTTGCCCCCTCGCTCGGCAAAGGTTAAAAAAATGCTTTGAACTTGCGTTCAATATGATGAAATTTATGCACAGTCAAAATCGGATCATAAATTGTCGAAAATTATGCGTAAATAAAGAAAAACAACAAGCAAAGATCGAAATATAAGCGTTTGATCTTGCCGATACTACGGGATGTTTGTGTTTTCGATAATGTCTTCAATCATATTTGGTATTTCCCTTGGCCAAGAAACTCAAGTCAGTTGAAAGACTTAAATGTCAACAAAAAGTAAGTATTTTCAAATAAATATACACACAAATTGTAACATTATTAACATTAGTTTTTTGTACACAACAAACATGCAGGAAGAGAAGCGTGAAAATACTCTGAAACCAATAGCAATTGTAAAACCTATAAAATATTCGAGAAGCAAAAATATTCAACAAGTGAAAATGGAAAGGGGAAATGCTCCTTGGATTGCCATAAGTGGTTATCAAGCAAAACGCGCTTTTTCTGTATACAACTTCTTTCTCGATATTGGATTTATTGTGGATAAGTGTTTTAGCGAGCCAACTGTTATGTATCTCAAGTATTTCAGCATGAAGGATTGCAAAATGGCGCTCAGTTACGATAATCAAAAGACTGGATATGATGGGAATATATTGGTACGTGTAAGGCCAAAGAATCCCGTTTTTGAGAACCGAATCGAAACACTTATTGAGCAAAAAGTCGAAATTCGTGCTACAGTTGATCAATTAGTTAATCGCCACATCCCGATAAGTGTTATCGATATCGAACCAGAAATCAGGCAGAATCATCATCAAAGGCGTCGCGGCATAGAAGCTCCCAAAAAGATGGGACTTATGCATTGGCTAAAGCGTAAATTATTATATATGTTTTACTTTTAATAGTTAAAATTTGATATCAAGTGAATAGAATATGAAAATATGCTAAAAAGTACTATAAAGTTATAATGATAAATCTGAGTAAAAATCATATGTTTATATATTTATTTAATTCATTTATAATGAGGATAAATTAAAAACCAAATAATAAACACTTTCTTTTTAAATAATTTCATTTGCTTTAAAAATCGACTAAATATTGTAATAATGTCGATGTAGAGAAAATCGCGCATTGTTTTATATGGATGCTATAGTATTTGCATGTGAACGGCATTATAGAATTTTTAATTACAATAAATCAATTTAAATAAAATGTAATTTTTCAATTTTATCAAATTGTCATTATGCGTAATTAATTCCTATGCACAAATGCATTTTAGTGTACACCAGCACACACACACACACAGGGCGATTCAACCCACTCAACGTGACTAGTGGCGCCCTCTAGCGCGACGCGTTGGCGTCGACCGAAACAATTGTGTCCAGCTAACTTTTAGCGATTGTCGAAGCGATTATAGCGCCGCAGCAACTGTTAGCCAGGGGTATGGTGAGAATGGGGGTTTTTCAAAATAATCGGACATTTGTTTTGTCAAAAATAATGCTGCTTAATTATTATATTTGTAATTTATTTGCGCCAACGCTTATCAGATCCAAATGCTAAAAAGTATGCATGCTGCTTTAATCCCACATTAATCCAGCACAAAATGCAACAACAACAACAAAAAATAAGGCTAAAATAGAAATGACAGTAACACAAACAACAAAAGCAATTCAAATGCAGCGCATAGAATGCATAATTAATTTTTATTTTGATGACAACGTCAACGGCAAACCCCAATACGAAAAGCAACATCAACATAATACCAAACCTTTCCCCAAAACCTCAAATCCAACCCTTTCAACAATCCAATATATCCCGCAGTGCGTTCCAGGTTGCCAGATTGCCAGGTTGCGTACATGCACGTGTGTATGTATCGCAATTATTTTGAATTGCATAACACTGGCCTGCAACTGACTGCAACTGCCTCAACATAGCCGCACATCCAAATGAACAACATACCAATCAATATGTGGCAAGCAAACACGCAAAAAAACCTCTGCATTATGGCAATTCTGAATTATTACGTTTAAATACTTGTAGAATGCTTTTTGTTATGGCATTCAACACTAATTGTAGTGTTGTTTAGAGCTAGAAATGCAAATTACTCAAAAAATAATTTTCGCATTTATTTTAAATCTTTGTTTTCGCACTCTTCTCCATTTCGCATAGCATAAAAAAACCCTTTAAATCTTTTTGTTATGGTATTCAACACTAATTGTAGTGTTGTTAAAAGCTAGAAATACAAATAACTTAAAAAATAATTTTCGTATTTATTTTACATTTTTTTTTCGCTTTTTTTTCCATTTCGCATAGCATTACGACCCTTTAAGTAATAAAAAAAAATTTTGTATGTATTAAATAGCACCCATATGAGGATTTTAGCCATGTTGGGCTTAAAACACACACACACACACACACACACACTTACAAATTAACCTCATTTGACAAAACAAAGCGAGTAGCGGTAAAATGGATAATTTGTTAAATAAATTGTGCGATTTTTATGAAAAGCATTAAACAAATTCAAAAAGTATATACTATTGTTGTTGTTGTTGTTGTTGCCAGCGTTTTTGGCCATGGCTGCTGTTAACTGTAAACTGGTTGTTTGCATTCAATAAATAGCATAGAATTAAAATTCTTTTGTTGTCCTTTTATAGTTTCAATATTTTTTCCTTTTTTTGCTGTTGCATTTTCAGTTAACAGATACAAATCCGTTTTATTGGTTTTTTGTATTTAGTTTTTGTTTTATTTGTTGTTGTTGTTGTTGCTAAGGCCCTTACACAATGCGCCTGTCACCAATTACCTAATGCCCCCTCCTCTACTTTCTCTTATCCTGTTGTTTAGCTGCAAATCCATTGAAATTATTGCGTTCATTAAATGTTAAACAAAGGTGATTAGATTTTATAATTCAAATGAAAGCACACATAAAAATTTGTGTACAGTTGTGCTCATTATTTATTTAGAACAATTGCAAAAGAGTATTTAATATTTTTGGTTGGTTCCCGATTTATTTACTTTGCACAATAGTTGGCGTAATAAGCATTATAGCCTATATGTATTTGTCATATCGAAATGTGGAATCAACAATTGTTTCGTTTCTGTTTGCAAAATTAATTCATTATTTTTTCGCTCATTTTTCTAAAATTTCTATTCTTTTTATCTATCAATTTTAATTAATTTCTACTCTTTATCCGATTTACACACACACACACACACCATTGCAGCACTATTTTTAATGTATTTTGTATTTGCATTATTATTTAATTATTCAGTACCAGCATGATAGTTTTAATTACCTTCAATTAAATCGACAGTTTGATATTTTTTATTTTTTTTTTTGCAGCTTGAGTTCACACTTGAAGATATTAGCAAAGTTTTGATTTGAATTAAAAAAAAAATAAAATTTAATGTAAGTAAGCATTGTTTTGTTAGAATTTTAAATATTTTTCTTTAAAGGTTTTTTTGTTTCAAAAGTATAATCACAAAATGAGTATTCAGTTGTTTGAGTGCTTTAATACAACCAATCAAACATCGCCGCACTATGAAAAGCATTTGAACTTTGCTAAACCTGTAGCAAAGGTAAGTAAGCAGCTAAACAGAAGGCACAATTAGTATTAAGAGATCTCTCTGATAGGAACGCTGTGAGAGAATCTCGTTCCTGGAGCAGAGTGAACGTTGCGATTATGCCACACATAGCAAACCGTGTCGGGATCGGGTATTTCTCTTGAACTACAATAGTTTCTTTTACTGTGTATGCGATTATAATGATCTATCTAGAGTTGGGTGCATTATTATGTTGCTTGTGGAGTGTGCTCTAGTGTTTTGGATGATTTACATGCTCACGAATTATTAGTAAGTCCCATTCAAAAGAATTGATTGTCGCATACTAACATTATCATTTTAGTCTTGTGCCAGCTTTAACGGGCATATCGAGAATGCTCAATATGAATGAATATATTGCGGGGCTGACTATTATGACTCTTGGCAATAATGCCCCAGATATTTTTGGTGGTATTCTGGCATACAATATGGCATCGCGTCACATCTATTCGGATGCAATGGCAAAGAATCTATTCGTGAGCGTATTCATATCATCCATGGTGATGTGGGTAAAACCATTTGCCATTGATGGCAACTTCTTTTTGCGTGATGTTGGCTTTGTGCTATTCTATGTGACATTTGTGGACTTTGCCATTAAGATTTGCGATGGTTTTGTGACTATATTCTTGGCAATTTCCATGGCACTTGTATTTCCCTTGTATATAATGGTTATATTTATTGATGAGTATGTGCAGTATCGTAAATACAAAGGTAAGTTATTAATATTGTAAGACTGGGTGCGGCAAACTCGCCACAAGTTAAAGACAAATAGGCCATTTAATAAAATTAATTAAATTATTTTCATATTACTATTATACAAAGAATGGCGTGTGAACGAGCAAAGAACTGTCGATGAGTTGAGGGACTTTGCGAGTCAAATCTCTCCTTTTAGTGCACACAACGCGAACTTACCTTCCGAAATGACAAATGTCTATGAAACAGCCAATAAGTTTCTGTTCAAGCAATTCTTTGCTGTCTTCGATACATTAGACAGAGATATGTTCAACAGCCAGTGGACTGTTTTTAAACTCTGGGCATTAGTTAAGGTTCCACCATTGATTTGCTTACGTTTATTAATACCGCAAATGAATTTTCACGAAGCATCCTATTCGTGGTCCAAGCTCTTGTGCAGTATCCAAATTGCCATATCACCGAGTATTATTTGTCTTACGTTCAGTAAGTGGCTCTTAACATTCTTTTCCTTATAAATATGACATCTAACATTTCTTTTTCTTTCAGTTGGTGGCTATATGAAATTGTTAAACTGGACTTTGCCGACTTTTGGACTGTGTTTTATTGCTTTCACGCCAGTATCTATTGTGGCTTTTCGACACTCCCGCACCGATACGATTCCAAAGTGGTATCCCTATATGGCAATATTGACTATTTTAAAATGTGCTTTGGTCCTTTACTCCGTGACAGCTGAACTTATTGCACTGATGGAAACTCTGGGAATTGTTCTCCATTGCAGCCATTCCTACATCGGTAGTACACTATTTACTTGGGGATTCGGCTGGGCCGAGCTCAATACCAATGTGGGTATGGCACGCAAAGGATTTCCACGCATGGCATTTTCCGCATGCTTTGGTGTTATCATTCTCTGTAAGTTGAATACACTTCTACTGCATACACTTGGATTCTTTGTTGTAATATTGTTTTTTCTTAAAGCAACATTTACTTCCATTTGTTTTCCGATTTTGTTTGGGGTTTTCTCTACAGAACCGGGTGAATTTCATGCAAGTCCACTGATCCTGACATCTGCTTAAAAGATACCTTAGTAATTTTCTATTTTTAGATATCTGAGGGAACCGTTGGAGAAACGACTTCGATTCTACTCATTATATCGCTTTACTCGATTATTCTTTACGGCGTTACAACAAATTTTATGTTACGTCGTTCCGGTGGATTACTTGGCATAATAATCTATTTGTTTTACCTTATTTTAACCACCTCTAGTGAATTTGAATTAATCCATGCTTTCGGTACGGATCATAGCCTGGATCGCAGTCAATTCGACGAAAGTTACTTGACAGTTCATTAAACTTAGTTCATTTTGCATTTTAATTCAAAATAAATGATACAGAATTTTATTGAAAATCATTATTCTTTGAATAAATAAGTTTTGAAGTTCTTCACTTTGGTTAGTCAATTTTAAATTTTGCATAAACAAAAAAAAAAAACAAAATGAAACGAAATGAAATGATTTTGGGATCCAAACAATATCGTCGCAAGTTCTTGTCGGCCATAATGTTCTGCGTTCTGATGTACTTAATAATCAGCACTTTGGTACCGTACGGTGACCTCAAGATTGATTCCTCAACGGGTTACTTTGTCAATACAACGGGCTGTCGCATGATGGCTATGCATCCACTGTCACCGACAGCATTGTCCCGCCTTCAGCAACCGAAGAATATGAATTGTACCATGCCACAACTATTTCGACCTGAAACCGAGGGAGAAAAGAAGTATCTTATAAGCACTATGACACACGAAGAAATCCTTAGGAACTTTAAGGTTGAAAGAGTTTCCGATATTTGGTGTAGATACTCGACATTCGAACGATATAGTGACTATAGAAACACACACAAAACTACAAAACAATTTCGATTTGTTAGGAAAGTCGAAATTGATGGTGATGTTGAATTTGTAAGAGTTCAATGTTTTGCAAAAACCCATGAGTCGATTTACTACGATGTTCACTTTTTTATACCTGTACCAGCTCCAGATCCCACTGATGCGATTCCATCATCTTCTCCTCCAGATGACTTATCAGTTATGATACTGGGCATCGATTCACTTTCACATATGCATTTTTTACGCACAATGCCTTTACTGAGTGCGTACATTGGAAGTTTGCCGCATGTGGAGTTTTGGGGCTACAATCGTCTTGGAATCAACACTTACTGGAATTTGGTGCCACTGTTAAGTGGATTGGACGTAAACGAACTGGAATCAAAATGCTACGTTAATAAACCTAACTTCGATGAATGCGTTTTTCTCTGGAACTACTTTAAGGAGGCTGGCTATCAAACAATCTTTGGCGAAGACAGCCAGTTTGATGGCTTATTTAATTATGATAAAAACGGATTCCATAATCAACCAACGGATTTTCACCTTAGAGCCTTGTTGTTTGAAATTGATTTCTTCACACGATACAGTATTGATCAACGCGAATTAATTCATTGTAGTGGCGGTCGAAAATATGGAGACATCCTACATGAATTTATGTACAAGTTGATCCCTCAAATGAAGCAAAGACCTTGCTTCTCGTTCTTTTGGGAGGCCCAGGGAGTTCATGAATATTTCAACTATGCCCAACTGTTAGACGTTAACTACTTGAAGTTGTTGATGCGCTTTAAGGCTGAGGGTATTTTAAACAACACTCTAATACTCCTTATGTCTGATCATGGAATGCGGTTTGGATCTTTCCGCAACACTTACGAAGGAATCATTGAAGAATCGCAACCTCTTCTAATAGCCTTGTATCCCGAATGGTTGGAAACGACTTACCCCTTAGCCATATCAAATCTTCGACAAAATGCTCACAGTCTCGTTACAACTTTTGATCTACATGCCACTCTCAGGGACTTGACTGATTATAAGCTTCTTCATGATAAGAATATTGCATTCCGCACATCAGTTCTTGAATCGATAGGCCTAAAGCTTCCTCGAGGCATTAGCCTTTTTCTACCTATACCGGAGGCACGAAATTGTGATATGGCTGGCATTCCATCTTGTTATTGCCTTTGCCACACCTTAAGCATGATACCTACCCAAGATGTACGAGCGGAACGGGCTGCTATTTTCTTGGTGAAAGTAATCAACTCATTAATTGCTACAGAAAAGCTTTGCCAGCGGTTGCAGTTGAAGAAGGTGTTGGCCGCATATCTTTTGAAACAAGACCACAGAAAGTGGACAAACGAGTTTGAGGTAAAGGTTCGCCTTGAAACAATACCTGGAGGGGGACAATTTGAAGGAACATCGAGATTCAAAGGAGATTCATTGGCGCTTACCGGAGATGTTGTACGCACCAATGGATACGGTAATCAATCATACTGTATTACAAATTACCGCATTGAAATGTACTGCTATTGCTATTAGAACCAATAATGTACAAAAGTCAAACATCCATGAAACGAATTTTGAGGGGACAAGAAAAGACTCCGTTACATAGAAAATTCGGAAACCTGAAACATTATAAGAAATTGCGTGTTTAAATCGAGTTTTATCTAAAATAATCAGTAATATTTTTTTGTGTGATGTTTTTTGACTTTTCTTTCTGTGCATCAAGAACATACCATTGAGTTATTTGTGTGTGCACTTATTCGCTTGGAAGCAGAGCTACATTTTTTATTAACAAGTGCTTTCACGCCAGTATCTATTATGGCTTTTCAACACCCGCCCCGATACGATTCCAAAGTGGTATCTCTACCTGTCAATATTAACAATTTGAAACTGGTTAGCGAGACGACTTTAACTCTTCTCATTATATTGCTTTTCACGAATATTTTATACGGCGTTACAACAACCCTTATGGTACGTCGTTCTGGTGGACTACTTGGCATAATAATCTATTCGTTTACCTTATTTTAACCACCTCCAGTGAATTCGAATTAATCCATGTTTTCGGTACGGATCATAGCCTGGATCGCAGTCAATTCGACGAAAGTTACTTGACAATTCATTGAACTTAGTTCATTTTGTATTTTAATTCAAAATAAACGGTACAGAATTTTATTGAAAATCATTATTCTTTGAATAAATAAGTTTTGAAGTTCTTCATTTTGGTTAGTCAATTTTAAATTTTGCATAAACAAAAAAAAAAACAAAATGAAACGAAATGAAATGATTTTGGGATCCAAACAATATCGTCGCAAGTTCTTGTCGGCCATAATGTTCTGCGTTCTGATGTACTTAATAATCAGCACTTTGGTACCGTACGGTGACCTCAAGATTGATTCTTCAACGGGTTACTTTGTCAATACAACGGGCTGTCGCATGATGGCTATGCATCCACTGTCACCGACAGCATTGTCCCGTCTTCAGCAACCGAAGAATATGAATTGTACCATGCCACAACTATTTCGACCTGAAACCGAGGGAGAAAAGAAGTATCTAATAAGCACTATGAATCACAAAGAAATCCTTAGGAACTTTAAGGTTGAAAGAGTTTCCGATATTTGGTGTAGATACTCGACATTCGAACGATATAGTGACTATAGAAACACACACAAAACTACAAAACAATTTCGATTTGTTAGGAAAGTCGAAATTGATGGTGATGTTGAATTTGTAAGAGTTCAATGTTTTGCAAAAACCCATGAGTCGATTTACTACGATGTTCACTTTTTTATACCTGTACCAGCTCCAGATCCCACTGATGCGATTCCATCATCTTCTCCTCCAGATGACTTATCAGTTATGATACTGGGCATCGATTCAATTTCACATATGCATTTTTTACGCACAATGCCTTTACTGAGGGCGTACATTGGAAGTTTGCCGCATGTGGAGTTTTGGGGCTACAATCGTCTTGGAATCAGCACTTACTATAGTATGGTGCCACTGTTAAGTGGATTGGACGTAAACGAACTGGAATCAAAATGCTACGTTAATAAACCTAACTTCGATGAATGCATTTTTCTCTGGAACTACTTTAAGGAGGCTGGCTATCAAACAATCTTTGGCGAAGACAGCCGGTTTGGTGGCATATTTAATTTTGGCAAAAACGGATTCCATAATCAACCAACGGATTTTCACCTTAGAGCCTTGATGCTTGAAATTGATACCTTCACACGATACAGTATTGATCGAAAAGGTATTATTCATTGCAGTGGCGGTCGCAAATATGGAGACATCCTACATGAATTTATGTACAAGTTGATCCCTCAAATGAAGCAAAGACCTTGCTTCTCGTTCTTTTGGGAGACCCAGGGAGTTCATGACTATTTCAACTATGCCAAACTGTTAGACGTTAACTACTTGAAGTTGTTGATGCGCTTTAAGGCTGAGGGTATTTTAAACAACACTCTAATACTCCTTATGTCTGATCATGGAGTGCGGTTTGGATCTTTCCGCAACACTTACGAAGGAATCATTGAAGAATCGCAACCTCTTCTAATAGCCATATATCCCGAATGGTTGGAAACGACTTACCCCTTAGCCATATCAAATCTTCGACAAAATGCTCACAGTCTCGTTACAACTTTTGATCTACATGCCACTCTCAGGGACTTGACTGATTATAAGCTGCTTCATGATAAGAACATTGCATTCCGCACATCAGTTCTTGAATCGATAGGCCCAAGGCTTCCTCGAGGCATTAGCCTTTTTCTACCTATACCGGAGGCACGAAATTGTGATATGGCTGGCATTCCATCTTGTTATTGCCTTTGCCACACCTTAAGCATGATACCTACCCAAGATGTACGAGCGGAACGGGCTGCTATTTTCTTGGTGAAAGTAATCAACTCATTAATTGCTAAAGAAAAGCTTTGCCAGCGGTTGCAGTTGAAGAAGGTGTTGGCCGCATATCTTTTGAAACAAGACCACAGAAAGTGGACAAACGAGTTTGAGGTAAAGGTTCGCCTTGAAACAATACCTGGAGGGGGACAATTTGAGGGAACATCGAGATTCAAAGAGGATTCACTGGAGCTAAGCGGAGATATTCTACGCACCAATAGATACGGTAATCAATCATACTGTATTACAAATTACCGCATTGAAATGTACTGCTATTGCTATTAGAACCAATAATGTACAAAAGTCAAAGATCCATGTAATGAATTTTGAGGGGACAAGAAAAGACTCCGTTACATAGAAAATTCGGAAACCTGAAACATTATAAGAAATTGCGTGTTTAAATCGAGTTTTATCTAAAATAATCAGTAATATTTTTTTGTGTGATGTTTTTTGACTTTTCTTTCTGTGCATCAAGAACATACCATTGAGTTATTTGTGTGTGCACTTATTCGCTTGGAAGCAGAGCTACATTTTTTATTAACAAGTGCTTTCACGCCAGTATCTATTATGGCTTTTCAACACCCGCCCCGATACGATTCCAAAGTGGTATCTCTACCTGTCAATATTGACAATTTGAAACTGGTTAGCGAGACGACTTTAACTCTTCTCATTATATTGCTTTTCACGAATAGTTTTTACGGCGTTACAAAAACCCTTATGGTACGTCGTTCTGGTGGACTACTTGGCATAATAATCTATTTGTTTTACCTTATTTTAACCACCTCCAGTGAATTCGAATTAATCCATGTTTTCGGTACGGATCATAGCCTGGATCGCAGTCAATTCGACGAAAGTTACTTGACAATTCATTGAACTTAGTTCATTTTGTATTTTAATTCAAAATAAACGGTACAGAATTTTATTGAAAATCATTATTCTTTGAATAAATAAGTTTTGAAGTTCTTCATTTTGGTTAGTCAATTTTAAATTTTGCATAAACAAAAAAAAAACAAAATGAAACGAAATGAAATGATTTTGGGATCCAAACAATATCGTCGCAAGTTCTTGTCGGCCATAATGTTCTGCGTTCTGATGTACTTAATAATCAGCACTTTGGTACCGTACGGTGACCTCAAGATTGATTCTTCAACGGGTTACTTTGTCAATACAACGGGCTGTCGCATGATGGCTATGCATCCACTGTCACCGACAGCATTGTCCCGCCTTCAGCAACCGAAGAATATGAATTGTACCATGCCACAACTATTTCGACCTGAAACCGAGGGAGAAAAGAATTATCTAATAAGCACTATGAATGACAAAGAAATCCTTAGGAACTTCAAGGTTGAAAGAGTTTCCGATATTTGGTGTAGATACTCGACGTTCGAACGATATAGTGACTATATAAATGCACAAAAAACTAAAAAACAATTTCGATTTGTTAGGAAAGTCGAAATTGATGGTGATGTTGAATTTGTAAGAGTTCAATGCCATGACAAAACCCATGAGTTGATTTACCACGATGTTCACTTTTTTATACCTGTACCAGCTCCTGATCCCACTGATGCGATTCCATCATCTTCTCCTCCAGATGACTTATCAGTTATGATACTGGGCATCGATTCAATTTCACATATGCATTTTTTACGCACAATGCCTTTACTGAGTGCGTACATTGGAAGTTTGCCGCATGTGGAGTTTTGGGGCTACAATCGTGTGGCACTCAACACTTACCCAAATTTGGTGCCACTGTTAAGTGGATTAGACGAAAAAGAACTAGAATCAGAATGCTGCGTTAAAAAAACCAACTACGATGAATGCATTTTTCTCTGGAACTACTTTAAGGAGGCTGGCTATCAAACAATCTTTGGCGAAGACAGCCTGGTTCTTGGCTTATTCAATTATGGCAAAACCGGATTCCATAATCAACCAACGGATTTTTACCTTAGAGCCCTGATGCTTGAAATTGATACCTTCACACAATACAGTATTGATCAACGCGAATCAATTCATTGCAGTGGCGGTCGAAAATATGGAGACATCCTACATGAATTTATGTACAAGTTGATCCCTCAAATGAAGCAAAGACCTTGCTTCTCGTTCTTTTGGGAGGCCCAGGGAGTTCATGAATATTTCAACTATGCCAAACTGTTAGACGTTAACTACTTGAAGTTGTTGATGAGCTTTAAGGCTGAGGGTATTTTAAACAATACTCTTATACTCCTTATGTCTGATCATGGAATGCGGTTTGGATCTTTCCGCAACACTTACGAAGGAATCATTGAAGAATCGCAACCTCTTCTAATAGCCTTGTATCCCGAATGGTTGGAAACGACTTACCCCTTAGCCATATCAAATCTTCGACAAAATGCTCACAGTCTCGTTACAACTTTTGATCTACATGCCACTATCAGGGACTTGACCGATTATAAGCTGCTTCATGATAAGAACATTGCATTCCGCACATCAGTTCTTGAATCGATAAGCCCAAGGCTTCCTCGAGGCATTAGCCTTTTTCTACCTATACCGGAGGTACGAAATTGTGATATGGCAGGCATTCCATCTTGTTATTGCCTTTGCCACCCCTTAAGCATAATACCTGCCCAAGATGTACGAGCGGAACGGGCTGCTGTTTTCTTGGTGAAAGTAATCAACTCATTAATTGCTACAGAAAAGCTTTGCCAGCGGTTGCAGTTGAAGAAGGTGTTGGCCGCATATCTTTTGAAACAAGACCACAAAAAGTGGACAAACGAGTTTGAGGTAAAGGTTCGCCTTGAAACAATACCTGGAGGGGGACAATTTGAAGGAACAACGAGATTCAATGGAGATTCATTGGCGCTAAGCGGATTTGTCCTACGCACCAATAGATACGGTAATCAATCATACTGTATTCAAAATTACCGCATTGAAATGTACTGCTATTGCTATTAGAACAAATAATGTACAAAAGTCAAACATCCATGAAACGAATTTTGAGGGGACAAGAAAAGACTCCGTTACATAGAAAATTCGGAAACCTGAAACATTATAAGAAATTGCGTGTTTAAATCGAGTTTTATCTAAAATAATCAGTAATATTTTTTTGTGTGATGTTTTTTGACTTTTCTTTCTGTTCATCAAGAACATACCATTCAGTTATTTGTGTGTGCACTTATTCGCTAGGAAGCAGAGCTACATTTTTTATTAACAAGTGCTTTCATGCCAGTATCTATTATGGCTTTTCAACACTCCCGCCCCGAGTCGATCCCAAAGTGCTATCCCTTAATGGCAATATTGACTATTTTAAAGTGTGCTTTGGTCCTTCACTTGGTGACAGCTGAACTTTTTGCACTGATTGAAATTGTGGGAATTGTTCTCCATTGCAGCCATTCCTACATCGGTAGTACACTATTTACTTGGGGCTTCGGCTGGGCCGAGCTTAATACCAATGTGGGTATATGTGGCACGCAAAGGTTTTCCACGCATGGCAATTTCCGAACGCCTTGGTGTTATCATTCTCTGTAAGTTGAATACACTTCTACTGCATACACTTGGATTCTTTGTTGTAATATTGTTTTTATACCCTGAACCCATAAAATGGGTAAAAAGGGTATAATGGTTTTGTGCAAAAGTATGTAACAGGCAGAAGGAAGCATCTCAATCCCCATAAAGTATATATTTTCTTGATCAGCCTCAACAGCCTAGTCGATATAGCTATGACCGTCTGTCCATCTGTTTTCTGAAAATTTCGTCCAAATCGGTTAAGAAACACTGGAGATATCGAATTGAATCGATTGAAGTTAAGTCAGTATGCAGTAGTGCGTTCACTTCACAAGAATTTTTATACTCGATACCGAAGGTAAAGAGTATATTGAGTTTGTGCAATGTCCGTCATGGTGTCCGTCCGTCTGTCCGTCTGTATGTTCCCAACTTTTTTCCACACCCTTCAAGCTAGAGACTTGAAACTTTCCAATTCTCTTTATCTATGGGATAGTAAATTAAAGTGTCAAGATGGCGGATCTACGATAACTGGGGGGCTGGTAAATCGATAAATTCGATAACTCAAAACCGAAAAATCTACATATTTCGCACATCCTTACAGCTAGAACTACCAAATTTGGTGAGAAGACAGCTACTAGCAACCTCCAAAAAACTGCATCAAAATTTTTGGAGCCACGCCCACACATTCCGCCCCCAGCTCCTCCGCATTTTAAAGCCAAAAAAGCATATACCTCCCACAGTTTTTGAGCTGTAGCCACCAAATTTGGTGCCAAGATAGGTGATGATGACCCCTCAAAAACTGAATCAAAAGTTTGGATGCCACCCCCACCAATACAAGCCTAGCCGCCCCCATCCGCACCAACGCTTAGTCAAAAACGGGAATGCGTGTATCTTCCAGAGTTGTGGAGCTAGAATCACCAAATTTGGTATGAAGATAGCAATGGACATTCCACAAAGATCTGCATCAAAAATTTACAGCCCCCAGCCCCCCCTTTCCACACATTTTACAAACTTTGAGCTAGAGTCACCAAATTTGGAAGGATCTGCATCGGAGAATCTTTAAGGCAGCGTACACCCCTGCCGCATCCGTACCCCTTGCAATCAGGCCTCTTTTTACCGGTTTTAATACTGGTATCGAGTATGCCGCAGACGGTTGCGTCCGACTGCAACGTTTCCACATGTTTTTTATATAATTTTTGGCTTATTTGCTTTGAGAAGGTGACATTAAATAAAACTATCTTCAAATTAAAATAAGATTAAAATAATAATAAAATGAACAATACAATATCAAAATATATAGGTTTTCTGAAAGCAAATTATGGTAAAATATTAAAAATTTAACGTTAAAGCTCTGGGAAATTCAACAATAAAATTAGTGGTTCAACATTTGTTGCTTGGATTGAGAAAAACCCAATCAGACCAACGTTAGATTAGTAGTTAGTGGTAACGATTAGATAGAGAAAAAAGGATCGATCGTTTTAGTACTGGAATTGAGGACTCCAAGGATATAAGAGAATAAAGCTTGTTATAATCAGAACATAAAACACGAAATGGTTCATGTATTAAATAGTTGCTCGAGCAACGAGGCTAAGGGATTAAAAGTTACGAGTAGCTCTAATGGGAACAGTTAATTTAATTCGACTTAAAAGAACTGATGATTCGATTTCACCATTTAGTAGATTAGTGATAAATAATACTCCATGCATAGTTCTACGGTTTAAAAGGGAGGGAAGATTTATTAAAAGGAGTCTACTTGAATACGGGATAAAGTCAACTCCAGGAACCCAGTTAGAACGTCTAAGGGCAAAAGAAGAATATTCTTTTGCACAGATTCAATTCTATCCTGGTGAATCGAGTATTGCGGGGACCACACACAAGATCCATACTCCAAGATGAGCCGTACTAGGAATGTTTAAAGCATTTTAGTTGTATAGGGATCATTAAACTCTTTCGACCACCGCTTGATGAAGCCAATGACATTAATGGTGAAACATAGCTTCACATCATTAGCAAACATATATACATAGGATATACAGAATAAATAGCAAAGGTCCTAAAAGACTCCCCTGGGAACACCAGAGGTCACAAATCTTGGCTTGGAAACAGATGATTTAAAAACAACATTTTGTGTTCGGCCACACAAGTACTCCGAAAGCCAAGATAAGAGTTTAGCTGGAAATCCAATAATATTAAATTTTTTAAGCAACAGAGAATGAGTAACAGAATCAAATGCCTTACTTAAATCGGTGTAACAACGTCAGTCCGCATTTTGCTCTGGAGCCTTTTGATAACAAGCGTAGTGAATTCAAGAAGGTGTGTGGTAGTAGATCTACGCCTAACAAAACCATGTTGATAAGGCGATAAAATTGAACTACATATGTACGTGCTACAATTGAGAACATATAATTTTTTCAAAGACTTTTGGAATGGTCGACAACTTGGATATACCCCTATAATTTTTAACGTTAGACCTAAAAGTGTTTTTTTTTGGACTGGAGTTATAAAGGATTCCTTACATGTATCAGGAAACACAGTTGAAGCAACAGACACGTTAAATAATTTAGTTAAGGGCTTACAAAGCGAATCCGCGCAGTATCTAAGTGGCACTGGCACTCCATCAGGACCAGGCATATAGCCAGTTTTGATAGAGTTAAGGTCATTAGGAGCGTACACTCAGTAATAACTGGGACATAAATGCAATTTGACGTATGAACTTGGAAAGGATAGAAGCAACAAGAATTCACTTAGTGAATTCTTGTTGGTCGGACCGACGCATACATAGCGTAACTATAACATTAACATTACTGTAACATTAACATTAACCTGTTAGCTGCGTAATTATACCCTTCACAGGGTATATTGAGTTTTTCATGAATCTGTAACGCCTTAAAGGAATGATGGGAGACCCCATAAACTATATATCAAAATGATCAGGACGAGCTCAGGAATTGATTTCCGTCCGTCCGTCCGTCTGTCCGTCTGTCTGTTTCAACACGATTTCCGGCCAAACTGCTGAACCGATCTTGATGAAACTGTCACAGATTGCTTAGATCATGTCGGGTTTGTTCACTATGAAATTTCATCTCGCTCGGATCATTCTACGACATAGCCACCATACAAATTGACCATATCGTACTATCAATTGTTGTTGCTGTCGTGCACTTTCAAGTACCTACATATAGCACATTTGATTCAAAAGTGGTATAACGCAAAAAATTGTCAAATTGTTGTTGTTGTTGTTGTCGCACACGAACAAGTTAATGACGCTCAAGAGTAAAAATAGGAGCGAAAAAAAAATTAATCCATGTGTGAAGGGTATCATAGTCTTGGCATAGCCAAAATTAACTATGCCGCACTTGTTTTATTTATTTTTAAACATTCTATCATTGCTTTGGTCAAATTTAGCGAAGGCCAGTTATCTTTTTTTTAAACCCATTAAGTAAAAATAAACGAATATATATTACCTTTTACCTCCTCGAAATTTTTTACTTTTCAAAGAGAGTTTTTGCTTGGACGAGTAAACTCGTCTTACGCAGCTAACAGGTTAATATAACATACACGTACATGATCTTACTATCTTAAGTTACTTTATGATTTCAAATTCTAGTTGCACTGGTGTTAGTGCAAGTCCCGTTAGGGCATACATTTATACTTGGTTAATATATAAAAGAACATTTGTCTACCACATACACGCATGGGTGCTTGTAGAAAAAGGAATCCCACATTTGAGCTGTAAGAGGGTTCTAGTTAGTGAAAAAATCTTGAGCTTTGCAGACGCGCAAATAAAAAATCAAAGATTTTGTGGTTAGTAAAAAGGTGGTACAGCTTGATTAAATCAAAAAATAAATAAATTAATTTCAGCTTTTACAATGGTAGAAAGAAAGAACAGAGCTTCTTTAAAACGAAAAGTCATTTCCATAGAAACAAAAATACAAATTCTTAACCGTTTAGACAATGGGCAAACTGCCACGGAAATTGCAAGAAGCCTTGGCTTGAATGAGGCAACAATTCGCACAATCAAAAAAAAAGAAACAGAAATACGACGTGCAGGAAAGATTGGGTCATATATATCTAGAAAATTTACCAGTAGAGCACGTGCACCCATTTTGGAGAAAATGGAAAGAGCACTTAGCATTTGGATTGAAGATAGCAACGAAAAAAAGATCCGCTGGCTGATCATTCAGGAAAAGGCACTCAGGATTTATGAACTGCTCAAGCAAAACGGAGAGCCGTCTTCGAGCATAGATTTCGCTGCTAGTAATGGATGGTTCGAGAAATTTAAAAAACGGTTCTCCATTCATAGCATCAAATTTAAAGGCGAAGCGGCATCGGCCGATAATGGAGCTGCTACCACATACCCAGAAGAAATTCGGGGGTTCATTGAAGAAGAGGAATTCTTGCCTGACCAAGTTTTCAATGCTGATGAAACTGGACTTTGCTGGAAAAAAATGCCAAGTCGAACTTTTTTATCAAAGAATAAAAAAGTAGCTCCCGGCTTTAAGGCACAAAAAGATCGCTTTACACTTTTGCTGTGTAGTAATGCATCAGGCGACTTTCAAGTAAAGCCAATGCTTGTGTATAAGTCTTTGAATTACCGTGCTTTTAAAGGGATCGACAAGAAATTACCCGTTTACTGGAAAGCAAATTGAAGTTGAAAAATATTTAAAAAAGAAGAATTTACACTTTAAAGCACTTTTGTTGTTGGACAACGCCCCAGGTCATCCGAAACATTTAAGCCATCCGAATGTTATAATAAAATTTCTGCCACCTAATACAACATAACTACTGCAGCCAATGTATCAAGGTATAATTTACACTTTCAAGACATATTACATCAGGCGCTCTACACGCTGGATTTTGGATACAACTGAAATTGACTCCATCGATGTAAACAAAGCTTGGAAGAAATTTTCTATTAAAGACAGCCTTGAGTTGGTAAACTTATCTTTAAAAGAGATTAAGGTGTCAACATTAAATAGATGCTGGCGAAAATTATGAAATAGAAGTGTCAAAATGTGGATTCCAGGATATATTGGACCTTGCTCATACAATTGAAGGTGAAGGTTTCGACGACATGGCATTTGATGATGTTCAAGAATTGTTTGAAGACGAAGGAATTAATGACGAATCATTGCTTGGGATTGCTGTGAATGAAGCAAAGAATTCGAAATCAGATGACGGCAGCTCTGAAGAAACCGATCCGATTTGTTTAAAGATAGAAAAGCTCCAAGAAGGATTCTCATATGCTAGCAGCTTGGAATCGTGCTTTTTAAATTCAGATCCGGTCATCGAACGACGACTTAAGTTTAAGAGAGAGTTGGAAAAAATACTTTTGCTTTATAAGGAGTGCTATAAAGAAGCTTTAAATGCCACCAAACAATCGAAATTGACTGATTTTTTTCGATAAGGAGCCACCAAAAAAGAAAACATGTTAAAACAAAACGGCTTAAGCTATGTATAAATGAAACATATGATCTTCTAACTTCTTAACATTTTTGAGTTTTTAAAAAGTTTAGCCTGTTCATTAATTATAAGAAGTAACTTTTTTAATTTAATACCAAATTTTAATTATGAAAATACATATGAATGTTATACATATATTTAAGGCATATACATAAGTAACTTTTGGTTAATTTTGAACAAATATATGAGGTTTAAATATAAAAAGACCAAATTTAAATATTAAAAAAAATTTTTTGTTGCCAAATTTGAATTTTAGGAATCCATGTTTCGATTAACACGAGGTTTTCTAGGAACGTAACGCCCGTGTTAAGCGAGGGCCAAGTGTATATAAACTCGATGAGTAGTATACCGATTTAAAATACTCAGCAAATATATCGGCCACAGCCTGATCAGAACATGCTTTTGTATTATCAAGGTCACCGAGGATGGCAAGCCTGATGATGAACGTTTTGAGTTGACAAATTTATAAAACTGTTTTTTAATCTAAAACGATTGAGATAATAATTATAACAAAATGTGTTAACAGAAAGAAATTTAGACTTTGCTATTGAATACGAAGATAAATCTAAAGTGGTTACCGATTTTTAAAATTTTTTATAAGATTTTGACTTCGCGTTTTTCAATTTCGATAGTTCCCTCGTAAACCAAGGTGGTTTATTATCACTTGAAGAACAAGTGAGAGGAACACATATGTATATCCAAAAGCGAATTCAATATATCACTACAAGAATAAAGGCGAGACCAATTAGTATGTTGAAGAAGATAATTTAATTTAGTAAAGTTAGTTTTACGAAAGAAACGGGTTTTTAAAGAATTATTAGATGCTGAACTAGGGATACAAATTTAGAAGGATAGTTCTAAAGTTGGATGATAGGTATCTTCCGGAAGCATTAGAGGGGGTACTCTTATAACATGACTGAATTCTCCGTCGGATACAAATATAAACAAATAAAAGCATTTAAGAAAATAAATTTATACATAATAACCAAAACCACAGTCTTTTATAAACTTAATATATTTATTGCAATTGAGTTCAGGGTATCTTCTAGTCGGGCTCTCCCGAGACTTGAAACTTTGCAACTCTCTTTATCTATGGGTTAGTAAATTAAAGTGTGAAGATGGGGGTTCTACGATAACTGGGGGGCTGGCAAATCGATAAATTCGATAACTCAAAACCGATAAGTCCACATATTTGGCACATCCTTACAGCTAGAACTACCAAATTTGGTGAGAAGATAGCTACTAGCAACCACCAAAAAACTGCATCAAAAATTTTGGAGCCACGCTCACCCATTCCGCCCCTAGCTCCTCCGCATTTTAAAGCCAAAAAAGCATATACCTCGCACAGTTTTTGAGCTATAGCCACCAAATTTGGTGCCAAGATAAGTGATGATGACCCCCTAAAAACTGCTTCAAAAGTATGGATGCCACTCCGCTATAGCCACCAAATTTGGTTCCAAGATAGGTGATGATGACCCCCCAAAAAATGCATCAAAAGTTTGGATGCCACGCCCACCAATACAAGCCTAGCCGCCCCCATCCGCCCCAACGCTTCGTCAAAAACGGGAATGCGTGTATCTTCCAGAGTTGTGGAACTAGAGTCACCAAATTTGGCAGGAAGATAGCTGGCAACGACCCTCAAAAATCTGCATCAAAGTTTTTGAGCCACGCCCGCCCATTCCCCCAGACTCACCACATTTTGAAATCTGAAAAGCCTATATCTCCCACAGTTTTTGAGCTATAGTCACCAAATTTGGTGCCCAGATAAGTGATGATGACCCCCCAAAAACTGCATCAAAAGTTTGGATGCCACGCCCACCAATACTAGCCAAAAACAAACAAAATGAAACGAAATGAAATGATTTTGGGATTCAAACAATATCGTCGCAAGTTCTTGTCGGCCATAATGTTCTGCGTTCTCATGTACTTAATAATCAGCACCTTGGTACCGTACGGTGACCTCAAGATTGATTCCTCAACGGGTTACTTTGTCAATACAACGGGCTGTCGCATGATGGCTATGCATCCACTGTCACCGACAGCATTGTCCCGCCTTCAGCAACCGAAGAATATGAATTGTAGCATGCCACAACTATTTCGACCTGAAACCGAGGGAGAAAAGAAGTACCTAATAAGCACTATGACACACAAAGAAATCCTTAGGAACTTCAAGGTTGAAAGAGTTTCCGATATTTGGTGTAGATACTCGACATTCGAACGATATAGTGACTTTATAAATACACAAAAAACTAAAAAACAATTTCGGTTTGTTAGGAAAGTCGAAATTGATGGTGATGTTGAATTTGTAAGAGTTCAATGCCATGATCAAACCCATGAGTTGATTTACCACGATGTTCACTTTTTATACCTGCACCAGCTCCTGATCCCACTGATGCGATTCCATCATCTTCTCCTCCAGATGACTTATCAGTTATGATACTGGGCATCGATTCAATTTCACATATGCATTTTTTACGCACAATGCCTTTACTGAGTGCCTACGTTGGAAGTTTGCCGCATGTGGAGTTTTGGGGCTACAATCGTGTGGGACTTAACACTTATCCAAATTTGGTGCCACTGTTAAGTGGATTAGACGAAAAAGAACTGGAATCAGAATGCTGCGTTAAAAAAACCAACTACGATGAATGCATTTTTCTCTGGAACTACTTTAAGGAGGCTGGCTATCAAACAATCTTTGGCGAAGACAGCCTGGTTCTTGGCTTATTCAATTATGGCAAAACCGGATTCCATAATCAACCAACGGATTTTTACCTTAGAGCCCTGATGCTTGAAATTGATACCTTCACACAATACAGTATTGATCAACGCGAATCAATTCATTGCAGTGGCGGTCGAAAATATGGAGACATCCTACATGAATTTATGTACAAGTTGATCCCTCAAATGAAGCAAAGACCTTGCTTCTCGTTCTTTTGGGAGGCCCAGAGAGTTCATGAATATTTCAACTATGCCAAACTGTTAGACGTTAACTACTTGAAGTTGTTGATGCGCTTTAAGGCTGAGGGTATTTTAAACAATACTCTTATACTCCTTATGTCTGATCATGGAATGCGGTTTGGATCTTTCCGCAACACTTACGAAGGAATCATTGAAGAATCGCAACCTCTTCTAAAAGCCATATATCCCGAATGGTTGGAAACGACTTACCCCTTAGCCATATCAAATCTTCGACAAAATGCTCACAGTCTCGTTACAGCATTTGATCTACATGCGACTCTCAGGGACTTGACCGATTATAAGCTGCTTCGTGATAAGAATATTGCTTTCCGTACATCAGTTCTTGAATCGATAAGCCCAAGGCTGCCTCGAGGCATTAGCCTTTTTCTACCTATACCGGAGGTACGAAATTGTGATATGGCAGGCATTCCATCTTGTTATTGCCTTTGCCACCCCTTAAGCATAATACCTGCCCAAGATGTACGAGCGGAACGGGCTGCTGTTTTCTTGGTGAAAGTAATCAACTCATTAATTGCTACAGAAAAGCTTTGCCAGCGGTTGCAGTTGAAGAAGGTGTTGCCCGCTTATCTTTTGAAACAAGACCACAAAAAGTGGACAAACGAGTTTGAGGTAAAGGTTCGCCTTGAAACAATACCTGGAGGGGGACAATTTGAAGGAACAACGAGATTCAATGGAGATTCATTGGCGCTAAGCGGATTTGTCCTACGCACCAATAGATACGGTAATCAATCATACTGTATTCAAAATTACCGCATTGAAATGTACTGCTATTGCTATTAGAACAAATAATGTACAAAAGTCAAACATCCATGAAACGAATTTTGAGGGGACAAGAAAAGACTCCGTTACATAGAAAATTCGGAAACCTGAAACATTATAAGAAATTGCGTGTTTAAATCGAGTTTTATCTAAAATAATCAGTAATATTTTTTTGTGTGATGTTTTTTGACTTTTCTTTCTGTTCATCAAGAACATACCATTCAGTTATTTGTGTGTGCACTTATTCGCTTGGAAGCAGAGCTACATTTTTTATTAACAAGTGCTTTCACGCCAGTATCTATTATGGCTTTTCAACACTCCCGCCCCGAGTCGATCCCAAAGTGCTATCCCTTAATGGCAATATTGACTATTTTAAAGTGTGCTTTGGTCCTTCACTTGGTGACAGCTGAACTTTTTGCACTGATTGAAATTGTGGGAATTGTTCTCCATTGCAGCCATTCCTACATCGGTAGTACACTATTTACTTGGGGCTTCGGCTGGGCCGAGCTTAATACCAATGTGGGTATGGCACGCAAAGGTTTTCCACGCATGGCAATTTCCGAACGCCTTGGTGTTATCATTCTCTGTAAGTTGAATACACTTCTACTGCATACACTTGGATTCTATGTTGTTATCTTTTTTTTATACCCTGAACCCATAAAATGGGTAAAAAGGGTATAATGGTTTTGTGCAAAAGTATGTAACAGGCAGAAGGAAGCATCTCAATCCCCATAAAGTATATATTTTCTTGATCAGCCTCAACAGCCTAGTCGATATAGCTATGACCGTCTGTCCATCTGTTTTCTGAAAATTTCGTCCAAATCGGTTAAGAAACACTGGAGATATCGAATTGAATCGATTGAAGTTAAGTCAGTATGCAGTAGTGCGTTCACTTCACAAGAATTTTTATACTCGATACCGAAGGTAAAGAGTATATTGAGTTTGTGCAATGTCCGTCATGGTGTCCGTCCGTCTGTCCGTCTGTATGTTCCCAACTTTTTTCCACACCCTTCAAGCTAGAGACTTGAAACTTTCCAATTCTCTTTATCTATGGGATAGTAAATTAAAGTGTCAAGATGGCGGATCTACGATAACTGGGGGGCTGGCAAATCGATAAATTCGATAACTTAAAACCGAAAAATCTACATATTTCGCACATCCTTACAGCTAGAACTACCAAATTTGGTGAGAAGACAGCTACTAGCAACCTCCAAAAAACTGCACCACGCCCACACATTCCGCCCCCAGCTCCTCCGCATTTTAAAGCCAAAAAAGCATATACCTCCCACAGTTTTTGAGCTGTAGCCACCAAATTTGGTGCCAAGATAGGTGATGATGACCCCTCAAAAACTGAATCAAAAGTTTGGATGCCACCCCCACCAATACAAGCCTAGCCGCCCCCATCCGCACCAACGCTTCGTCAAAAACGGGAATGCGTGTATCTTCCAGAGTTGTGGAGCTAGAATCACCAAATTTGGTATGAAGATAGCAATTGACATTCCGCAAAGATCTGCATCAAAAATTTACAGCCCCCAGCCCCCCCTTTCCACACATTTTACAAACTTTGAGCTAGAGTCACCAAATTTGGAAGGATCTGCATCGGAGAATCTTTAAGGCAGCGTACACCCCTGCCGCATCCGTACCCCTTTGCAATCAGGCCTCTTTTTACCGGTTTTAATACTGGTATCGAGTATGCCGCAGACGGTTGCGTCCGACTGCAACGTTTCCACATGTTTTTTTATATAATTTTTGGCTTATTTGCTTTGAGAAGGTGACATTAAATAAAACTATCTTCAAATTAAAATAAGATTAAAATAATAATAAAATGAACAATACAATATCAAAATATATAGGTTTTCTGAAAGCAAATTATGGTAAAAAATTAAAAATTTAACGTTAAAGCTCTGGGAAATTCAACAATAAAATTAGTGGTTCAACATTTGTTGCTTGGATTGAGAAAAACCCAATCAGACCAACGTTAGATTAGTAGTTAGTGGTAACGATTAGATAGAGAAAAAAGGATCGATCGTTTTAGTACTGGAATTGAGGACTCCAAGGATATAAGAGAATAAAGCTTGTTATAATCAGAACATAAAACACGAAATGGTTCATGTATTAAATAGTTGCTCGAGCAACGAGGCTAAGGGATTAAAAGTTACGAGTAGCTCCAATGGGAACAGTTAATTTAATTCGACTTAAAAGAACTGATGATTCGATTTCACCATTTAGTAGATTAGTGATAAATAATACTCCATGCATAGTTCTACGGTTTAAAAGGGAGGGAAGATTTATTAAAAGGAGTCTACTTGAATACGGGATAAAGTCAACTCCAGGAACCCAGTTAGAACGTCTAAGGGCAAAAAGAAGAATATTCTTTTGCACAGATTCAATTCTATCCTGGTGAATCGAGTATTGCGGGGACCACACACAAGATCCATACTCCAAGATGAGCCGTACTAGGAATGTTTAAAGCATTTTAGTTGTATAGGGATCATTAAACTCTTTCGACCACCGCTTGATGAAGCCAATGACATTAATGGTGAAACATAGCTTCACATCATTAGCAAACATATATACATAGGATATACAGAATAAATAGCAAAGGTCCTAAAAGACTCCCCTGGGGAACACCAGAGGTCACAAATCTTGGCTTGGAAACAGATGATTTAAAAACAACATTTTGTGTTCGGCCACACAAGTACTCCGAAAGCCAAGATAAGAGTTTAGCTGGAAATCCAATAATATTAAATTTTTTAAGCAACAGAGAATGAGTAACAGAATCAAATGCCTTACTTAAATCGGTGTAACAACGTCAGTCCGCATTTTGCTCTGGAGCCTTTTGATAACAAGCGTAGTGAATTCAAGAAGGTGTGTGGTAGTAGATCTACGCCTAACAAAACCATGTTGATAAGGCGATAAAATTGAACTACATATGTACGTGCTACAATTGAGAACATATAATTTTTTCAAAGACTTTTGGAATGGTCGACAACTTGGATATACCCCTATAATTTTTAACGTTAGACCTAAAAGTGTTTTTTTTTGGACTGGAGTTATAAAGGATTCCTTACATGTATCAGGAAACACAGTTGAGTCAACAGACACGTTAAATAATTTAGTTAAGGGCTTACAAAGCGAATCCGCGCAGTATCTAAGTGGCACTGGCACTCCATCAGGACCAGGCATATAGCCAGTTTTGATAGAGTTAAGGTCATTAGGAGCGTACACTCAGTAATAACTGGGACATAAATGCAATTTGACGTATGAACTTGGAAAGGATAGAAACAACAAGAATTCACTTAGTGAATTCTTGTTGGTCGGACCGACGCATACATAGCGTTACTATAACATTAACATTACTGTAACATTAACATTAACCTGTTAGCTGCGTAATTATACCCTTCACAGGGTATATTGAGTTTGTCATGAATCTGTAACGCCTTAAAGGAATGATGGGAGACCCCATAAACTATATATCAAAATGATCAGGACGAGCTCAGGAATTGATTTCCGTCCGTCCGTCCGTCTGTCCGTCTGTCTGTTTCAACACGATTTCCGGCCAAACTGCTGAACCGATCTTGATGAAACTGTCACAGATTGCTTAGATCATGTCGGGTTTGTTCACTATGAAATTTCATCTCGCTCGGATCATTCTACGACATAGCCACCATACAAATTGACCATATCGTACTATCAATTGTTGTTGCTGTCGTGCACTTTCAAGTACCTACATATAGCATATTTGATTCAAAAGTGGTATAACGCAAAAAATTGTCAAATTGTTGTTGTTGTTGTTGTCGCACACGAACAAGTTAATGACGCTCAAGAGTAAAAATAGGAGCGAAAAAAAAATTAATCCATGTGTGAAGGGTATCATAGTCTTGGCATAGCCAAAATTAACTATGCCGCACTTGTTTTATTTTTTTTTAAACATTCTATCATTGCTTTGGTCAAATTTAGCGAAGGCCAGTTATCTTTTTTTTAAACCCATTAAGTAAAAATAAACGAATATATATTACCTTTTACCTCCTCGAAATTTTTTACTTTTCAAAGAGAGTTTTTTGCTTGGACGAGTAAACTCGTCTTACGCAGCTAACAGGTTAATATAACATACACGTACATGATCTTACTATCTTAAGTTACTTTATGATTTCAAATTCTAGTTGCACTGGTGTTAATGCAAGTCCCGTTAGGGCATACATTTATACTTGGTTAATATATAAAAGAACATTTGTCTACCACATACACGCATGGGTGCTTGTAGAAAAAGCGGAATCCCACATTTGAGCTGTAAGAGGGTTCTAGTTAGTGAAAAAATCTTGAGCTTTGCAGACGCGCAAATAAAAAATCAAAGATTTTGTGGTAAGTAAAAAAGGTGGTACAGCTTGATTAAATCAAAAAATAAATAAATTAATTTCAGCTTTTACAATGGTAGAAAGAAAGAACAGAGCTTCTTTAAAACGAAAAGTCATTTCCATAGAAACAAAAATACAAATTCTTAACCGTTTAGACAATGGGCAAACTGCCACGGAAATTGCAAGAAGCCTTGGCTTGAATGAGGCAACAATTCGCACAATCAAAAAAAAAAATGAAACAGAAATACGACGTGCAGGAAAGATTGGGTCATATATATCTAGAAAATTTACCAGTAGAGCACGTGCACCCATTTTGGAGAAAATGGAAAGAGCACTTAGCATTTGGATTGAAGATAGCAACGAAAAAAAGATCCCTTAAGCTGGCTGATCATTCAGGAAAAGGCACTCAGGATTTATGAACTGCTCAAGCAAAACGGAGAGCCGTCTTCGAGCATAGATTTCGCTGCTAGTAATGGATGGTTCGAGAAATTTAAAAAACGGTTCTCCATTCATAGCATCAAATTTAAAGGCGAAGCGGCATCGGCCGATAATGGAGCTGCTACCACATACCCAGAAGAAATTCGGGGGTTCATTGAAGAAGAGGAATTCTTGCCTGACCAAGTTTTCAATGCTGATGAAACTGGACTTTGCTGGAAAAAAAATGTCAAGTCGAACTTTTTTATCAAAGAATAAAAAAGTAGCTCCCGGCTTTAAGGCACAAAAAGATCGCTTTACACTTTTGCTGTGTAGTAATGCATCAGGCGACTTTCAAGTAAAGCCAATGCTTGTGTATAAGTCTTTGAATTACCGTGCTTTTAAAGGGATAGACAAGAAATTACCCGTTTACTGGAAAGCAAATTGAAGTTGAAAAATATTTAAAAAAGAAGAATTTACACTTTAAAGCACTTTTGTTGTTGGACAACGCCCCAGGTCATCCGAAACATTTAAGCCATCCGAATGTTATAATAAAATTTCTGCCACCTAATACAACATAACTACTGCAGCCAATGTATCAAGGTATAATTTACACTTTCAAGACATATTACATCAGGCGCTCTATACGCTGGATTTTGGATACAACTGAAACTGACTCCATCGATGTAAACAAAGCTTGGAAGAAATTTTCTATTAAAGACAGCCTTGAGTTGGTAAACTTATCTTTAAAAGAGATTAAGGTGTCAACATTAAATAGATGCTGGCGAAAATTATGAAATAGAAGTGCCAAAATGTGGATTCCAGGATATATTGGACCTTGCTCATACAATTGAAGGTGAAGGTTTCGACGACATGGCATTTGATGATGTTCAAGAATTGTTTGAAGACGAAGGAATTAATGACGAATCATTGCTTGGGATTGCTGTGAATGAAGCAAAGAATTCGAAATCAGATGACGGCAGCTCTGAAGAAACCGATCCGATTTGTTTAAAGATAGAAAAGCTCCAAGAAGGATTCTCATATGCTAGCAGCTTGGAATCGTGCTTTTTAAATTCAGATCCGGTCATCGAACGACGACTTAAGTTTAAGAGAGAGTTGGAAAAAATACTTTTGCTTTATAAGGAGTGCTATAAAGAAGCTTTAAATGCCACCAAACAATCGAAATTGACTGATTTTTTCGATAAGGAGCCACCAAAAAAGAAAACATGTTAAAACAAAACGGCTTAAGCTATGTATAAATGAAACATATGATCTTCTAACTTCTTAACATTTTTGAGTTTTTAAAAAGTTTAGCCTGTTCATTAATTATAAGAAGTAACTTTTTTAATTTAATACCAAATTTTAATTATGAAAATACATATGAATGTTATACATATATTTAAGGCATATACATAAGTAACTTTTGGTTAATTTTGAACAAATATATGAGGTTTAAATATAAAAAGACCAAATTTAAATATTAAAAAAAATTTTTGTTGCCAAATTTTAATTTTAGGAATCCGTGTTTCGATTAACACGAGGTTTTCTAGGAACGTAACGCCCGTGTTAAGCGAGGGCCAAGTGTATATAAACTCGATGAGTAGTATACCGATTTAAAATACTCAGCAAATATATCGGCCACAGCCTGATCAGAACATGCTCTTGTATTATCAAGGTCACCGAGGATGGCAAGCCTGATGATCAACGTTTTGAGTTGACAAATTTATAAAACTGTTTTTTAATCTAAAACGATTGAGATAATAATTATAACAAAATGTGTTAACAGAAAGAAATTTAGACTTTGCTATTGAATACGAAGATAAATCTAAAGTGGTTACCGATTTTTTAAATTTTTTATAAGATTTTGACTTCGCGTTTTTCAATTTCGATAGTTCCCTCGTAAACCAAGGTGGTTTATTATCACTTGAAGAACAAGTGAGAGGAACACATATGTATATCCAAAAGCGAATTCAATATATCACTACAAGAATAAAGGCGAGACCAATTAGTATGTTGAAGAAGATAATTTAATTTAGTAAAGTTAGTTTTACGAAAGAAACGGGTTTTTAAAGAATTATTAGATGCTGAACTAGGGATACAAATTTAGAAGGATAGTTCTAAAGTTGGATGATAGGTATCTTCCGGAAGTATTAGAGGGGGTACTCTTATAACATGACTGAATTCTCCGTCGGATACAAATATAAACAAATAAAAGCATTTAAGAAAATAAATTTATACATAATAACCAAAACCACAGTCTTTTATAAACTTAATATATTTATTGCAATTGAGTTCAGGGTATCTTCTAGTCGGGCTCTCCCGAGACTTGAAACTTTGCAACTCTCTTTATCTATGGGTTAGTAAATTAAAGTGTCAAGGTGGGGTTCTACGATAACTGGGGGGCTGGCAAATCGATAAATTCGATAACTCAAAACCGATAAGTCCACATATTTGGCACATCCTTACAGCTAGAACAACCAAATTTGGTGAGAAGATAGCTACTAGCAACCACCAAAAAACTGCATCAAAAATTGTGGAGCCACGCTCACCCATTCCGCCCCTAGCTCCTCCGCATTTTAAAGCCAAAAAAGCATATACCTCCCACAGTTTTTGAGCTATAGCCACCAAATTTGGTGCCAAGATAAGTGATGATGACCCCATAAAAACTGCTTCAAAAGTATGGATGCCACTCCGCTATAGCCACCAAATTTGGTTCCAAGATAGGTGATGATGACCCCCCAAAAAATGCATCAAAAGTTTGGATGCCACGCCCACCAATACTAGCCTAGCCGCCCCCATCCGCCCCAACGCTTCGTCAAAAACGGGAATGCATGTATCTTCCAGAGTTGTGGAACTAGAGTCACCAAATTTGGCAGGAAGATAGCTGGCAACGACCCTCAAAAATCTGCATCAAAGTTTTTGAGCCACGCCCGCCCATTCCCCCAGACTCACCACATTTTGAAATCTGAAAAGCCTATATCTCCCACAGTTTTTGAGCTATAGCCACCAAATTTGGTGCCCAGATAAGTGATGATGACCCCCCAAAAACTGCATCAAAAGTTTGGATGCCACGCCCACCAATACAAGCCAAAAACAAACAAAATGAAACGAAATGAAATGATTTTGGGATCCAAACAATATCGTCGCAAGTTCTTGTCGGCCATAATGTTCTGCGTTCTGATGTACTTAATAATCAGCACCTTGGTACCATACCGTGACCTCAAGATTGATTCCTCAACGGGTTACTTTGTCAATACAACGGGCTGTCGCATGATGGCTATGCATCCACTGTCACCGACAGCATTGTCCCGCCTTCAGCAACCGAAGAATATGAATTGTACCATGCCACAGCTTTTTCGACCTGAAACCGAGGGAGAAAAGAAGTATCTAATAAGCACTATGAATCACAAAGAAATCCTTAGGAACTTTAAGGTTGAAAGAGTTTCCGATATATGGTGTAGATACTCGACATTCGAACGATATAGTGACTATAGAAACACACACAAAACTACAAAACATTTTCGATTTGTTAGGAAAGTCGAAATTGATGGTGATGTTGAATTTGTAAGAGTTCAATGTTTTGCAAAAACCCATGAGTCGATTTACTACGATGTTCACTTTTTTATACCTGTACCAGCTCCTGATCCCACTGATGCGATTAAATCATCTTCTCCTCCAGATGACTTATCAGTTATGATACTGGGCATCGATTCAATTTCACATATGCATTTTTTACGCACAATGCCTTTACTGAGTGCGTACATTGGAAGTTTGCCGCATGTGGAGTTTTGGGGCTACAATCGTCTTGGAATCAGCACTTACTATAGTATGGTGCCACTGTTAAGTGGATTGGACGTAACCGAACTGGAATCAAAATGCTACGTTAATAAACCTAACTTCGATGAATGCATTTTTCTCTGGAACTACTTTAAGGAGGCTGGCTATCAAACAATCTTTGGCGAAGACAGCCGGTTTGGTGGCATATTTAATTTTGGCAAAAACGGATTCCATAATCAACCAACGGATTTTCACCTTAGAGCCTTGATGCTTGAAATTGATACCTTCACACGATACAGTATTGATCGAAAAGGTATTATTCATTGCAGTGGCGGTCGCAAATATGGAGACATCCTACATGAATTTATGTACAAGTTGATCCCTCAAATGAAGCAAAGACCTTGCTTCTCGTTCTTTTGGGAGACCCAGGGAGTTCATGACTATTTCAACTATGCCAAACTGTTAGACGTTAACTACTTGAAGTTGTTGATGCGCTTTAAGGCTGAGGGTATTTTAAACAACACTCTAATACTCCTTATGTCTGATCATGGAGTGCGGTTTGGATCTTTCCGCAACACTTACGAAGGAATCATTGAAGAATCGCAACCTCTTCTAATAGCCATATATCCCGAATGGTTGGAAACGACTTACCCCTTAGCCATATCAAATCTTCGACAAAATGCTCACAGTCTCGTAACAACATTTGATCTACATGCCACTCTCAGGGACTTGACTGTTTATAAGTTGCTTCATGATAGGAATATTGCTTTCCGTACATCAGTTCTTGAATTGATAGGCCCAAGGCTTCCTCGAGGCATTAGCCTTTTTCTACCTATACCGGAGGTACGAAATTGTGATTTGGCAGGCATTCCATCTTGTTATTGCCTTTGCCACCCCTTAAGCATGATACCTACCCAAGATGTACGAGCGGAACGGGCTGCTATTTTCTTGGTGAAAGTAATCAACTCATTAATTGCTACAGAAAAGCTTTGCCAGCGGTTGCAGTTGAAGAAGGTGTTGGCCGCATATCTTTTGAAACAAGACCACAAAAAGTGGACAAACGAGTTTGAGGTAAAGGTTCGCCTTGAAACAATACCTGGAGGGGGACAATTTGAAGGAACATCGAGATTCAAAGGAGATTCATTGGCGCTAAGCGGAGTTGTCCTACGCACCAATAGATACGGTAATCAATCATACTGTATTACAAATTACCGCATTGAAATGTACTGCTATTGCTAAACATCCATGTAACGAATTTTGAGGGGACAAGAAAAGACTCCGTTACTACTTCGTAGTTTTTAAATCGAGTTTTATCTAAAATAGTCAGTAATGTTTTTATACCCTTAACCCATAAAATGGGTAAATAAGGGTATAATGGTTTTGTGCAAGAGTATGTTACAGGCAGAAGGAAGCATCTCCGACCCCATAAAGTATATATATTCTTGATCAGCATCAACAGCCGAGTCGATATAGTCATGTCCGTCTGTCCGTCTGTATGAACGCGTGGATCTCAGAGACTATAAGACCTAGAGACTAAAAATTTGTATATAAGTTTGCCTATACCATGAGCAGAACAAGTTTGCTTCAAATTATCGATAGCTATTTTGGTTTCCGATATACACATGCAATCGATAACAAAAAAATATCGAATTTGGAAAATGTAAAAATGAGGGTTGAAATAATGGATAACGATAGAACTTTCCTGAAAATTTCGTCCAAATCGGTTAAGAAACACCGGAGATATCGAATTTAATCGATTGAAATTAAGTCAGTATACCAAAGTTTTAAATAAATTTAATTTATTTATTGCAACTGGGTTCAGGGTATCTTCTAGTCGGGTTCTCCCGACTAGAGCCTTCTTACTTGTTTGTGTGATGTTTTTTGACTTTTCTTTCTGTGCATCAAGAACACAAAATTCAGTTATTTGTGTGTGCACTATCTATTATGACTTTTCGACACTCCCGGCCCGATACGATTCCAAAGTGGTATACCTACCCGGCAATATTGACAATTTTAAACTGGTTAGCGAGACGACTGAAATTCTTCTCATTATATTGCTTTTCTCAAAACAAACAACATTGATGTACTCCTTGTTGCAGATACCCATTTCAACGAGCGCTCGTTCTTTAACATACCAGGATACGAGCTTTTAGTTTGTAACCACCCCAGTGGCGCTGCAAGAGGTGTCCCGCTATACTCATCAAGTCGGGTATCTCACACTCTGAACTCGATCCTATCCAGCTTCCATGGGTGCAAGCTTCTATTTTACAAATCCACAGCCCTCAGGGAGATTTAAAGCTAGCAGCGCTGTACTTCCCTCCACGGCATAACATAACCCAGGGAATGTTCGAGCAAGTAGCTGACCGATCGGACCCCAAATTCATCGCTGGAGGCGACTTTAATGCCAAGAACACCTGGTGGGGATCCAGGCTTACAAATACCAAAGGTACAGCACTCCTAAATTGCATCTGGAGCAGGGACCTCACCTGCCACTCGGCCGGGGAGCCCACTTACTGGCCTACTGACCCTACAAAACTGCCGGACGTTCTGGATTTTGCTGTTGCCAAAGGAGTTCATCCAAGGCGAATCCGCACGACCATCTGCACGGGCCTTCAGTCTGACCACAGTGCTGTGCTATTGGAGGTGAACATACCCATATTGGCCGCCGTCAAACCTAGTCGTATACTTGGTAAATGCACCAATGCTGCAAAGTATCGCGCCTGGCTTGAGCAGAATGTTGACATCAACATAACCCTTCATTCTGGCAATGACATTGATGATTCTGCTGAAGCACTAACTAGGCATATACACAACGCTGCTAGCATTGCCACATCATCATCGAGGCAAACTCATGGCATACCGAAAAAGGACAGACACCTCTGGTCTGGAGAAATTATGCTGGAAATCCACGAAAAAAGGCGACTAAGACACATCTGGCAGCTAAGCAGAAACCCCCGAGACAAAGCCGCCTTAAACCGCGCCACACGCCACTAAGAAACTCAAAGAGCTGATGCGAAAGCTACGGAGTGATAGTCTGGAAGCCTATCTGTCTGCTGCTCACCCTGGTGACCCCGAAAATAATCTTTGGTTGGCAACAAGGGAGAAAAGAAGGCCTAATATCAGTTGCCTCCCGTTACAGAGTGCCATTGGCTCTTGGTGCCGCTCTAGCGAGCAAAAAGCTCAAGAGTTTGCTGCGCACTTAGAACGGACATTTACCCCGTTCGAATTCAGCAACGCGTCTTCTAATGACGAAATACACAACTTCCTGGACATCCCATGCCAATTGGACTTCCCAATTACTGAAATAGTAGAGGACGAGGTTCAAGAAGAGATAAATTCGCTGTCGAACAAAAAAGCTTCAGGCTATGACGCGATTAACGCACTTGCCATGAAGATGCTGCCGCCTAACGTGATCAAACTGATCACTCTCGTCTTCAATGGGATCTTACGTCTTCAGCATTTCCCCTCCCAATGGAAGTGCGCTACGATCATTTGGAAGAGAAGCAGCTCATTCCGGACCACCAATTCGGTTTCAGAAGACATCATGGTACACCTGAGCAGTGCCGCAGGGTCGCCAACTACATCTCCAACGCACTGGAGAAGAAAATGTATTGTTCTGCAGTGTTTCTGGATGTCCAACAGGCATTTTTATGGCACCCAGGACTCCTGTACAAACTGAAAAAAAGTCTTCCTATGCCGTACTACCTGGCATTGAAGTCGTATTTGCATAATCGTAAATTTTTTGTCAGATTTAAATACGCAGAGTCAGAACTGTGCCCAATTCAGGCTGGTGTACCCCAAGGCAGCGTGCTTGCGCCAATTCTTTACTACTTATTCACTGCCGACCTACCAGTAACAAACCCAGATCACTCTCTCATCGCTACGTACGCGGATGACACCGCTTTCCTGGCCTCAAATACCAGCCCAACTGAAGCCTCTGTTATTATTCAGACGCAGCTCTCAGCCCTAGAGCCTTGGTTAAGTAAATGGAATATAAACATCAACACTGAAAAATCCGTGCAAGTTGTCTTTACTCTGCGGACTCTCACATGCCCAGAAGTACACCTCTCTGGACAGCTGCTTCCAACAGCGTCAAAAGCCAAGTATTTGGGCCTTACTTTGGACAGCAAACTGAATTGGAGAGCACACTTGGCAAACAAGAGAGCACATCTCAATATTCGCTTTAATGGTCTGTACTGGCTGCTAAGACCCTCCTCTCGTCTTAGTCTAGTCAACAAAGTCCTTTTATACAAGGCGATTCTCAAGCCCATCTGGGCCTACGGTATACAGATCTGGGGAACTGCAGCTGCCTCTAACATCCAAATCATACAGAGATTTCAAAACAAAGTTGTGCGCACATTAGTGGGTGCACCGTACTTTGTTAGAAACAACGTAGTTCATAATGACCTAAAGATGCCCACGATCCAAGAAACTATCACTAAATATAGCCAGAAATACATGATAAAACTTGAGAACCACAGCAATGTATTGGCGCAACAGCTGCTGGACAACAGCAATCAGACCCGACGGCTCTCAAGATTCCATCCCCTTGACCTCCCTTTCCGATTTGACACGTCATAAATGTATTTAACGTCAATGTTAAGTATACGTAACCGTCAATTACTCCACGAAATTTAGCCATTGTCAAAACATGACAGATTCTAAATAAAGAATGTTCCCAAAAAAAAAAAAAAAAATTATATTGCTTTTCACGAATAGTTTTTACGGCGTTACAACAACCCTTATGGTACGTCGTTCTGGAGGACTACTTGGCATAATAATCTATTTGTTTTACCTTATTATACTCGATACCGAAGGTAAAGAGTATATTGGTTTTGTGCAATGTCCGTCATGGTGTCTGTCCGTCTGTCCGTCTGTCCGTCCGTATGTATGCAAGTTTTTTCCACGCCCTTCAAGCTAGAGACTTGAAACTTTCCAATTCTCTTTATCTATGGGATAGTAAATTAAAGTGTCAAGATGGGGGTTCTACGATAACTGGGGGGCTAGCAAATCGATAAATTCGATAACCCAAAACCGATAAATCCACATATTTCGCACATCTTTACAGCTAGAAGTACCAAATTTGGTAAGAAGATAGCTATTAGCAACCCCCAAAAAACTGCATCAAAAATTTTGGAGCCACGCCCCCTCATTCCGCCCCCAGCCCCCCCGCATTTTAAAGTCAAAAAAGACTATATCTCCCACAGTTTTTGAGCTATAGCCACCAAATTTGGTGCCAAGTTAGGTGATGATGACCCCCTAAAAACTGCATCAAAAGTTTGGATACCACGCCCACCGATACTGCCCTAGCCGCCCCCATCCACCCCAACGCTTCGTCAAAAACGGGAATGCGTGTATCTTCCAGAGTTGTGGAGCTAGATCCTGCAAATTTGGAGGGAAAATAGCTGCTAACGACCCCCAAAAAACTACATCAAAGTTTTGGAGCCACGCCCACCCATTACGCCCCCAGCCAGAAATAGCTATATCTCCCACAGTTTTTGAGCTATAGCCACCAAATTTGGTGCCAAGATAGGTGATGATGACCCCTCAAAAACTGCATCAAAAGATTGGATGCCACGCCCACCAATACTGCCCTAGCCGCCCCCATCCACCCCAACGCTTCGTCAAAAACGGGAATGCGTGTATCTTCCAGAGTTGTGGAGCTAGATCCTGCAAATTTGGAGGGAAAATAGCTGCTAACGACCCCCAAAAAACTACATCAAAGTTTTGGAGCCACGCCCACCCACTCCGCCCCCAGCCCCCCCGCATTTTGAAATCAGAAATGGCTATATCTCCCACAGTTTTTGAGCTAGAGCCACCAAATTTGGTGCCAAGATAGGTGATGATGACCCCCTAAAAACTGCATCAAAAGTTTGGATGCCACGCCCACCGATACTGCCCAAGCCGCCCCCATCCACCCCAACGCTTCGTCAAAAAAATTTGGTATGAAGATAGCAATTGACATTTTACAAAGATCTGCATCAAAAATTTGGATTCCACGCCCACCCATACCGCCCCCAGCCCCCCTTACCCCACCTTTTACAAATTTTGAGCTTGAGTCACCAAATTTGGTATGAAGATAGCAATTGACATTTCACAAAGATCTGCAACAAAAATTTTGATGCCACAACTACCCATACCGCCCGTGGCATCCCCATCTGCATCGGAGAATCTTTAAGGCAGCGTACACCCCTGCCGCATCCGTACCCCTTTGCAATCAGGCCTCTTTTTACCGGTTTTAATACTGGTATCGAGTATGCCGCAGTCGGTTGCGTCCGACTGCAACGTTTCCACTTGTTTTAACCACCTCCAGTGAATTCGAATTAATCCATGCTTTCGGTACGAATCATAGCCTGGATCGCAGTCAATTCGACGAAAGTTACTTGACAATTCATTGAACTTAGTTCATTTTGTATTTTAATTCAAAATAAATGATACAGAATTTTATTAAAATCATTATTCTTTGAATAAATAAGTTTTGAAGTTCTTCATTTTGGTTAGTCAATTTTAAATTTTGCCAAAAACAAACAAAATGAAACGAAATGAAATGATTTTGGGATTCAAACAATATCGTCGCAAGTTCTTGTCGGCCATAATGTTCTGCGTTCTCATGTACTTAATAATCAGCACCTTGGTACCGTACGGTGACCTCAAGATTGATTCCTCAACGGGTTACTTTGTCAATACAACGGGCTGTCGCATTATGGCTATGCATCCACTGTCACCGACAGCATTGTCCCGCCTTCAGCAACCGAAGAATATGAATTGTAGCATGCCACAACTATTTCGACCTGAAACCGAGGGAGAAAAGAAGTATCTAATAAGCACTATGAATCACAATGAAATCCTTAGGAACTTCAAGGTTGAAAGAGTTTCCGATATTTGGTGTAGATACTCGACATTCGAACGATATAGTGACTTTATAAATACACAAAAAACTAAAAAACAATTTCGATTTGTTAGGAAAGTCGAAATTGATGGTGATGTTGAATTTGTAAGAGTTCAATGCCATGATCAAACCCATGAGTTGATTTACCACGATGTTCACTTTTTTATACCTGCACCAGCTCCTGATCCCACTGATGCGATTCCATCATCTTCTCCTCCAGATGACTTATCAGTTATGATACTGGGCATCGATTCAATTTCACATATGCATTTTTTACGCACAATGCCTTTACTAAGTGCCTACGTTGGAAGTTTGCCGCATGTGGAGTTTTGGGGCTACAATCGTGTGGGATTTAACACTTATCCAAATTTGGTGCCACTGTTAAGTGGATTAGACGAAAAAGAACTGGAATCAGAATGCTGCGTTAAAAAAACCAACTACGATGAATGCATTTTTCTCTGGAACTACTTTAAGGAGGCTGGCTATCAAACAATCTTTGGCGAAGACAGCCTGGTTCTTGGCTTATTCAATTATGGCAAAACCGGATTCCATAATCAACCAACGGATTTTTACCTTAGAGCCCTGATGCTTGAAATTGATACCTTCACACAATACAGTATTGATCAACGCGAATCAATTCATTGCAGTGGCGGTCGAAAATATGGAGACATCCTACATGAATTTATGTACAAGTTGATCCCTCAAATGAAGCAAAGACCTTGCTTCTCGTTCTTTTGGGAGGCCCAGGGAGTTCATGAATATTTCAACTATGCCAAACTGTTAGACGTTAACTACTTGAAGTTGTTGATGCGCTTTAAGGCTGAGGGTATTTTAAACAACACTCTTATACTCCTTATGTCTGATCATGGAATGCGGTTTGGATCTTTCCGCAACACTTACGAAGGAATCATTGAAGAATCGCAACCTCTTCTAATAGCCATATATCCCGAATGGTTGGAAACGACTTACCCCTTAGCCATATCAAATCTTCGACAAAATGCTCACAGTCTCGTTACAACTTTTGATCTACATGCGACTCTCAGGGACTTGACTGATTATAAGCTGCTTCGTGATAAGAATATTGCTTTCCGTACATCAGTTCTTGAATCGATAAGCCCAAGGCTGCCTCGAGGCATTAGCCTTTTTCTACCTATACCGGAGGTACGAAATTGTGATATGGCAGGCATTCCATCTTGTTATTGCCTTTGCCACCCCTTAAGCATAATACCTACCCAAGATGTACGAGCGGAACGGGCTGCTATTTTCTTGGTGAAAGTAATCAACTCATTAATTGCTACAGAAAAGCTTTGCCAGCGGTTGCAGTTGAAGAAGGTGTTGGCCGCATATCTTTTGAAACAAGACCACAAAAAGTGGACAAACGAGTTTGAGGTAAAGGTTCGCCTTGAAACAATACCTGGAGGGGGACAATTTGAAGGAACAACGAGATTCAATGGAGATTCATTGGCGCTAAGCGGATTTGTCCTACGCACCAATAGATACGGTAATCAATCATACTGTATTCAAAATTACCGCATTGAAATGTACTGCTATTGCTATTAGAACCAATAATGTACAAAAGTCAAACATCCATGAAACGAATTTTGAGGGGACAAGAAAAGACTCCGTTACATAGAAAATTCGGAAACCTGAAACATTATAAGAAATTGCGTGTTTAAATCGAGTTTTATCTAAAATAATCAGTAATATTTTTTTGTGTCATGTTTTTTGACTTTTCTTTCTGTGCATCAAGAACATACCATTGAGTTATTTGTGTGTGCACTTATTCGCTTGGAAGCAGAGCTACATTTTTTATTAACAAGTGCTTTCACGCCAGTATCTATTATGGCTTTTCAACACTCCCGCCCCGATACGATCCCAAATTGGTATCCCTTAATGGCAATATTGACTATTTTAAAGTGTGCTTTGGTCCTTCACTTGGTGACAGCTGAACTTTTTGCACTGATTGAAATTGTGGGAATTGTTCTCCATTGCAGCCATTCCTACATCGGTAGTACACTATTTACTTGGGGCTTCGGCTGGGCCGAGCTTAATACCAATGGGGGTATGGCACGCAAAGGTTTTCCACGCATGGCAATTTCCGAACGCCTTGGTGTTATCATTCTCTGTAAGTTGAATACACTTCTACTGCATACACTTGGATTCTATGTTGTTATCTTGTTTTTATACCCTGAACCCATAAAATGGGTAAAAAGGGTATAATGGTTTTGTGCAAAAGTATGTAACAGGCAGAAGGAAGCATCTCAGTCCCCATAAAGTATATATTTTCTTGATCAGCCTCAACAGCCTAGTCGATATAGCTATGACCGTCTGTCCATCTGTTTTCTGAAAATTTCGTCCAAATCGGTTAAGAAACACTGGAGATATCGAATTGAATCGATTGAAGTTAAGTCAGTATGCAGTAGTGCGTTCACTTCACAAGAATTTTTATACTCGATACCGAAGGTAAAGAGTATATTGAGTTTGTGCAATGTCCGTCATGGTGTCCGTCCGTCTGTCCGTCTGTATGTTCCCAACTTTTTTCCACACCCTTCAAGCTAGAGACTTGAAACTTTCCAATTCTCTTTATCTATGGGATAGTAAATTAAAGTGTGAAGATGGCGGATCTACGATAACTGGGGGGCTGGCAAATCGATAAATTCGATAAATCAAAACCGAAAAATCTACATATTTCGCACATCCTTACAGCTAGAACTACCAAAAATTTACAGCCCCCAGCCCCCCCTTTCCACACATTTTACAAACTTTGAGCTAGAGTCACTTAATTTGGAAGGATCTGCATCGGAGAATCTTTAAGGCGTGCACGCCCCCCTGCCGCATCCGTCCTACCCTTTGCAATCAGGCCTCTTTTTACCGGTTTTAATACTGGTATTAGTATGCCGCAGACGGTTGCGTTCGACTGCAACGTTTCCACATGTTTTTTATATAACTTTTGGCTTATTTGCTTTGAGAAGGTGACATTAAATAAAACTATCTTCAAATTAAAATAAGATTAAAATAATAATAAAAACATAGTGGCGCATAGTTAATTTTGGCTATGCCAAGACTATGATACCCTTCACACAGCCAAATCAATGCTCCCCCCTCTTATGTTTCTGTGCAGTTGTTGGTAATTTTTCGCTTATATTTTTACTCTTGAGCGTCATTTACTTGTTCGTGTGCAACAACAACAATTTGACATGTAGGTACTTGAACGTGCACGACAGAGACAACAATTGATAGTACGATAGCAATGGTGGCTATGCCGTAGAATGATCGGAGATTGGGATGAAATTTCATAGTGAACAAACCCGACATGATCTAAGCAATCTGTGAAAGTTTCATCAAGATCGGTTCAGCAGTTTGGCCGGAAATCGTGTTGATATGGTAAATTTATATGGTGGCTATGTCGTAGAATGCTCCAATCGGGATGAAATTTCATAGTGAACAAACCCGACATGATCTAAGCAATCTGTGAAAGTTTCATCAAGATCGGTTCAGCAGTTTGGCCGGAAATCGTGTTGATACGGTAAATTTATATGGTGGCTATATCGTAGAATGCTCCGATCGGGATGAAATTTCATAGTGAACAAACCCGACATGATCTAAGCAATCTGTGAAAGTTTCATCAAGATCGGTTCAGCAGTTTGGCCGGAAATCGTGTTGAAAAAGACAGACGGACAGACGGGCAAACGGTCGGGCGGGCGGACGGAAATCAATTCCTGAGCTCGTCCTGATCATTTTGATATATAGTTTATGGGGTCTCCCATCATTCCTTAAGGGCGTTACAGATTCATGACAAAGTCAATATACCCTGATTCACATGTGAAGGGTATAATGAACAATACAATATCAAAATATATAGGTTTTCTGAAAGTAAATTATGGTAAAAAATTAAAAATTTAACGTTAAAGCTCTGGGAAATTCAACAATAAAATTAGTGGTTCAACATTTGTTGCTTGGATTGGGAAAAACCCAATCAGACCAACGTTAGATTAGTAGTTAGTGGTTACGATTAGATAGAGAAAAAAGGATCGATCGTTTTAGTACTGGAATTGAGGACTCCAAGGATATAAGAGAATAAAGCTTGTTATAATCAGAACATAAAACACGAAATGGTTCATGTATTAAATAGTTGCTCGAGCAACGAGGCTAAGGGATTAAAAGTAACGAGTAGCTCCAATCGGAACAGTTAATTTAATTCGACTTAAAAGAACTGATGAGTCGATTTCACCATTTAGTGGATTAGTGATAAATAATACTCCATGCATAGTTCTACGGTTGAAAAGGGAGGGAAGATTTATTAAAAGGAGTCTACTTGAATACGGGATAAAGTCAACTCCAGGAACCCAGTTAGAACGTCTAAGGGCAAAAAGAAGAAATTTCTTTTGCACAGATTCAATTCTATCCTGATGAATCGAGTATTGCGGGGACCACACACAAGATCCATACTCCAAGATGAGCCGTACTAGGAATGTTTAAAGCATTTTAGTTGTATAGGGATCATTAAACTCTTTCGACCACCGCTTGATGAAGCCAATGACATTAATGGTGAAACATAGCTTCACATCATTAGCAAACATATATACATAGGATATACAGAATAAATAGCAAAGGTCCTAAAAGACTCCCCTGGGGAACACCAGAGGTCACAAATCTTGGCTTGGAAACAGATGATTTAAAAACAACATTTTGTGTTCGGCCACACAAGTACTCCGAAAGCCAAGATAAGAGTTTAGCTGGAAATCCAATAATATTACATTTTTTAAGCAACAGAGAATGAGTAACAGAATCAAATGCCTTACTTAAATCGGTGTAACAACGTCAGTCCGCATTTTGCTCTGGAGCCTTTTGATAACAAGCGTAGTGAATTCAAGAAGGTGTGTGGTAGTAGATCTACGCCTAACAAAACCATGTTGATAAGGCGATAAAATTGAACTACATATGTACGTGCTACAATTGAGAACATATAATTTTTTCAAAGACTTTTGGAATGGTCGACAACTTGGATATACCCCTATAATTTTTATTCCTTACATGTATCAGGAAACACAGTTGAGTCAACAGACACGTTAAATAATTTAGTTAAGGGCTTACAAAGCGAATCCGCGCAGTATCTAAGTGGCACTGGCACTCCATCAGGACCAGGCATATAGCCAGTTTTGATAGAGTTAAGGTCATTAGGAGCGTACACTCAGTAATAACTGGGACATAAATGCAATTTGACGTATGAACTTGGAAAGGATAGAAACAACAAGAATTCACTAAGTGAATTCTTGTTGGTCGGACCGACGCATACATAGCGTTACTATAACATTAACATTACTGTAACATTAACATTAACCTGTTAGCTGCGTAATTATACCCTTCACAGGGTATATTGAGTTTGTCATGAATCTGTAACGCCTTAAAGGAATGATGGGAGACCCCATAAACTATATATCAAAATGATCAGGACGAGCTCAGGAATTGATTTCCGTCCGTCCGTCCGTCTGTCCGTCTGTCTGTTTCAACACGATTTCCGGCCAAACTGCTGAACCGATCTTGATGAAACTGTCACAGATTGCTTAGATCATGTCGGGTTTGTTCACTATGAAATTTCATCTCGCTCGGATCATTCTACGACATAGCCACCATACAAATTGACCATATCATACTATCAATTGTTGTTGCTGTCGTGCACTTTCAAGTACCTACATATAGCATATTTGATTCAAAAGTGGTATAACGCAAAAAATTGTCAAATTGTTGTTGTTGTTGTCGCACACGAACAAGTTAATGACGCTCAAGAGTAAAAATAGGAGCGAAAAAAAAATTAATCCATGTGTGAAGGGTATCATAGTCTTGGCATAGCCAAAATTAACTATGCCGCACTTGTTTTATTTTTTTTAAACATTCTATCATTGCTTTGGTCAAATTTAGCGAAGGCCAGTTATCTTTTTTTTAAACCTATTAAGTAAAAATAAACGAATATATATTACCTTTTACCTCCTCGAAATTTTTTACTTTTCAAAGAGAGTTTTTGCTTGGACGAGTAAACTCGTCTTACGCAGCTAACAGGTTAATATAACATACACGTACATGATCTTACTATCTTAAGTTACTTTATGATTTCAAATTCTAGTTGCACTGGTGTTAATGCAAGTCCCGTTAGGGCATACATTTATACTTGGTTAATATATAAAAGAACATTTGTCTACCACATACACGCATGGGTGCTTGTAGAAAAAGCGGAATCCCACATTTGAGCTGTAAGAGGGTTCTAGTTAGTGAAAAAATCTTGAGCTTTGCAGACGCGCAAATAAAAAATCAAAGATTTTGTGGTAAGTAAAAAGGTGGTACAGCTTGATTAAATCAAAAAATAAATAAATTAATTTCAGCTTTTACAATGGTAGAAAGAAAGAACAGAGCTTCTTTAAAACGAAAAGTCATTTCCATAGAAACAAAAATACAAATTCTTAACCGTTTAGACAATGGGCAAACTGCCACGGAAATTGCAAGAAGCCTTGACTTGAATGAGGCAACAATTCGCACTATCAAAAAAAAAATGAAACAGAAATACGACGTGCAGGAAAGATTGGGTCATATATATCTAGAAAATTTACCAGTAGAGCACGTGCACCCATTTTGGAGAAAATGGAAAGAGCACTTAGCATTTGGATTGAAGATAGCTACGAAAAATAGATCCCTTTAAGCCAGCGGATCATTCAGGAAAAGGCACTCAGGATTTATGAACTGCTCAAGCAAAATGGATTTCGCATAGATTTCGCTGCTAGTAATAGATGGTTCGAGAAATTTAAAAAACGGTTCTCCATTCATAGCATCAAATTTAAAGGCGAAGCGGCATCGGCCGATAATGGAGCTGCTACCACATACCCAGAAGAAATTCGGGGGTTCATTGAAGAAGAGGAATTCTTGCCTGACCAAGTTTTCAATGCTGATGAAACTGGACTTTGCTGGAAAAAAAATGCCAAGTCGAACTTTTTTATCAAAGAATAAAAAAGTAGCTCCCGGCTTTGAGGCACAAAAAGATCGCTTTACACTTTTGCTGTGTAGTAATGCATCAGGCGACTTTCAAATAAAGCCAATGCTTGTGTATAAGTCTTTGAATTATCGTGCTTTTAAAGGGATAGACAAGAAATTACCCGTTTACTGGAAAGCAAATTGAAGTTGAAAAATATTTAAAAAAGAAGAATTTACACTTTAAAGCACTTTTGTTGTTGGACAACGCCCCAGGTCATCCGAAACATTTAAGCCATCCGAATGTTATAATAAAATTTCTGCCACCTAATACAACATAACTACTGCAGCCAATGTATCAAGGTATAATTTACACTTTCAAGACATATTACATCAGGCGCTCTATACGCTGGATTTTGGATACAACTGAAACTGACTCCATCGATGTAAACAAAGCTTGGAAGAAATTTTCTATTAAAGACAGCCTTGAGTTGGTAAACTTATCTTTAAAAGAGATTAAGGTGTCAACATTAAATAGATGCTGGCGAAAATTATGAAATAGAAGTGCCAAAATGTGGATTCCAGGATATATTGGACCTTGCTCATACAATTGAAGGTGAAGGTTTCGACGACATGGCATTTGATGATGTTCAAGAATTGTTTGAAGACGAAGGAATTAATGACGAATCATTGCTTGGGATTGCTGTGAATGAAGCAAAGAATTCGAAATCAGATGACGGCATCTCTGAAGAAACCGATCCGATTTGTTTAAAGATAGAAAAGCTCCAAGAAGGATTCTCATATGCTAGCAGCTTGGAATCGTGCTTTTTAAATTCAGATCCGGTCATCGAACGACGACTTAAGTTTAAGAGAGAGTTGGAAAAAATACTTTTGCTTTATAAGGAGTGCTATAAAGAAGCTTTAAATGCCACCAAACAATCGAAATTGACTGATTTTTTCGATAAGGAGCCACCAAAAAAGAAAACATGTTAAAACAAAACGGCTTAAGCTATGTATAAATGAAACATATGATCTTCTAACTTCTTAACATTTTTGAGTTTTTAAAAAGTTTAGCCTGTTCATTAATTATAAGAAGTAACTTTTTTAATTTAATACCAAATTTTAATTATGAAAATACATATGAATGTTATACATATATTTAAGGCATATACATAAGTAACTTTTGGTTAATTTTGAACAAATATATGAGGTTTAAATATAAAAAGACCAAATTTAAATATTAAAAAAAATTTTTGTTGCCGAATTTGAATTTTAGGAATCCGTGTTTCGATTAACACGAGGTTTTCTAGGAACGTAACGCCCGTGTTAAGCGAGGGCCAAGTGTATATAAACTCGATGAGTAGTATACCGATTTAAAATACTCAGCAAATATATCGGCCACAGCCTGATCAGAACATGCTCTTGTATTATCAAGGTCACTGAGGATGGCAAGCCTGATGATCAACGTTTTGAGTTGACAAATTTATAAAACTGTTTTTTAATCTAAAACGATTGAGATAATAATTATAACAAAATGTGTTAACAGAAAGAAATTTAGACTTTGCTATTGAATACGAAGATAAATCTAAAGTGGTTACCGATTTTTTAAATTTTTTATAAGATTTTGACTTCGCGTTTTTCAATTTCGATAGTTCCCTCGTAAACCAAGGTGGTTTATTATCACTTGAAGAACAAGTGAGAGGAACACATATGTATATCCAAAAGCGAATTCAATATATCACTACAAGAATAAAGGCGAGACCAATTAGTATGTTGAAGAAGATAATTTAATTTAGTAAAGTTAGTTTTACGAAAGAAACGGGTTTTTAAAGAATTATTAGATGCTGAACTAGGGATACAAATTTAGAAGGATAGTTCTAAAGTTGGATGATAGGTATCTTCCGGAAGCATTAGAGGGGGTACTCTTATAACATGACTGAATTCTCCGTCGGATACAAATATAAACAAATAAAAGCATTTAAGAAAATAAATTTATACATAATAACCAAAACCACAGTCTTTTATAAACTTAATATATTTATTGCAATTGAGTTCAGGGTATCTTCTAGTCGGGCTCTCCCGAGACTTGAAACTTTTATCTATGGGTTAGTAAATTAAAGTGTCAAGGTGGGGTTCTACGATAACTGGGGGGCTGGCAAATCGATAAATTCGATAACTCAAAACCGATAAGTCCACATATTTGGCACATCCTTACAGCTAGAACAACCAAATTTGGTGAGAAGATAGCTACTAGCAACCACCAAAAAACTGCATCAAAAATTGTGGAGCCACGCTCACCCATTCCGCCCCTAGCTCCTCCGCATTTTAAAGCCAAAAAAGCATATACACAGAAAAAAAAATGACGATCTAAATTTAAGATTTTTAATCTAGAATTATCCCGATTCGTACTTGAAATATTTAAGTACGATTCGTACTTAGGAAATCTTAAATTAAGCCTAAAACGAACTTAACGAGTACTTTAAGATTAAAAATTTTGATTCAATCCCAAACGTACTTGAATTAAGAATTCATTTTCTTAAAAAATCTCAAAACAGCCCTAAAACGGTCTAGAAAATTTCCTATTTTATTTAAGTACCGAACGTTCTTAATGTAAGAATATAATTCTTGATCCAACATTAAAAATTCTTATAATAAAACTGAAACGAACTTTGCAATTTAATAAGTAGTAAACGTTCTTATTACAAGAATAAAAATCTTGATTCTTCTTTGAAAGTTGTAGTTTTTAAACCAAATTTTGTCGGAAGGAGGCTTCAATTAAGTATTATAAGTCCAAAATACTTAAGACCGGCTATCTAAGTTCGAAATACGTACATCAAGTACTGAGTGAACTTTTATCAAGTTGATCCTCAGAACGACTGGAATCAAGTACGAAAATTCTTGAATCAAGTACGAGTCGCGTGTTCAAATCTCAGCGGCATTTTACGAATTTTTTTTTCTCTTAAAAAATAATATGAAAATAGTTTACTTTTGTTCTTATTTTTTTTAAAGTCATTAATTAGTATAAAAATGCCGATTAAACTAATCTAAATCAAGTTCACTTAAAATTAACATTAACTGCAATGAAAAAGTAATAGGAAGTGGCTCAACAGCTAAGGCACTCGACGCAGGTGACAACAGGTCTAAGGTTCAAATCCCCGTCACGGTAAGCAAAAGCAGATGAATTTGTAATGGTTGTTTCTAATTTCATACATTTCTAGCATAAGCATGAGAATGAATGGCAGCTGAATAAATGCTATTCTGCACTATATATCTAAATCTTAGAATTTCAGGAAATTAAATAACCAAGTATTGTCATACATGGATCAAGAATCACGAAGTCAGAATTTCTGTTTAAAAATTACAACCTTACGCAACTTACACACGGCTAACTGTATTAACAAACGGATACTTGCCGTTTTTTATTTTTTTTTTAATGTGAATTTGTCAGTTCTTAAATCAAGAATTAATAATCTTAAAATTCAAGATCTAACATCTTGTTTTTAAGTTCACTTCAATCGTATTTACAGTTTGTCAGATCTCAAATTCTAAGAATTTTGCTTCTTAATTCAAGAATTAGCAATCTCGAAATAAGTACTTTTCATTCTCAAAACGATCTAAATTTAAGAATAAGCGATCTTAACAGTTAAGAACGTTTCATACTTGATTCAAGATTTTTCGGTCTTACACGAGAAATAAGACCGAAAAGTGTTGATTCAAGGTGGAAAATCTTGATTAATTTTTTCAGTGTACCTCCCACAGTTTTTGAGCTATAGCCACCAAATTTGGTGCCAAGATAAGTGATGATGACCCCATAAAAACTGCTTCAAAAGTATGGATGCCACTCCGCTATAGCCACCAAATTTGGTTCCAAGATAGGTGATGATGACCCCCAAAAAATGCATCAAAAGTTTGGATGCCACGCCCACCAATACTAGCCTAGCCGCCCCCATCCGCCCCAACGCTTCGTCAAAAACGGGAATGCATGTATCTTCCAGAGTTGTGGAACTAGAGTCACCAAATTTGGCAGGAAGATAGCTGGCAACGACCCTCAAAAATCTGCATCAAAGTTTTTGAGCCACGCCCGCCCATTCCCCCAGACTCACCACATTTTGAAATCTGAAAAGCCTATATCTCCCACAGTTTTTGAGCTATAGCCACCAAATTTGGTGCCCAGATAAGTGATGATGACCCCCCAAAAACTGCATCAAAAGTTTGGATGCCACGCCCACCAATACAAGCCAAAAACAAACAAAATGAAACGAAATGAAATGATTTTGGGATCCAAACAATATCGTCGCAAGTTCTTGTCGGCCATAATGTTCTGCGTTCTGATGTACTTAATAATCAGCACCTTGGTACCATACCGTGACCTCAAGATTGATTCCTCAACGGGTTACTTTGTCAATACAACGGGCTGTCGCATGATGGCTATGCATCCACTGTCACCGACAGCATTGTCCCGCCTTCAGCAACCGAAGAATATGAATTGTACCATGCCACAGCTTTTTCGACCTGAAACCGAGGGAGAAAAGAAGTATCTAATAAGCACTATGAATCACAAAGAAATCCTTAGGAACTTTAAGGTTGAAAGAGTTTCCGATATTTGGTGTAGATACTCGACATTCGAACGATATAGTGACTATAGAAACACACACAAAACTAAAAACATTTTCGATTTGTTAGGAAAGTCGAAATTGATGGTGATGTTGAATTTGTAAGAGTTCAATGTTTTGCAAAAACCCATGAGTCGATTTACTACGATGTTCACTTTTTTATACCTGTACCAGCTCCTGATCCCACTGATGCGATTAAATCATCTTCTCCTCCAGATGACTTATCAGTTATGATACTGGGCATCGATTCAATTTCACATATGCATTTTTTACGCACAATGCCTTTACTGAGTGCGTACATTGGAAGTTTGCCGCATGTGGAGTTTTGGGGCTACAATCGTCTTGTTTGGTGCCACTGTTAAGTGGATTGGACGTAACCGAACTGGAATCAAAATGCTACGTTAATAAACCTAACTTCGATGAATGCTTTTTTCTCTGGAACTACTTTAAGGAGGCTGGCTATCAAACAATCTTTGGGGAAGACAGCCAGGATGGTGGCATATTCAATTATGGCAAAAACGGATTCCATAATCAACCAACGGATTTTCACCTTAGAGCCTTGATGCTTGAAATTGATACCTTCACACGATACAGTATTGATCGAAAAGGTATTATTCATTGCAGTGGCGGTCGCAAATATGGAGACATCCTACATGAATTTATGTACAAGTTGATCCCTCAAATGAAGCAAAGACCTTGCTTCTTGTTCTTTTGGGAGACCCAGGGAGTTCATGAATATTTCAACTATGCCAAACTGTTAGACTTTGACTACTTGAAGTTGTTGATGCGCTTTAAGGCTGAGGGTATTTTAAACAATACTCTAATACTACTTGTGTCTGATCATGGAGTGCGGTTTGGATCTTTCCGCAACACTTACGAAGGAATCATTGAAGAATCGCAACCTCTTCTAATAGCCATGTATCCCGAATGGTTGGAAACGACTTACCCCTTAGCCATATCAAATCTTCGACAAAATGCTCACAGTCTCGTTACAACATTTGATCTACATGCCACTCTCAGGGACTTGACTGTTTATAAGTTGCTTCATGATAGGAATATTGCTTTCCGTACATCAGTTCTTGAATTGATGGGCCCAATGCTTCCTCGAGGCATTAGCCTTTTTCTACCTATACCGGAGGTACGAAATTGTGATTTGGCAGGCATTCCATCTTGTTATTGCCTTTGCCACCCCTTAAGCATGATACCTACCCAAGATGTACGAGCGGAACGGGCTGCTATTTTCTTGGTGAAAGTAATCAACTCATTAATTGCTACAGAAAAGCTTTGCCAGCGGTTGCAGTTGAAGAAGGTGTTGGCCGCATATCTTTTGAAACAAGACCACAAAAAGTGGACAAACGAGTTTGAGGTAAAGGTTCGCCTTGAAACAATACGTGGAGGGGGACAATTTGAAGGAACATCGAGATTCAAAGGAGATTCATTGGCGCTAAGCGGAGTTGTCCTACGCACCAATAAATACGGTAATCAATCATACTGTATTACAAATTACCGCATTGAAATGTACTGCTATTGCTATTAGAACAAATAATGTATAAAAGTTAAACATCCATGTAACGAATTTTGAGGGGACAAGAAAAGACTCCGTTACTACTTCGTAGTTTTTAAATCGAGTTTTATCTAAAATAGTCAGTAATGTTTTTATACCCTTAACCCATAAAATGGGTAAATAAGGGTATAATGGTTTTGTGCAAGAGTATGTTACAGGCAGAAGGAAGCATCTCCGACCCCATAAAGTATATATATTCTTGATCAGCATCAACAGCCGAGTCGATATTGTCATGTCCGTCTGTCCGTCTGTATGAACGCGTGGATCTCAGAGACTACAAGACCTAGAGACTAAAAATTTGGATATAAGTTTGCCTATACCATGAGCAGAACAAGTTTGCTTCAAATTATCGATAACTATTTTGGTTTCCGATATACACATGGAATCGATAACAAAAAAATATCGTATTTGGAAAATGTAAAAATGAGGGTTGAAAGAATGGGTAACGATAGAACTTTTCTGAAAATTTCGTCCAAATCGGTTAAGAAACACCGGAGATATCGAATTTAATCGATTGAAATTAAGTCAGTATACCAAAGTTTTAAATAAATTTAATTTATTTATTGCAACTGGGTTCAGGGTATCTTCTAGTCGGGTTCTCCCGACTAGAGCCTTCTTACTTGTTTGTGTGATGTTTTTTGACTTTTCTTTCTGTGCATCAAGAACACAACATTCAGTTATTTGTGTGTGCACTATCTATTATGACTTTTCGACACTCCCGGCCCGATACGATTCCAAAGTGGTATACCTACCCGGCAATATTGACAATGTTAAACTGGTTAGCGAGACGACTGAAATTCTTCTCATTATATTGCTTTTCTCAAAACAAACAACATTGATGTACTCCTTGTTGCAGAGACCCATTTCAACGAGCGCTCGTTCTTTAACATACCAGGATACGAGCTTTTAGTTTGTAACCACCCCAGTGGCGCTGCAAGAGGTGTCCCGCTATACTCATCAAGTCGGGTATCTCACACTCTGAACTCGATCCTATCCAGCTTCCATGGGTGCAAGCTTCTATTTTACAAATCCACAGCCCTCAGGGAGATTTAAAGCTAGCAGCGCTGTACTTCCCTCCACGGCATAACATAACCCAGGGAATGTTCGAGCAAGTAGCTGACCGATCGGACCCCAAATTCATCGCTGGAGGCGACTTTAATGCCAAGAACACCTGGTGGGGATCCAGGCTTACAAATACCAAAGGTACAGCACTCCTAAATTGCATCTGGAGCAGGGACCTCACCTGCCACTCGGCCGGGGAGCCCAATTACTGGCCTACTGACCCTACAAAACTGCCGGACGTTCTGGATTTTGCTGTTGCCAAAGGAGTTCATCCAAGGCGAATCCGCACGACCATCTGCACGGGCCTTCAGTCTGACCACAGTGCTGTGCTATTGGAGGTGAACATACCCATATTGGCCGCCGTCAAACCTAGTCGTATACTTGGTAAATGCACCAATGCTGCAAAGTATCGCGCCTGGCTTGAGCAGAATGTTGACATCAACATAACCCTTCATTCTGGCAATGACATTGATGATTCTGCTGAAGCACTAACTAGGCATATACACAACGCTGCTAGCATTGCCACATCATCATCGAGGCAAACTCATGGCATACCGAAAAAGGACAGACACCTCTGGTCTGGAGAAATTATGCTGGAAATCCACGAAAAAAGGCGACTAAGACACATCTGGCAGCTAAGCAGAAACCCCCGAGACAAAGCCGCCTTAAACCGCGCCACACGCCACTAAGAAACTCAAAGAGCTGATGCGAAAGCTACGGAGTGATAGTCTGGAAGCCTATCTGTCTGCTGCTCACCCTGGTGACCCCGAAAATAATCTTTGGTTGGCAACAAGGGAGAAAAGAAGGCCTAATATCAGTTGCCTCCCGTTACAGAGTGCCATTGGCTCTTGGTGCCGCTCTAGCGAGCAAAAAGCTCAAGAGTTTGCTGCGCACTTAGAACGGACATTTACCCCGTTCGAATTCAGCAACGCGTCTTCTAATGACGAAATACACAACTTCCTGGACATCCCATGCCAATTGGACTTCCCAATTACTGAAATAGTAGAGGACGAGGTTCAAGAAGAGATAAATTCGCTGTCGAACAAAAAAGCTTCAGGCTATGACGCGATTAACGCACTTGCCATGAAGATGCTGCCGCCTAACGTGATCAAACTGGTCACTCTCGTCTTCAATGGGATCTTACGTCTTCAGCATTTCCCCTCCCAATGGAAGTGCGCTACGATCATTTGGAAGAGAAGCAGCTCATTCCGGACCACCAATTCGGTTTCAGAAGACATCATGGTACACCTGAGCAGTGCCGCAGGGTCGCCAACTATATCTCCAACGCACTGGAGAAGAAAATGTATTGTTCTGCAGTGTTTCAGGATGTCCAACAGGCATTTGACAAGGTATGGCACCCAGGACTCCTGTACAAACTGAAAAAAGTCTTCCTATGCCGTACTACCTGGTATTGAAGTCGTATTTGCATAATCGTAAATTTTTTGTCAGATTTAAATACGCAGAGTCAGAACTGTGCCCAATTCAGGCTGGTGTACCCCAAGGCAGCGTGCTTGCGCCAATTCTTTACTACTTATTCACTGCCGACCTACCAGTAACAAACTCAGATCACTCTCTCATCGCTACGTACGCGGATGACACCGCTTTCCTGGCCTCAAATACCAGCCCAACTGAAGCCTCTGTTATTATTCAGACGCAGCTCTCAGCCCTAGAGCCTTGGTTAAGTAAATGGAATATAAACATCAACACTGAAAAATCCGTGCAAGTTGTCTTTACTCTGCGGACTCTCACATGCCCAGAAGTACACCTCTTTGGACAGCTGCTTCCAACAGCGTCAAAAGCCAAGTATTTGGGCCTTACTTTGGACAGCAAACTGAATTGGAGAGCACACTTCGCAAACAAGAGAGCACATCTCAATATTCGCTTTAATGGTCTGTACTGGCTGCTAAGACCCTCCTCTCGTCTTAGTCTAGTCAACAAAGTCCTTTTATACAAGGCGATTCTCAAGCCCATCTGGGCCTACGGTATACAGATCTGGGGAACTGCAGCTGCCTCTAACATCCAAATCATACAGAGATTTCAAAACAAAGTTGTGCGCACATAAGTGGGTGTACCGTACTTTGTTAGAAACAACGTAGTTCATAATGACCTAAAGATGCCCACGATCCAAGAAACTATCACTAAATATAGCCAGAATTACATGATAAAACTTGAGAACCACAGCAATGTATTGGCGCAACAGCTGCTGGACAACAGCAATCAGACCCGACGGCTCTCAAGATTCCATCCCCTTGACCTCCCTTTCCGATTTGACACGTCATAAATGTATTTAACGTCAATGTTAAGTATACGTAACCGTCAATTACTCCACGAAATTTAGCCAATGTCAAAACATGACAGATTCTAAATAAAGAATGTTCCCAAAAAAAAAAATAAAAATTATATTGCTTTTCACGAATAGTTTTTACGGCGTTACAACAACCCTTATGGTACGTCGTTCTGGAGGACTACTTGGCATAATAATCTATTTGTTTTACCTTATTTTAACCACCTCCAGTGAATTCGAATTAATCCATGCTTTCGGTACGAATCATAGCCTGGATCGCAGTCAATTCGACGAAAGTTACTTGAAAATTCATTGAACTTAGTTCATTTTGTATTTTAATTCAAAAAAAATGATACAGAATTTTATGAAAATCATTATTCTTTGAATAAATAAGTTTTGAAGTTCTTCATTTTGGTTAGTCAATTTTAAATTTTGCCAAAAACAAACAAAATGAAACGAAATGAAATGATTTTGGGATTCAAACAATATCGTCGCAAGTTCTTGTCGGCCATAATGTTCTGCGTTCTGATGTACTTAATAATCAGCACTTTGGTACCGTACGGTGACCTCAAGATTGATTCTTCAACGGGTTACTTTGTCAATACAACGGGCTGTCGCATGATGGCTATGCATCCACTGTCACCGACAGCATTGTCCCGCCTTCAGCAACCGAAGAATATGAATTGTAGCATGCCACAACTATTTCGACCTGAAACCGAGGGAGAAAAGAAGTACCTAATAAGCACTATGACACACAAAGAAATCCTTAGGAACTTCAAGGTTGAAAGAGTTTCCGATATTTGGTGTAGATACTCGACATTCGAACGATATAGTGACTTTATAAATACACAAAAAACTAAAAAACAATTTCGGTTTGTTAGGAAAGTCGAAATAGATGGTGATGTTGAATTTGTAAGAGTTCAATGCCATGATCAAACCCATGAGTTGATTTACCACGATGTTCACTTTTTTATACCTGCACCAGCTCCTGATCCCACTGATGCGATTCCATCATCTTCTCCTCCAGATGACTTATCAGTTATGATACTGGGCATCGATTCAATTTCACATATGCATTTTTTACGCACAATGCCTTTACTGAGTGCCTACGTTGGAAGTTTGCCGCATGTGGAGTTTTGGGGCTACAATCGTGTGGGACTTAACACTTATCCAAATTTGGTGCCACTGTTAAGTGGATTAGACGAAAAAGAACTGGAATCAGAATGCTGCGTTCAAAAAACCAACTACGATGAATGCATTTTTCTCTGGAACTACTTTAAGGAGGCTGGCTATCAAATAATCTTTGGCGAAGACAGCCTGGTTCTTGGCTTATTCAATTATGGCAAAACCGGATTCCATAATCAACCAACGGATTTTTACCTTAGAGCCCTGATGCTTGAAATTGATACCTTCACACAATACAGTATTGATCAACGCGAATCAATTCATTGCAGTGGCGGTCGAAAATATGGAGACATCCTACATGAATTTATGTACAAGTTGATCCCTCAAATGAAGCAAAGACCTTGCTTCTCGTTCTTTTTGGAGGCCCAGGGAGTTCATGAATATTTCAACTATGCCAAACTGTTAGACGTTAACTACACAGAGAAAAAAAGTGAAACGTAAAACCAAACATTTTAATTTTAGATTCAGATTTTAAATTTTGTTTCTTAATTTCAATACGGAAATTTTGGATTTTAAAATTAATCGTATTGAAACATCAAATTTAAAACGATTCGTATTAAAATCAATGTGGAAAAACTTTGATTTAAATAATTACTTCTTAAACCTAAAATGAAAATTTTAAATTTAAGAATGTGCGCTTTTAAAATATATATCTAAAACTACCCCATTTAAATCTATAGTTTCAATTTTAGAAATCAATACGAATCGATTTAGAGTTTAAGTTCAAACTTTTTTAAATCGTAATTTACTATTTTTAATTTGAAGAAATCAGAAAAATTATAAAATGAAAAATTTAAATTTTAGATTTTAAATTGAAAAATATTGTTTTAAGGCTTTTTAGTTTTTGAAGCAAAGTGTTCAATTTTTACTACTCGAACTTCAAATGAAAAATTTTAGATTTAATAATTTGCCCTATTAAAAAACATATTTAAAACGAGCACATTTAATTTGATAATTAAAATTTTAGAAATCAGTACGAATCGCTCTAGGTCCTAGAGTCTAGGATTACGCTTAACAGAGAGAGAGAGAGGCGCTCTTATTTTTCGAGAGAACGTGTGCAAAAAAAAGAAAAGAAAATAAATAGCATATCTTTTATTACTATGTATTAAAATTTACTGCCTTTAAGACATATTCGGCAATAGCGCGATGGCTATGGCATCCGCGTCGTAATTGTAAGGTCCCAGGTTCGAGTCGCGGCATAGGTATTGGCTTTTCGTGATCGGTAAGTTTTAACAAATATAATTTAAAATTATACAAATAATTCATATTCCAAGTATATGAACTAGGAATCTATTAACTATAAGCAAAGAGCTATCACGCAATGCTGCTACTAGTGTGTACACCGTGTGCCCCAAGCAAAAAGTTAAATAATAATTTATAGTAGTTAGTAGTTTATACTAAACATCTGTACATGAATTAACCACCCCTGTGGAGGTGGAGTTAAGTACTGATATCGGGATGTGACTTTCGATTCAAAAATTATTTTAGTTAATTTAAGGTTTCAATCAAAAAGATTTCATTGTGAAAACTAAAATGTAAGCACTTTAAATATAAAATAAAAATTTTAATCTGAAAATTTTAATTTTAAAATTTTAATTTAAAATTCCACTTTTAGAATTTAAAATTAAAGGTGTAGACCGAAAATCGTTCCGAAAAATTTTAGAATCTAAGTGTAAATTATGCGATTTAAAATTTTTTTTTCTGTGTGTACTTGAAGTTGTTGATGCGCTTTAAGGCTGAGGGTATTTTAAACAACACTCTTATACTCCTTATGTCTGATCATGGAATGCGGTTTGGATCTTTCCGCAACACTTACGAAGGAATCATTGAAGAATCGCAACCTCTTCTAATAGCCATATATCCCGAATGGTTGGAAACGACTTACCCCTTAGCCATATCAAATCTTCGACAAAATGCTCACAGTCTCGTTACAGCATTTGATCTACATGCGACTCTCAGGGACTTGACTGATTATAAGCTGCTTCGTGATAAGAATATTGCTTTCCGTACATCAGTTCTTGAATCGATAAGCCCAAGGCTGCCTCGAGGCATTAGCCTTTTTCTACCTATACCGTAGGTACTAAATTGTGATTTGGCAGGCATTCCATCTTGTTATTGCCTTTGCCACCCCTTAAGCATGATACCTACCCAAGATGTACGAGCGGAACGGGCTGCTATTTTCTTGGTGAAAGTAATCAACTCATTAATTGCTACAGAAAAGCTTTGCCAGCGGTTGCAGTTGAAGAAGGTGTTGGCCGCATATCTTTTGAAACAAGACCACAAAAAGTGGACAAACGAGTTTGAGGTAAAGGTTCGCCTTGAAACAATACCTGGAGGGGGACAATTTGAAGGAACAACGAGATTCAATGGAGATTCATTGGCGCTAAGCGGATTTGTCCTACGCACCAATAGATACGGTAATCAATCATACTGTATTCAAAATTACCGCATTGAAATTTACTGCTATTGCTATTAGAACGAATAATGTACAAAAGTCAAACAGCCATGAAACGAATTTTGAGGGGACAAGAAAAGACTCCGTTACATAGAAAATTCGGAAACCTGAAACATTATAAGAAATTGCGTGTTTAAATCGAGTTTTATCTAAAATAATCAGTAATATTTTTTTGTGTGATGTTTTTTGACTTTTCTTTCTGTTCATCAAGAACATACCATTGAGTTATTTGTGTGTGCACTTATTCGCTTGGAAGCAGAGCTACATTTTTTATTAACAAGTGCTTTCACGCCAGTATCTATTATGGCTTTTCAACACTCCCGCCCCGATACGATCCCAAATTGGTATCCCTTAATGGCAATATTGACTATTTTAAAGTGTGCTTTGGTCCTTCACTTGGTGACAGCTGAACTTTTTGCACTGATTGAAATTGTGGGAATTGTTCTCCATTGCAGCCATTCCTACATCGGTAGTACACTATTTACTTGGGGCTTCGGCTGGGCCGAGCTTAATACCAATGTGGGTATGGCACGCAAAGGTTTTCCACGCATGGCAATTTCCGAACGCCTTGGTGTTATAATTCTCTGTAAGTTGAATACACTTCTACTGCATACACTTGGATTCTATGTTGTTATCTTGTTTTTATACCCTGAACCCATAAAATGGGTAAAAAGGGTATAATGGTTTTGTGCAAAAGTATGTAACAGGCAGAAGGAAGCATCTCAATCCCCATAAAGTATATATTTTCTTGATCAGCCTCAACAGCCTAGTCGATATAGCTATGACCGTCTGTCCATCTGTTTTCTGAAAATTTCGTCCAAATCGGTTAAGAAACACTGGAGATATCGAATTGAATCGATTGAAGTTAAGTCAGTATGCAGTAGTGCGTTCACTTCCCAAGAATTTTTATACTCGATACCGAAGGTAACGAGTATATTGAGTTTGTGCAATGTCCGTCATGGTGTCCGTCCGTCTGTCCGTCTGTATGTTCCAAACTTTTTTCCACACCCTTCAAGCTAGAGACTTGAAACTTTCCAATTCTCTTTATCTATGGGATAGTAAATTAAAGTGTCAAGATGGCGGATCTACGATAACTGGGGGGCTGGCAAATCGATAAATTCGATAACTCAAAACCGAAAAATCTACATATTTCGCACATCCTTACAGCTAGAACTACCAAATTTGGTGAGAAGACAGCTACTAGCAACCTCCAAAAAACTGCATCAAAATTTTTGGAGCCACGCCCAACACATTCCGCCCCCAGCTCCTCCGCATTTTAAAGCCAAAAAAGCATATACCTCCCACAGTTTTTGAGCTGTAGCCACCAAATTTGGTGCCAAGATAGGTGATGATGACCCCTCAAAAACTGAATCAAAAGTTTGGATGCCACCCCCACCAATACAAGCCTAGCCCCACTAGCCCCACCAATACAATCCGCACCAACGCTTCGTCAAAAACGGGAATGCGTGTATCTTCCAGAGTTGTGGAGCTAGAATCACCAAATTTGGTATGAAGATAGCAATTGACATTCCACAAAGATCTGCATCAAAAATTTACAGCCCCCAGCCCCCCCTTTCCACACATTTTACAAACTTTGAGCTAGAGTCACTTAATTTGGAAGGATCTGCATCGGAGAATCTTTAAGGCAGCGTACACCCCTGCCGCATCCGTACCCCTTTGCAATCAGGCCTCTTTTTACCGGTTTTAATACTGGTATCGAGTATGCCGCAGACGGTTGCGTCCGACTGCAACGTTTCCACATGTTTTTTATATAATTTTTGGCTTATTTGCTTTGAGAAGGTGACATTAAATAAAACTATCTTCAAATTAAAATAAGATTAAAATAATAATAAAATGAACAATACAATATCAAAATATATAGGTTTTCTGAAAGCAAATTATGGTAAAAAATTAAAAATTTAACGTTAAAGCTCTGGGAAATTCAACAATAAAATTAGTGGTTCAACATTTGTTGCTTGGATTGGGAAAAACCCAATCAGACCAACGTTAGATTAGTAGTTAGTGGTTACGATTAGATAGAGAAAAAAGGATCGATCGTTTTAGTACTGGAATTGAGGACTCCAAGGATATAAGAGAATAAAGCTTGTTATAATCAGAACATAAAACACGAAATGGTTCATGTATTAAAAAGTTGCTCGAGCAACGAGGCTAAGGGATTAAAAGTTACGAGTAGCTCCAATGGGAACAGTTAATTTAATTCGACTTAAAAGAACTGATGATTCGATTTCACCATTTAGTAGATTAGTGATAAATAATACTCCATGCATAGTTCTACGGTTTAAAAGGGAGGGAAGATTTATTAAAAGGAGTCTACTTGAATACGGGATAAAGTCAACTCCAGGGCAAAAAGAAGAAATTTCTTTACACAGATTCAATTCTATCCTGGTGAATCGAGTATTGCGGGGACCACACACAAGATCCATACTCCAAGATGAGCCGTACTAGGAATGTTTAAAGCATTTTAGTTGTATAGGGATCATTAAACTCTTTCGACCACCGCTTGATGAAGCCAATGACATTAATGGTGAAACATAGCTTCACATCATTAGCAAACATATATACATGGGATATACAGAATAAATAGCAAAGGTCCTAAAAGACTCCCCTGGGGAACACCAGAGGTCACAAATCTTGGCTTGGAAACAGATGATTTAAAAACAACATTTTGTGTTCGGCCACACAAGTACTCCGAAAGCCAAGATAAGAGTTTAGCTGGAAATCCAATAATATTAAATTTTTTAAGCAACAGAGAATGAGTAACAGAATCAAATGCCTTACTTAAATCGGTGTAACAACGTCAGTCCGCATTTTGCTCTGGAGCCTTTTGATAACAAGCGTAGTGAATTCAAGAAGGTGTGTGGTAGTAGATCTACGCCTAACAAAACCATGTTGATAAGGCGATAAAATTGAACTACATATGTACGTGCTACAATTGAGAACATATAATTTTTTCAAAGACTTTTGGAATGGTCGACAACTTGGATATACCCCTATAATTTTTAACGTTAGACCTAGAAGTGTTTTTTTTTGGACTGGAGTTATAAAGGATTCCTTACATGTATCAGGAAACACAGTTGAGTCAACAGACACGTTAAATAATTTAGTTAAGGGCTTACAAAGCGAATCCGCGCAGTATCTAAGTGGCACTGGCACTCCATCAGGACCAGGCATATAGCCAGTTTTGATAGAGTTAAGGTCATTAGGAGCGTACACTCAGTAATAACTGGGACATAAATGCAATTTGACGTATGAACTTGGAAAGGATAGAAACAACAAGAATTCACTTAGTGAATTCTTGTTGGTCGGACCGACGCATACATAGCGTTACTATAACATTAACATTACTGTAACATTAACATTAACCTGTTAGCTGCGTAATTATACCCTTCACAGGGTATATTGAGTTTGTCATGAATCTGTAACGCCTTAAAGGAATGATGGGAGACCCCATAAACTATATATCAAAATGATCAGGACGAGCTCAGGAATTGATTTCCGTCCGTCCGTCCGTCTGTCCGTCTGTCTGTTTCAACACGATTTCCGGCCAAACTGCTGAACCGATCTTGATGAAACTGTCACAGATTGCTTAGATCATGTCGGGTTTGTTCACTATGAAATTTCATCTCGCTCGGATCATTCTACGACATAGCCACCATACAAATTGACCATATCGTACTATCAATTGTTGTTGCTGTCGTGCACTTTCAAGTACCTACATATAGCACATTTGATTCAAAAAGTGGTATAACGCAAAAAATTGTCAAATTGTTGTTGTTGTTGTTGTCGCACACGAACAAGTTAATGACGCTCAAGAGTAAAAATAGGAGCGAAAAAAAATTAATCCATGTGTGAAGGGTATCATAGTCTTGGCATAGCCAAAATTAACTATGCCGCACTTGTTTTATTTTTTTTAAACATTCTATCATTGCTTTGGTCAAATTTAGCGAAGGCCAGTTATCTTTTTTTTAACCCATTAAGTAAAAATAAACGAATATATATTACCTTTTACCTCCTCGAAATTTTTTACTTTTCAAAGAGAGTTTTTTGCTTGGACGAGTAAACTCGTCTTACGCAGCTAACAGGTTAATATAACATACACGTACATGATCTTACTATCTTAAGTTACTTTATGATTTCAAATTCTAGTTGCACTGGTGTTAGTGCAAGTCCCGTTAGGGCATACATTTATACTTGGTTAATATATAAAAGAACATTTGTCTACCACATACACGCATGGGTGCTTGTAGAAAAAGCGGAATCCCACATTTGAGCTGTAAGAGGGTTCTAGTTAGTGAAAAAATCTTGAGCTTTGCAGACGCGCAAATAAAAAATCAAAGATTTTGTGGTAAGTAAAAAGGTGGTACAGCTTGATTAAATCAAAAAATAAATAAATTAATTTCAGCTTTTACAATGGTAGAAAGAAAGAACAGAGCTTCTTTAAAACGAAAAGTCATTTCCATAGAAACAACAAGTGGAAACGTTGCAGTCGGACGCAACCGACTGCGGCATACTCGATACCAGTATTAAAACCGGTAAAAAGAGGCCTGATTGCAAAGGGGTACGGATGCGGCAGCCTTAAAGATTTTCCGATGCAGATGGGGATGCCACCAGCTATATTCCTTCCAAATTTGGTGACTCTAGCTCAAAGTTTGTAAAATGTAGGAAAGGGGGGGGCTGGGGGCGGTATGGGTAGTTGTGGCATCAAAATTTTTGTTGCAGATCTTTGTGAAATGTCAATTGCTATCTTCATATCAAATTTGGTGACTCTAGCTCGAAATTTGTAATAAGTGTGGAAAGGGGGGCTGGGGGCGGTATGGATGGGCGAGGCATCCAAATTCTTGATGCAGATCTATGTGGAATGTCAATTGCTATCTACATACCAAATTTGGTGACTCTAGCTCGAAGTTTGTAAAAAGTGGGGAAAGGGGGGCTGGGGGCGGTATGGGTGGGCGTGGCATCAAAATTTTTGATGCCGATCTTTGTGAAATGTCAATTGCTATCTTCATACCAAATTTGGTGACTCTAGCTCGAAAATTGTAAAAAGTGGGGAAAGGGGGGCGAAATGGAGGGCGTGGCTCCAAAACTTTGATGCAGATTTTTGGGGGTCGTTGCCAGCTATCTTCTTACCAAATTTGGTGGCTTTAGCTCCACAACTCTGGAAGATACACTCATTCCCGTTTTTGACGAAGCGTTGGGGTGGATGGGGGCGGCTAGGGCAGTATCGGTGGGCGTGGCATCCAAACTTTTGGTGCAGTTTTTGGGGGGTCTTCATCACCTATCTTGGCACCAAATTTGGTGGCTATAGCTCAAAAACTGTGGGAGATATAGCCATTTCTGATTTCAAAATGCGGGGGGCTGGGGGCGTAATGGGTGGGCGTGGCTCCATAACTTTGATGCAGTTTTTTGGGGGTCGTTAACAGCTATCTTCCCACCAAATTTGGAGGCTCTAGCTCCACAACTCTGGAAGATACACGCATTCCCGTTTTTGACGAAGCGTTGGGGTGGATGGGGGCGGCTTGGGCAGTATCGGTGGGCGTGGCATCCAAACTTTTGGTGCATTTTTTAGGGGGTCATCATCACCTATCTTGGCACCAAATTTGGTGGCTATAGCTCAAAAACTGTGGGAGATATGGGCTATTTTGACTTTAAAATGCGGTGGGGCTGGGGGCGGAATGGGGGGCGTGGCTCCAAAATTTTTGAGGGTTTTTGGGGGTTGCTAAAAGCTATCTTCTTACCAAATTTGGTACTTCTAGCTGTAAGGATGTGCGAAATATGTGGATTTATCGGTTTTGAGTTATCGAATTTATCGATTTACCAGCCCACCCGTTATCGTAGAACCCCCATCTTGACACTTCAATTTACTATCCCATAGATAAAGAGAATTGGAAAGTTTCAAGTCTCTAGCTTGAAGGGTGTGGAAAAAACTTGCACACGTACGGACGGACAGACGGACAGACGCCATGACGGACATTGCACAAAACCAATATACTCTTTACCTTCGGTATCGAGTATAAAAATACAAATTCTTAACCGTTTAGACAATGGGCAAACTGCCACGGAAATTGCAAGAAGCCTTGACTTGAATGAGGCAACAATTCGCACTATCAAAAAAAAAATGAAACAGAAATACGACGTGCAGGAAAGATTGGGTCATATATATCTAGAAAATTTACCAGTAGAGCACGTGCACCCATTTTGGAGAAAATGGAAAGAGCACTTAGCATTTGGATTGAAGATAGCTACGAAAAATAGATCCCTTTAAGCCAGCGGATCATTCAGGAAAAGGCACTCAGGATTTATGAACTGCTCAAGCAAAATGGAGAGCCCTCTTCCAGCATAGATTTCGCTGCTAGTAATGGATGGTTCGAGAAATTTAAAAAACGGTTCTCCATTCATAGCATCAAATTTAAAGGCGAAGCGGCATCGGCCGATAATGGAGCTGCTACCACATACCCAGAAGAAATTCGGGGGTTCATTGAAGAAGAGGAATTCTTGCCTGACCAAGTTTTCAATGCTGATGAAACTGGACTTTGCTGGAAAAAAATGCCAAGTCGAACTTTTTTATCAAAGAATAAAAAAGTAGCTCCCGGCTTTAAGGCACAAAAAGATCGCTTTACACTTTTGCTGTGTAGTAATGCATCAGGCGACTTTCAAGTAAAGCCAATGCTTGTGTATAAGTCTTTGAATTACCGTGCTTTTAAAGGGATAGACAAGAGCAAATTACCCGTTTACTGGAAAGCAAATTTTATTTTAAAATTATTTAAAAAATTGGTTTTTTAAAAAATTTTTTTTTTTTTTTTGTTCCTGAAGTTGAAAAATATTTAAAAAAGAAGAATTTACACTTTAAAGCACTTTTGTTGTTGGACAACGCCCCAGGTCATCCGAAACATTTAAGCCATCCGAATGTTATAATAAAATTTCTTCCACCTAATACAACATCACTACTGCAGCCAATGGATCAAGGTATAATTTACACTTTCAAGACATATTACATCAGGCGCTCTATACGCTGGATTTTGGATACAACTGAAACTGACTCCATCGATGTAACCAAAGCTTGGAAGAAATTTTCTATTAAAGACAGCCTTGAGTTGGTAAACTTATCTTTAAAAGAGATTAAGGTGTCAACATTAAATAGATGCTGGCGAAAATTATGAAATAGAAGTGCCAAAATGTGGATTCCAGGATATATTGGACCTTGCTCATACAATTGAAGGTGAAGGTTTCGACGACATGGCATTTGATGATGTTCAAGAATTGTTTGAAGACGAAGGAATTAATGACGAATCATTGCTTGGGATTGCTGTGAATGAAGCAAAGAATTCGAAATCAGATGACGGCATCTCTGAAGAAACCGATCCGATTTGTTTAAAGATAGAAAAGCTCCAAGAAGGATTCTCATATGCTAGCAGCTTGGAATCGTGCTTTTAAATTCAGATCCGGTCATCGAACGACGACTTAAGTTTAAGAGAGAGTTGGAAAAAATACTTTTGCTTTATAAGGAGTGCTATAAAGAAGCTTTAAATGCCACCAAACAATCGAAATTGACTGATTTTTTCGATAAGGAGCCACCAAAAAAGAAAACATGTTAAAACAAAACGGCTTAAGCTATGTATAAATGAAACATATGATCTTCTAACTTCTTAACATTTTTGAGTTTTTAAAAAGTTTAGCCTGTTCATTAATTATATGAAGTAACTTTTTTAATTTAATACCAAATTTTAATTATGAAAATACATATGAATGTTATACATATATTTAAGGCATATACATAAGTAACTTTTGGTTAATTTTGAACAAATATATGAGGTTTACATATAAAAAGACCAAATTTAAAAATTAAAAACAATTTTTGTTGCCAAATTTGAATTTCAGGAACGTAACCCCTTGTTTTGTACTGAATCCATGTTTCGATTAACACGAGGTTTTCTAGGAACGTAACGCCCGTGTTAAGCGAGGGCCAAGTGTATATAAACTCGATGAGTAGTATACCGATTTAAAATACTCAGCAAATATATCGGCCACAAGCCTGATCAGAACTTGCTTTTGTATTATCAAGGTCACCGAGGATGGCAAGCCTGATGATCAACGTTTTGAGTTCACAAATTTATAAAACTGTTTTTTAATCTAAAACGATTGAGATAATAATTATAACAAAATGTGTTAACAGAAAGAAATTTAGACTTTGCTATTGAATACGAAGATAAATCTAAAGTGGTTACCGATTTTTTAAATTTTTTATAAGATTTTGACTTCGCGTTTTTCAATTTCGATAGTTCCCTCGTAAACCAAGGTGGTTTATTATCACTTGAAGAACAAGTGAGAGGAACACATATGTATATCCAAAAGCGAATTCAATATATCACTACAAGAATAAAGGCGAGACCAATTAGTATGTTGAAGAAGATAATTTAATTTAGTAAAGTTAGTTTTACGAAAGAAACGGGTTTTTAATTAAGAATTTAGAATTATTAGATGCTCAACTAGGGTTAAAAATTTCGAAGGATAGTTCTAAAGTTGGATGATAGGTATCTTCCGGAAGCACTAGAGGGGGTACTCTTATAACATGACTGAATTCTCCGTCGGATAGAAATATAAACAAAACAAGTAAGAAGGCTCTAGTCGGGAGAGCCCGACTAGAAGATACCCTGAACCCAGTTGCAATAAATAAATTAAATTTATATAAGAATTTGTATACTGACTTAACTTCAATTGATTAAATTCGATATCTCCGGTGTTTCTTAACCAATTTGGACGAAATTTTCACATTTTTCAAATACGATATTTTTTTGTTATCGATTCCATGTGTATATCGGAAACCAGAATAGTTATCGATAATTTGAAGCAAACTTGTTCTGCTCATGGTATAGGAGAACTTATATCCCAAATCTGAAGTCTCTAGCTCTTGTAGTCTCTGAGATCCACGCGTTCATACAGACGGACAGACGGACAGACGGTCAGACGGACAGACGGACAGACGGACAGACAGACGGACATGGCTAAATCGACTCGGCTTTTGATGCTGATCAAGAATATATATACTTTATAGGGTCGGAGATGCTTCCTTCTGCCTGTTACATACTTTTGCACTAAACCATTATACCCTTATTTACCCATTTTATGGGTTAAGGGTATAAAAAGGCATTTAAGAAAATAAATTTATACATAATAACCAAAACCACAGTCTTTTATAAACTTAATATATTTATTGCAATTGAGTTCAGGGTATCTTCTAGTCGGGCTCTCCCGACTAGAGCCTTCTTACTTGTTTTTATGGGATCAGTTACTTCCACTTGTTTTTCAATTTTATTTGCCGGTTTTTCTGCAGACCCGGATAAATTTCATGTAAGTCCACAGGAGCAGACATTTTTTTATCGCTTTTTATACTCGATACCGAAGGTAAAGAGTATATTGGTTTTGTGCAATGTCCGTCATGGCGTCTGTCCGTCTGTCCGTCCGTATGTGTGCAAGTTTTTTCCACACCCTTCAAGCTAGAGACTTGAAACTTTCCAATTCTCTTTATCTATGGGATAGTAAATTGAAGTGTCAAGATGGGGGTTCTACGATAACGGGTGGGCTGGTAAATCGATAAATTCGATAACTCAAAACCGATAAATCCACATATTTCGCACATCCTTACAGCTAGAAGTACCAAATTTGGTAAGAAGATAGCTTTTAGCAACCCCCAAAAACCCTCAAAAATTTTGGAGCCACGCCCCCCATTCCGCCCCCAGCCCCACCGCATTTTGAAATCAGAAATGGCTATATCTCCCACAGTTTTTGAGCTATAGCCACCAAATTTGGTGCCAAGATAGGTGATGAAGACCCCCCAAAAACTGCACCAAAAGTTTGGATGCCACGCCCACCGATACTGCCCTAGCCGCCCCCATCCACCCCAACGCTTCGTCAAAAACGGGAATGCGTGTATCTTCCAGAGTTGTGGAGCTAGAGCCTCCAAATTTGGTGGGAAGATAGCTGTTAACGACCCCCAAAAAACTGCATCAAAGTTTTGGAGCCACGCCCTCCATTTCGCCCCCCTTTCCCCACTTTTTACAATTTTCGAGCTAGAGTCACCAAATTTGGTATGAAGATAGCAATTGACATTTCACAAAGATCGGCATCAAAAATTTTGATGCCACGCCCACCCATACCGCCCCAGCCCCCCTTTCCCCACTTTTTACAAACTTCGAGCTAGAGTCACCAAATTTGGTATGTAGATAGCAATTGACATTCCACATAGATCTGCATCAAGAATTTGGATGCCTCGCCCATCCATACCGCCCCCAGCCCCCCTTTCCACACTTATTACAAATTTCGAGCTAGAGTCACCAAATTTGATATGAAGATAGCAATTGACATTTCACAAAGATCTGCAACAAAAATTTTGATGCCACAACTACCCATACCGCCCCCAGCCCCCCCCTCCTCCCTTTCCCTACATTTTACAAACTTTGAGCTAGAGTCACCAAATTTGGAAGGAATATAGCTTGCGGCATCCCCATCTGCATCGGAAAATCTTTAAGGCTGCCGCATCCGTACCCCTTTGCAATCAGGCCTCTTTTTACCGGTTTTAATACTGGTATCGAGTATGCCGCAGTCGGTTGCGTCCGACTGCAACGTTTCCACTTGTTTATACCTGCACCAGCTCCTGATCCCACTGATGCGATTCCATCATCTTCTCCTCCAGATGACTTATCAGTTATGATACTGGGCATCGATTCAATTTCACATATGCATTTTTTACGCACAATGCCTTTACTGAGTGCGTACATTGGAAGTTTGCCGCATGTGGAGTTTTGGGGCTACAATCGTCTTGGAATCAGCACTTACTATAGTTTGGTGCCACTGTTAAGTGGATTGGACGTAACCGAACTGGAATCAAAATGCTACGTTAATAAACCTAACTTCGATGAATGCATTTTTCTCTGGAACTACTTTAAGGAGGCTGGCTATCAAACAATCTTTGGCGAAGACAGCCAGTTTGATGGCTTATTTAATTATGATAAAAACGGATTCCATAATCAACCAACGGATTTTCACCTTAGAGCCTTGATGCTTGAAATTGATACCTTCACACGATACAGTATTGATCGAAAAGGTATTATTCATTGCAGTGGCGGTCGCAAATATGGAGACATCCTACATGAATTTATGTACAAGTTGATCCCTCAAATGAAGCAAAGACCTTGCTTTTCGTTGTTTTGGGAGGCCCAGGGAGTTCATGACTATTTCAACTATGCCAAACTGTTAGACGTTAACTACTTGAAGTTGTTGATGCGCTTTAAGGCTGAGGGTATTTTGAACAATACTCTAATACTCCTTATGTCTGATCATGGAATGCGGTTTGGATCTTTCCGCAACACTTACGAAGGAATCATTGAAGAATCGCAACCTCTTCTAATAGCCATATATCCCGAATGGTTGGAAACGACTTACCCCTTAGCCATATCAAATCTTCGACAAAATGCTCACAGTCTCGTTACAACATTTGATCTACATGCCACTCTCAGGGACTTGACTGTTTATAAGTTGCTTCATGATAGGAATATTGCTTTCCGTACATCAGTTCTTGAATTGATAGGCCCAAGGCTGCCTCGAGGCATTAGCCTTTTTCTACCTATACCGTAGGTACTAAATTGTGATTTGGCAGGCATTCCATCTTGTTATTGCCTTTGCCACCCCTTAAGCATGATACCTACCCAAGATGTACGAGCGGAACGGGCTGCTATTTTCTTGGTGAAAGTAATCAACTCATTAATTGCTACAGAAAAGCTTTGCCAGCGGTTGCAGTTGAAGAAGGTGTTGGCCGCATATCTTTTGAAACAAGACCACAAAAAGTGGACAAACGAGTTTGAGGTAAAGGTTCGCTTGAAACAATACCTGGAGGGGGACAATTTGAAGGAACATCGAGATTCAAAGGAGATTCATTGGCGCTAAGCGGAGTTGTCCTACGCACCAATAGATACGGTAATCAATCATACTGTATTACAAATTACCGCATTGGAATGTACTTCCATTGCTATTAGAACGAATAATGTATAAAAGTTAAACATCCATGTAACGAATTTTGAGGGGACAAGAAAAGACTCCGTTACTACTTCGTAGTTTTTAAATCGAGTTTTATCTAAAATAGTCAGTAATGTTTTTATACCCTTAACCCATAAAATGGGTAAATAAGGGTATAATGGTTTTGTGCAAGAGTATGTAACAGGCAGAAGGAAGCATCTCCGACCCCATAAAGTATATATATTCTTGATCAGCATCAACAGCCGAGTCGATATAGTCATGTCCGTCTGTCCGTCTGTATGAACGCGTGGATCTCAGAGACTACAAGAGCTAGAGACTTCAGATTTTGAAGATAAGTTCTCCTTTACCATGAGCAGAACAAGTTTTCTTCAAATTATCGATTACTTTTTTGGTTTCCGATATACACATGGAATCGATAACAAAAAAATATCGAATTTGGAAAATGTAAAAATGAGGGTTGAAATAATGGATAACGATAGAACTTTTCTGAAAATTTCGTCCAAATCGGTGAAGAAACACCGGAGATATCGAATTTAATCGATTGAAATTAAGTCAGTATACCAAAATTTTAAATAAATTTAATTTATTTATTGCAACTGGGTTCAGGGTATCTTCTAGTCGGGCTCTCCCGACTAGAGCCTTCTTACTTGTTTGTGTGATGTTTTTTGACTTTTCTTTCTGTGCATCAAGAACACAAAATTCAGTTATTTGTGTGTGCACTATCTATTATGACTTTTCGACACTCCCGGCCCGATACGATTCCAAAGTGGTATACCTACCCGGCAATATTGACAATTTTAAACTGGTTAGCGAGACGACTGAAATTCTTCTCATTATATTGCTTTTCTCAAAACAAACAACATTGATGTACTCCTTGTTGCAGAGACCCATTTCAACGAGCGCTCGTTCTTTAACATACCAGGATACGAGCTTTTAGTTTGTAACCACCCCAGTGGCGCTGCAAGAGGTGTCCCGCTATACTCATCAAGTCGGGTATCTCACACTCTGAACTCGATCCTATCCAGCTTCCATGGGTGCAAGCTTCTATTTTACAAATCCACAGCCCTCAGGGAGATTTAAAGCTAGCAGCGCTGTACTTCCCTCCACGGCATAACATAACCCAGGGAATGTTCGAGCAAGTAGCTATCCGATCGGACCCCAAATTCATCGCTGGAGGCGACTTTAATGCCAAGAACACCTGGTGGGGATCCAGGCTTACAAATACCAAAGGTACAGCACTCCTAAATTGCATCTGGAGCAGGGACCTCACCTGCCACTCGGCCGGGGAGCCCACTTACTGGCCTACTGACCCTACAAAACTGCCGGACGTTCTGGATTTTGCTGTTGCCAAAGGAGTTCATCCAAGGCGAATCCGCACGACCATCTGCACGGGCCTTCAGTCTGACCACAGTGCTGTGCTATTGGAGGTGAACATACCCATATTGGCCGCCGTCAAACCTAGTCGTATACTTGGTAAATGCACCAATGCTGCAAAGTATCGCGCCTGGCTTGAGCAGAATGTTGACATCAACATAACCCTTCATTCTGGCATTGACATTGATGATTCTGCTGAAGCACTAACTAGGCATATACACAACGCTGCTAGCATTGCCACATCATCATCGAGGCAAACTCATGGCATACCGAAAAAGGACAGACACCTCTGGTCTGGAGAAATTATGCTGGAAATCCACGAAAAAAGGCGACTAAGACACATCTGGCAGCTAAGCAGAAACCCCCGAGACAAAGCCGCCTTAAACCGCGCCACACGCCACTAAGAAACTCAAAGAGCTGATGCGAAAGCTACGGAGTGATAGTCTGGAAGCCTATTTGTCTGCTGCTCACCCTGGTGACCCCGAAAATAACCTTTGGTTGGCAGCAAGGGAGAAAAGAAGGCCTACTATCAGTTGCCTCCCGTTACAGAGTGCCATTGGCTCTTGGTGCCGCTCTAGCGAGCAAAAAGCTCAAGAGTTTGCTGCGCACTTAGAACGGACATTTACCCCGTTCGAATTCAGCAACGCGTCTTCTAATGACGAAATACACAACTTCCTGGACATCCCATGCCAATTGGACTTCCCAATTACTGAAATAGTAGAGGACGAGGTTCAAGAAGAGATAAATTCGCTGTCGAACAAAAAAGCTTCAGGCTATGACGGGATTAACGCACTTGCTATGAAGATGCTGCCGCCTAACGTGATCAAACTGACCACTCTCGTCTTCAATGGGATCTTACGTCTTCAGCATTTCCCCTCCCAATGGAAGTGCGCTACGATCATTTGGAAGAGAAGCAGCTCATTCCGGACCACCAATTCGGTTTCAGAAGACATCATGGTACACCTGAGCAGTGCCGCAGGGTCGCCAACTATATCTCCAACGCACTGGAGAAGAAAATGTATTGTTCTGCAGTGTTTCAGGATGTCCAACAGGCATTTGACAAGGTATGGCACCCAGGACTCCTGTACAAACTGAAAAAAAGTCTTCCTATGCCGTACTACCTGGCATTGAAGTCGTATTTGCATAATCGTAAATTTTTTGTCAGATTTAAATACGCAGAGTCAGAACTGTGCCCAATTCAGGCTGGTGTACCCCAAGGCAGCGTGCTTGCGCCAATTCTTTACTACTTATTCACTGCCGACCTACCAGTAACAAACCCAGATCACTCTCTCATCGCTACGTACGCGGATGACACCGCTTTCCTGGCCTCAAATACCAGCCCAACTGAAGCCTCTGTTATTATTCAGACGCAGCTCTCAGCCCTAGAGCCTTGGTTAAGTAAATGGAATATAAACATCAACACTGAAAAATCCGTGCAAGTTGTCTTTACTCTGCGGACTCTCACATGCCCAGAAGTACACCTCTCTGGACAGCTGCTTCCAACAGCGTCAAAAGCCAAGTATTTGGGCCTTACTTTGGACAGCAAACTGAATTGGAGAGCACACTTGGCAAACAAGAGAGCACATCTCAATATTCGCTTTAATGGTCTGTACTGGCTGCTAAGACCCTCCTCTCGTCTTAGTCTAGTCAACAAAGTCCTTTTATACAAGGCGATTCTCAAGCCCATCTGGGCCTACGGTATACAGATCTGGGGAACTGCAGCTGCCTCTAACATCCAAATCATACAGAGATTTCAAAACAAAGTTGTGCGCACATTAGTGGGTGCACCGTACTTTGTTAGAAACAACGTAGTTTATAATGACCTAAAGATGCCCACGATCCAAGAAACTATCACTAAATATAGCCAGAAATACATGATAAAACTTGAGAACCACAGCAATGTATTGGCGCAACAGCTGCTGGACAACAGCAATCAGACCCGACGGCTCTTAAGATTCCATCCCCTTGACCTCCCTTTCCGATTTGACACGTCATAAATGTATTTTACGTCAATGTTAAGTATACGTAACCGTCAATTACTCCACGAAATTTAGCCATTGTCAAAACATGACAGATTCTAAATAAAGAATGTTCCCAAAAAAAAAAAAAAATTATATTGCTTTTCACGAATCGTTTTTACGGCGTTACAACAACCCTTATGGTACGTCGTTCTGGAGGACTACTTGGCATAATAATCTATTTGTTTTACCTTATTTTAACCACATCCAGTGAACTCGAATTAATCCATGCTTTCGGTACGGATCATAGCCTGGATCGCAGTCAATTCGACGAAAGTTACTTGACAATTCATTGAACTTAGTTCATTTTGTATTTTAATTCAAAATAAACGGTACAGAATTTTATTGAAAATCATTATTCATTGAATAAATAAGTTTTGAAGTTCTTCATTTTGGTTAGTCAATTTTAAATTTTGCATAAACAAAAAAAAAAAAACAAAATGATACGAAATGAAATGATTTTGGGATCCAAACAATATCGTCGCAAGTTCTTGTCGGCCATAATGTTCTGCGTTCTGATGTACTTAATAATCAGCACCTTGGTACCATACCGTGACCTCAAGATTGATTCCTCAACGGGTTACTTTGTCAATACAACGGGCTGTCGCATGATGGCTATGCATCCTCTGTCACCGACAGCATTGTCTTGTCTTCAGCAACCGAAGAATATGAATTGTAGCATGCCACAGCTTTTTCGACCTGAAACCGAGGGAGAAAAGAAGTATCTTATAAGCACTATGACACACGAAGAAATCCTTAGGAACTTTAAGGTTGAAAGAGTTTCCGATATATGGTGTAGATACTCGACATTCGAACGATATAGTGACTATAGAAACACACACAAAACTACAAAACATTTTCGATTTGTTAGGAAAGTCGAAATTGATGGTGATGTTGAATTTGTAAGAGTTCAATGTTTTGCAAAAACCCATGAGTCGATTTACTACGATGTTCACTTTTTTATACCTGCACCAGCTCCTGATCCCACTGATGCGATTCCATCATCTTCTCCTCCAGATGACTTATCAGTTATGATACTGGGCATCGATTCAATTTCACATATGCATTTTTTACGCACAATGCCTTTACTGAGTGCCTACGTTGGAAGTTTGCCGCATGTGGAGTTTTGGGGCTACAATCGTGTGGGACGCAACACTTACGCGAATTTGGTGCCACTGTTAAGTGGATTGGACGTAAACGAACTGGAATCAAAATGCTACATTAATAAACCTAACTTCGATGAATGCATTTTTCTCTGGAACTACTTTAAGGAGGCTGGCTATCAAACAATCTTTGGGGAAGACAGCCAGGATGGTGGCATATTCAATTATGGCAAAACCGGATTCCATAATCAACCAACGGATTTTCGCCTTAGAGCCTTGATGTTTGAAATTGATACCTTAACACGATACAGTATTGATCAACGCGAATTAATTCATTGCAGCGGCGGTCGCAAATATGGAGACATCCTACATGAATTTATGTACAAGTTGATCCCTCAAATGAAGCAAAGACCTTGCTTTTCGTTGTTTTGGGAGGCCCAGGGAGTTCATGACTATTTCAACTATGCCAAACTGTTAGACGTTAACTACTTGAAGTTGTTGATGCGCTTTAAGGCTGAGGGTATTTTGAACAACACTCTAATACTCCTTATGTCTGATCATGGAATGCGGTTTGGATCTTTCCGCAACACTTACGAAGGAATCATTGAAGAATCGCAACCTCTTCTAATAGCCATATATCCCGAATGGTTGGAAACGACTTACCCCTTAGCCATATCAAATCTTCGACAAAATGCTCACAGTCTCGTTACAACATTTGATCTACATGCCACTCTCAGGGACTTGACTGTTTATAAGTTGCTTCATGATAGGAATATTGCTTTCCGTACATCAGTTCTTGAATTGATAGGCCCAAGGCTGCCTCGAGGCATTAGCCTTTTTCTACCTATACCGGAGGTACGAAATTGTGATTTGGCAGGCATTCCATCTTGTTATTGCCTTTGCCACCCCTTAAGCATAATACCTACCCAAGATGTACGAGCGGAACGGGCTGCTATTTTCTTGGTGAAAGTAATCAACTCATTAATTGCTAAAGAAATGCTTTGCCAGCGGTTGCAGTTGAAGAAGGTGTTGGCCGCATATCTTTTGAAACAAGACCACAAAAAGTGGACAAACGAGTTTGAGGTAAAGGTTCGCCTTGAAACAATACCTGGAGGGGGACAATTTGAAGGAACAACGAGATTCAAAGGAGATTCATTGGCGCTTACCGGAGATGTTGTACGCACCAATAGATACGGTAATCAATCATACTGTATTACAAATTACCGCATTGAAATGTACTGCTATTGCTATTAGAACCAATAATGTATGAAAGTCAAACATCCATGTAACGAATTTTGAGGGGACAAGAAAAGACTCCGTTACTACTTCGTAGTTTTTAAATCGAGTTTTATCTAAAATAGTCAGTAATGTTTTTATACCCTTAACCCATAAAATGGGTAAATAAGGGTATAATGGTTTTGTGCAAGAGTATGTTACAGGCAGAAGGAAGCATCTCCGACCCCATAAAGTATATATATTCTTGATCAGCATCAACAGCCGAGTCGATATAGTAATGTCCGTCTGTCCGTCTGTATGAACGCGTGGATCTCAGAGACTACAAGACCTAGAGACTTCAGATTATCGATAACTATTTTGGTTTCCGATATACACATGCAATCGATAACAAAAAAATATCGAATTTGGAAAATGTAAAAATGAGGGTTGAAATAATGGATAACGATAGAACTTTTCTGAAAATTTTGTCCAAATCGGTTAAGAAACACCGGAGATATCGAATTTAATCGATTGAAATTAAGTCAGTATACCAAAGTTTTAAATAAATTTAATTTATTTATTGCAACTGGGTTCAGGGTATCTTCTAGTCGGGCTCTCCCGACTAGAGCCTTCTTACTTGTTTGTGTGATGTTTTTTGACTTTTCTTTCTGTGCATCAAGAACACAACATTCAGTTATTTGTGTGTGCACTAATTCACTTGGAAGCAGAGCTACATTTTTATTAACAAGTGCTTTCACGCCAGTATCTATTATGACTTTTCGACACTCCTGGCCCGATACGATTCCAAAGTGGTATACCTACCCGGCAATATTGACAATTTTAAACTGGTTAGCGAGACGACTGAAATTCTTCTCATTATATTGCTTTTCTCAAAACAAACAACATTGATGTACTCCTTGTTGCAGAGACCCATTTCAACGAGCGCTCGTTCTTTAACATACCAGGATACGAGCTTTTAGTTTGTAACCACCCCAGTGGCGCTGCAAGAGGTGTCCCGCTATACTCATCAAGTCGGGTATCTCACACTCTGAACTCGATCCTATCCAGCTTCCATGGGTGCAAGCTTCTATTTTACAAATCCACAGCCCTCAGGGAGATTTAAAGCTAGCAGCGCTGTACTTCCCTCCACGGCATAACATAACCCAGGGAATGTTCGAGCAAGTAGCTATCCGATCGGACCCCAAATTCATCGCTGGAGGCGACTTTAATGCCAAGAACACCTGGTGGGGATCCAGGCTTACAAATACCAAAGGTACAGCACTCCTAAATTGCATCTGGAGCAGGGACCTCACCTGCCACTCGGCCGGGGAGCCCACTTACTGGCCTACTGACCCTACAAAACTGCCGGACGTTCTGGATTTTGCTGTTGCCAAAGGAGTTCATCCAAGGCGAATCCGCACGACCATCTGCACGGGCCTTCAGTCTGACCACAGTGCTGTGCTATTGGAGGTGAACATACCCATATTGGCCGCCGTCAAACCTAGTCGTATACTTGGTAAATGCACCAATGCTGCAAAGTATCGCGCCTGGCTTGAGCAGAATGTTGACATCAACATAACCCTTCATTCTGGCAATGACATTGATGATTCTGCTGAAGCACTAACTAGGCATATACACAACGCTGCTAGCATTGCCACATCATCATCGAGGCAAACTCATGGCATACCGAAAAAGGACAGACACCTCTGGTCTGGAGAAATTATGCTGGAAATCCACGAAAAAAGGCGACTAAGACACATCTGGCAGTTAAGCAGAAACCCCCGAGACAAAGCCGCCTTAAACCGCGCCACACGCCACTAAGAAACTCAAAGAGGTGATGCGAAAGCTACGGAGTGATAGTCTGGAAGCCTATCTGTCTGCTGCTCACCCTGGTGACCCCGAAAATAATCTTTGGTTGGCAACAAGGGAGAAAAGAAGGCCTAATATCAGTTGCCTCCCGTTACAGAGTGCCATTGGCTCTTGGTGCCGCTCTAGCGAGCAAAAAGCTCAAGAGTTTGCTGCGCACTTAGAACGGACATTTACCCCGTTCGAATTCAGCAACGCGTCTTCTAATGACGAAATACACAACTTCCTGGACATCCCATGCCAATTGGACTTCCCAATTACTGAAATAGTAGAGGACGAGGTTCAAGAAGAGATAAATTCGCTGTCGAACAAAAAAGCTTCAGGCTATGACGGGATTAACGCACTTGCCATGAAGATGCTGCCGCCTAACGTGATCAAACTGACCACTCTCGTCTTCAATGGGATCTTACGTCTTCAGCATTTCCCCTCCCAATGGAAGTGCGCTACGATCATTTGGAAGAGAAGCAGCTCATTCCGGACCACCAATTCGGTTTCAGAAGACATCATGGTACACCTGAGCAGTGCCGCAGGGTCGCCAACTATATCTCCAACGCACTGGAGAAGAAAATGTATTGTTCTGCAGTGTTTCAGGATGTCCAACAGGCATTTGACAAGGTATGGCACCCAGGACTCCTGTACAAACTGAAAAAAGTCTTCCTATGCCGTACTACCTGGCATTGAAGTCGTATTTGCATAATCGTAAATTTTTTGTCAGATTTAAATACGCAGAGTCAGAACTGTGCCCAATTCAGGCTGGTGTACCCCAAGGCAGCGTGCTTGCGCCAATTCTTTACTACTTATTCACTGCCGACCTACCAGTAACAAACCCAGATCACTCTCTCATCGCTACGTACGCGGATGACACCGCTTTCCTGGCCTCAAATACCAGCCAAACTGAAGCCTCTGTTATTATTCAGACGCAGCTCTCAGCCCTAGAGCCTTGGTTAAGTAAATGGAATATAAACATCAACACTGAAAAATCCGTGCAAGTTGTCTTTACTCTGCGGACTCTCACATGCCCAGAAGTACACCTCTTTGGACAGCTGCTTCCAACAGCGTCAAAAGCCAAGTATTTGGGCCTTACTTTGGACAGCAAACTGAATTAGAGAGCACACTTGGCAAACAAGAGAGCACATCTCAATATTCGCTTTAATGGTCTGTACTGGCTGCTAAGACCCTCCTCTCGTCTTAGTCTAGTCAACAAAGTCCTTTTATACAAGGCGATTCTCAAGCCCATCTGGGCCTACGGTATACAGATCTGGGGAACTGCAGCTGCCTCTAACATCCAAATCATACAGAGATTTCAAAACAAAGTTGTGCGCACATTAGTGGGTGCACCGTACTTTGTTAGAAACAACGTAGTTCATAATGACCTAAATATGCCCACGATCCAAGAAACTATCACTAAATATAGCCAGAATTACATGATAAAACTTGAGAACCACAGCAATGTATTGGCGCAACAGCTGCTGGACAACAGCAATCAGACCCGACGGCTCTCCAGATTCCATCCCCTTGACCACCCTTTCCGATTTGACACGTCATAAATGTATTTTACGTCAATGTTAAGTATACGTAACCGTCAATTACTCCACGAAATTTAGCCATTGTCAAAACATGACAGATTCTAAATAAAGAATGTTCCCAAAAAAAAAAAAAAATTATATTGCTTTTCACGAATCGTTTTTACGGCGTTACAACAACCCTTATGGTACGTCGTTCTGGAGGACTACTTGGCATAATAATCTATTTGTTTTACCTTATTTTAACCACATCCAGTGAACTCGAATTAATCCATGCTCGGTACGGAGCATAGCCTGGATCGCAGTCAATTCGACGAAAGTTACTAGACAATTCATTGAACTTAGTTCATTTTGTATTTTAATTCAAAATAAACGGTACAGAATTTTATTGAAAATCATTATTCTTTGAATAAATAAGTTTTGAAGTTCTTCATTTTGGTTAGTCAATTTTAAATTTTGCATAAACAAAAAAAGAACAAAATGAAACGAAATGAAATGATTTTGGGATCCAAACAATATCGTCGCAAGTTCTTGTCGGCCATAATGTTCTGCGTTCTGATGTACTTAATAATCAGCACCTTGGTACCATACCGTGACCTCAAGATTGATTCCTCAACGGGTTACTTTGTCAATACAACGGGCTGTCGCATGATGGCTATGCATCCTCTGTCACCGACAGCATTGTCTTGTCTTCAGCAACCGAAGAATATGAATTGTAGCATGCCACAGCTTTTTCGACCTGAAACCGAGAGAGAAAAGAAGTATCTTATAAGCACTATGACACACAAAGAAATCCTTAGGAACTTCAAGGTTGAAAGAGTTTCCGATATTTGGTGTAGATACTCGACATTCGAACGATATTGTGAGTATAGAAACACACACAAAACTACAAAACATTTTCGATTTGTTAGGAAAGTCGAAATAGATGGTGATGTTGAATTTGTAAGAGTTCAATGTTTTGCAAAAACCCATCAGACGATTTACCACGATGTTCACTTTTTTATACCTGCACCAGCTCCTGATCCCACTAATGCGATTCCATCATCTTCTCCTCCAGATGACTTATCAGTTATGATACTGGGCATCGATTCAATTTCACATATGCATTTTTTACGCACAATGCCTTTACTGAGTGCCTACGTTGGAAGTTTGCCGCATGTGGAGTTTTGGGGCTACAATCGTGTGGGACGCAACACTTACGCGAATTTGGTGCCACTGTTAAGTGGATTGGACGTAAACGAACTGGAATCAAAATGCTACATTAATAAACCTAACTTCGATGAATGCATTTTTCTCTGGAACTACTTTAAGGAGGCTGGCTATCAAACAATCTTTGGGGAAGACAGCCAGGATGGTGGCATATTCAAGTATGGCAAAACCGGATTCCATAATCAACCAACGGATTTTCGCCTTAGAGCCTTGATGTTTGAAATTGATACCTTAACACGATACAGTATTGATCAACGCGAATTAATTCATTGCAGCGGCGGTCGAAAGTATGGAGATATCCTACATGAATTTATGTACAAGTTGATCCCTCAAATGAAGCAAAGACCTTGCTTCTCGTTCTTTTGGGAGGCCCAGGGAGTTCATGACTATTTCAACTATGCCAAACCAAAGACTATTTAACATAAAGATGGGTCTTAAGAGCGGGAATGTTATGTTAATTAACAGAGTCCCAACCACGAAGCGGACAACTGGGGAAACAGCGAAAAGCCACTATTTCTTATCATTTGTTTACCTTCTACACTCGCTTTTCGCTGTTTCCCCAGTTGTCCGCTTCGTGGTTGCGACTCTGTTAATTAACATAACATTCCAGCTCTTAAGACCCATCTTTATGTTAAATAGTCTTTGATGCCAAACTGTTAGACGTTAACTACTTGAAGTTGTTGATGCGCTTTAAGGCTGAGGGTATTTTAAACAACACTCTAATACTCCTTATGTCTGATCATGGAATGCGGTTTGGATCTTTCCGCAGCACTTACGAAGGAATCATTGAAGAATCGCAACCTCTTCTAATAGCCATATATCCCGAATGGTTGGAAACGACTTACCCCTTAGCCATATCAAATCTTCGACAAAATGCTCACAGTCTCGTTACAGCATTTGATCTACATGCCACTCTCAGGGACTTGACTGATTATAAGCTGCTTCATGATAAGAATATTGCTTTCCGTACATCAGTTCTTGAATTGATAGGCCCAAGGCTGCCTCGAGGCATTAGCCTTTTTCTACCTATACCGGAGGTACGAAATTGTGATATGGCTGGCATTCCATCTTGTTATTGCCTTTGCCACCCCTTAAGCATAATACCTACCCAAGATGTACGAGCGGAACGGGCTGCTATTTTCTTGGTGAAAGTAATCAACTCATTAATTGCTACAGAAAAGCTTTGCCAGCGGTTGCAGTTGAAGAAGGTGTTGGCCGCATATCTTTTGAAACAAGACCACAAAAAGTGGACAAACGAGTTTGAGGTAAAGGTTCGCCTTGAAACAATACCTGGAGGGGGACAATTTGAAGGAACAAAGGGATTCAAAGGAGATTCATTGGCGCTAAGCGGATTTGTCCTACGCACCAATAGATACGGTAATCAATCATACTGTATTACAAATTACCGCATTGAAATGTACTGCTATTGCTATTAGAAAAAATAATGTACAAAAGTCAAACATCCATGTAACGAATTTTGAGGGGACAATAAAAGACTCCGTTACATAGAAAATTCGGAAATATGAAAAATAAGAATTAGCGTTTTAAAATCGAGTTTTATCTAAAACAATCAGTAATATTTTTTTGTGTGATGTTATTTGACTTTTCTTTCTCGATTACTTTTTTAAGCTCGTTAAGTAAAGCAAATAAATTTTCAATCATTGCATCAAGATGAATGGTGTCACTTATTTGGGTATGCACTAAATCGCTCGAGAGCGGCTCTACCGTTATTTTGTATGATTTTATGGCCGCACTTTGAAATTCATGCCGGCGACAAATGGCATGTACGCAAGTGCTGACTTCAAAAGCAAACCAAATAATTTCACTGACGCTGGCTGTCGCAACCAAAAATTGTTCAGCGAGATCAAAGGAAAAGCAAAGAGTATGAAAACAAAACGGTAAATGCATAAAAACATGTGTTATTGTCTTGTTTTGTGTTTTGAATGCGTGCATTATAAAAGACAAAGGAAAAAGAGAGTTTCGTTATACATGAAGTGGCCACCGCAATCTCCAGATATGAACCCCATTGAGAATTTATGGAGCCACGTTAAATCGCAGCTGGCAAAATATGCGGTCCCTCCAAATGGAGTGATTGAGCTGTGGGAGAGAACTAAGGACGTCTGGTACGCGATTCCTCCGGAAATGGTGCGACGCTACACCGAAAGTATGCCAAAGCGTATACAAGAGTTAAAAAAATCAAAAGGGCTGTGGACCACTATTAAAAAATTTTCAATAAAAATATTTGTTTTAAAATAACCACAGTGCAAAACTGTAACATTTGACTTTTTTCACCTTTTTTTTGGTATATTTCTTCCAGATTATCAAATAACTTAAAAAATTTTGCAAAAGAGAGCCAAATGTTACACCAACAAAACAAGACTAAGATCTTGAGAATGCATTAAGTAGAAAAGAAAATACAGACCGTTGAAGTGAGAACATTGAATTCGTGTTACAGTTTTGCTCGTCAGTGTACATAGTGTACAAAAGTTCGTTACATGGAATTTTTTTATAAGGAAGTTAGACTGTAATTACTATTAGTTAATACTTATTATCAACATAGTTATCGATATACCTCAAATCTCTTAAAGCTGTAAAAACCTAAATTAATCGGCATGCATTTATAACTATAATTAAATTCTAGAGAGCTCATTTGGGACTATTAGAGTAAGATTATATAAATATTTATACTAAGGTTTATTAAAGTAAAATATTATAATAAATTGACATGAATAAAAAAAAAAAAAAAAAAAAAAAAAAATCATAGTCCCTTAATATAAGTACGAGTGAAAGAGCGTTGAAAGCGTTGCAAAGTGAGTGTGAGTGAAACGGCTACACAGTGCGTCGATTAACCCAGTTCGACAAGCAGGCACGCACTGAAAATAGGGGACCAAAACCGAATGACTTCTGCAGCCGAGAAGCCTTGTATAATTGTATCATGTCTATATCCAATGAGACTTTGTTATGTTATTAGTTCCGTCTCTAAAATTGTGTTTATATAGAGATTTGTCACATTTCAATCAATTGTCAAAGTATATTCTTACAAGGAAATTCTAACAAATATGTTAGTGCGGAAGTGTAAAAAGATGCTAGCAAGCAGAAAAGTCCGACGGATTTGTTTTGGAGCTTTATTAATTTGTGTCTTGCGATATTTTCATATTGGACGTCTCTTTCTATATGAAACGTATACCGACCACTTTTCGAAGAATTTCTTTGTAAAAACTTCAAGCTGTCACATGATGGCTATGTATCCATTTCCGATGAAAGCATTGGAGTGCTATCGGCGTGTAGAGGACAGAAATTGCAACGGATCTCAGCTTTTTCGTAGTGAAACCTTTGGAGGAAAGAACTACCTGGTACTATCTATGTCAGAGACAGAAATTACGAGGACGTTCAATATTAAACGGATTACTCAAGTTCGCTGTAAATATGAATCAGTTATTCGAATTAACGACAAATTAAACCGAAGGTCGAACAAAAAAACTTTTCGCTTGCAACATCATATGCCTTTTATACAAGTGGAAGACGATCCTAGGGTATTGCGAATCTATTGTTTTGTGGGTAACGCAAGGTTGGTCTACCATGATGTTCATTTCTTCCTACCTAGTCTTCAAGCTCAACCCAAGTCATCCTCGAAGAAAGATCGCTTATCAGTTATGATTCTAGGCATAGATTCTGTTTCCCATATGCATTTTATACGCTCGATGCCATTAACAGCTGCCTTTATTAGAGAGCAACCACACGTTGAGTTTTGGGGCTATAATCGAGTCGGTCTTAACTCGTATCCCAACATAGTTCCCCTTTTAGCTGGCTTAAATGATGACGAGCTGGAAGCTAATTGTTATCAAGATAAGAACTCGTTTGATAAATGCAAGTTTCTCTGGAATCACTTCAAGGATGCCGGCTACAACACCAGTTACGGCGAAGACACCAGCGAGCTTGGCACATTTACCTACTTCAAGGCAGGTTTTCAACATCAACCCACCGATTTTTATTTGCGCCCTACGATGTTGGAAGCCAATTCTTTCAGTAGGTACAGCTTAGATGAACGGGATCAGATTTTTTGCAGTGCAGGTCGCAAATTCGGTGAGATCCTTCATGAATTCATTTACAAGCTAATGCCTCATATGGAAGGAGGACCTCATTTTTCGTTTTTCTGGCAAACACAAGGAGTTCACAACTTTTTCAACTATGCTCAGCTCTTGGATGAAAGCTATTGGAGATTATTTCAACAATTGTACAGCAGAGGCATTCTGAACAACACTTTTGTAGTTTTTCTAGCGGATCATGGACTGCGTTTCGGCACGTTCCGCAATAGTTTCCAAGGGATGCTCGAGGAATCTCAACCTTTTTTAATAGCCTTATATCCCAAATGGTTTGGTGATGCTTTTCCCCTGGCCTTATCAAATCTTCAACTTAATGCGCACAGTCTTGTAACAACCTTTGATATACACGCGACCCTCAAGGATTTGACTAGTTTGGAACTGCTTCGTGATGTGAACATTGCAAAGCGAATGGAAGTGCTAAAGGGACTAGGCGCAAAGATACCTCGAGGCATTAATCTTTTTCTACCAATACCAGATGTACGAAATTGTGATTTGGCTGGTATTCCAGGCCACTTTTGCCTATGCCGCAACCTGCGCCACATTCCAACTACCGATAAGAGATCCCAGCGAGCTGCTAGCTTTGTCCTGAAAAGTATCAATATGTTGACAGAGAATTATCCACTTTGCCAAAGATTGCAGTTGAACGAACTGCAAGAGTCGTACATTCTGAATAAGCATGGTATTGAAAGTGAGTTTGATATCAAGGTTCGAGTGCAAACGATTCCAGGCAAAGGACAATTTGAGGGAACCATACGATTTATGGAAGGTTCTCTCTCTTTAAATGGAGCTATAACACGTGTCAATCGATATGGAAACCAATCATATTGCGTTCACAATTATCAAATCGAAATGTATTGCTATTGTTTATAAATGTAATTTTAAAAATAAGTTTACCATCAAAATACAAGAATGATCGAAACGACAATTACAATTAAGAATTAAGGTCTTGTCTTGAAATTGTTAAAGTTATCATTTCGGGTAAAGAAAGTCGAGCTAGCTCTTGATTAGCGGTAGACCCTTTTTTGATCGTTATTACGCTCTTGCTTTGCATCGCAACGGACGTGTTTTTTTTATGCGCTTCGCTTTTTTTTACTATTGTGCGTTTTATTTCTGCTATTAATTTCGCGTCTTTGTGCAAACTAATAGTTTTGTGACTTTGTGTTTTGTCGGTTTGCCTAAACCCAAAGTGGACAGTATATTAACAACTTAATTTGCATTTGTTTTAAAGAGTTTCCAAGCACAACAACAAACTGCAGTCCAGCATACTGAAAAATTTGCTAAACTTGCTGCCGCCTGCTTTTGATTTGTTTTTGTGTTTTTACGCTCACTCTCTCTCTCTTTTTTCAAGCGGTTCGCTTCCAGTGCCTTAAACCGTTTCTTGATCGTTTACTCTAACGCGCTCTTTTGTGTTGGTGTTGGTCGCGGTCAAACTTTTCTCCGTTGCTTGTTGCTTTCGGTGGTCGCGCTAATCACAATTTTCTGCAGCAGTTTTTTTTTTTTTAATTTTCATTTGTATTTTTATTTTCTTTTGATAAACTTAATAAAAATGTCTGTTTGCTGCTATGCCAATTGTCAAGTCCGCGCAAACTCAAAAATGGGTTTTGTCTGCTGCTGGATGTGCACAAATGTTGCTCATGAGCAATGTGCTGGCATTAATGGCCGTATCTCAGATCTCTTGAAGGTTACTTATTTAGAGTGGCCGTGTTGGTCATGTTTGGAGAAAAAACAAGTGGAAACGTTGCAGTCGGACGCAACCGACTGCGGTATACTCGTTACCAGTATTAAAACCGGTAAAAACAGGCCTGCTTGTAAAGGGGTACGGATGCGGCAGGGGTGTAGGCTGTACCTTAAAGATTCTCCGATGCAGATGGGGATGCCACCAGCTATATTCCTTCGAAATTTGGTGACTCTAGCTCAAAGTATGTAAAAGCTGGGGAAAGGGGGCTAAGGGCGGATTGGGTAGGTGTGGCATCCAAATTTTTTGATGCAGATCTTTGTGGAATTTCAAATGCTATCTTTATACCAGATTTGGTGACATCCGTACCCCTTTACAAGCAGGCCAGTCAGCCAAATCAATGCTCCCCCCTCTTAGTTATGTTTCTGTGCAGTTGTTGGTAATTTTTCGCTCCTATTTTTACTCTTGAGCGTCATTTACTTGTTCGTGTGCGACAACAACGACAACAATTTGACAACTTTTTGCGTTATACCATTTTTGAAGCAAATGAGCTATATGTAGGTACTTGAAAGTGCACGACAGCAATAACAATTGATAGTACGATACGGTCAATTTGTATGCTGGCTATTTCGTAGAATGATCCGATCGGGATGAAATTTCATAGTGAACAAACCCAACAATCTGTGAAAGTTTCATCAAGATTGGTTCAGCAGTTTGGCCGGAAATCGTGTTGAAACAGACGGACAGACGGACATGCGTTAATCAATTCCTGAGCTCGTCCTGATCATTTTGATATATAGTTTATGGGGTCTCCCATCATTCCTTTAAGGCGTTACAGATTCATGACAAACTCAGTATACCCTGTTTCACATGTGTGAAGGGTATAAAAAGCAAACATCTAAAAAATGACATTACTTTACATTTACTGCAATTAAGATTTAAAAAATTTATTTTACACCACATTTGAAAGTTGTCTAAATCTCTCTGAAGCTGTTGAGCAGCAAGGGGAGTTGCAGCCGGCGTGAATAATTTTACATCAGTGTACATCAAAACCCGAGAGAACTTTATAACCGATGGAAGATACTAAAATCAGTATAAATAACATCAAATGAAGTAAATTCTAACAAGTTAGTGGTAGTTGATCTTTGTTTCATAAACCTGTGCTGGCACGGTGAAATAATAGATTTGCAAAGGTGTTGAAGACGGGAGGTTATTAACTTTTTAAAAATCTTAGGAATAGCAGACAATTTGGAGATACCCCTATAATTTTGAACATTAAATTTGTTTCCTCTTTTATGGAGAGGAATAATAAATGACTCTTTCCAAATTTTTTGAAAGGAGCCTAACACCAGGGACAAGTTAAACAGTTCGAGCAACGGCTTTAAAAGACCATGAGTGCAGTGTCTAAGCACGCAGCTTGGCACTCCGTCATGTCCTGGAGAATAGGTTTCAAAACATGTAGATAATTTAAAAGTGAGTTTTCAGTGATTTTCAGTCCAAAGATGCGATTCGAGCCATTAACCTGATAAGGTTAAGGCAAACCGACTTGAGGTTGAAATGAACTATAAATCGTTTGAAAAAATTGGGCAAATATATTTGCAATGTCCTGATCAGAATTTGCCTTCGTTTCTTCAAAGAATACTTCCTTTGGGAGTGTCGATGACCTACGCTTCGCATTAACAAAATCAAACAAGTGGAAACGTTGCAGTCTAGCTGACAATAACAGCCAAACCACAACAATTGTTCAAAAATAATAAATTCAAATTCAATTTATTGAAAATTATGTAAAAAGAAAATTAATCCATGTGTGAAGGGTATCATAGTCTTGGCATAGCCAAAATTAACTATGCGGCACTTGTTTTTAATATATTTTTTCTTGACAACAAACCACTAGATAGAATTGAATGGGTTGACGATTTGGGCATCGTTATGGACCCAAAGCTTAAGTTTGACAAGCATATTTCTTCAATTTCCAATCGAGCATCTGGTATCTTGGGGTTCATTAAGCGCTGGTTGAAGGAGTTTAACGATCCCTACTTAAAAAAAACTCTGTATACTTCTCTTGTACGACCGATTCTGGAATATGGATCTTGTATATGGTTTCCCAAATACGAAATTCATCAGAATAAAATAGGATCGGTACAAAAACAATTTCTGCTCTTCGCAATTAGAGGTCTTATTTGGGACACTAACAACAATTTGCCGTCCTATCGTAGTAGACTTTTACTAATAGATCTTCCTTCTCTGAATGATCGTACAATAATGCATTTTCCTTTTTTCACAAATTAATTAATGGTGAAATTGATTCTTCTGAATTAATAACAAAATTAACTTTGCCGTTCCTGTTAGAAATACTAGAAATTTTGTACCTTCGTTTTGTATTATAACCATCATTGTTTAAACTTTAAACCATCGTTTGGTTGTATTGGCGTTAAGCGAACAAATCATTCAAGAATGCATTTGACGTTTATCAGTATGTTTTAGCATGCATAATTTGCGTTTTCATGTTTTCATTGTGTGTTTGAGGCTCGAAGCTCGAATCCTGTTTTGACTGCAGGTGTGGGTCCTGAAGAACAGAATTCAACAACACTGCGCTTATCACAATTAGTCGGGGATGTGACCAACCCTTGAAGCTGTGAGCTACTCGACCGCCTTTTTCGTATTCTGTGTTCTATTTATAACGATCTTTCCCACTTAATACACAGTGCCACCCCTACTTGCGCTATTAAAAAGTTAGTTTTGTGTCATTTGTCTACATGTTCGCGATCATCGTAACCGCACGATAAGCGGAGCGCCCCTCGGTCGGATGGGCGGGAGGTGGGTCGCTTTGTGCGTGGGTCCGCACGTTAACAAGCCGGTGCTTGGTATCGTTGGGCCACTTGACTGTACTGTTCGTTAGTACATCTACGTCCAAATTAAAAATTAAAATTTATATTTCAAGTTCATGTTACAGATCTATGTCATTTTAATTCTCTTTTTATTCTATTAAGTTACTTTTTACTTACTTTTATCTAAGGTATTATTCGCATTGATTAATTTGTTTTTGTTGCACGCAATTTGATTGTGCATGTTGTTATAGGTTTTGATATGGTTACCAAGTTTATTCACTGTAGTGTTATTTGTTGCCTCGCTTTATGAGCATTTTTATACCCTTAACCCATAAAATGGGTAAATAAGGGTATAATGGTTTTGTGCAAAAGTATGTAACAGGCAGAAGGAAGCATCTCCGACCCCATAAAGTATATATATTCTTGATCAGCATCAACAGCCCAGACGATATAGCCATGTCCGTCGGTCCGTCTGTCTATCTGTCTGTCTGTCTGTCTGTCTGTATGAACGCGTGGATCTCAGAGACTACAAGAGCTAGAGAATTCAGATTTTGTATATAAGTTCTCCTATACCATGAGCAGAACAGGTTTACTTCAAATTATCGATAACTTTTCTGGTTTCCGATATACACATAATATCGATAACAAAAATATCGAATTTGGAAAATCTAAAAATGAGGTTTGAAGTAATGGGTAACGATAGTACTTTTCTGAAAATTTCGTCCAAATCGGTTAAGAAACACCGGAGATATCGAGCTTAATCGATTGAAGCTAAGTCAGTATACCAAAGTTTTATATAAATTTAATTTATTTATTGCAACTGGGTTCATGGTATCTTCTAGTCGGGCTCTCCCGACTGGAGCCTTCTTACTTGTTATATATGTATATTGTCATAAAATGTATTTTTGTTAAAGCTTTTTTGTATTGATTTGAATTTATGAGGCAGTCTCTGTCTCGCCCATTAGATTTTTATATAGGTTTTAATTTCCGATTGTGAACCATAAATATGTTTTAGTGCTGGCCTCGACTTGTGTGTACGATCAAAATTCAAAGCAGTTAAAGTGGTTTTAATGTTTTTAAAGTTATTAAGAGATGCCTGTTAAGTAATTTATGTTAATCATAGGATGTAAAAAATGGATCTACAAGTCAAACAACGCTTCAATTATTTAATTAGTTAGATTTTACATAAATATAATTTTCAGTTACATCATTATAATGCAATGGAAATAACTTTTGAGTAATTAACATCGATTTACAGAAATGGCTGTTTAAATAAAATGCAACGACAAAAAATATTTTTAACCCTAAACCCTTAACATAAATCAACTTTTAGCCGCTGCTGGCATAGGGATTGCCCGCAGCGGATAATTTGCGTCAAAATGTCAGTTTATTTGAAGAGGCAGTTCCCAAGTTGGCGGCGATGAGAGACGTGCAATTGAATTAAAATTAAAATATATAGCACAAAAAGCATCACATACACAGAAAAAAAAAATGCAATCGTTATAATTTGCAATTTATTTGCACACACACACACATTCTTGCTTAAGTGTGGGGGAAGGGACTGAGTGTTGCAACAAAAATTATATATTTAAAAATAAAAAAAAATAATTAAAAACCATTTGAATGCATTGCACTCTGTATGTGTGTGTGTGTGTGTGTGTGAATGCCAATGCCGGATTCGGTTTGTTTAACGCACAACTCGCTTTCAATTAATGCAAAATGTCCTAAAATGAACGCATTTCTCACTGATTGTTGGTGATTGTCAAGCGGACTTCGTTGACAGCATCAGCAGCAGTTGCAGCTAACAAATTAAAATGCACCCAGAACGTGATCCTCGCATGAGCCACACGATGCAAATCCCAAATGGCATGCCGTTTCCATTCCCAAGTTCAATGCTCTTTTTTTTTTGTCGTGTTCGTTAAATAATGGGATAAAAGTATATAAAATTAAGCAATGGACGTTTCCAGCTGCCAGTTGACAGCCAATTTTTGAAGTTTTCGAGTTGTCACATAACATTTTATCACATTATACAAAAATGTTCAGCCAAAAGGGTTAACAAAGTTTAATGTTCTGATAAACAATTCATAGCTTTCATAGTATTGCTCGTTGTTCATAGTTGTTCGAAAAACATTGAACCGACTCAGGATGATTTAGCAAATAACTAACTAACTAGCCCAAAACACTTTTAGATGTTGATAAACAGTTGCAACAATAAAGTAAGTCACGTGAATCAATTTAGCGACGGTATATTGTCCGCATTTATTGAAGGCCATACAAATATTGGTAGATAGAATCGTACAGTATATATAAATACATAGATTATCAGGCCAGCCGCACATTTAAAGTCATAAATTTCGAATGCACACAGTTCAGACGCGAATAAAACATCACGAATGTAAGTAGCAAGTGGAGAGTGTATGTGGCGAAATGTGAATGTGGGCGCTGGCAAGTGTCAAACATTGGCCATCAGACAAATGCACCCAGCGGAGTGAGTGAGAGACTTATCATTTTCTCATAAAAATGTCAAAACTATCTCAATGACATTGACTGATGACGACAACAACAACGCAGTTGAGAAAGCAGAGATGATGACGAGCGCAATGTGCTTGACACTCGCATGGCTTGTCCTTAGGATCTCGTGTGTCATGTGGCATGCGGTATGCGACATGCGGCATGCGGCAGGATGCCAATGCTAAATGCTTTTTGCCAGTGCTACTCAAAAGAGAAGTGCCTAGCCAAGTAGGAGACGAGCGGGGAAGTTGGACAGCATTCAACACGCATTCAATGTTTGAATGATTTCATTTTTTTGAGCTGCAGCCACAGGACGAACATCAGCTATTGAGTCAGTCATCCATCCATCCAGCTATCTATCCATCAGTTGTTGAACGTGTGGGAGAGAGAGAGAGAGAGAAAGAGAGAGAGTGTGAGGCAGCACTCTTGAAGCCATCATCAGCATAACCATGATTCGTGCTGTCATGATTCATGGCTTCGATTGAATTTTGATTGACAATATCGCAAGCATTTAAAGTGTCTGTTTCCCGCATCCGTTATCTATGAACATTTTTTTTTATATTTTTTCTATGCTTTTATCTCTTGTAGAAGCTCTTCTTGAATTTGTGGGCTACGGGGCGAAGTGATGCAGCTTTGCGAAGTGATTTTATAATCATTTGTCAGTTGACAGATGGGTCTTTGATTGACTTCAATGGCAATGAATACATCAAGCAAGTATTAAGTTTGACTCAAGCACTCATAAAACGATTGAGCACTGCTTATCCTTATCTGTGCTGAACGTAATGAGAGAAGAGAAATTAGTTTTAGTTAAATTTATGAGCACATAATATGTGTGTCAGCCACACAATTTCGGGAGATTGGACAAACAAATACTGATTATTGCAACCTAATCTTCGGCCCCTTCCTTCCGCTTGACGTACACATCGATTAGCGATATGATCAATATGCGTTATTTATGACCGCACTCTGATGACATTGATTGAATTTATTAACGATCCATTCCACCCAGCAATGATCGAAATGCACTTCCAATAGTGACAGCAATTTATGGCATTACCAATTCGTACCAAATTAGACTGATTTGAGTGATAATTGGTTTGTCCAATTAGAGATTTATACTTGGACATCGAGCGAGAATGAACGAACTAATAAAATTAACAGTCTAACCGATAAGTATTTATTGGCAAGTCTTCTAACCTACTAACTAGTTAAATATACATATTTTTGCATCTAGTGGAAGCTTATCTATGTAGCATTAGCAAGAACGTTATCAATTCATCAAATATCAAATACCTAAAAAAAAAAATGGCTAAATAGCCTTTGGGTCATAAATTTGGAAAATGATTTCCTGATGTCAAATGAAAAATTTCCAAAATTTTTTGGATAGCCACAAGAATGGCGACAGCTTTTAACCATTAATAATTACGGCAGTGCATTGTTATTGACCAATTGCGAAAATTTCAATTTTTGTCTACTAATATTGACTTCCGTTTCCGCTTGAGAGTATAAAGTATGTTTCCGCCCTGTTCTTTTTATGCATTCTCTGCCCTTCTCATTCGCCCGCTCTTTTATTTTATGCTTGGCGCCAGTTGTCCCAATTGCCAGTTCTCCCAACGAGCCGTAAAATTTGTTATCGCCGATTGTTTGTAACAAAAACAAAAAAATAAAAACAAAATTAAATTTGCTCTAAAATGCAGCAGCAGTAGAAAAAATGAACAAAATATTGCAAATCAGACAAATAAATTTGCAAATAAAATACACATACGCGAAATATTTGACATTTATTAATTAAAAATGGGTGAAAATTTATATTAATTTTATTCAAATTGTCAACGGCAACAAAGGAAGCTAATTTCAATTTATTTTATTTGTCTCTCTCAGGTTTGTCAGCTGCATTCCCCCTTTGATCCCCAACCTCCTCTCATCATCCCTCTTTAGAATGCTGCACATAACAAAGCGCATAGATAAAATTGACATTTCTAAAAACATAAATACAATAAATTCAGGCATTGTTTTTATCTGTCGCAAAATAAATCACAAGTTTTAGCCCTTTCGCGAATTTACATTTGCATCATTTAGTTAAATATACGTTAGTTATTGGCACGTTACATAAATTTAACTGGAGATAAGGCTTAAATTAGTGTATGTTTATTTTTAATCTTCTCATGTTTGGATAAATGATGTAAACATATTTCTGTATTAAAAAGCTCAAGTATAATATAATCATAAGAATCTGTAAAAACAATGCGAGCCAGGTAAGTCCCTTGGCAAGAATCTGTACGGCATAGAAATTATTGAAGACCACATCCTCACATCCTTTTGTGATCAATATGTTTTCTCCATGCCTGTTGGTATAGCACGTTGGATGCACCTGGCGCAAATACATTAGATAAGTTCGTGGGCCTTCCAAACCACAACAACCTAACTGAAATAAAGATATATCTATAGTCAATAAGCAAAAAGTTCAAGCAGTTATTAGAAACTAACCTTCTTCTGTATCTCAATCCAAAATTGATCATCTTTCTCGAAAAATCTTCTCCAATGGTGGTGTAGAAGTTTGTTAGCATGTTCGGAATTTACTAACTTCGTCAGATACAAAGCAAAAGCAGCATATGTACAAAACACAGCATATATAAGAAGAGGTAAGTACTAAAACGAGAATAAACTTTAATATTATTTGAATTGAGTATCTTAATAGCTTACCAGCATTGCCAACCAATCGGTCGTCATATAGATTAGACTCACACTTAGATACATAACCAACATTTCCAGCACTATAACACTGGCTATTGATAAATACAATCTTATAACAATGTACTTCGTTTTACTAAACAGATTTAGTTTATCATACTCCAATATCGTAGGTAGAATTATTCGCATTATTATAGCAATTAAAAGCTGCAAAAAGATGTGTTATTAATTCTTTGAGTTGTCATATTGAAATCTAGTTGTATCTTACTCCGAGTATAAGTATAAAAGACCATTTTACTGTGGTTCGGAACATTTTAAGAACTCTATTGTTTTTTTCAACTAAAAGTTTATGTCAATTTCGAAGCACATTTGATTATTTTAACTATGTATATAATTTATAAAAAAAAAAGTTAACAGGAGATATATTTAATCTGTCTAGATTATTAACATAAATTAATCAACTTGATACTCTTTACATTTATTTAAGCCATGACACTTCTGCATTTTTTTTTAAATTTTTTATTATTTTATATAAATTTTGTGTCACATTTAAGTACATTCATTATAATGTAAGCTTGTGATTAACTTTAGATTAAATCAATTTAATTTTGTTTTCATTGTTTTGATAGAAATCAAGAAATCTGGGATTTTTTTTTTAACAAGCAAAAAGTTTTAACATAATATTTAATTTGCATTATTAAGGGCAAACAAAGTAGGGTTGCTGATATAAAAAGTTTGACAAGTTGTGATTTTAAAGCGGCAAAAATAACTAGTTCTTTCTCACCCATGTCTAAATATAGAAGAGGTACAGAGTATCTCATAGTTAATCACATCCGCCAGCACCGCATTTGTTTGTTTTTTTTATTTATCAGTTTGTTTTTGAAGTATTTTTTTTATCTGAACAAATTTTCATTGTTGATTTATGGGATTTGTAATATTTGACTGTTGTTGCTGCATTGTTGCTGTCGTTGTTGTTGCTGGCGTTGGCGTTGCTCCCATTGCAGTTGTTGCTATTTCATTAGAGTTGAATTGTATTTATTGTTTTGGGAGAGGCGCGCTATTCTATAATCGGCTTTCTATATTAATTTAAATTTTATTTTTGGCATTTTATTATAATTACTCTTGATAAATGTAAATAGTCATCGTTAGCTGCAGCATTGTTGTTTGTTATTATACATACCAAGGTAAAGGTAATGGTTTGAATGTCCGTCAGGTGTCGTCCGTCTGTCCGCTGTCCGCGCCGATGTATGCAAGTTCCACACCCTCAAGCTAGAGACTGAAACTTCCAATTCCTATCTATGGGATAGTAAATTAAAGGTCAAGAGGGGTTCTACGATAACGGGGGGGCAAATCGATAAATTCGATAACCCAAAACCGATAAACCACATATTCGCGCATCCTTACAGCTAGAAGTACCAAATTGGTAAGAAGATAGCTATTAGCAACCTCCAAAAACGCATCAAAATTTTGGAGCCACGCCCCCATTCCGCCCCCAGCCCCCCGCATTTAAAGTCAAAAAGACTATATCCCCACAGTTTTGAGCTATAGCCACCAAATTTGGTGCCAAGATAGGTGATGATGACCCCTAAAAACGCACCAAAAGTTTGGATGCCACGCCCACCGATACGCCCCAGCCGCCCCCACCACCCCAACGCTTCGTCAAAAACGGGAATGCGTGATCTTCCAGAGTTGGAGCTAGAGCCCCAAATTTGGAGAAGATAGCGCTAACGACCCCAAAAAACGCATCAAAGTTTGGAGCCACGCCCACCCATTACGCCCCAGCCCCCGCATTTGAAATCAGAAATGGCTATATCCCCACAGTTTTGAGCAAGCCACCAAATTGGTGCCAAGATAGGTGATGATGACCCTCAAAAACTGCACCAAAAGTTTGGATGCCACGCCCACCAATACTGCCCAGCCGCCCCCATCCGCCCCAACGCTCGTCAAAAACGGGAATGCGTGATCTCCAGAGTGTGGAGCTAGAGCCTCCAAATTTGGGGGAAGATAGCTGTTAACGACCCCCAAAAACTGCATCAAAGTTTGGAGCCACGCCCCCATTCGCCCCCCTCCCCACTTTTTACAATTTTCGAGCTAGAGTCACCAAATTTGGTATGAAGATAGCAATTGACATTCCACATAGATCTGCATCAAAAATTTGGATACCTCGCCCACCCATACCGCCCCCAGCCCACCTTTCCCCACTTTTTACAAACTTCGAGCTAGATTCACCAAATTTGGTATGTAGATAGCAATTGACATTCCACATAGATCTGCATCAAAAATTTGGATGCCTCGCCCACCCATACCGCCCCCAGCCCCCCTTTCCCCACTTTTTACAAACTTCGAGCTAGAGTCACCAAATTTGGTATCTTGATAGCAATTGACATTCCACATAGATCTGCATCAAAAATTTGGATGCCTCGCCCACCTATACCGCCCCCAGCCCCCCTTTCCCCACTTTTTACAAACTTCGAGCTAGAGTCACCAAATTTGGTATGAAGATAGCAATTGACATTTAACAAAGATCTGCAACAAAAATTTTGATGCCACGCCCACCCATACCGCCCCCAGCCCCCCTTTCCCTACATTTTACAAACTTTGAGCTAGAGTCACCAAATTCGGAAGGAATATAGCTGGTGGCATCCCCATCTGCATCGGAGAATCTTTAAGGCAGCTTACACCCCTGCCGCATCCGTACCCCTTTGCAATCAGGCCTCTTTTTACCGGTTTTAATACTGGTATCGAGTATGCCGCAGTCGGTTGCGTCCGACTGCAACGTTTCCACTTGTTCTATTTGTTATTGTTGTCGTTGTTTATGTTAATGTTGTAATTGTTGTACTGCACTTGATGTTGTTTAATTTAACTTTCCTCCGACTCTTTTCCCTCTACTAATACTGGCAATATCTTGTTAGAGAATTTTTGTCTCGTTTTTTGCCATTGGCATTTTATTTCTATTGTTGTCTCCTTCTAAATACAACCAAAAATATTTTTGCGGTTTTGAGTGTTTTTAATTGTATTAGTAGTTGTTGTTGTTGTTGTTGTACGCGAAAAATTAACATTCTATGCTCTTTGTTGTTAGCAGCTAACCAAAAATGAGGCCATCTAAAAGCACCAACAAAAACAGCACAAAAAAAAAGTTATAATATTTTGTCAAAATATTTATTACACTTACATGCAAACAGACATACTTTATATTTATAATGTTTTAATGCTAATTTCAACAAATCCAAATGCATTTGTGGCTCTGTCTCTAAGCACATTCTATATAGTATGTGGCACTATTATAATATCTGTTGGTGATATTTTAATTTTAATGTCACATTTGATCATAAATTTGCCAATTAATAAATAATTCGCCGAGGCATGGTATGGGTTGGGTAACCAAATTTTCTATGTACCAAACAACTAAACTAGCTTAAAACACACATGATTGGGTTGTGGAGTTTGGAAAGCTATACTGAAAACTGGTTGTAAGCCTAGAGGCCGATTAGTTGCGGAATATAATTAATTTTCTGCTAAGCCTACAGAATAGCAAGTGGGTTTGCACTATTTAAAAAAGGTGAGATTAGTTTGAGGTTGGAAGCAGTATATGCCACAGATAAGGGATATAATTAGAGAGATTGAAAATTAATAAGCTTAGTATTTACCATAGTAGACTTTCCAAAAAGTAAATAAAATTATAAACAGCTTTTTTAACTGACATACTTTCATTGTCAAATTACATTTAAAGTTATACTTATTAACACACAAAATATCAAATCCACAAATCAACGCACTTATGCACCATGAACAACGAGGATCGTCGCAACAGCTATGATGTTGTTTCCATACCATCCTATGAATCTTTGCCAGAGAAATCGGAAAGCTCACATCCATCGCAGGACGCCATACAAATAACTAGTCACATGGTGTTTAATCTGGATACTGACCACAGTTTGGAAGAAAACTCTTATATTGCAAAGTACAATGCACTAACACCGCCGGCATCAAGGGTTAGTTCAAGTATGCCGTCATTAGATTTGATGCTGAATCTTAAAACAAATCTCTTCAGCCCACAACTAATGATTGTCTTTGAGGCGGGCGACATTAACTGTGCCATACACTTTCTAATGAATTCAGTACAAGATCCATTTGCACCTAATGCTGTGGTCACTGTTCTTGTGGAGAAGTGCGTTGAAAAGGAGTTTGTGGAACGCATTCAGGCACAGATGCAACCCCTAAGCGATAAGGTTGCCACTCATCCCAACTATTTGGAAACTCTGGAGACGCTTGAAAAACTGGAAATCAATACAATAAAAGCTAACGCCGAACAGATGCCGGAAGGGTGGAACACTCCTCTTATCGTCAGCGGTTGCCAGCATAGTATGCTGGGTGAAAGTGTAACGGGTGTTACCTGTTTGCAATTCTTCAACTCCGAAATGGAGGCCATAGAGATATGCCAAAAGGAGACCTTTCAGTTTGTCTCTGTCTCCATTTGGAATGAGAATATTGAGGGCTTATATCAGTTCGCAGTTGCCCTCGATTGTTCCACCTTCTTCCTTAACTGCTGCAATGTGACTTTAAGTCCAATATTATCCGGCGATATTGATATGTGCATTGCAGATGGATTTCACTATGAAAAACTGCAAATCAACGAGCAGAAGACAAATAAGATCATAGTATTTCCCTTCGGTGATTATCTTCTTAAGAAAAAGCATCAACCCTTACATGTTAAATATTCCCCCATTTTCTTCCTAAACGAGTAAAACTTCCTTATTTCATCTTTTCCGCTGAAACTTTTGGGTTATTTAAAATCAAAAGTCGTTCAATTGCTTTGCACGTAAAAATATAAAATTTAATCAATATCTTCATGGGTTATTTTTGGATCAATGATAAGGCATTTTAATGCTAATTGACTTTGATGATGATGATGCGATCGAATATTGAATATGATGGCACCTGTCAGCGGTCGTAATGCAAGTAAAATATGCATAAAATATCTTTTGTTTCGTGTTTCATTTTAAAGGGGGTCTCTTAATGAGACCATGTTATGTAAATATCAGCGTTTATGGCCAGAAACGGGTAAATCGCATGACTAATTCAAACTCGAGTAAGTCAAATGTACACCATCAGGACTGTTTAATATATTTATAGTAGATAATCGCAGCACTCTACTGAACTTCAAATGAAATTTAAAGTTGGAAAGTTCGTAACATTACAAATCAATACTTCTTAAATTGTTTTACTGACTATTGATATTGATTTTTCCATATAGAGCATTCAAAAGTCGTTAGCTCCCCAAACGATCAAGCCCACTTGCTTTGCGAGGTTTCGCTTCATGTTTACGATCGAAATTTAAGAGCGCCAAGCCGGACACATTGGACAACGAATTCAGCTGGCCAATAAAAACATCAGTTTATGATGCTTGTATGGATGATGATGAGGAGGATGAAGCCAGTTGAGTGACGAAGTCGTCGACGCACCTCCTGCAGGCACTTAAAGAGTGCCAAAAATAAGCCAAGCTTATCAATGCGATTAGCAGTATTGAGTTAATGCAGCATAAATCTTACATACATATAAATATGTAAGTACTGTAAACAGCTGCAGCTTAAGCTTCATAATATAATGAGTTCTTGAGTTATGTGTCACTTTTTGAACTTGGCATATCTGTCAGATGCCACGCAATGGATGTAACATTGATATTGATGTAAACCACCCACAAAACTCATCCATTGAAAACCGCTTCAGTGCGACAAAACAAATTAAATTGTTAATGTCCAGTGAGTCATTCAGTCAGTCTGTCCGTTTGTCAGTGATTCATACAATCAGTCAGACATTCGGTTAGTCTTTATTTAATATGTTATACATATATATTAACGCAGTTGGTTTTATGCAAATCGTGCATTTAGTCTGAGTAATTGCTGCACTGCAGTCTCGTTAATGTTGGCTGCAAATCCAATTACAACTAGAACTACCTGTACGCTTTATAGCAATGAACTCTTCATAATTTCACATAGAATATGTATATACAAACATAAAAGGTAAGTATGCTATAACATACTCTATGGGACAGTCTGTTAACACCTTTCTATTACGAAAGACAAGCAATTTACTTAACTGTCATGCAATAAAGTTTTATTTAAGTGCTATCTTAACTGCATCTAATATACATATAAATGCAGTTATAGTCAATATGTACCCATTAAATATTTTGTGCTATCAAACTTCAAACAAAAAACATAAATAAAAGTCAGTTTAGTCGATTTTTGGGCCAGAAATTTGTTAATGAATTTCGTGTAAAAATCGCAATGAAATCCGGTTCACTTTTGACTGAGTTATGACCGTAAGACGATTAAACCTGTTCCTCTTATAGAAAATTTAATGAATAATCTAAAAACCTTAAACGTTTAATTCTCCTTTCCTGCATTCCTTAATACATACTTTCAAAACAACTTCAAGAAGACATCTAAATAATTTATAGCTTTTTTACATACACTCAAACCAAAAATACTATACGCAATTATTAAAGTTTTCGAAAATGTTCATTTGCCTGAGACATATGTGGATTTAAAAGTCTGTTAACTCGCTGCTCCAAGGAGGAGGCGAAGATGGGACCATAAGCTGCAGCAAGGACTAAAGACTGCCCCTTTAGAATCAGAAACTGAAGCTAAGACATAAGCAGTAGCTGAAGAAGGGGGACGAGAGTGCATGGATTGCTGTACGTAGCTGTCAGTTTCAATCGTGTCTGCAGAACTTGTCACTCATTCAATAGTTTGAAAATTGCAAATGTCACTTACAACTCACACACACACTACCATATAGAGCATGGTGTATGTAGCATATGTGTGTGTTTGTGTATCTATAGTCTATGTGTAAACATTCTAGCCAACGATGCGACTGAGACAATGTTGCTGGAGACGTTTTGGCAAAAGGACGACAAAGTCTAGCAAGAATGCCAAGAGGATGACGCGCCAGCAGACGCTGTGAATTAAAACAAGGCCAGGAATAAAATAATAAAAGACAAAAGCATAAGAAAACTTGAGCTCTCTCTTGCTGTAAGTGTGTGTGTGTGTGGGTGTGTGTGTGTGTGGATATTGACCCATATAGTGGGTTGGGTAAACCTACTGAGCAAGTGGGCCACTCAAACCACCCAACCACATACATACATACATACACACACAAAAGGGTACTGTTGCTGCATGTACGCATCAAAATCAGACTTGTAATCCAAGTGCAAGTTGCGAATCCAAAAATCCATCCATCGGCTGCAGCAGCATCTTCTTGGCAGGCAACGCATCCTTCGCCTTGGCCAGGACAGGCTAGGCCAAGACTAGGAAGACAGACGGCATCCTTCGGAGCTTGCTTGCAAGCTGCAGTTGCGCAAGGAGCAAAATTCGCTGGGCTGATGTCACGTAGATAGACACAGACATGCAACTGACAGACAGATGGAGAGACACTGTGACACGACACATTGACTGACAGCTGCAGGGCCCGAACTGAGAGTCGAGGATAGTGGGCGGCAGGGGGTGAGTGAATGAAAGTGGGGTGTGGAGTGTGGCATGGCATGGTGGCATGGTGGCATGGTGGCAAGTGCAAGGGATTGTGCAAGAAACGGCGTGTGCAAACAAACCGAAAGACAAAAGCAAATGACGAACGCTTTGTTGGTTATACTCGAGCACTGACAAACCCAGAGAATAGCAAAATATAGAAAGTGCAAGAGGAAGAGAAGTTTAGAGAAAGATAAAGATAAAGAGACAGAGGGCGGGGAAGAGCTGCTAAGCACTTAGATGAATATTGAGAGCATCAAGGAATGACGACCAACTGGCGATTATTGTGCAAGCTGCACTTCACAGAGAACATTCATAAAAAGCAAACCAGGTCAACTCTAAATTATAGCTTAAATTGTTCTTTGAGTTTGAAATAATATAAAATCGGACAACAATAGAGCTGCATTTAATCATATTTTGTTTGTTCTTTGTAGTTAAATTCGACAACAAACAAAAAAAATGTTTGTAAAAATGGTTTTATTGTTCTTTTAGTACCTTCTAACTGCAGTTTAAAGCTGTGAATAAAATCCTTTCATTCACTGCAACTTAATGTATTTTTAATTATTCGATATTGAAATTTATATGACTTTAAACTTTAATTATGAGTTACAATATTTAATCACATTAATCGAAAGTGCAATTTTTTTTACAGCTTTTTTTCTAGTGGAAAAACATATTAAGGACACTTATTTTCCACGAAAAGCTCATGCTGAGTGTGAGGGTCGTGGAGTCAAGTGTTGTCCTGCCACTGATTTGTCCTTTTGACGAAACATTAGGCGGACAGGCGAATATGAGACCAAAAGAAAAAGATGAAGTAGCAAAACAAGGACGCATCCGGCAAAAAGTGTTTTTAATTTAATTTTTTTCACATTTAATTTTTTGCGTTCACATTTTTGTTATATATTTTTTTTTTTTGATAAAGCTTGAAAAAATCATAAAACACAAAAAAATAGAGAAACATCAGCAAGTCAGGGTTGGGAAGAGATGGAAAGGGAGGATAGGGCAAGGCAGGTCCAAGAGGACAATGGATGAGGCACTGAAAAATAAATAAGAGTAATTAAATTTCGTAACAAACATGACGAGATAATGGACCGAAGCCATTAACAGTGCCCGGGTCCGGAGCGTCAGTCTGACCGCTCTCTCCAAAAGATGACAAGAGAAGAAGCTGTTGACGATGACGCTTGGCTAGGATAGCAAGTCAAAATGGACACGCTGCTGTTGAACTTTTCGTTCGTGCCTCATCATATTGCAACTCTCGCTGGAACCAACTGCTTTAATGTTTTGTGCATCTTTTAGATGACCTATAACATAGATTCTGAATATTCTTCTCTTTGAAATGATCATACAATAATAATAATCACATAATTTTATATTTTTGGGACACTCTTTTGGTCTCTGGTCTCACTTGTTTGTGCTTTTGGGCTCTGCCCTAGGTTTGTTTGATGCTCCATTGGCTGCCTACTCTATCAATTTTGACGTGCCAGCTCGGCGTAGCTGTAAGATTTGTGGAGCAGAGCTGCTCATCGTCTAGCTTTGGCCATCCATCCATTGCTGAGAGACAGCTGCACAAAATTGACCAGCCAGCGTGTGCAAGGGATGCTGGGAAGGGAAGGGGTGAAACGCAATGCGCGGCATATGCAGCGACAGCAGCTAGCTGCCAGCTTGAACCGGGTCGAAGGACATGAAGCAAAGGCGTTCGACGATGGATTACGTTTGCTTCCGTTGACCGAACATCAATGGGGCATTGAGAGAGGGTTTCGAACACAACGTCATCGTCATCAAGCTGACGTTGTCTGAAGCGCTGTTTACTTGCGTTATCCTTTTTGGCACTGACCGCTTTTGTTGTTTTGTTATTTTTCATGTCAGTCAAGAATTGGCAAGCAGCTAGCAAAACAGGACATGGCTGATGAAATATGTTATATACTATATCGCATATATATTCAGAGGGGGAGAGAGAGGGAAAGAGATGATGCTGCTACCAAATGGACGAGAAGGAGGTTGGGGGGACTTGCAAGTTGGAGCACATTGCATCAATATTGAAACGTCAACATCAACTCGCCAGCGGCAAAATGGCGCTCACTGCATAGACAAAGGCGAAAAAACGGAACGAGCGGAGGAATGTTGTGGAGGATGGAGAGGGGGAAGAATACAAGGACAAGACATCCAACATCAACCGAACAACAACAACGAAGATGGAGACGACGACCCAAAAAACTGATGAAGAGTTCAAATTTTTCTTTGTGTGATTTGACGAATGAGCTGTCATCTTGCATTGGAAATGCTCTCTTGGCCCCAAACACATACTGACAGACAAATGCACAGCTGATAGCTTTTCTTGTTTGTTATTTTTTTTTATAAAAAGTTGCTGACCATTTCTTTTGATGGTTAGTTAAGAGGAATGTTGAAAAGCACAAGAATAGATAGATAGTAAATTGGTTTGTATCTTGTATTGCCCTTGGCTAAATTTAAAATTGCCAAAGACATGCGAGCTAAGGCTGCTTATTAAGCCTGGGCCGTAATGGAAAAAGAATGATAGTTATCTGTGGCTGAAGAGTTATTAAAGAATTGAGCTATTGTTGTGTTCAATATTGACACTTATATGATTAAAAACACTCAACCCCCACCCCATTCCTTGACTAATATTTTATTATATAATCGATAGAACCCTATTAATAAATCGTTTTTAATATGCATCTTAAAAAGTTAAGATAGACTAACAAGTCACAAGCATCTAGTCAAATCCGGCTCAAAACTCAACCGAGTGCAACCCAAAAATCCATAACACATACGTACATGCATAGAAATGGCCAAACAGACAAGAGACAAGAGGGAGCAGAAGACAGAGAGAGAGTGAGAGCGAGAGAGAGAGACAAGAGAAAGACAACGCCAACGGCAATGCCATTCATCGAAGCGTGGCCGGCCATCACTTGGCTCGTTTGCTCATCGTCAAGACAAATGGAGAATAAATAAATTACTTTCGGCCTTTTTGCAATTCCGAAACGTCACTGCATATTCTGGTCAAGCAGTCACTGGCCAAGCCAGACCCAAACCCAGACCCAGACCAGGGCCAATACTCAAGCCAACAACAGTTGGTCGTTGTCCAAGCTGCAGTTGATTTTCTTGTGGCCTCGTTGTTCTTCACATGTGATTGCTGCTGTTGTTGTTACTGTTGTTGCAAGCAACGCCCCCCTTTGCTAAACTTTTAAAACGTCAATCAATTGTCCAAAAGTTGTCGGAGTTGTCTGACATGTTTTAAATTAACTGACGAAGACGAACCAAACCTAAAACGATTTATGGCCCATACTCAAGATGGCGTCGCCTTTCCAGTTCCCTCCTTTTTGGAGTGTCCGCAATCCAACTCAATGTATGCATGTATGTCAAGCCATGTCAAATGCCATGAAATTGCCCAACACTTTATTCTGCAACGTTTTCGCAACTGAGTTTTCAATTTTAGGGATATGATTAGTAAAAAACGTATACTTAATAAATGAATAAATCTTTAAACATGATATATAATAAAACATTTATTTATGCATTATTAATTTACAATTAAAAAAAAAAAATTTCACAACAAAAACTGTGCAAGGTAAAGAGTTTGTGCAAGTGTGTCTGTGGTGTTGTTTTTTTTGTTTTCCCCCTAATATTTTTTTTTTTTTGATTTATAATTTAATAAAGGTTTTTTAATAAAGGGGGGGGAAAAATCGATAAATTCATAACTCAAAACCATAAATCCACATATTACCAAGCAAAACCAAATTTGGAAAAACATAGCAACCCCAAAATAAATTAAAAAAAAGTTTGGATACCGGGGGGGAGGCACGAACCCCCCACAAGGGAGGAAAAAGGCCGGACCAAACCCCCAAAACCTCAAATTTGGACCCATCCCAGGAGCATTTTGAAATCACAAATGCTTTCTCCCTCAGTTTAGAGCTAGAGCCACCAAATTTGGCCAAGATAAGTATCATAAGTTGGATACGCCAGCGCCAACCAACGCTTAAAACAGATCTTTCTCAGAGTGGGAGCTAAACTAATTTGTTAGGAAGATACGGAAGACCCAATCTCATCAAATTACCCGCCCACCATTCCCCTTTACTTTTTACAAACTTTACTAGAGTCACCAAATTTGGTATGAATATAGAACTGACATTCACAAGATCGCATCACAAATTGAGATCACCCCCCCCCCTTCCCCCCCTTTTACAAACTTTGAGCTAGCCCAAATTTGGTATGAATATCAATTGACATTCCACAAAGATCTGCATCAAAAATTATGCCACGCCCACCTACTGCCCCCAGCCCCCTTTCCCCACTTTACAAACTTGAGCTAGACTCACAAATTTGGTATGAAGATACAAGACATTCACAAAGATCTGCATCAAAAGGATGCCACCCCACCATACCGCCCCAGCCCCCTTTCCCCACCAAACTTGAGCTATAGTCACCAAATTGGTATGAATATAACAACTTCCACAAAGATCTGCATCAAAAAACCACCCAACACCCCCAGCCCCCTTTCCCCACTTTACAAACTTGAGCTAGGGTCCCAATTGGTAGAAGATAGCAATTGACATTCACAATCTGCATCAATTGGATGCCACGCCACCCACCGCCCCAGCCCCCCCCCACCTTTACAAACAGAGCTAGAGTCACAAATTTGTGGAAATAGCTGTGGCATCTCATTGCATGAAATCTTAAGGCAGCGTACCCTGCGCATGTCCCTCCGCATCAGGCCTTTTTCGGTTTACGGTAGAACCAAGTTTCCACTTGTTGTTATTGGATAATAGCTGTTTATCGATATGTCAAGCGTTTGGATGAAATCAATTGCATAGTCAGTTTGTAGAGACAGGATGTGTTTATGTGTGTGTGTATATCTTTCTGCATGTATCGAACGTTAAAATTGTGGCGCTTTTGTGTCGCGCTTCAAAACAATGCAAATATAAATTATAATATAATAATAATTACTGTCAAACAATAGAAAATTAATTGCGAAACAATCAACGTTTCATTAAAACAAAATGGATTTGACATAATTCAAATGCAGGAGTGCATAAGTGCCACATCCCCTCTGAGTTTATTGGCAACTGCCTCCCCCCTCCTTTCATACCTATCCGGATTGACCTGACGTCGCCCACTGTCAGCCCTGCGCAAACTGCCATGATTGTTACGTTGAATCATTCATTTGGAAAATATTTAATTAATTTTTGCCAATAATGCTGGGCATCGCGAAAAAGAAACGAAAAAAAGTATACATAAAATATATATGTACATATATAAACAAGCTCGATCCGAACGCACACAGAGACATAACCGCAATTACGGTATCCCAATTTCAATCCCCGCTCGGGGGCTTGTCTGACTTTTGGGCATGTGATATATTAATGCCAGCGTAATGATGCCGTCGAACTTGTCGCCGTCGCTCATTTAATGGCACGCCGGACTAATAACCAAAATGGACTTTAGTCATTGAACAAATTGCCACTAAAGTGGAAAAGCTCTCAGCTCTCACATGAGAACAGAACAGAGCAGGACAGCACACATTGATGCCAGGCTCAGTGGCTTATAAGCGGCTTTGACTATAGTCGATATAAATATCTGTTGAAACGGAATTCACTTGTTAAGTGTGCATTTGTTTGTATTTTGTATATGAAGAAACGATTATCCAAAGACCATAAAAATAATACGATCATAATTGAAGAGTTCTCTTTAAACTTTATTTAATATTTTATCTATTCGTTACCTTCTACTCGCTACACCTTAAATATATACTCGTCACAATTAAATATTCCTTCAATATTTATGCTCTTTTAACTCTTCTACCCTGCGTGGCTTTATCTAAATTCTGCATTCCGTCACAATAATAAGTCTTCAACTTTGAGTGAAGGATTTATACAAAATGGATTTCGTTTTCGTGTAAACGAATGCTGAAGTACAACAATATCAACCGGACATTCTGACGGATGAACACTTTGAGATGAACGGTCAGTTGAGCAGACAGGCGAGAGGACAAGGGAGGACATGGACGCATAGAGAGAAAAGTGAAGCTGTATTATCCCGCTGAGCAGTGTAAATGACTGCAAAATGTGAAAATAATAAAGGACTAAACACTTAAATTTACAACTAAAGACAGAGACGAGAGACACACAGAACGGAACAGGACAACAACAGCAGGAGAAGGAAAACTGAAACTCAACGGATGCTGCAGCAAAGAACATTCTGTGTGTGAGGTAACGTTTTATTCTTTGCGGTGCAAAGATAGAGGAATAAAGATGGAAAATGGGTATGATGGTCATCCGGGTGAGCTGACTGATGCAATTAGATGGCCAGTTGAATAGACAGTTTGGACAGCTGAACGCTTGTGCTAGATGGATAGATGGAAAGGCGGATGGTTGGATGGATGGATGGATGAGTTGATAGGTAGACAAGTAATTGCAACGTAGGAAAACAGTTTGATTTGACTGAGACATACGTTCGTTGCACTTTGATTGACAACAAGTCAGTGGGAAGAGAACAAAAGCGAGTTAAGAATTCTCAAATTGAAAATCTGCACTGATGGACTTTGATTTTGTTGAGTCAATAGTGTTTAGAGCTGCAAATTTATTTTCTATCTTATCGGTTTCTCTCTCTCGCTCTCTCTCTCTCTCTCTCTCTTTCTCGATTATTTTTATTTAATTGACAGCTTGAAAGCAGTCAACGATAGCAATATAGATAAATGACAAAACACAAACACATACATAGCGAACAATTATTTTAAATATTGAATTGCAGCCAGGCTAAAAGCAGATAGAAGCTAAGAAAAGCCAAGGGCATTGCCCATAAAAACCCATCCAATTAAACGCATTTGCGTGCCTGTCAGTGTCATCAGTTCACAAATGCACAGAGAGTGAGAGAGACACGCACTATAATCTAAAATAATACTTAAAATGTCAACTATTTTTCAAGTAAAAGATTTTTTGGAATTGAGTACTCGTGTACTGCTCAGATATGTTCACTTGAGAATCACAAATGAAATATTTTATGTATGTGCCAAAAAAAATGAGAAGAAGAACTTTTGCTAGATGTCAACCGCCAGCAAGCCAGGCTCTTTTTTGCTCATTTTACTTGACTCCTAAACTGTTGATGAACATCTTTTGGCCCTTTGCTGCATGGAATAAACTTTGTACATTACATCAGTAAACTGCCTCTTCATGCTCTTATGCTTGAGAGTCGAAATGAAAATCTAAGGTCTTTTATATGCCGGTTCATCATTTGCTTGTCTTTCCCTGTCGCCGTTGTGGGTGGTGCGTGAAGACAAGGATGAGGCTGTGTCTGCTGTCATTTGTCCAAACTGCATCCGCCAACGGGTTGAGGATTTGGAGGCTGGTGTTGGAGATTTATTCTACATGAAAATTTGTTGCATGGAGTTTTGTTATTGGCAGTTTTGTAGCCAAAAATCTCGAAATACTTTTGACATACAAGTATTTACGTGTTTGTTTAGTTAGCACTGACTGTGTGTGTGTGCGTGTGTGTGTGTGTGTGTGGATAAAGTATTGCCATCTTAGTGTCTGAGTTTTTGAAAACAGAACATTGTCGGCTGTCTTGCCGACTGTCACTCAGTCGAACTCTTTCTGCAAAATGTTCATTTGTGCAAGTGTCTCTCAGGCTCAGTCACAAGTCCGATTGTAAAATGTCAGTGGCCTTTTACAAAATACACACACACACACACACCCACAAAAAAAGTGTTCATCAAGTAATACATGTATGAAAAATAAGAATTGGGAAGGTAGATCCATTAAATGAATTGTTCTTATTTCTGTTAATAAATTCCTCTGACATTTCTAGAGCAAAGAATGTAAAGGTAAAGTAAAGGATGAGTTAATGTAAAAGCAATATATGTCTGAATATGTTAGGGAAATAAATGAAAAAAAAAAAAACAATTTAAGTGCTTAGGAAACTTAACGATTCTTTTTATTGCTTTTCCGGTTTCCCTGCATGCTAGCTTCCCAGATTTAAATACCAAAGCGATGCACTTAACGTTATTATTTAACTGAGAACCGCTTTAAGTGAATGATATCATAATTACATTCCATAGCCACTCATTAAGCTGTGAAAGTAAAAGACTTTATGAAGGATTTGTGACACCCTCAGCCGCCAGAAGACAGTTGGAAAACCACCGAAATGAAACGCGACGAGTAGCGTAGAGCATTCCATGTCCGTGTTGTCCTCTACGTCTCCATCGTTCGTTGGTCAGTTGGCAAGTGCCGTTGACATGGCGTGTGATTTTGATGTGCAAGGTTTTGCGCTCAGTGGCCGCCAGGGGGCGCTGCTGCTGCATGGCTTGAGTTTTTTGAGGCCAGACAGGGACTCCACTTTTGAACAGACGCGCGTATGACATTTTTCACTTAAGCTGACAGTTATGTACAATGCACGGCAACAGCAAACACACCGACCCCTCGCCGACCTGACCCACTCTCCTGTTAGGGTCATGGCACGGCACTCGCTCAACTGTCATTCATGGCATGCCGTTTACCGTTATTAAAAAATTACATACTTATGACAGAAGAAAAGTAAGAAAAGAAAAAAAAAACATAGAAAAGGAACAAAATTTAAAAGTTTCACATGCACTCGAGAAGTTCTTTATTTTTGGAGGGTGGTCGACGATAGATAGACTAGGAGTGTGGGCAGTTTAGGGCCATTTGGGGAATGTTGTGACGCTTGACACGTCACAAGTTTATAGTGGCTCCTGACAGCTCTTTGGACACACTTCGCTTTTTGCTACGTATAAAAAGTTCTTCTACTTGTTCCATTCTTTTGATGGACACAGTTTTTTTTTGCTGTTTTGAAGCATATTCCACAGATCTAGCAAGCGTTGGCTGAACCCAGCGGTCAGTAGTCTCGGGAGCATTTTTCGACGTATTTCAGTTTTTTATTTTCAATTGAGTCATCAGACATTTTTATACAAAAATTTTGTGTAAACTAGAGAAAACTTCACTTCCGTTCAGACACACACGTCAAACTTCGTTGCACCTATGAACATAGCTTGCCTTGCCTGGGGTCTGTTCTGGCCATCATCGTCTCTGCTTTGGCCATAACACTTTTGGCCTTTTTGTTGCTGATGATGATTTTGTGGTCACTCCTGTTAATCCTTAGAGACGTGTGTCGAACATGAATTTCGTTCGCAGTGCATATAAATAATAATTTCTGGCACACACACAGAGTGTAAATGAGTGTATGTGTGTGTGTGTGTTTGAGTTTTGGACCCAATCCAGCCATATTGCCGCAGACAGCTTGTCGATCTTTATAATGTTGTAATTGAAAACTTTTTTCCACCGAAAAAACCATTTCTTTTAAAATATTTTATACTTTTGATATGTCAACCTGCCTGAAAGCTGTCCACCCCACCCCAACCTCTCCAAACCCATCGAGTGGACATGTCTTAAATTGGTGCGGGCTGAATGTAGTCATAAAGTTTGCTATGCAGGCAGACATAAAAGAAAGTGAATAAATAGAAGAAGATGCAAGGAAAAGAGAGTTAAAGAGAGGGTGAGCGAAAGATTGGCACGTGCATGAGCTTGATTGAAATTAAAAATAAAAAAAAATATACTTTTCTACTTTCATTTATATAATCTGCATAAGCTGAAGATTTACAAGTTCAATGCGGAGTCCCAAAGACAAAATGCGACAATTTTTTAATATTAAATAACTAAAAGTTTTTATTTCTAAGATTTCAAAATATTCATGATTTTATACGCGTATATTTTTCATTTATTTGACTTAAAAAACTTAATTTTAACGTTTTATTTACAACTTCTCATTCCATTCAACAATCATTCAGCTCGTCGATATTTATATCTTTCAGTAGACAAAATCATCAACATCAAAGTGTTAAAAAACAATTCAAATATTCTAGTAACGCCGCCTGTCTGAGTTCAAGCGTTTAGTTCACTTTAGTTCTAGTCCGTTTGGGGCTTTGGGCGCTTCTCGGGCCCGTGGTCAGTTGCTGTTTGCTGGCCCCCTTGTGGGTTAGTCCGACTCGTTTTTGTGCTAAATAATGATGGAAACTTAAGCGCTGCATGAATGAAGTGAGAGCAAGCGGCAAAACTGACAGCCAAACTTTAACTGAATGTCCAGCATTTTATTTTTTTGTTGTCCTTCGAGAATAAATAGTATGTGAAAGTTGAAATTTTTCTCAAATTAAACTTGCTGAAAAAATAAAGACAAAAAATAAATAAATAAAAATGAAAACTGCCACCAAAGCGGCAAAAAAAAGAGAACTTTAATAGTTCTTAAGTTTTTTGACGTTCTGTTTTTCTGATCCTGTCAATTTGCGGCCCTTCAGAGTACTTCTAGCCCCATGTGAGTGGAGGAGAATAGTGTGTGTGTGTGTGTGTGTGTGTTAAAGTGTGCCAGTTTGTTGTCAAACAGATGGCTGGTCACACTGACCAACATAAAGTTGGCACAGAGCTTAAAGTGCTCACGAGCACGAACACGAAAGATTCCAAACTAATTCTTGATTTTATAATTCACTTTTATAATTAAGTAGTAAGTTTTAAAAACTACTTTAACATTGATCAGTTTAAAAAAATACTTATATACAAAAATATTGTAGTACTTTTCTTAACCTGATCAACGTAAAAATAAAAGTATTTTTTATAACTTACACAAATATTTTTTAAAGTCATATTTTTATTTATTTCTGTAAAATTTTCGCGCTCACGCTGCTCTCACGATCCTTAGCGCTCAAGTGAAATGTCCATCACTGTTGGCGATTCTATGTTAGCTGCGTGTTTTGGTTTAAATCAACCCGCTCCTTGGCCTCTGCACGTGCCACCGCATTGTCCTGCCGTCCATCTATTGTCCAGCTGTCCTGATGGCAGCGTTGCCACTGCCACTGCCACTGCTGCTTGTCCAATGTCCTTATTAAAGTCCTGACGGTCCTGCCTCAACTTGTGCTTGTCGTTGCTCTTGCCGTTGTTGTTGCTGTTGTTGTTGTTGCTTGCAGTGTCACTCCTGCTGTTGATGCTGTTGCCGACAATGTTGTTGCTGTTGCTGCTGTAGCCCACTTATCATCCCCGGTGACACTTTATAATTTCTTTACTTTTAGTGATGTCAGTATTTATTTCATTTTTCCATCAAAACTTTTAAGTTTTACAATAAATTTTCAGAGGAAATACAAATAGAGTGTCCAGCACACACACACACACTTACACACACACACACACATACTACGTACGTAAAGGTTGCACTTGGGGTGGTTTGGGTTTCTATGGAACACTTTTGCAAGCATTGCAGCCGCTGGGCAGCTGATGGGTTGGGTGGTTGGGTAGAGTTGGTGGACAGTGGACTTCCATTTTCTAAGTGACGTCCGATGTCACTGTCAGAGTTGCCTGCTCATACTTACAGAGACAACCCTTTATTCCTCTTTATTTATTTTTTAGCTTTTTATTATTATTACATTTTTTCTACAGGTTGCAGATGCTCGACATGCACTAATTCACAGTGCATTACGTTTATTTATATTTTAAAATTTGAATGTAGAAAACTTTTCACTTATTAATTGTTATATTTATTGTCGTTTAGATCATTCGATAGAGACTGATATAGAAATAATCTTTACTTTACGTAGTTTTAGAATTAGGATAAAATCTAAGTGATAGCAAAAATATATGTTTATTATATAGAAATTATTGTCGTTTTGCGATAGCTTCAGTTTAAGTCAAATGACCTACTTTAACCGTTAACTTTTAATTCATATTTAAGGTCCAATAGCATAGCTCGATCCCAAGTTGATGATTGCATTAATTTTGCATCTTACCTGAACTGAAAGCATTGTCCAGATGTGTCAGAAAATAAGCTTTCAAGTGGCACTTTTGGCTCATCTCATTATTACTTTAATATGCAATATGCAGCAGAAGACGGGGAGGGAATAAGGGAGACTAGAGGCCATGTGCATATATAAAACTTTTAAAGAACTCACATTATGTGCCCGATACCAAAAAACATTTTGCACTTGATGGCCGCCCCGTTGCCTGATGCCTGATGGCAGCAGCAACTCTAGTTCCCTGTGCTCTCAATCCTGTACAGGATGCTTCCTACTCCTTTCTAGCTGCTGCTCAGTGTCCACATGACTTTGTTTGAAGTAACTTTTGCTGGCATCAAGTAAACAATTTACGACAACGCTGATGATGACGTCGACTGGGCGCTGATGATGCCAGAGCAGAATGAGTAGGGAACAGTGGGATAGCGGAGTAGACACAGCTGTGCGTTACAGTGTCCGCTGCACTTAACGCCCCTAACACAGACACAACATACACTTTTCACTCGCTTTGCTTTTGTCTGTTGCATTCGAAACTATTTGAAAATCCTGCGGCACTTTGTGCAAAAGCGGATTCGTTTCAACGCCCTTTCCAAGTCCCCGTTGGCGTTCAGTAAGCATAAAAGTCAAATGCGCTTGAAACTCCCCCACCCACAATGCACTCCCTCAGCTTGTGTTGATGATGCTGAGGGAATCATTTTTCAACAGTTCATGCATTGCCCGACATAATGAAGTGGCCGCCGTCCGACAGCCGCCATCATCCGCCTCGGCGTTTACTCCACTCTCTCTCGCCCTCTTTCTATCTGCATTTAGCCACAATATCCTTTTACGCGCATTTGTTTTTTTTTTCATCATTTTCATTCTTTCTCTTTGTCGACTTTTATTATTTCACTTCGCTTTGCCTCAACCCGCTGCCAACTGCAATCTTTTTGTTACATATTTTTTTCTCCTCCAACTCGACCTGAGGCTCAGCTGTGTGTTGGCGATAGATCATTGTGGTCGGCCGACCATCCAAGCATCCAAGTGTCCTGTCCTGTTCCATTTCTCAGAGCCCTAACCCTGGCAGCAAACAGCTGAAGTTGGACTTGTACTTTGGAACTCCGCTCAAGCAGCAGCTTATTTAAAATGTCATTTTCTTTGCATTTCTTTCTTCTTTTTCGGTTTTTTTTTGGCACAATTTTTTACATTTGTTTTGTATTTATTTAGGTTAATCCTTTGGTGTTGCTTCCATTCTCTTGTTTGGCCTAGCAAATCCTTCTTTTATTTCAATATTTGTGCAACGTCTTTGTTCACTTTGATGAGTAGACTTTGCTGTTGAGCCTTTGAGTTTTATGCAACGTACATTACTTGGATATTGTATCCATCACCAATTGGTAAAAGTTACAGAATCATTTTGATTAAATGATGATATCATTTATTACGAATTAACAACTTAACTAAACAGCAAATGGCATTTAAGTGATGATTTTTACATAAAAGAAACTAGCTTACATTTTTAATCATCGCATTTATATATGCACATATATAAGCCATTAAGTTAACAGTTGAATATTAATGTCAATTTAGCATTGATTTCAAAAACTAACTTTCCGACTTGTAAAACTCGTAAAAATCACTAACAAATGGCAAACTTTCTTAGAGCCAACAGTTGTTTGTTGGCCATAAGCATTACTCAGGCGGTGCAACAAGGAAGCTCCACAAGACGAAAGAAAGAGAGAGAGCGAAAAAAAAACCCATTGGCAGTTATCTGGCAAGCAATACAAAATAAATGGCTACATGAATGCAGTTATAGATCCATTGCAAAAGATTGAAAACACACAGAGAGTGCAGAGGTGCAGAGGTAACGTGTCGCGAATTATGAGTGTCCCACACACACACACACACACTTACACATACACACACATGGGACTCGTTTATCGCCCATTCGCGCATAGTTGGCAACACTTAATAATTGAAAAGGAAGCAACGATCCGCCAGTTTTGCATCGCTGCTTCCAGGCCGCATCACATTGCATTGCATCGCATGGCGACTCTTCTCTCTGCTCGCTTCACTCTTTTCTCTGCTCTTCGCTTCACTCCCGCGTATCGCGCATTTTGTCTAGTCGCCGCCAGTCGCCTGTCCCGGCGCTGTCCAAATGTTTGTCGATAAATTTACGGATGTGCGAGTGTCTTGTGCGAGTCTCGCGCTATATTCGCGATTGCTCTGGCGCTGCTTTTCTGCGGATGCCATCACTCGCACAGGTCCCCTCTCCCGCCGCACTATACACTCTCTCTCTCTATCTCTCTGTAGCTGAGTGGTAAAGTCATTGGGTATCTATATACATGCATATCTGCAACTGCATGCATGCGGCTCGTTTGGGAAATTTGAATTTGATTTTGGAAATGGTGAAGGGGGCGGGGAGGGGGTAGAGCTAGCGGGAGAAGCTGCTGCTGCTGCTGTTGCTTGGCAATCTGTGGCGCGTAAAAGTTATTGACAATGGGATGTATCTGTCGGGTAGTGTCATTAATGGCGAATGCTTTATGATCACATTGCTGCGCAATTTTCAACACATTTTGTGCTCGTTTTGACTCAGCTTTCTACCCTCGCCCTCTCTCCAACCCCTTGCTGGCATCCATCGAATTCGACCGCCGTCGATGATTTTCATGTTTATTGAAGTGTAGATATTTTTATCTATTTTAGTGGCCCAAGTGTTTATTTCGACTGATTACGTGCTCTTTCTCTCTTACTGTGTCTGTCTCTGCCTATAAAATTATTGCCAAAATAATATGCAATGTAATATTTTACTCCTTCTCTCTCTTTCGCTCTTTATTTCTCTCTGTCTCCTTGTCTGTGTTCTTTTGAAACAAGTTGATTAAAATTATGACTGAAATGTTATTCCATGTGTGCAGTTCTGTTGAGTTGCTTATCCGAGTTTGAAATTTTGCTCATATCATAAATTCCTCTTTCTAATGGAACATTTGTGCAAAGGAAGCCAAATACTATTTGATTCTACTAGTGGCATTTGCATTTTTGTGGGCGCCTTTAAATACGTCAAGGTCAAGCGAAATGCAATTATTTATTCTGTTATTGTTCTGTTAAGTATCAATAATTGCGTGTAGTTTACATAAATATATAATAATATGAATAAGTAAACTATTTTCAATCAACAAAAGTTGAAGTATGTAGTTATAAAACCTCCCATTTAATCCACTGCTTGACTTAAAACAAACTGCAGTTGACAAAAAATCACAAAACCAGCCAAAATAAGTAAAATTTTAGCTTCCATTGCTTAAAAACAAGCATTGACAAATATCACTGTTTTGCTACCGAGCTCCAAGTACGATTGGTATGCAGAAATCTGGACGAGCTTGGCCAATAACAAGCGACTGATAAATGATGTTAGGTTTTGTGTTGGCTGTTTGGCGCGTGAACTTTGACTAGAATTTTCTTTCTATTTCGGTCAATCGAGCTGATGCCTGATGTGATGTATGCAGTGCTCAAAGGAAGGGTGGGGAGGGAAAACTAGGGTTGTCTATTTGAAATGAATGTGCGGGAATTCCTTGGGCTGACATTATTGTGTCCTCATTCGCAGTCGACTGCTCGACAAGCAAAATATGTGGCCAAGATGTCAACTTGGAGCTGAAGCCAAAGCAGCGACAAAAGTCGAAGAAGGCGATATGTGGAGCTCATGTTCCCTAATGTTGTATGACCCTTAACCACCCACCCTTCCAACCCTTTTTGCCCAACAACTGTCCTAACGATATTTTGCATGTTGTCGTGTTTGGTCTCGTTTCATTCTCGCTGCTGATGTCCTAGCTTTGACAGCGCGACCACTGTCCTTGCCCCTTTTCCAGCTCCTCCATTTCCTACATTGTCTTATTGTTTGGCATTTCTAGATCGTTTGGGGGTTTTTTTTTATTTCGCTGGTTTTTTGCTTGACATTTGTAAGATGAAGCGACAGTCCGCGTTTGCAACAATCGCCACACATTTGAATTTTATTGGCTCGCCTGTCAATGTTACATTTCACACACACAAAAAAACAATAACGAACAAAAAAGAGAATTCAGTAAAAAGAAGAAGGCAAATCTTTTATCAGTTGAAGGATGCCAAACTGATAGCACTACGATTAGTTTTGCTCTGAGATTCTATCATAGTAACTAATCAATGATTTAACTTCTTTTGTTCAGATAAATAAGTTGAAATTAGAATGCAATATTATTCTAGAGGTCAAAACAGGAATAAATATAATACATAAATAAAACATTATAATTAATTTTAAAAAATTATGCTAATCGAAAGTTTTCTGCCCAATTTCACCTAAAATTCTCCTCCAGTAATAGAGATATTCATCTGCCAGCACAGATTCTGTGCTGTTCTCTTACCAACAACACAAACAGTATACCATATTTGTTAACACTTTCTCAAAACAAGCAACGAATTTGCTGCTGTCTCTCTTTTTCAGTCTGTTGCATCGCAACAGCAGTTACATGGTTGTTTTTGGGTGCCTCATTGGAGTCGGTGGCAACGTGCTGTCACTGTTTGCTGTTTTTGTTGTTGTTGTCATGCAACGCCTACGTTCAGAGATCTTGCAATTTGTTGTGTTTGGTTCCCACTTGGCGTTTAATGCGGGTGACAAAAGTTTCTACTTAGCTCTTGTTGCTGCTGCAGCAACAGGCTGTGGCAAGTAGACATCACACGGCAGCGGGAAGAAACCTTTAGCAACTTGCAGTTTCGAGAGATTCCTCAATGCGATTAGAAAGACATTTACCAAGCGCTAAATGTCTTTGCATTTTCAATGGGCCAACAATCGTGGGATTCTGTTTGAAGAGAATAAGTGAAAGGAACAACAACTTTTTAATTGAGTTCACACCAGCCAAAAAATTAACCCTCAAATAAATGATTGAACCACTTTAAAGGCTTTCGTGTAATAAGCACAAGCTAAATTCACTCCAGGAACAACAGTGGAAGCGCAAGGGAAAGAAAGTAAAGGGTGGTAGATGGTAGATGTCGCGTCATTGTCATCGTATCGTGGTCTGCTGCTGTAACCCATCAAAGTGTTGTCACTGTCAGTGCAAATGTCACAGACACATCAGGGATTAGCGTGTGTGAGTGTGTGTGTGTGTGGACAAGGACAAGGCGATGGGTGCTCTCTTTATTTGAGTGCACTGGCAGACGGATTTGAAGGGTTTATGCGCGCGCCTCACACAAATACGACAAGCACCTGCCACCTGCCACCCAACATGCCAACCCGACAACCCTCCTCCCGTTACCATCTACACAACCCTCCTAGCAGAGAATAATGCGTTCATTCTGAAGGCAAACAAAACGATGTCAACCGCAATAACAACAGCAGCAACAACAACAATAATGAGGGCAAACATCAACAACAGGCAGCGACGTCCAACACGGCTCAAAGTCAAAGGATTCGTCAGCGAGGGGGGGCGAGAATAAACGGAGGTCGAGCATAAGGTCTTGTGAGCGTATGTTGTTGTTTTTGTATGTCTAGTGCCCATTTCGTCATTACTTCAACCACATTTACATGCGTCAAGGAACGTAAAGCGAGCCTTTGAAGCAGCCGGGATGCCAGCGCACCAAAAACTGTCAGCGAGGCCAACCCCCGTCTGACCAGTTCACCCGCCCCTTACCAACTCTTGTCCCCTTCTCTACCCGGCCGCAGCTCATCTTCATTGCTTCTGTTTGCCCGCCGTCTGTCAAAGTCTGTGGGCTGTGCTTTCAAGTTGCCAAGCCAAAATCCGGGGAAGTTTCTTCGCTTTTGATGCACAGAGCCCCAGAACTCCCCCCCTATCATTGACTTTACGTTCTTGTCACATTTGCCTCCTCATTACGAATGTCCTGTGGCATTGTCAACATGTCCTACGCATTATAAACGAATTACTGTCGTCTCCCCGGTTCGTTGGTTATATGTATGTGTGTGTATGTTTGTTGGTGTGCTTCTGTTTTGAGTTCAGCCCAGCAAGTTGGTTAATCGCCGGTAAATTTAATTAGACATCGGTGTGAGTAAATTACGGTAAATAGATGTCTGGCAATATGTGAACCGCGCTATGGGGTCGCTTTTTTTACTTCATTCCGGAAGTTAACTTAAGTGCCCTACAAAAGGTCTGTGTGTATGCAAATTGACAGGCAAGCAATGCTAAAATGATATAAAGATTAGACCAGTCATATAAAGTTTTATTATTGAGAAAAACAGCTTCCGATGAATATAATCCACACTTTTCCACACTTCTTTAACTCTTTGTCTTATCATCTTAGTAAATCGAATTGACACAATTAACCTTAGCCCACACTTAAGGCCAAAATAACATTTGATAATTCCGCTTGTTTTATTTTCTTCAGTGCTGCCGATGCGAAAACGGGAATATGGACACGGACACGGTTCTGATGTTCTGACGATGTCGATGGCACTAGCGATGTCCTGGCATCGATTGTCAAATGTCAGTGTAAAATTTTATTACTTCAATAACTTTGCCGTTATGAGGACTTAATTTATGAGTCGCTGCAACAATGACACAGGACAGCTACCCAACACCAGACATGGGAACAAACAATTCGAAAAATTGCAAACTGCTGCAATTTTTCCACCACTCTCCAACTCCATTACCTTACACTCTGATTTCGTCTGCTCAGTGTGTGTGTGTGTGTGTGATAATGTCCTGTTTAAATGCAATTATTTCAACTTCAATTTTCCCCTTGATTCCAGTTCTGTCCTGTTCGAGTCCGTGTGACGACCAAATGACTGCCAGCTTGCATTTATTTATTGCTGACTGACGTGGCCCGCGGCTTTGCAGGTGGAACCTCCCTTTACAACCTCTCCCCCTTCTTCATCTTGGTCAGAGTTAAGGCCACGTCAGTGTGTCTAGTTGGGGAGTCATAAAAACGAAAGTTATGACGTCGCCCGTTGGATTTATGGGCATTTGGCAGAATTATTGTTATTTATTTTATTGATGTCTCTCTGGCCGTTATGCAGTTGCTAAAAAATATATTTTTACTGCATACATTACGGCGCGCCGCATCGAAACGGGGAACTCTCCCCCTCTATCCCACTCTTTATCTCTCTCTCTTTCTCTCTCTCTCTCTGAGTGTCAGCAGTGAAATGCACAAATGTGGCATTACATTTTTGCGCTGTCAGCGCAATTTATGTCCTTGACAGCGATAGGCATTTCCTTTGAAGTTTCAAGTGCTCAACGTATACGACTCGCGGCTCTCATGCCACAGGAACAACACAGTACAACAAGAATCGGTGGCAGTTTTAACTCAGTTGGGTCCAGGGTGCAACAACGACACAATTGTCTAGCTATGTATGTGTGTGTTGATTTTCACAAGTGATTGCACTTCAGAGACAGCGACAGAAAGATAGAGAGAGAGGGAGAGAAGGAGAGAGAGAGAAGGAGATAGAGTCTCAATCGTTGCGAGCAAAGGGTTTTTCTTGGCATTGCATAACACTGGCGTTGCTGGCGTCGCTCACAAATCGCGAATATTTTGACGGAAACGTGTCATAAATAGCGTTCCATGTGGTCATAAACCTAAACCCTCCCCTCCTCGTTATCCCTCACTCCCGCTACACAACCCCAACTAAATCAACAACTAACTGACGCTTTTACGGACTGAAATGATATATTTGTTTGTCTGGTTTAACTTCAATTGCCTTTGAGGGGTTAAAACTAACAGTTGGAATTTATATTTTTAGTTTTTGTGGTATGAAAGGAACGGGAGATTTGTTATAACAATTTTGTTTAGTTGGTAAAAAAAATGGTTTCATCATTTTTGTAAATTACACCATTTGAATAATTTATTCTTTAATTTTGAAGCATTTTCGTAGAATGCTTAAATTACCATTTGATTTTGGCACAAATAAGATGCTGATAAAAATGACGAGGTTATCGACTTCCCAGCTGCCACTTGATGATGATGATGGAATTGTGTCAATATCCAGTGCACCCTGGCACGTGTGTAGAGCGTAAATTTCGTGCCCATTGCTAATGGTCCGCAGCCGCCAACTGGCTGGCCGAGATTTAAGCCAAGTGGAGTTTACATTTGCAAAGGGAGTGGCGGGTGCTGTGTTGATGATGGGCGATTCTCGTTTTTGGTTATGGCTTCAGCAGCCATTAGCACGTGCACACATTCCAAAGATTGAACCGATGGCAACTCTGGCTGCGCTGCGTTGGTTGCGTCGACTTCTTCGTCGGCGGCACATAATTTTCGCAAATTACCGACAGCGCGTTGCCATATTTTCCATGGGAAATGATGCCGCTGGGTCTGGCAGGACTTGCTTTCTATTTACGGCTGGGCAGGATGATTGCGCTCTCTGTGTGTTTCTCTCCTTCTCCAGACTGGGAGACAGGTGCGAAACAAGCAAAGGTGCGAGAGTATAAAGTGCCAGGACAACGTTTATCAGCAACACTCCTGCTACCGTTGTACTGGCAGTATAGCAGTAGCCATGCAGCACGAACTGCACAAATCATTTCCGAATTGCACGAAAGTTTGTCTCGCTGCGGCATTCGCTGGCTGAGATGTGGAGCAGCTTGGCAGGACATAAGCTGCGTCCATAACTTTGCCTTGTTTATGTCTGTGGGATGTGATGCGACCGATGAGACTACAGCTATGCAACAAACATTTACTCTCCACTCCATACCAGCCCCTTCTCTAGCTCTATATCTCTCTCTCTCTCTATCAGTTTTGAAGTGGTTCGGGTTGCAATGCTGAACCATAATTTTGGTTTAGCTGAGCCACAGAAATGTGGTTTTCTCAAATATGGTCTTGTTTAGAGGACTGTGAAATGGTTTTTGTAAAATGCAATAAAACAATGCCGTTTGTTAACAGTCAAAGTTCGTATTAAACATTTTACATTTATTTTTAGCCCCAACCTAAGTTAATGTATTTCAGTTTCTTGAGGCAATGTTGCCAAATGTAAACGTCTTTGGTAAGCACCGCTTTCAGTTGTTAGCCTTAATGTAAGTCTGTCTGTCCTTAAGTGTTGTCTGCCGCAAAGCGTCCTGCTTCGTCCTTTGCTGCCTGTGTAAGGTTAGACTTGATTCCCTCTCTGTCTGGGATATGTATGAGCGGTACGTGTGAATGGCGCTGCCCAAATGTTGCCCCGGGGTTCTTTGCCGCTGCTTCTTGGCACCGCTTTCATTGATGCGATGTGATTCTGATTCAGATTCCAACACCGACACTTACAACGATGCTCAGCAACATCGTCGGGCGTCAGTTGGTGCTGCTTGTTTGGCAGCTCTTGTTATGCTCGACGCGCTTCCATCACGATTCACATCCATTTTATCCGTGATGCAACGTCACGCACACCCATATACAATAATATCAAATTCGCGCATCACTTCCAGCCTGTGTGTGTGTGTGTGTGTGTTTGCTTCATGTCGCATGCGTCAAATGAATGTTTCATACTCCCAAGCAACAAAAGCAAGAGGACTCATCTGGCATTTGATTAGTTTTACTAGATCGAATCGTGTCTATTGGAATGTCCTTGTACTTCTCCCACAAAGGACAGCTTGTCGTCGTCATAAGAAATAGTAATTGGCAAAATGCCTAAAAGAAGCTGCTGCAAATGTTTGTTGCGTGCGGTAATTTCATCGGATTATTTGTCGAATACTTTTCATAACGCACCCATTACCTCACTCTCAGTTTTCAGTCCATCAAATCTGATGAATATTTGAAGAGCTTTCAAGATAAACATCTTTAAGTTCTGTTTAAAAATCTCATTCTCAACTGTTTTGAATATCATGTACATATTTCTTTTTCTATAGAGTTTGTACAACAAACCCATTAAGTAGAACCTTCTCCCCAACTGCAACTATTTTGAGAGCTTGAAAAATATATGTATGATATCGATTTGAGCAGAAAGTTTTTGAAACAGTTATTGGCATCATCAATTGGAAGTGTAAGTAAACAACATTAAAAATAATTGCAACTAAATCCAAGCAATTGCCAAGCCGCCATCACATTTTAGCAGCGAAGAAATGGCTGCTGATGTTGTTGCTGCACTGAGTGCAGTCCATGGATTCGTTTTAGAGTACTAGTTGGGAAATGCAACGGCGCAAAAGCTTTTCTCGAGTGCATAAATCTGTCGCTAGAATTTCCTTTTTCCAAGTCATTTTATGATTATGTGAGAGATTTTTCCGGCACAACTTGTAAGCCAACTTTAAGTGTGTGCGAGTGTGTGATGCAATTGTGAGTCCTGTGTGTGTGTGTAAAATACAACTGAAAATTCAATGCGCTCAAATCGGTTTTAGCCTTGCAATTGAAGCCACTTTGATGTTTGTTCTGACTTCGATGTCCCAGTAATTGGCGATTTCTATGAAATTATTTGACAAACTTTAGGCCCCTAATGGAATCAGTTTCTGAATGAGTTTGAAAAGTTGTTCCATTTCAATAACGATTCGATAGCGATATAAAAAATATTAATGCTGAAAGAAACTTAGAAGGGAAATTAAATAAAAATATAGTTTGCAAATGAAATGTTTAATGGCATTGGATAAATAACAATTTTAATATTTTACAAAATCATTTATTAGATACATTTAATATATGTATTTTATTATTTATTATTATTTATTATTTAAATATCCTAGTGCTACTTTACATTGAGCGTGGGAAGGAGCATCAAGCATGATCAACCCATTGAGAACTCACCCACATTCGAATGATTAATGCATCCAACTGGAACATCTATTTCCAAGCACGTCCGCATTGGAGGTGCCGCTAAACCGGATGCCAGTCGTGAAATGTATTTCCTAGGACTGAATTTCAAGCTTTAGACTGTCTACAGCGTCATTCGCATCATCATCATTATTTTAGTGGCTGTTGTTGTTGTTGTTATTAGCTGAAAAGAGTTGACGTAAATTATCGATAGCCATCGATAGTTTATGTCACACCATTGACTTTGATATACGACAAGATTTTGCACAAATCATAAATAATGGCAAATGCGATAATAAATTTGAAATTTCCTCTGCCAGCCAGGCAACAGCAATAGTAAAGCAAATGATCGTCTTTCGTCTGCGTGTGGCAAACGACAGTAGCCCATTCGCCCCCCTACCCCCTCCCCGTCGCACCCTCTTAGCTTAGATTTGGTCTTTCCGGGTCCAATGGCAGCTGGCGCTGCCAGCAAATGTTGCCCTCATTTAGCAAATACGCGACTAGGCCGGCCAACTGGGTTGACATGACGACAACGACGACCAAAGATGACGATGACGATGCTGCTTCTGCTGCTGCTGTTGCTGTTGCACTCATTGATGCAGTAGCCATGAGATGAAGGTGTCGTTGTCGTCGTACGTGCAATTTATTCATAAATGTTTGAAAGTGCGCTAGCCCAAAGCATTTGACGGAGATGAATTTGTCTTTGATAGATGATGGATGTGCCGGCTGCAGCGGCACCTTACATAAATCTCACACACAACCAAACCCAACCCAACCACAGCCCGAATTCCCCTTTCGGTCATCGAGCTGGGCCGAGGAGTCTTTGTGACGTCTGAGAAATGTGCAACATCCACGACGTCGAACACACACACACACACATTCACTTGCAGTGGCATATGAGTCGTTGTCGTCAGCAGAAGCAGTAACAGCAGTGGCAGTGGCAGTGGCATCGTCGTCATCCATCGGCTATCAATGATATATTGGCGACGCTATGTGCGACAATAACGTAAAATAATGGCACAGGTGTTCCGCAAGACGTCGCCAGCCAATGCCAGTTAGAAGAGCTAGTTTTAGGAGCACTGCTTCATGCCTCTGCATGTTGGCATGCTGATGACGAAAGAGTTTCGATTACGTTGCTCAGTCAAATCAATCATAAAGCTATTCGAAACAGGTGGAACTTAATTTTAGAAAACAATTAAAGGGAAAAAGTAAAAACGGTGTTAGCTTTCCCAAAATGAAGAGCAAATAGTTCAAGACAAGACTTTGATATTGTTCCACTTGCCTGGAATTTTAACTTGCTGTGAAAATCAGTTTGGGAATTGACATTCAAAAAAGAACTTCTCACGATCTGTGTTGCTTCTCCTGTCAAACGCTGATCTCTCTCTCTCGGGTCTCTATAAAATTCCGCTGCCGCAATCAAGCTGCGATCACTCTTAGATAGCTCAATTCACAGTCCAAGCACAACACCAACATTTACCAGCTCTTAACCAGAGACTTTGACATGCCTTCCCTCTTCACCCGTTGACCCCCTGCAGCCTACCACCCTCTGCACTGTTTCACCTTTCATTTGTATGCATTTTGCATGAATTTCTTTGCTAGTTTCCGTTAAGTCCAATTAAAATTGCCCTATCTGCGATCGGCCAACAAATTGCAGCCCCATTGCAGCTAAAGCAATTGCCGACCAGCAGCCATCCAGCTGCCAGAGTCAAGAGCCGAGAGCCAAAAGCCCAAAGCCAAACCAGTTAGCTGTATGTGCCCAGGCTAACCAAGTGACCAAGCAACCTGCAGCAAACGGCAAACAACAAATTAAGTGACAAAATGTCAATGCAAACAAGCTGGCAAACACACACACACACTCAACACACACAAAACAACAGTCAGAGCAACAAACAAATCGCAACTTCGATCATCGATCCTCTCGGCTTTGGTTGGCATACGGAGCAACCAAATCAAAGACAGTTTCCCTAGGTTTGTAGATACTCTTCGAAAAGTTGCATATATTATAATGGTTTTTTTTTTTCATTTCAGCTTTAGTACATTAAAGATCATATTAAGTTTAGTCTAGTTTATTTTTTACTTTCTCATTGACATCTTAAGATTAGAAATCTACAATGCTCAGACTAAGATAACATTAGCTCAAGTAATAAGTAGGAGCTCTGCTGTCAAAGTAAGCCGCATTGAGAGAAAGATAGAGAGACAAGAGATGAAAGAGGTCTGTGTGTGTGTGTGTGAGTGTGATGTACGCAAAATTTATTAATGTAAGCGAAGACTTGACACATTTGGCAGCACTGGCAGCGCTGATGTTGCCTGTCCCCGGCAAGTGTCATGTGCGCACAAAATTTGCAAGCAACTGCGACAACAGCAACCAAATTAACAACAACAACAACTACAGCAATATAGCCAATCATTCAGATCGGGCAACGATCCAAGAGTCGATCGAGTCAAGAAATAGCCAAAGCAAAGTAGAAGAAAAGCCAACAAACGAACGAGCGACGAGGCAGGCGACAAGAAAAATCAATTAGTGAGCGACATGTGACGATAATAATGCCAACAATAAAAATTGCACTGCGTCGTCCACAATGTGCCACAACCGCAACGACAACAACAACAGCTGCTACAGCTTTCAGCTGCAGGCCCAAAGAGAGATAGAAAGAAGGAGAGAGTGCAATCAAAAGATACGCAACTTGCCATGAGCAAAAAGTATCTGTATCTTTTATCGAAACAGGCTAAAAGTTAGTTTTGTGAGACTTTGACTTTGATCAGAGCCTGCAATCGATCCGCCTTCAATTCAATTTCCGCAGCTTAAACGAGTCAAGCTCTCACCTATGGGAATCAAAAATCAACAAGTTGAAGCGCGGCAAAAATCCATGCGGCATTTGTCGGAATGCAAATAAACAAAATGAAACATATAAGTGAATGGAAGTGTGAGTAAGAGTGCGTGGCGGGTGTTATTTTGGTCGGATCCCACTGTGAGGCTGGGCTGGGCCCGCACAGACGCAAGAGCCTAACGAATGGGGGCCAAGAGTCAACTGGCGATCGTTCGATACAAAATTGATTGTTAATCGTAAATTGAATTTGTGGCATTTGCCAGTTGTAAAATTTATGCGCACATCGCTTATATTTTCAATCAACACAAAGTTTGTTTGAAGGCAGAATGTCTGGCAAAATACCTAAGAAGGGATACAAAAAGGCTTTATTTATTTTCACTTCTTAATCCGTTTTTGAATATTGGGCTCAATCCAAAAGCTAATTAGTTTTTACTTCAAACGATTTAAAGATGTTAATCTGCATTATTGAAAATAGGATTTTTTTTATGTCTTCACCAATACTGATTTATCTCCAACTACAGACAATAATCATTCGACAATGTCGAAGGCTACGGAAGTGTCTGAAGTGTCGACGAGCCTTCAAATGCGTCTTCAACATGCGATGAAATGTTCCGGGGCACACCCAGCCATCAGCGCAGGAGTTCCTTTTTTGCCTTGAGTTCTTTTATTGTCTAATGCCATTTTCTTTTCATTTACCATTTGTGGCATCGGGCTGACAGGGTGCAAAGTTTTTCGCGCCGTTCTGCCTAGCGACAATTTTTCGCGGCGGTTGTTTTCTTAATTTCTGATTGAACTTTTCTGTTGACGGAATTGAGTGTCGTCCCTCTCCACCTTATCAGACCAACAGAAGCTCTACTTCTTTTCTTCCTGTCTGGGCTGAAAACAATCGACTGAATGAATTTGTATGAAACAGATGTGTTATTCTCCACTCAGAGCCCCCCTGCTTCGCCACCCATCGAACAGTGCATTTGTCTTTTGAGAAATGTCTTTTTCTGTATTTTTGTCAAGACCGCAAGACGCAATTGTCTGGCACTCATGAGACTCCACAAACCATTCCCAATCATAGAGACTGATTTAACTCGAGCTCTTGTCGATAGCATTGCCAAAAATTAAAGTCCATAAACTGATGGAGGGGTAGTGTCTGTCTACGTTTGGCTATTTTATGCAAATAAGTTCAATCACCTTTCAGTCAATCAGACAAACTGTAACGGAAGGATCCCTCAATAGTATATAAACCCTTCAGTCATCCCATCGCCCGATGGCAGCTCGTCAATTTTCGTTCACAGCACTTTCAATTTATTTCCAGAGATCCGTCTTCTCCCCCAACCCACACTGCAGTATGTATGTATATTTACCCTTCTGCCGCTGTCACAATCTGCAACACCCATCAAGGTTGATGGGTCCGCAACGGTCCAGTCTGGGTCTGTCCGAGTTTTGGTATACGGTCGTATTGGCTGTCAGTTGGCCGGTCAGTCTGTCACTCAATCGAAATCGAAATCGAGTAACGAGTTCGTCTTCTGCTTGCTTGCTTGCCCAAAGGATTTTCAATCGAATCTGTCAAATATCACAACCTTCAATCAAACCTCTAAAAGCTGTGCAGCTCATTTTTCTTTACTTAGATGTTGATGGCGTTGCTGATGCTGATGCTGCTGGTCGAGATGAAGAAGATGATGAAACAACCCCGCAGGACACGCATGTGACAACAAACAAATTGACAATGGACAACGCTGACAAGCAACGTACAAATCGCCAATCACACACATATACTCAGAAACGAAGGGATAAATCATGCACCGTCAGTTTATGGGCGATGTCAACCTTCGATATTTCATATTTTCAATTTATTTTTGCAATTTATTTCAACTCTTCTCACACGGTCAGTAGGAATAGTAAAGAATGAAACTGAGAAATTTAATGTTAGTAGTATATACAAATAGACAATATCAGAGAGATAAGTTTTCGTATAGCTCAAAAGTTTTACTGCTCACATCTTCTCAATCAATATTTAGCATAAGCTCTGCTTGAACTAACCAACAGCTGTCGCGATGCACTTTTCTAGAAATAAAGTAGAACAACCTGGAACAAGCAGGAAAGAAGGATGAGACGGACATAACTATGTGTACATCTGCCATTGACGAAGATGTCAGCCGAGACAACAACAGGATAACAACGTCGGACCGCCAATATGGCAGTGAAGACCTGTTGGTTTGTCTGTCAGTAAGTCCATTAGTCTGTCTGTCTTTCAGTCCTTCAGTGCCGTCTGGATGGACAGGCGACACACATATTTTTCTATTCTTTACGTTTTTGCTTTCATACGCCACTTGCTTTTCATTTATCACAAATCCCTTATCCATCCACTCAGGGACATCATCTTCCACAACATCTTTTGCCGGGGCAAACGTCTTAGCCATAGACCCCCTCTTTCCCTTTCCACCACTCCTCCTGTCAACAGTCACCCGCATGTGCATTGGAGCAGATAACAAAGATCCTTCAACGGATTGACAACTGGAGGCGAGTAACTTTGTAATTTCTCATGCTTCAAAGTCGAGACACTGACGCCACCAAACAAGCACTCTTCACTTTCTTTCATTCCTTTAACTCTTCAGATCTGTTGTGATGCAAGCATTGTTGAGAGGGAGAAAAATCTTAAAAGCAGGACATTGTGCTATTCTCCGATTTTACAAACTTGTCCGGAAAAAAACTAAAAAAAAAAAAGATTAATCAATTTTTAAGGAAGTAAGATCTATCATTAAATAAGTGTTTATTTTGATAAGTTCTTAACTTTTTTTTTATTTATTTATCAATTAACTTTATACAGTTTTATAAATGTTGTATTACCGTAAAGTCTTATTAGATACCCAACTCAAGAGTAGCTAAGCTTCGGTTATTAAGTTGAGTTATTTCTCTCGGCAGCTGGTTCTTTAATGCTATATATAGAACACATTTATATCCATCGTTTTAAATATATATACGTACTCATATATAAAAATACAAGCATAAGCGCTTGTCTGCCCATCGGTTTGCATGTCTCGCTCTCTCTCTCTCTTTCTATGTGTGTCTGTGGGTGTCCTTTGTGTCGGCAAAAGGTCCTTCATTAGAAAAATTTTCAACTTGTCATCTTTTTCGTCATCAACTCAATCTCAAGTCAAACCAAATGGCAGTTGCCGTTTGCTGTTCTGCTGTCGCTTTACATCTCATCTCGTCAGGATGTCTGCCCACGGCTTATGCCACGCTGCTCTCACCCACATACAAACTAACTTTGCCCATCCCTGTTTTGTACCCCTTTTGCACAATTTCTAGGGCATGTGTGCCAACTTGTCCAATATTGTCCTTTTTCCTTATGCTTTTCATTTGTCCATCTTCTTGTATCTTGTACTTTGCCTTCCTCTGCCGACTCTCTCCAGCATCCGTTTTGGCCTCTTGGCTTGTGTCCTTTTCTTGTTGTTCTTGCCTCATGGAGAAAGGGTCGCCAGCCCGCTGCTTGAACAGAGTTCGTCACTTTTGAGTTTTGGTTTTGACGAACTTCGTCCTATTCGTTGGTCTTGCCTGCTGCAAATTAAATTGAAATTCGACCAGCTTTCGTTGCTGCTCTGGTTTCGGCCACACAAAAAAAGTTTATCAAATTCCTATTAATTGAAATGTTGATTTTAGTTGCGAGTCTAACAAATTGCAAAAGCTGCACGTCTTTCACTTTTCATCATTATTCTGCCCATTTCGTTAACTTTTAGTTCAAAATGTAGGTTCAATTTTAACTTCAAAATATTTCTCCTTGGAATTCTTAAAATTTTCTGATATTTATGTATTTCTCCTTGGAATTCTTAAAATATTTTGGTTGATATTTTTATATTGCACATAAAAAAAAGTGTCATCCTACACATTTTGATTGTATGACTTTGTCTGCGTTTATTGGACACGGTTGACATTTTGTCCAATGCCTGGACATTAACTGTACCGTTACTTAATATCGCTATATATATACATATGTATATATATATATACGTATATATGTATATGTATTATGTGCCAGTGTCAACAGCATCCAGATTCCAGACAAAATAGAGTGAAAATAAACCAAAGTTGACAAACTGACGAACTCAGCGGCATACTACGCTTCATTCAATCTTTCAGTCTGAAATGAATGACCAAACCACCCAGTTTAACAAGCAACAACAACAACAACAACAACGGCTGCAGCACAACTAAATACACTTCAAAAGAATAAGTTGACAGCTGACGATGACTTGTCAGAGACAGGTTTCTATCCTTTCACACACACATAATGTGGCCCCCAGCTCCACTCATCCTTACAAAAGTGTCCAACGTCCACACAATCAGCACACAGGGCACTACAGAGTGGGCGAAAGTTGAGTGTAGAAAGTAAGTGGGGTAGGAGAGAGAAAGGCTGAGCTGAACGAACGCATGTCCAGTCATGCCAACAGTTGACGGACATTCTGACATCGGACATCGGATACTGAAAGGGTGGGATGCCGGGGACCTGAACTTTCTTTCTTTCCTTTTTGACCAGCACCGGAACGTTTGTTGTAGAACAAATGCGCTGTGCTACCTACCTTCAAGGATAATGATTTTTCAGTCAAGTGAATATAATTTTTTAAGTAAACAGACAATTTCCAGCTCTTTTGTTGTTGTGTTGCATAAATTTTGAGCAGGACGCGACTTTAGCAAACTGATGGGCAATCAACTATTTTTTGTTTGTGTGTTTCAAGGGTTACCAACTTCGAGTTGACCAAATAATTGCGGCTCTTATGAAAGTGCTTATTACGGGTCAAGTGCCAGTTGACCAAGTTTACAACAAGCCCAGAGTGAAAGAGGTGAGTTCATAGGGGTTTTCTGGTAGTAAAGTTAAACTTTAAAAGGAATGTTTTCTTGCCAAAAAAAACTTACTATAATAAGTACGTTTAAGTCTATAGCAGCATAAAAACCTTAATTTTTAACCTTCTCCTTTTAAAGCTAAAAATCGACTTATCGTATAAGCCATAACTAAAATGCAATATGCCATTTAAGCTGAACTCGTCGTCCTTGAGTATAATTTAATGCAACATGCCAATCGAAATCCGTTTGCAACTCAAGTTCAACACTAAATAGAATTGTGGGTGGCTGGGGCTGGGTGTGGTAGAACGTCAATCTGTCAACTGCTTCGACCCGTTCGCTCATTTGCCCAGACAGGATGTCAGCTACACCCTCCATCCGCCCCTTCGTCCGTCCATCTGTCCGTCTGTGAATCAGTCAGTCAGTCAGTTAGGCAGTCACTCAATCCATGTTCCATTTTAGAAGCAGCTCAATGCTCTGCTCTGCTCTGGCAAGGACCTGAGGTTGAGTGGCTCGGTTCCGTTTAGTTTCAGTTTTGGACGAGGCGCTGTCAATTTAAAATAGAAAATTTATAGAGCAGACAAAATGATGGACAGCCATCGTAGTCGTAGTTGTTACTCCTTCAGCACAGGATGTATGTATGTCCTTAATATGCGCGAGTGTTAAGTAGATGTGCTTGTGTGTGTGTGTTTGTGTATTAGATGGACATACTACAAGTTTACGACTTTGGGTGCTTCTGAAGCGCACGAACCAAAATGAAACTTGTACTTGCTAGACTCAACTCACTGACTGACTGACTGACTGGCAAATTGACGGACAGATTGACGGGCAGATTGATAGACAGATGAGATTAAATAACTTGTAGAGGTCTATACATATAATTTATATGTATGTACTTGCATACATACTTACAGAACGCAACGTTTTTCGAGGACAACAACCGCACGTACAAATGAATTGGGATCCTGCGCCCTATAAAATGTGCATTTGTGCAAAAAGTTTTCTTTGACGCTTTTGTTTTAGCCACGTTTCGTTGCTCTGGCGATATGTCAGCATGAACTTAGTTTTTCGAGTTTTGTTTTGTTTTTATTTATTTTTTTTTTTGGTTTTTGGTCTTGTTTCGTCAATCAAAATTACGTGACGCTTTCTGCTTTCGTCTCGTCAGTCAATTGGATGTCATATACCTCCAGAAAACAGATGGCTCAGGCACGTGTTTCTAGTGAGCATTTTTGGTAAATTAGTAACCATATTGTGTGTGAGTTGGCCAAAAGCAATGCATTGATATGTGATTTTTGCAGAGTATGCAGTCAAAGGTACAATAAGTAAAAAAACTCATTCATCAAGCACAACTAATTTCAACTGTAATAATCATTTCGCAATGCGGCAGTCAGTAGTTCAAATAATTATTATTCATAGCAAAAAAAACATAAAGTGTAAAACATAAATTAAGCACAAGTTGACAAGTTGATTGATAGATGTTAGTCGCACTTGAAAGGAAGTTGCGAGCGGAAGTGCCACTTGATCCAAGCTGTTGGCTGTTAGCTATCCAATTTTTATTTTCATATGTTGCTCTTTGGCGCTGTATTCGCTGGTGCTACTACTGCTGCTACACTAGTATGTGGCCATTTGGCCGATGATATATCACTGACATCTGAAAAATATGAAAAACTAAACTGTAAGCACCGCACCGACTACCCCGCCTTTTAACCGTTTCTCGTTCAAAAAGAGGCCTTCGTTGTAGTGTGGCTGCTGTGGACGAGGCGAGTTTTCGATTTGGTTGTGTGAATTTTGCGAAAAAACAAATGAAGCAATAAATTTTGCTGACAAAAACAAGCTGAATACCAAAATGCATATGTGCGAGTGTGTGGTACAGAAGAGTACATGCCGCTAAGTACGCGGGAATTTAGACTAAGTGCCTGCATGTGAACATGCATGTGGATGGATAATACCCTCAGCACTACTATGTATGTGAATGTGAATGTGGACTTGGACGTGGACGTCAACATGGCCAAGTCAAGTCAAGTCGCATCGCCGACCGTGTGTGTTTATATATCACTCACATGTATGTCAGATGACAAACAACTGACAAGTGACAAGCTTCAGCATCAGCAGCAGCATCAACGATGTCGTCTTCGTCTTTGTCGTCGTCGTCGTCTTCTCTCTCTCTCTTCCTCTCTACTTTAAGCGAAAACTAAAGCAATCGGTATATAGTGTTCACAGTGGAATTTAATTATAGTAGTGGGGGATAAAAAATAAACTAAATAAAGATTTATATGGTAGGAAAGATGTTAAGATTCTCAATGTATTTTTTATTAAAAAAACTTATTCAGGCAATATCATTCAATCAACTTGCAAATGTCATTGCATGCCACTGTGCCCCATGCTAAAATAAAGACTGACATGCCTCATGGTGACAGAAATTTCTCTTTTGCTCTTTTTGTTTTGGCAAGGAATTATGATGATTATGATGACGAACGTGTGCTTGTCCGATTTGCTTGGCCGCCTTTTGCCAATTGCAATGCTACCCCGTACCTCCACCCTCTTGTGCCAGCGGCAATCGCGGATTGTCAACTTGACAGCAGCAAGCAGCAGCAGCTACAACTACAACTACGAAAACTGCGTTAAAGAAATGTGGCAATTCTGCGGAATTTCCTTAGTCGCCAAGCAATTGTCTGTATCTTTTTGGTCAGCATTCAGAGAGTTCGAGGCGATGCGAAGCGAAACCATTGAAAAGTTGGTGTGGGGAGAGGGCTGCGGCTGGGCGCCTGTAAATCATTTTATGTGCTGGCAATGCGCGTGTCAAAAAATTAAGAAGCCCAATTAGATGTTGCCACCTGTCAGCAGTTCGTCATATTCAACCAAGAATATGACATTCATTCATACGCCAGAATGACGAAGTAGACGAAACGCTTCAGCTGATAATTTATTTTGTTCATGTTTCTTGCTTTTTGTTTTTTGCTGCTCGGCTGAAATTGAATGCCATTCCGTCACCCAGTCAGTTCGTCAGTCCAACAGTTGGTTAGTTAGTTTGTTGCTCTGTGTGTTTGTGGGCCATAAAAGTTTTTTTGGCCCTCAGTGTAGCGGCAACTAATGCGCGCATTAATAAAATTTATGTATTATTTTAGTTTTTGGACCATGACACTTTGCAAACATAGAATGAGCATAGATTTTTTTTAAATAAAAACGTTTACATATGTGTCATCTTCCCTAACCCATCGTATCGTATGTATGACGAATATAATTGATTTATTGCACCAAAGAACCTTTACAAAAAAAATTAATAAAATAACATGACAATTTTCGAAACGTCTAGAAAATAGGCAGAACCATTTACTAATAAATTAAAGTGAACTCAAATCACCTTCTTTTCATATCTTATACTCTGGAATATTTGTGATCTGTATCTAAGTTTTCTGCTTTTACATTTTTCATGATGCTATCTGATCCTTTTTGACTTACTTTGATGACTTCAATCTTAGGGTCTTTTGCATTCATCAAAGTCAAGTTACTTACGCCTACTGTCAATTTATGCACCTGCATTTAATTCAAAACCCCAAAGGCATTCAGAGGCATTTGCATATAAGTGATCTAATATCTGATATGTTGGCCGTCGACTTGGCAAACATCACACCATCCCGTCCATCACTCAATCAAAGTAGCGACAAGACGACAGAAACATTGGGCATCAGCTACAACAACAACATTGTCATTTTGTGTTAGCCGCCAGCTGACTCGGCCGTAAGATATGAGGCATTCCTTTGTTGCTGTCCGTCCACGTCTGCCTGAGTTTGTTGTGACAGACACGGTGACAATTTGCAGCAAAGCGTTGCAAGTGACAACATCGAGTGATGGCACAAAGATACACATGTATTTACATACATGTCTTTGTATGTAAATGTATGCGCTTATGGGGGACCTTTTGACAAGTGCCCTTGCACTTAACAAAGTTGTTACGGCGGCGCTGCTTTGGCATATTTTTGGCCAATTTGGACGCGGACGATTGCAAAGGAGTTTGTGCGAAGAACGCACATTAATATGAGTATGAAATATCTGCTGGTTGCAACTTTGTGTAAGTAAATTGGCACTAATCGACTTCGGGAACTATTCGATTTATTAAGCATGTACAAACTTTCAAAGCAACACTTCTTCTTGAACATTTCACAACACTACTGCATGACTAAGCTAAAGTCAAAATCAAACGAAAATTTTCTTTCAGTTCGTGCTTGGGACTTATTCTAACAAAGCTTTAGAAAAACTTTGCAAATTTTCAACATGTTTATGCTGAAAGTCGATCGCGTGGCTATTTACGAAGTGCTTTTCTATTCGGGTGTTATGTGTGCTGAACGTGCACCACAGAAGTTGCACGCAGACAAGGCATTGAATCATCTAACCAATCTGCAAGTTATCAAGACGATGCAATCACTGATGTCGCGTGGATATGTCTCGGAACAGACAGCCTGGCGTCATCATTATTGGTGTCTGAACAATGATGGCATTGAGTTTCTTCGAGCTTATCTACATTTGCCACCAGAGGTGGTGCCCACCACTCTGCAACGACGCCCTGAAACAATGCGCATGCCTCGCACCACTGAAGATCCGCGTTCTCGTGGTGGTCCACGTGATGATGGCAAGGATCGCGATGATCGTGCAAACTACCGTCGTGGGCAGCGACCTGGCAGGGACTTTGATAAATCGGACAAAGTGGGAGCCGGGTTTGCTAATATGGAGTTCCGTGGCGGTTTTGGATATGGCAGAAGGGATCTTTCGGAATGAGTTTTGAATCTTAAATATCTTAAACTGACTTCAGAATAAAGATTTTAAGATTTACGAAAATATTAATTTGCGACTGTTATATTTTCTTCTAGCAAAGAGTTGGAGAGTTTAACTTTAGCTTTTACAAACATACATATAACCAGATTATATTTGAACAATTCTTACTTGCTTATGCTCAATCAAGTGAATGTTTATTGTTTACTTAAATACTCACTAAAATATGTGTGTCTACATTATGATAAACAATTCACCCTGACTCGGATAACGACAATAAATCCATGAACTGACATTGCTCAGTGCTGGCCAACGCCAACGCAGCCCGGATCAGACTGGGTTTTAGACAGGCAGGGGGATCTGCTACAGCTTGGAGCGCATTTATTATTTGATTATAAACAGCAGCAGCAGCAGCAGCAGCAGTGAGAAGCAGCGGCGAGTGTCGAGCGGGGCCATAAAAATCACCTACTGACAGATTTATTACACAGCCAGCAAAGAGTTGGGTGAGTCGAGGAACAACGACTCTTTAGCGGGCAACCTCTGGACCTCCACAGAAAACAAGGAGAGGGAGAGAAAACGTTGCTTTGCTTTAGCTTTGACAACAAACAGATACGGCAACAACACAGTGAGAAGCCGACGCCACTGAGAAACTGAGTAAGCTGAGCAACTGCAGCGAAGAGGAAGCGGTCTGTGTCCTCGGAGCTCATCATCGTCATCATCAGGCAACGATGCTGACAGCTACACGGCAACGCCATCAGTGTAATCAACTTCGTGTCGAGCTGAGCAGCGATGCTGGGACAGCACCAGGCCACAAGCTTCAGGCTTCAGCATGGTAGCAAACAACAACAACAACATCGCGGTCAACTTCCCAGCCAAGCAGCAAGACCAAGACACCACTTTATGGGTGGCATGTGGAAGCGTTTTGCCGCGCGCTTCGAAACAAACCCTAACTCTTTAGACTCATTAAGCAAAAAAATGCACAAAAACAAAATTTTAAAAAAAATAAAAAAACAACACAGAATCAACAAAAAAACTATCGCTGGCATGTCGAGACTCAGATTGGCGTCGATTATATTACCCCACATAAATAATTGTTATAGCAAGGTGAAAACACAAGGAATCAATAGATATACCAAAAAAACCAAACAAAGTTCACAGCTAGTGTGGTATATCCATTGCCAGCAAAGGGTATTTTAACAAAAGAACTGGCGACAATTTCACAGTCAATCAACGTTGACCTCGGCTTGAACACAATTCCAACTCTCTCGTCCTGTCGTTCATTTCAATACATGTCAATGACAAGAATTGCGTTTAAAAAATAAAATAAAATAATAATGTTCGTCTCGATTCGAGATGGTAATGTGAATGGCGTTCATTCAAGGTTAGTGGTAGACAGGGGGGTGTTTGATGTAGGGTTGGTTGAGTGCAGATGGCATCCCAAAAGTGTCAAATGTGTTGTGTGATTTATGCAGTCAGTCGCATGATTTGTTTGCAGTCCGTCTACTTTTCGTGTTTATCTGCAAAAATATGAGAAAGATAAATTGACGATGCTTAAAGTGAAGTCGCCATTTCGTTGTCTGTCTGTCCAGTTATCCGTTTGTCCATTTGACCAAATTGCGAATTTTCACTTGGCAACTTTTACTGCTGTCCACAGCGGCGGCTGCTTTCATTCGTCACCTGGCCGCAAGTAATTTTTCAGGTAAATTATTGAAACGTCCCTAACGATGCGACGAAGTTGCCAGATTGCCAGATTGCCAGTTTGCCATGAAGCCTCTCTTTGCATCAGGAAGTGATCAAGATTTCACAGCGCTTTGATTTGTGTTTTTCAAGCAATGATATATATACTTATATACATACGATACTCTCGTCTCTCGTCGTATTCGCAGTGTTGTAGATTTCGATCTGGCGAATCTTAGTTGGGTGTTAATTTATTAACACTGCGCTTTTTTTTTGGGGCCAATGCAGATATGTAACTAGCACAACATACATAAGTCTAAATGAGAGAGAAACTGAAGTTGTATAAATGTGATATGTGGAAATGTTTCTATTCGAAAAGATTGTACCATTAAAAGTATTTTTCTATACTTTGTATTTAGTATTATTCCTGATAGTAGATTTAACACCTTTCACCATTATGTTAGAGAGTTTCGTTTGGTATCTATGTATAGCTTTATCACGGTAACAAACTAACATTTAATTTATTTTGCCCCTTTCGGTGTCATTTGCATTTTTCATTTAAGTAGCTCACCACGATTGATGTAGTTTGCCAGGACAGGAAGAAGTATGTACAATGTACAATTTACATGGGCCAGGGTATGGCATTTCTAAATGGACGCCATAATCAAGCGCTAATAACCTCATTTGTATGTCCAAGCGGGCCATTAACTTTTCATTTGGCACGCGAAAATTTTGTTGCTGCTTTTTTTCCTTATTTTTTATGCATTGAGCAAATGCAGGCAGCCCAGCCACCAGATGGAGATTGTCCAATGGACTCTCGCCGACCAGTCAGCAAGCGATCCATCGCCAGTTGTTTGCTTCTCTCTATCTGTCTCTATCTCTCTCTCTCTCTCTCTCTCTCCCTCTTAGTCTCTGGTGTTTGCAGTTGGACTTGGACGTGAACGTGGGACATGGACATTCGCTGTCAGAGCTCACACTCCCGGCCCGGCCATAACTTGCGTGAAACATGTTAATAATTTACAATTTGGTATTCATAAATAAAATGTCATCTTGGCTCCTCCGACGCCGCCCCGTTGCTTGGCTGCTTGGCTGCTTGGCTGCTTGCCTGGGTAATGAGCGAATGTTGATTGAGGTTATATTTCATGGCAAATGGGTTCCCGTTTTGCCTTCTTGCATCTGCATGGGAAAGTCAAAGTCTCTCTCCCGGCTTGCCTGTTTTTGCCTGTTTGCCTGGTTAGCATGTTCAACTCTTGCAGTCGCAGTAGGTTGACGTTTGACACGCCGCACAACAAAAATATAAAATAAAAAAAAAAAAACCTTGTTGTTGCAACCGCCAAGCGACTAAATCCCGCCAACTGCCATCGTAAAGCAGCCAAACGGAGGTTGCGCCTGCGTCTTTGCCTTGGCAATACACATACACAGCTTGGCCAACTTGGCTACTGAGCTTCTCTGATTAAACTCTGCCCATTTATCGTCATTTATGGTAATTGTTTGAATTGCAATAAGCCAACCGCAACCAGATCAATGGCAGCTGTAAGATTCCGTCGTTTTACTTGGGTCAACCAATTAGCCGGCAAGTCAATATGAAAAACTTTATCGGTTGCAAAGATATGCAAAAAACAAAAAAAAAAAAAATTCACAAGAAAGCTCTGCTTGATATTGCTTATTTAGTATTGTATAAATCATTATCAGTTGAAAGAAGTGGATTTTTAATGATTTAAAAGATTCTTTTTATTTGTTTAATTTATTCCTCCAAAATTTTTCTGCTCTTGTTAGTTTCTAACAAATCATCACACCCCTTAAATTTTGATGACATTGCCATATTGATGACAAGTCTGCCAAGAATCTGGCAGGCTGTCACCAAGTTGTAATGCCAAGCTATGTGCGCTGGATGACATTTAATTGCAAACAGATACATTTTGTCAGGGCCAAGTGACGTGAATAGATGCATCCCATTCCCATTCGCAACTTGCAACACCAACTGTATCTGCATCCGGCCGTTGGATAAAAGCTGGCAAATTAAGTGGGTGCCGCTCTGGCATTGGAAATGCGAATGAAAATGGAAATGGCTCCAACTGCGAGACGAAAGACTTGAGAGCTGTGTGCGTTGTGTGATTTGTGAGCGACTGGCGACAGCATTGCAGAGTAAGTAGAAAGAGAGAGAGAGAGTATCTGTATCTTCTGTCTGATTGTCCATCTGTCTATCTGTCGGCAACTGCGAGACATTTCCGCGTGAGAAATGCGCAATTTCTGTTTATTTAATGCCAATGCATTTCGAATGCGCCGCCAACACGCCATCAGTTTTCAATCACGCACTGAATTGCAATGCCCCCAACATGCCACAATATATCCCCACCTACTCCCTCTCAATCTCTGTCTCTCTTTCTCTCTCTCTCTCTCTCTCACTCTCTCTGCTGCATGCCATGATTTACTGCGCACTTGTTGCACCACAACAACAATAACAAGAGCAGCAGTAGCAGACTGCAGCAGCTGAAAATCACTTTGCAAGTTTTGCATCTTCTCATGACGCTGGCCCCCAAAGTGGTGTCAACAGCTCTTGGCGCGCTGACTGATGAGTTACTCATCCGGAAATGTTTTTTCACTTCGCCTAGGCAAAATTTCTTAACATCGTCGCATCGTCCAAAAACTGAAAAGAGCCAAACAAAGCGTCTTTGTCAACGCCTGACAAATTGGCCTGTGAAATCTCACAAAAAGACGGCCACAACACTCCCCAAAGAGGGGTGTGAGTCATTAAGTTATTTTGTTTTTAGAATCTTTGTCATATTTTGTTCAAATATGCAACATGTTAGCCACTAAATGGTGGATAGGTGCATAAGTTTATTTACATATGTGGTAATTTTAATGTGTTAATGAAAATATCCCAAAAAAAAAAGGTGAGCATAATATGACAATTGGGGAAAAGTAAGACACCGTTACCGGCTAAAGATAGCACCTCCAATGTCATAAAACTCCTTAAGTTTAGAGTTATAATCTTATTCAAATAAAATTTTTTTTATTCGCAAACATTTGCAATGCATTTAACCAAATATTAAAGCACATGAGTTGTAACTCATTTAGACAAAAATCCTTGACTTGCATGCAAATAATAATTCCTGAGACACAACAGTCTGCCAGCAATACGAGTAAGATACATAGAGGCAAGGAATGCCGCCAAATGCAAAGAGAAGTGACATGAAGCGATGCAAAATGCATTCCCAGTGATGATGTGATATGTGTTGTGTGCCGTCACTGAATCTGATGCTTTGGATGATGCTGATGCTGACGTCGTTGTCGTTGTCGTTGCCATCATCAAGAACAACCACGCGGAGGACGACGAGCTTGAGATGAGCATGATTATGAGCAGGGGGAGTATTTTGTCTGGTTCTGGTGTACCGGTACACAAAACTGATGGTGACAATCTCAGCGCGCAGGCTGAAACTGATGAGGTTAACAGCGATGCTGTAGATGATGAGCCGTATTATGTTACGCTGTCGCGTTCTCCTCAGTAAGCTCAGAGCTCCAAGATTGCAGCGAAGGAGCGTGTCATAAATGTCGCACGCCACGTTACTGATGGCTGTGATTATGTACTCCGCACTCATCCCCTAAACTCTATATATTTCTTGCCACCTTCTTGGGTAATACGTTGCGCTTAGCTGGGCTGGCAGAGCAAACAAGGAAAATTTGCATGTGCACGAAATGCCATCGAAAATGCATCATTAGCAGCTGGGAATTGGGCAAACAAGTCTATTTGTCGCCTCGAGCAGCGAGAGACAGTGAGACAAAACGAGGCACGACCATGTCGCGATATGCAAAAGACCTTCTGCACAAGCCCAAAGACCACGACTCCTCCACTAACCTGGCCAATTCGTAGCGGGAACACTTGTTGCCAGCGTGTGGCACTGATCTGCTGCAACCCGAGGCCGTAACCCGCACTCGCCTACAAGCTCCACATGTACACAATTCAAATGCAAATTCTTGTGGTAGTAGTGGTTGCTACATCTAGTACTAGCATAAAGGTGTTGGCCTCACAAGCTTAACACAGACGTCATGCGGTTTAACACTTGTTAAAAGTTCTCTCACCCACGCTGAGAAGCTTAGCAATAAATAAATACTTAATGTGGATTGAAAATTATTTTTTATTTGGCTAATTTTTGATTGAGCAATTCAAATATTATATTTGTAATTGCTATATTTCGTCAACCATTGAAGGAAAAAGCTTTACAAGTAATCAATAATTGCAATTTTTTAGTAATCCTTTCTGCCACGACCAAAACCGCCACGGAACTCCATATTAGCAAACCCGGCTCCCACTTTGTCCGATTTATCAAAGTCCCTGCCAGGTCGCTGCCCACGACGGTAGTTTGCACGATCATCGCGATCCTTGCCATCATCACGTGGACCACCACGAGAACGAGGATCTTCAGTGGTGCGAGGCATGCGCATTGTTTCAGGGCGTCGCTGCAGAGTGGTGGGCACCACCTCTGGTGGCAAATGTAGATAAGCTCGAAGAAACTCAATGCCATCATTGTTCAGACACCAATAATGATGACGCCAGGCTGTCTGTTCCGAGACATATCCACGCGACTTCAGTGATTGCATCGTCTTGATAACTTGCAGATTGGTTAGATGATTCAATGCCTTGTCTGCGTGCAACTTCTGTGGTGCACGTTCAGCACACATAACACCCGAATAGAAAAGCACTTCGTAAATAGCCACGCGATCGACTTTCAGCATAAACATGTTGAAAATTTGCAAAGTTTTTCTAAAGCTTTGTTAGACTAATTCCCAAGCACGAACTGTCTCAATACAATGAAAGAAAATTTTCGTTTGATTTTGACATTAGCTTAGTCATGCAGTAGTGTTGTGAAATGCATAAAAGGAAATGATTTACTTTAAACCATTCATATCGATAACGCTTATGGGATACTTATTAAGTTAATTGTAAATAATAAATTTCGTTTTTTCTTATGGTGTACCTTGAATATATTTTTCTTAGTATTTAATTCGGTATTAAAATTTTATTTAAAATCTTTTAAACAAGTAATGTAAACTTACAGGAAGTGAAATCGTCATCATTGCTATCCGGTATTCAGTAGAATTTTCATAATTAAGGGCTTTCATGGCAGCTATGGCTATGCGCATCTATATTCATATATTGATAAAGTTGTAAAAGTTGAAAGTTGCGCAAAACAATAAAAATAAATTCTAATGAAGATGGCCGGACAGCATGGCGCAGCCAGTAGCCAGGACCTTAGGAGCTAGCAAGCAGGACACCAGGCTGGGCGCCATTTGTGCCAGCAATTTTCTCTCTTCTTACATAAGCAGACACAGAGACGGAGCTAGGGTGGCAGTGGGTGGGTTGGCTGCTGCACTTCCGTAATTTTGCCGAGTAAAAGCGAGAAAAACAATCGAATAAACTGTCGGAGCATCAAAATTCAAACGTCAAAAGGAAGCAAAACCATCAGATCCACAATGCCACCCAACGTATCCAATATACCCAAGTCAGCCAGCCCACTGACAGCTATCCAGTCAAGCGTCAAAGTTCCTAATGCACACAACAAATTTCTTACATAGAACGGGAAGCAGAGGGAAACGACAGAGGCTGGACGACAACGACGACGACAAGAACAAAAAAGAAGAAGGATTCGAGATTCGAAGTAGACGAGGAAGAAGACGAAGACGAGGACGCATCAGGCAGAATGTCGTGGACAAAATGACGTTGTCACGAAAATTGCAGAATATAAAATTCCTAGTTCCGGTCGTCCGCCCGATGCGACAGCAGTCCAATCCGATGGCCCCAAAAACCCATGCCCCAGCACCAAACCACATGCACATCCTAACTGCCTGCCCGCCTTCCTTTCCTTTGCTCCTCGCTTCGATTTTGTGTCCAAGGATGTTGCGCAAAATACACTATAAAAATATATAAAATAAAAGAAGACGACAAAAAAAAAACAAAGTTCAGTCGAAAAAAAGCAGGAAAAGAGGTTTGGGGCTAGGTGGGGAGGTAAGAAACTTTTCAAAAATTATTGAAATGTCACGTAGCAACTTCTCAAATTGCAAAAATCCTGAAGCTGTCGTTCAATGTGCTGTGTGCGGATTGATAGAGCGAGCCGAGCCGAGCTCCCAAAAGGGAGCAGAGGGACAAAACGTTGCACTTGTCGCCTGCAGTTGCCACTAAAAAGAGCGAGAAAGAGTTACAATGAGTGAGGGAGAGAGCTTCTCAGTCATGCACTCGGACGCTGATGCTGACACTAAGACGCCAGCAGTACCAAAAAACCTCCCCAGTCACCAGTCAAGTCGCAGTCAGGCACAAATCCAATACGCAGCCCAGTTTGCTTTGCCTTTGGCCTCCCACCAACCCATTCCCGGGTGAACCGCAATTCAACGTGCGAACGACAGTTTGACCCGAGACATTTTTGGGTGGCAAAACATCATCAGATGGATCAAGAAGAAAGCACAAATACACCTGATAAAAAACAAGACCAAGTTTAAATAAGTATTTCTATAATATTTTTAAAGCTTTAATATTTGCTTTAATTAATTGATTAAAAAAGTAACTCTTAAGCTCTTGTCTCCTAAAGTCTTGAGCTATTCGATCTAATAAGTAATAAACAAATCTCATTATTATCTAAACTGAAGCAATATCATAAGGATTTTCTTACTGTGTAGCAATAGCCAGCTGGGAGTGGACTGCTATCCTGACAGCCATTACTACAACCAACAGCAGTAGAAGCAGCCACTAGCACAATAACAACCAGTGAGGGAGAGTAAGAGAGACTTGCTTGGTTGGAAATGAGGCAAAACAGCAACGTCTTCGACGTCCTCGTCAATCGTCAAATGTCGCCAAGACGCTGTCAAATGCAAGAAAATGATGGGCAGACGAACGTTTGGACAGGATGGAGGAACGTAGGATGCGGCTGCGGATGTTGAAGTCGATGCCATGCCATGCCATGCCATGCCATGTTGTCGCTGGTATTAGGCAACTAACAGTAAACCCAGACCTGAACCACACCAACCCGAACACGAACCCGAACTCAAACTTCGATTCTCGGATCCGACTTGAAAAATCTGCGAGTAGCGCAGAAAGTTTTCATGACTTTTCTTTTATTGCACATTTCAACAAAACGATTGATGGCTTCCATGACATACTGGGCGGCAGGGTGAAAAGGTTGAGCATGTCGGGACGAAGAAGATGGAGCATAGAGACGCTCCTCTCCTCTACACAATATTCACAAGTTTTCCTCAGCTCTGGCAGAGACGCTGCTGTAATATGATGGCGCAAGGATTAGTCTGACGTGGCGCATTTCTTTTATACTTCTTAGTTAGACATTTTGTTTCATGTCGAGCTTCCATCTCGTTGCCAACTCCTAACCCGTCCCCACGCGCCCCCTACTATATTTATTGACGTGGCCCCCATCAATGCGAGGTCCACTAGAAAACGAACCAGAAACTACACATATGGACATCCTAGATGATGGTCATATATTATGGTTTGTTTTTAATACTCTACTCTCAAAGTTGTATCGTAACCTTAGAAGAATGACCTTAGTCAACATAGTTTTAATAGGAAATATAATATTTTTGGCATGTAAAAAACACGTATTTTTAAATTATTGTTTCATTTTGATAATTCTTATAATTTCGCACTCAAAGTTTAGAGTATTTGAATTTCTAATATGACTTGCCCCGGCTTGTGGTCAGTCTCAAAGTTTCTTTTCTGCTTTGGCAACATTCTCTCATCTTTTTCCAACTGCTTCCTATTGGCTTTGAAGGAAGGGGGGAGTCGCAGACGTGGCACGTTTCTGATGACAAGCAAGAACAATTTTTGACTGATGTGCTATATGTTGTACAACGACCACATTCACGTCCGAGTTGAAGTTTGTGTTTGAGTTTTGGTCCGATGAAAAGTTTAAGCAACGAGCGTTGTGGTTTGAACTCTGACCTTTCCCCCATTCTCCCTTTCCATCCTTCTGTACACAAAGTAGCCAACGAAATTCTTTTTATCTCTATGTGATGCATGCTGCAATGTATTTTTCATTGCGTATACGTATTGACTGATGTGGATGTCCATCAGTGCTTCAAAGTGTTGATAAACGTCGGGTGGATTGAAGGAATAGCAGAGAATCTATGAATATTTTATTTTCTATAAAATTGTAGCTCCAAAGTGCTAACTTGAGAGAGGGAATGTTATTTATTCTTAGTGAATACTTAACTTAGAAATTAACTTTCACGAACTTAAGTTAATTCAACGGATACAATGCCAAATTTTAAAACGAAGAGCACAAACTATTTGAGTAACAGTCAATAAATGAAAGAAATTGTGCTTGCAACTTGTTAGTGAAACATGCAAAATCCTTTGTAGGATAAGAAACGGAAGAAAAAATAAGAACAGGGCCAAGGAGTTTGTCGCCAAGATGTAATAAGGACTCTCGTCTGTCTGTTGGCTGTTATTTTGTTGCTGTTTTGGTTGTTGTTGTTGTTGTTCTACTCAATGTAGACAGTTTCGTGCCTTACCGACTATAAGGCTGACAAAGTGACCAGCAACTAACAGGCAAAAGGTCCTTGGGTGGCTTAGTGTTGGGGGCTGCAAATAGATGTCTGGTAGTCAGGCAGTGTTATGCAACGAAGCGACAAAAGAAGCTCACAGAGTCAGGACGAAAAACACATAGTTACACTCACACATCAGGCGAACTGACGCTTCCTGCCATATACTTAAGGATTAGAAATTTACTGAAATGCTTTTCTTGCTGCTGCTGTTGCTGTTGCTGCTGCTGCTGAGCCGGAGCCAAGTTGGAAGTTGGAACATACTCGTAAAATGCAACGACTGCAAAGAAAGAAAAGTCAATGCGCAGTCGAAGAGAAACTTGTCAGTCGCCGTCAATCAGTAGACAGCCGGAAGGACAGCGGCAGCGACCCAATAGTAGAATAACATTCAGATAGAAGAGCAGCTGATAAGGGTGGGAAAGGGGAAAGGGTTAGTGGGCTATGTGTGTGGGTGTTGGCATTGCTTGGACGAAGACCATTGCAACTTTTGCTCGTCAGCAACAAAAATTGATGTGCTGCAGATGAAACGCCAAAAAGTTTGCCCTCAGCCATAGCCAAGGCAGAGCGAAAGGGGCAAGGCTAAGAAAGCAGCCAGCAGCCAGAAAAGCAGCAATGGCAAAGGCAAAAGATTAAAAAAACGGAAAAATGTGCATGGCTAAAGAAAAACATTGAAGAGAGAGCCCCAGAGCAGGCGACGAAGCGTCGTCCATGTCCTCTTCCAACGTCGTCCAACTGACAACGACAAAGACGAAATGAGGTCGTCCCCGAAGGATGGCCAAAATATTTTACTGATTGTGTGCAAACTTCGATACAAAGTTGACGCAGACGCTGGCGCCGACGACGACGACGTAGCAAAACGACGTTGACATCCTCTGACAATATTTGGTGATTGCACAAGATGCAAAGTGTCAACGTCTAACGCTACCCGTCCAACCACCCAAACCCATCCAAAAGAAGCTAGTATACATAAAGTAAGGAGTTAAAGAATCTAGAGAGAACAAGAAATTGGGAGTGACCATTGATTAAAGCGCAAATAGAGTTGGGATGCAATACAATACAAGCGCAATTCAAGATAATTAAGTCTTACCCAAAAACTTTAGAAAGGAAAGAAAATCTAAATTCTTTGTTACTATTTCACCGCCAGGATAGATTCTTTGATTAAGGCTCTCTACTAAGCCCAAAAATAAACTTATATTTCATGCCATAATGTAACAAATTGCAATAGAAAAACTTATTTTCATATAATAACAGATACCATTTTATATATATATATGTGTATAGTAGATAAATGTATATTCGTTTTATCGCTCGTCCAATAAATGTCACATTTTGAAAAACCATGTGAGTCTGTGGCGGTGGCTGGTGGCCAATTGTCAATGGCCGATCCGATGGTCGTCTGACATGTCAAATAAATTAATTTGTGCAACGAGAAACGTCAAAACTAATTACAACGTCGCTGCCGCGCTGTCAATTGAACGAATGGTCAGCTGCGGTTGAGTGTGTATGCCGAAAGGGAGGTGGAGTAGGGTAGATAAAAGGGGAAAAGAGGTTTTGTTTATCCGGAAGGTAGACAAAATATATTAATGACGTGTCAAAATTAACATTTCATTATGTGAATTTATGTGTGTGTGTGTGTTTGAGTGTAAAATGAGTTTTGCATTATGTGCTCCAATTCTGTCTATGTTCTATAATTGCATTCTCTTTGTTTCTATCTCTTTCTTTATTCTGTCTCGCACTTGATGAAGCCATCAATCTTTAAAGGCAGCCGCCATCCAGTGTGTCGCTTGTCCATCAATCAAGAAGCAATGCCAACTGACCGCCAATTCCAATTGATTTCGTCAATTGATTTTAACACCCATCAGATGTCAAAGCCAAAAACAAAATGGCGTCATTCATTTCATGTATGCGACCGTGTGTGTGTGTGTGTGTGTGTATTTGTGTGTGTCAGTGACACGTCAATATTTTATTAAATGACATTAAACTGTCTCATCGGCTTAATTAATTTATTGTTGCTGTATTTTCAGCCCAATCTCTAGGCATTTGGTTGTGTGTGTGTGCGTGTGACGTTTTTATTATGCAAAATCAATAATACAATCTCTCACACTCTCATTCACTCAGTCAGTCAGTCATTGGGAGTAGCTGCTGCTCTTCGCCAAATGTTCGGTCATGTCCTTTTTGACACCGACAGGCACATGGCCGCTGGCGGTGCCAGGACATCAACGAACTGCACAGCACAACCAACAAAAAAAAAACCCTTTAAATTGTTCAATTAATTTTGAGTTTTTTTTTCCGTATGTGCGTTGTGCAGCCAAAATGAAAATGAAAATGAAAACAACAAAATGCGTTCGTTGCCTGACAGTTTGTCAATCGCATTTTGTGCTGCGACAAATGAGTTCGAACTGAACCGACCAACACCCCGCAATCGTAGCCTCCGACATCCGTGACCTCAGTCCAATTGAGGGGTTTGGGCACAAGCCCGGTTAAAATGTGAACAATACGTCACTCGTCGGCGTTGTTGAGTTTATTAAAAGTGCAGTTAACTTCTTTTTTTTTTGGTGGTAATCCATATGCATTTAATAAAATTTAATAAATCTAATTGAGCTGTATGGTAAACTGGAAAATGTCAACTTTTATATTTTCTTCCTCAAATTTACTTACTTAAATGTTTATTAGAATTTAACAACAGAAATGTGCTCTGAGTAGGCAACGCCTATCGGAATTCTAATCATCAAAACCATTGTCTTTGAACAATGCGAAATATATTAAAGAATATACATTGATTTGACATGTTTTTGCACTAAACACCATCTTCGCCACGTTGTCCCCGCCCACACAGTCAAGCTTACTTAAACTGACAGTCTGACAATCTGTCAGTACCCAGTCACAGTACCTACTCTTTATAGCAAATCCAAGGTCCAAATTTTAGCTGCTGTCATTGTCATACATACATACAAACATATGTAGAGGTGTCTGTTGTTGCCTGTTGATGAAATTTCTATTAATGATTAATACTTATGTCAATGTGTTTGTTTGTTTTTTTTATTTTTTATATATTAGAGGCAGGTGCAAAACTTTCATTCACATGACAAAACTTTTGATGCTTTTGATGTGACGGACAAGTGTTACGCACTCGTGCAAGCAGAATGACCAAAAGCAATGGAGACGGGACTGGACTGAACGGAAGAGTAGATGGGAATGCATTGTTATTGAGTGGACCTGACGTTTCTTACACTTGAAGTCTGAATGGTCGCTGACAGGGCAGCGTGCTTGATGAGGATACCAAACTGGACATTGGACTGGACCTGGTCCAGTAAAGAATTTTCATTGTCAATGGGTACGACAAAATATACTTACATACGTATACGTATATGAAATGAAGCATTTTATCCGACCAACATTTGAATGACAATGTGCCATAAATGGGTATTGATTTCTTCTGTTATTATACGAAAAGAAAATGTCGGTTTATGTAATTAGTTTGGCATTTGACGTGCTTTGGCAGACTGACGAGAATATTGTCCAAAATAATTGAATTTGCTGTCAATGTGTATGTCGGTTAGAGAAGAAAACACATGAATGTTGTTTCTATTTGCTGAGAAGTTGAAAAATTGTGTCCATGTGAACATTTCTAAACGTTGAAACCAAGAGAAAACAAGAGAATATTCACAACAATCAAAGATGTATATCAAACATATTTAAGTTGTATTTAAAGCACTTCAAGTATTTAATAATTTCCAAAGCCACAAAAACAAAGTAAATAGTATTGTCAAAGCCTACACAAAAAATCATTGATTACCATCTTCTTGATACGGTGTGGTGTTGGGTATCAACGTTGTAAGGGTCGCTGTGAAGAGGTCTTCATGCCGTCTTCATCTACAGTCAACACCATATTCACAGAGAGGCTCAGCGATATCCAGAGGCAGACATAATGCCATAATAAGGCTGTCAACTGTTGACGTTGACATTGTCAACTCACTTGTCAAAGGCGCACATCAAAGGCAGACGACAGATATGGAGAAGGCACTGTGTTTGTTGTTTAGTAGCTCTCCTGTTTTGTGGGTGGTTTTTGTTGGGGTTTCCTTGTTGTTAGCTGCTGATGGTAGCTGTCATTGTTATGGTTATGACTCTTGGCCCCATTGTTGTTGGTGTTGCTGCTGCTGCTGAGGCTGCTGCTGCTGACGTCTGATAACAATGTCGAATGCTTGCCGCTGATTAATTCGCTTCAAACTGAAAACAAAAGAGCTTTTCCGATAGCCGCAATCGAAGCTGACAATCGCAGCTTTCAGCGTAATTAGTGCGGCACGTATGTACATACCATACATACCACACACAATCCTTACAAGACAGAGACACAGACACACATCCCTTCAAATGCCCAACGGCTAATTAGCATTTTAGCCAGAATGATGACATTTATTGAGTTGGGACAAGTGCAACTTGCACGCAGTGTTTGATTAAAGATGTCCTTGCCTTGTGCTTTGTGTTGTGCCTAAACTCAACCAACTGATGACAATTGGTTTTTCAATGCCCCATCACAAGCCACTCCTTCCTCGCTCTCATAAGCGTTTGATTAGCAAACTCGCTTGGGCTTTGGGTTAATCTACAGAACCTACAAAATGACCCTAGGCAGCGGTCCCCAATGGCCCAAAGCTTGACAGTAATTGCCCAACGGTTGCTCGCTAATGCACCAAATTGGCTGTTGACGCCAAATCTTACATTCTCAGTCGCCTCACATTCAAAAGGACCTTAACCTTCTCTTTCACTCTTGCCCCAGCTGTGTTGCACTTGGCTGCGTGACACATGAGCAGCTAATTATGAACGGCCACTCTTATTGCATTACATATGTCTGTGTGTGCTTGTGTATGTGTGTGTGTGTAATCGTATGTGTTTGTTGTGTGAACAATTTCCGTTTTGGTCCTCAACCAAGCAATTGATTCATTGCAGGTTTGCATTGCAACTTAGATATATATGTGTGTGTGTGTGTGTGTGTTTACATCTTAAGAGCATAACTATATATAATTGCAATACCTTTAAGTATATTTGAGAAGGCTATTAAATATCTTAAGCAATAGAATTTAGGTAAGGAAATCAGGCTATCAACATATAAAACTTACATAAGTTTCTTGACATAAAAGTTTAACCAGATTTCTTTTTAAACATGTTTGTATGTCCAACATTCAATGTTTTATCTTACTCAAAGTCTCCTTTTAAATCACATATTCATATTTTACTTGAATGTTACTCGCATTTACACAGATTATATCCCTGATTTATATAATGAACATTGTATGCGTAAGAGAGCTTTAAGTTTTAACCTAAATTGAAAGCATATTTCACCACGACACACATTTCCAGCCAAACGAACGATGAGGAATGCAAACACACACACACACACACATACAGAGAAAGACACACGCATACATACACAGACTGACTTGGGGAACTAACCGGGCCAGACTATACCAGACAAGCCACCCCCATTTGTGGCACAAAAACAGCTTGAGACTGAGACTTTGGCTGGCCGAGGAGGAGTGCGCGAAATAAGCAAACAAAACAAATTGCAAACAAAGTGCGTCCTTCGCTCCTCTTCCAAACCCTAACTAAATGTATATAAGTATATCCTGGCATAGCTTGGAGCTTTGAGTAAATGGAGCTGTGTGCGTAGAGTCCTTAGCAGCAGAAGCAACAGCAGCAAGGGCGTGTTTATTACGAACGAACGGGGCAAAGACGTCAGGCGTCTCAGCAAGGACAATGAACTTGTCGCTTTCAACGTCGCCAAGCTCGTCAGCGTCGAAGTCAAATGTCAGTCAACGTTGAGACTGAAGGAAACAGCTGAATTGGAGACCAGTTCCATGAAGGATGTCACTCAGGGACTGCCTGGCATAAAGGATGATGAATGAATTTGTGATTTGCAGGTTAAATAAATATGTCTGGGCCTGGCTGAAAGGAGCTGGACTGGGCTGGGTCAGCTAATGAAGTGATTAGTGCAACGCCTCTCCATGCAATATTGCTCATTAGGCAACAGCAATTGGGGAGTTTTGGGGGCTGGCAACTGATAAATAACAACGTGCACAATAAGCTTTTGGATATTTTGTGAAAAAAAGTAGAAAAAGAACGGAAATAAAACAAAGCACTTTCCATCGATCACAAATATTAAGCACATTTGTTATTTCGTTCATCCCACTCCGCCCAAAAACCATCGTCACCCAACTATTTCTAACAAAAACTTTGCCAACAACTCAACTTGGTTTGGTAGGGAAGGCTAACTCGTCGCATATGTGACTGTAGATGCAGATAAATTTGTGAAACGTGCATTGGGCGAGGATGAGAACGAGAACGACAACGACAACGAAAGCTATGAGATTCAGACTTTGTCTAAAGAGAAATATCTGATGGGAACTGGAGAATTGGGGTAGTGGGTCGTGGGCGTTTGCCAGTCTAATCAATTCCAATTAGTCGTCCAGCCCTCTGATGTATTCAACGAAATTATTATTTATCATTTGGTTATTTGTTATTTATCTTGGCCAGCCATAATGCGGCCCCATTTGTGTGCCAAACCGACACATATGCAAGATTTTCTCGCTTGTCCAGGTTCAATCTGTTAAATACATTTTGTGGCCATAGCTTATGACTACTAATAAGCGCAAAAAGAAATAGAAAAGATTGATACGATTTTTTTTTTATCCAAATATACATAAAATCAAAGATGAAATTAATCTTACAATAAGTTGTAGAACAACAAGAAAACATTTTAAAAACAATAATTATTAATTTTTATTTAAAGATCTTTACTCAAATTTTCGCCAAAAGAAAATCTTTAAGAAAACTCCAATAAAATATTTCTATAAGAAGTTTTGATCCTTTGCATTTATGTAGCATACTTAGTGGCATTGTTAAATGATGCTCCAAAAAGTATGCTTTTAAATGTTGAAAGATGCTTTAGTTAAATTGCATGATATAATAAATTAAAAGTACACATCAATGTGTAGCTGCTGAAGCAATTGGCAGACAGCGAGACGTGAGCTAACGCTTTAAATACCCCGAAGGACTCGTCAGGGTCAAGATTTGTTATATGAATATAAAAGTATGTGTGAGTGTGTGGAGCCTTATTATGTGTTATTGCTGTTGTTGGTGTAAGTTGTTGATGTGGCTATTAATTAATGCGTCATGGAATGACACACCCAAGCAAATTTATGAAGATGTATATAACTATATGTATACTTGTGTGTTTGTATATATACATGTGTGTGTGTGTGTGTTAAAAGCATATTTATGGATTATGAGGGCATAAATCTCGGCTGAGTTTTATCAGAAACACACATCCAAAGCCGAATGGGCTGGGAGGAAGGAAGGCCATAGAAAAACACTGATGCCCCTCACAATGATGATGGAATATGCGTATTTTTTTAATTAGCAACATTTCTACAGATTTATGAGTGTCCTTAACTAGGAACGTCTGTGTGTGTGTGTGTATTTTTTCGCACTCTAATGCGCATCGTTTGGGACTTTTGGGAATTATCTGCAGACGTGCCGGCCAATGATTTATGCATTTGTTTTAATTGAGAAGTTCGAAGACTTTGACGGCAAATCCTTGAAGCTTCGAAGCTTTGATTATAATCGCACCTGAGCAGCAGCAGCAGCATGAAAAAAAGTAATTAGAAGGCAAAGTGTGTGTGAAGGGAAAGATATGCATGGAAATCGAAAAATAAATAATTGAGATGATAATTCCACATAATTAGCAAATCTCGAGTGATGATTTTCAATTATTACTGACGCCAATCGCCCCTTGAAGCCTCAACTTAACTTTTCTCAAAGATTTTGTACGTTTGCCATTCTCCATATCTGATTTTTTTGATTGCGTTTCAAACTTTTGGGGGTGCGCATCTTAATTAATTCCTGTTTGATGAAAAACACTTTTACAAATTGATGTCGCCTGGACAAAGTTTTTTTTACCTGTTCGCAGCGACTCTTCCTTTCACTCCCTCCTTTTTGGACTTCCTCTTGCAGCTTGAAGTCCATTTTGTCAACTTTTCACTGTGCGCGCTGACTCAATTTTTCTTTCATAATTATTGCCGCGTGCACACATTGAATACGTTCAGTTTGCCATTCATTCAAACAAGCAGCCCACCCAGGACAACCCAGGACTTTCGCATAACAATCGTCCCTGGGCCACGTTCACATCCACATCCTCGTCCACGTTTACGTTCGCGTCCAGCTGTCAGTCAAGTGCCCGACACTCAAACATGTTTGCCTACCCCGCGCCGCACCGCACCGTATCGTACCGCACCTCTGTGGCGCATCCACACGTCACTGCCACTGCCACTGCCACTGACTGACTAACTGTCTGTCTCCCCTTTCCTTCCTTTCTCGTGCTGTCTCTCTGTCCGTCACTTCAGAACTTTAGCGCTCATCCTGCGCGCTCGCACTCATTGAGAAGTTGAAGGACTCCGCAGCCCAAAGTCGAAGCCAACTCGCTTGAGAGACATTGATTGACTTTCTTAATAGACTTTACGTCTTGTCAAAATTAAAGAAAGCGTCAAACTAAAAGCTTCCCATCACAGCCTCAGCCTCAGCCCCGACTCCTCCATCACAACTCTTGTTTTGTGGCAAATGTTTTGGAGTTGTATTCGGGTTTAACTCAGCTGACAGGTGTAAATATATATGGTGCAGACTGTTGCAACTTGCGGCTTAAGTACGTGATTTAATACCCCTAAACAACATGGCAAAGATGCACAAGTAAAATACATATAAAAGTTTTGACAGTTGTTCTAATGCTACATCAAGTTAAAAAATCGTATCACAAAGTTGCAAATATCGACTAAAGCAGAAGCCTCAACGATTTCATTAAGTGCGCATATTAAATTGAGTTTGACATTTTGGATATATTCATATTGACAACTAATTGAATGACCTTTCAAATGACGTAAGCCTGAGACTTTGGCTTAAACTTATGATCCCCGTATTTATCATAAGAGTACTAATAAGACATTGAGATTTTGTGATATTAACCTATTCTTTGGTTCAAAGTCTCTTATTAAAAATCATGAAATCATAATAAAAAAAAAAACGTAAAGCTTACCAAAAATAAACCATAAAAACTCCCAAGCACAGAGATATCAGATAATAAAATCAAATTAAAGTTATTTATAAATTGAGAATAAATTATTTTGCATTCTCGTCTCTTTGTTCTTTAAGATTCCCAAGTGCACACTCATTGCTTTGGGAATCGCCTATTTAGTAATTTTGTTCACAATTTGCTAGGTGCGGCGAGGGAGCGGGATCTGCAGAGTACAAAAGCCGCTTATGAATTATGACACTTCAATCATATTAATTGGCAACAAATCAGGGTATGGCGAACATAAAGAGCAAAGAATTTGCTAGAGAGAACAAAAGCGGCCGCCAATCATTCAGTGCCCAAATTGGCCAACATTGAAACAGACAGCGCAAAGCTCCAAGCGAATTTTTACAAGCTCAATACCTCTCTTCGTCTCTTCACACTCTCACTCTGTGTGTGTGTGTGTGTGTGTGCTCTGACAGATCTTCCATCAAACGTGCGCTCACGTCAAACGTCAAATCGGCGTCGTGCCCAAGGACGGAATGTGAATGCTGAACGGGATGGAAGGAGGCAGAGGGAAGACGAAGAGGACGGACTGTGAACAGAAAGTGTTGTGAGTTATGACGAGGACGTGCGCAAGTTGATCCATCAAACTGTTCAAATCCGACTACGACGACGACCAAGTACTGGGCCATGTCTTCTTCTTTACCAACGTCACCAGACATGACGGATGGTTGTGACTGTGGCCGACATCGAGGCCAATACGCGTTCACAGTTCGACGATGACCACAGCAGCCAACGGGACGAAGGGGGGGATGTTACCAGACTCGGACCTTGCATGTCTGTCTCCTGCTTTCATTGAGGCCGTGACGAATGTGTCACGCTGCAGATAATTTCATTTGTCGGTTCAAATGCAAATAACACAAATCGCACATGTTGTTCCATAAATAACTTTACTAAATATGGCATAGAAATGCTTTGACATGTATGCCCTTTGTATGGATGCTAATAATGATTTATATACACACTCGAAAGATCTATTTTAAATGACAGTGAACATTGTATAGATTGAGTGCTGTTTTGAGCAGGTTTAAGAAAGTTTAACATTGAGTTGGTTTTATTTAAAGATTAAATCACATCATTTCATCAAAGCATTTTACCTTATAATATATTCAACCGCTCTGTCTCGCAAAGAATAAAATTAAAGCTTGCCGTGAACTCTTTAATAAAGTAACATTTTTTGCGCTACTTTAAAAGGCAGCCATTACAACAGAATCGATTATTGATTTCGCACGGAAACTCTGGCAGCCTAGTTCGGCGCCAAATAAAAAAAAAAAAAACAAGAAAATGCGAAAAAAGGACACAAAACAAACTCAACGAACAGGCGAAAAAATGTAGCAGAGAAAAGAATGAAAAAAAAAAGAGAAGGAAAAAGGAAACGAGTGCCGACCGGCAACTGGCGACTGGCGCCCGCAAATGAAGGGCGAAATTGGTTTGGTTTTTGCATGTGAAATTCACACACAAAATCAACAAGTTGCCATCGGTTCGATGAATGGAATGGCAATGTGGCTGGGTGGCATGCAGGGTGGCATAGAGGGAGGCGCACTTGAACTCGGGCAAAAGCTAGCAGACGGCAGGCAGACGCTTGGCTAGTCCCAGACCCCAAGCACACGCACACGAAAACCATTCGAAGAGTGAGTGTTTGTGTGTGTTAGTGTGTGTGTCAAGAATGTCGACACACTAACAGAGAAGAGTATAGAGGGGGATGGGGTAACTGTGAAACAGCAGCAAGTATAGGAAATGGGAAGCCGCCTTGCAACATTAAAACGTGAAAAAAATCGCTTGCTATTTGGGAGTGGCTTTCTTTTTTTCTATTTTTTTTTTTTTTTTTTTTGCAATTTTATGCGCCCGCTCGCTAAAAGGAAACTGAAACCGAACCAAACACACAGCTAGGAAAAACAATTTTTCCAGGAACTTTTTTCTTTGTCTTTTTGCCAGGCAACCCCAAAAACTTTCACCCATCACGTTTGCGTGGTCTTTGCCATTGGTTTTGTGCCTTTGCCGTTGCCTTTTGCGCTACACGGCGTGGCATGCGAATTTAATTCCTCGATTTTGCTGCGGCCTTGCCCTAGTCCCACTTGACTCCGTCTGTGTGTGTGTTAGTCTCGACTGTCTGGCAGTCTGGGGCAACTGCTGGAGCAACATGTTGTAGGCTTAGGCATAGCTAAGCAAAGATTCTCACGGCATAACAGTTTCGCTGTGAGTGGGGAACAAGCTAAACCGTTTTTTCGTTTTATTGTCTCACCTTTATTTAGTACGTACAGACGGACAGACAGGCAAATTGTTCGCCTCTCAACATGAATTACGACGCCGACGATGCCGTCATCAATCAATCAATGAGAACCGTGAACGCATACGCCCCGTGGGCCCGTCCAACCAAACGCACTTATCGTCATCATCATCGTCATTCCGTCAACCGTCCCTTTTAGCAACCAGCTTCAATTGATCTGTGCTTTTGGGTTAAGGTTCGGTTTTTAGCTGTTCTGTTTGCTCGTCAATCAGGTGGCATGATTGAACGTGTTTATCTTTGTCAATTTTTATCATGCATCACACGTTAAACTCTGTAATTTTATAATGTTGCAATTTGTTGCAAATCGAATATTTATTGCCTCGCAACATTTTGCTGCGATTATTGATTATTCTATGCCTGTTATATAACACGCTAGCTAAATTACAAAATATGTTTAAATATATTTGTATGAGTTTGTGTGCTAATTAGGCAGGATTAGGGACGAAATATATAAAGTAGATTCTATATCTATGATCACATGTGGTACGAATGTACCAATGCTGACAAATTATTTATTTAATGCTACATTTAATCTTTTGTTTACAAAACGTAACTTTTTTTGCTTAATGTAACATGTCTAACAAAGTTTATTGTCGAGTCATTTACCTAAATACATTATAAATCTATAAAGACATTTTTTGTTTAAATAACGGCTTCAATTGGCTTTAATTTCATCATCGTTAACTTAAAAGCTTTGTTTCCCCTCAGGTATATATGTTTTTTTTTGTTTTTCAATTTTAAATTGGCAACGATTTAAAGATTGTTTTTGGCTACTGTTCACTTTTGATCCCATGTAATAGAGTCGTGATTTAAGCCACTTTTGACATACCAATTACCCAACAATACCAAAAAAAAAAACAACAACAGCAACATTGCAACAAGTTGGCCTAACAACAAATGTGTGGGTTGTGTGGAACTGCAGACAACGTTACAAAAGCAGTTACCGGGTGATTACCACCAACGATATCACGTTTATTGCGAGCCCCCCTGGGGTTAATTGTATCTCAGCTCGATTCCAGCCCGATTAAGCGATCAGCGATCAGGTGAGACAAACAGACAGCCAGACAGACAGAGAGACAGCAACTGTTGCCATTATCGCCCCCGCTCTCACCTCTGGATGCACACATTAAACGCATATTTAGATTAAAGCTGCGGAAAAGGCTTTGATGATAAATGGCTTTATAGGTAATAAATCAAAACGCGAAATACCAGAGCCATTTAAGATTGGTTAGGATATTGCAAAAGTTTTAAGGCCTTGTACCCATTTGCATGTGACAAAGGGTATGATGTCTCTTAAGACTTGTACCCATCAAAATGTGTGAGTTTGCGGCTTCAGCGATAGAATTGAAAATTCTTTAAATGTGAATAAAATTTCACTTGATTGTGTCATAATTTTACCTTTCTAGCTTTTTCTAAACTTAAATGAATTGATTGATATACTGATATTGTACAGGGTATCTGTTAGTCAAGCACCTTAATCAAGAGCACATTGGTTTATTTTTGCTTGTTGGCGCCAAATGTGCCGTAAAGTGGCGTCGTTTACACTTGGCAGCAAGTGTCAGGCGGCATTAGAAGCCATCGTCTCAGCATCCAGCAGCCAAAAGGTAATTCGAACCCCACAAACTGATCGAGACGAAGAAGAAGAAGACCGAAGACTACCGAAAAATATTTTCAGTAGCGCATAAATTCCATGTCGCTAATCGGAAATTAATAAATGTCAGCAAAATTGAAGACAAAATCCTCCAATAGGCCGCCTCTATATACAAAGATCATCTCTGGTTAGCTTCCGCGCTTCACTTTTTTTTGGTTGTGGAGAAAGAATCGATTCAGTTATCGTTTTCCCTTTTGTCTTTGGTGTTCAACTATTTCGTTGCACCCTTTATGTTTTGTTTTTTATTTTTTGGGTTTGCGTTTCGCTCGACTCGATTCCACTTTGATTGGGTGTCGTCTGCGTGCAGTTTGGCGTGAAATGTCCAAGGGAATTACTTGAGCCGTTGTCACAATTGATGAACGAGCAGTAAATTGTGGCATGTGGATGTGGGTTTCGATGTTGTCTCAAATTTCAGTTTAAAAGAAGAGTAAAGGTGTCTTCTGAATCATTGGCTAAACTGACTTAAGGGAAGTGATTCTAGAGAAGTCATGAAGAACACCTTACTAGCTCAGTGGCTCTAGCATTCACATGCATATATCCCCCTAAGTCTCTACTTCATGTAACAAAAAGGGACAAAAGATAATACATTTACATTTTGCAAACAACAACTTTTATTTGACTTTTCACTCTCTCTCTCAGAACTCTTGATGCAATTGCCTTTTGAAACAAATGAAATTAACCTCAATCTCAACAGAGTTGATGTGGCACTGCTGTGTGTGTGCGTGTGTGAGTGTGGCATGCGTTGCATGTCCCGTCCATCCACTCCTGTCCTGCATTGTTAATGTCTTCGTTTAGCATTTAATTTAACTGCGGTCATTCAGGGATAAATTACTCGTTTTTCCAAGAGCTTTTTCCACACAAAAACAAGCAACATTCAACCGAATGAGGCCATGTTCTTGACGGCCTCTTTTGGCCTGGTCCAAACCATTTGCCATGTGACGAATTACCCAGAATGAAAGCCAGGCAGGCAGGGAGTGGAGATCACAATGACGACAGGCGTGCATTGTTGCTCCTGTTGCTGATGGGGCGATGCACAACTCATAATTCACCCGGATAACAACACACGAGCATGATGATGATTACGATGACGATGATGCTGATTCTGATGCTGATGCTGATGCTGGAGCTGTTTGGTCTGCTGATGTCCTGTGGCATTGGGCGCCTGGCCGCTCGCCTGCTTTGCTGTTTGCATTCACTGTTAACTGTTTTGGCCAGAGCCCAGTGTCGCTGACTGCGCTGCCTGACGTTTTGACACCATTTTCGGTGCGATGATATGGCATTCATCTTGACAGCCATAACTGCCACCGCCTGATGCCTCTTCCGTCTCTCCCCGTTCAGCCTACCCATTATGATTTACTCCACACTGCCGTCCGTCTATCTGTTTGTCTGTTTGTGTGCGTTGTTGTGTTCGTGATGCATTTACGTCACTTACTTGAATGTTGCAACGCATTTTCAGCCATACGCACACATACTTGGCCACACACGCAAGGACACAATGCTGGACATGAGGGAGGAAAGGTTGGAAGAGAGGAGCCAACGTCTGACTGAAGCATGTTGCGTCGTCACCAACAACTGGCTGCAACCAAAAAATGTCCTTGACACTTAATTCACGCTGCATTAATGCGAACTGAATGAAGTTGCTTACCGCGCGCACAGTGACACAGAATTAATGGTGTGTGTGATGAAAGAAACATTGTTTACTCATAATATTTCATGGGATTTTCATACAGTGCATTTGAGCCAACAGCAAACTTGATTTTGGGAAAGCATATTTATCTTAGCATTTAACTTGATCGAAGATTAATTTTTATTATTCTGAAATTATATATATGCGAGTTTATTAATTTTTTAAATCATGTATGTATTGTAAGGATTCGATTTCGAGGTGATTCTTACTCTAATAACTCAACTTTAAACTGTTCTATCAAAATTCCCTATATACTAGAATTTTTCTATAAATTTCAAGCATAAATCCATCTTTCAATCTTAATCGTAGAATTAATCTGACGGCTAAATAATAAAATTGTTCGACGTTTGCCAACAGTTAGAAGCACTGTGCACTCAAATAGGCGGGAGATGTGGGAAAACTTTTAACCTCAAAACACTTTCACAACGTGGGATGCCTAAACCATTGAATCTACACACATAAGCACACACATCGAGTACTATAATATTGCGACACGATGCAACCAACACATGCGTTGCCAAAAAAGCTCGTAAATTACTGGACAATGTTGGTTGAGAAGTGTAATGGGTGGGTTGGGGAATGGGGGTTGATGGCTGTTGGCAAATATAAACATCAACGCAGAGTAACAGCAACAACAGCAACAACAACAACAGCAGCAGCAGCAACTAGAACAACAACACTCATCGCTCATGTTGGTGATGATGCATTTTGCGGTCTGTCACACAAAATGCAATTTGACGGAGCTGTGCAAAAACAGTTTTTCAAGCTATCAACCAATTTGGCCACGGCTGCACGCCGGACCATCGTCCAACACGTCCAATGTCCTGTGTCCAGCGTTATTGTCCTCTTCCTGCTGTTCTCCACAACACAGAGAGAGGAGAGAGAGAGAGGAATAAAGAGCAAGAGTGCGGCCACATTTCAGCCCACTTCTGACATGTGAGTGCTACTGAATGCCATATCATGGCGGGTTCCAGCATGACGACAATGTTAGAATGGTCAAATGGTAGGTGCCCCTTGCTACCGATTGTTGTCCTTGTTGTTGTTGCTGTTGCTACTGCTGCTGCTGCTGTTGCATTTGTTCACGCACCCACTAAACATTTTTCGTCCATCTCGCATTTTTTGGTCTTAGTTGTTACACTGCACTGGCACAAGCCTGAGCACAGTGTGCCAAAGCTTAGATTTTTAACTGATTGAATATGATTACGAAATATTTTATTTTTGATTGATTAATTTTTTTTTTGTGTTGAACACAAATTTGTTGTAATATTTCATTGAATTTGTATAACGAACTTTTTCATATGTTTTTTAAAGTGTTTCCACTGTGCAGTGTGACGGCTGCCTTCTGTTGTCCATTTGGCTATGTTTTTTTAGTAGCTCTAATATTTTGTTTTTCTGTAAGCTGTGCTAGCAGTATGTGATGTATGTGTGTGTGTATTAGTGCGTCCTGAACGAGTGTTTATGTTGGCGGATTCATGTCGTCACTGCGTGAAATGTGTGGCATATAAAAGGGAAGAAGCGTCTGTGTCGAGGCTAGTTTTGGAAATTTATGTAGCGTTGGTGAGTTGGTTTATTTTTTTGTGGCTACTGCTTCACCAGCATGACCATTAACTACCATTGTCCGAGTGTGTTCATGTCACACAGACATCCCAAAAATAAAGAAGAACAAGAACAACAAGAAGAGTGGGGCAGCTAACAGTTGATGGGTCGTAAATGTCAGGAACGCGTGTTTGCCCGGACAGTAAATGTCTTCAACTGCAATTACTAAACTCCTACACACACAACTATGATTCGTAAAAGTTAAGCTACAGCAGAGAGAGAAAGAGAGGGAGAGTCATAAATCAATCAAATAACAATAATTAAATGTTTGTATATAAATTATTATTGGGTGACTAAATCCGCCAGGTGGCAGTTGCAAATCCGTCAAGAACGGCTTTTAGCTGACTCAGTAAGCTATCATATATATATATAGCAATACAACCCCTTCCTACTTCTTCTTCTTCTCAACTCATGCTCAAGTGCCAGGGACGGGCATCAATTTATTGCTGATCATCATGCGATGCGCCAAGTGAAGCTGGCCCCATTGGGTTGGGCCTGAAAACGAAGTTGGTTGCATCAAACAAATCATGTCATGTCACAATATTGACGGTTCCTCTGATACCGAGTGCTAAAAATATACATATAGTATTAACGAACAGCATAAAAATACTTTTATGCCATTTACAAACACACGTTTTAACCTGTTATCAAAACTGGCTTAACAGTCAGTCAGTAGTCAGCTGCCTGTTGCTTTGATTGTGACGAACACATATACATACATATACTCGTATATGCAAAGTGAAAACATAATTTGAGAATTGCACTTCCTGCATATCATCATCACCATTCGCATCATCCATCTGTGTACTAAAACAAAATAAAAATAAAGCCAGATAAAAACCCTCTTTTGATCTGATGAATATTTCATGTTGCATAAATTGCCCAAAAGAGCTGTGTTCAGTTCCTCCTCCATAGTCTGCCATTTGTTCACAATGCGCATCTGAATTTCTATGAAGGATGTGAAATTTAACTGCAACTGAAATGCAGCTATCGAATGAGTGAACAAATTGACGTCATTTTGATTTCCTACTAAATGTGTTTGATGCCAAACTGATGTTGCTTCGGTAACTTACAATTTGCGTTTTGGGTAAGACAAATTTTGTAATAATGTTAAGCTTAAAGACTTCAAAAAATAAAAATAAATAGAAAATAAACAAAATGCACTGAAAAATCGTTCTTAAATTTCGAATTTCTAAAACAGATTCAAATTGTTTTTAGCCAAGTATCTAAGCTGAAACCTGTCGCCTCACGCTCATAGATTTTTGTTATGTATTTTACAATTTTCAGATCTCCTGCCCATCGATATGTCCAGTCCAGACATCTGCTATCATAGTATACTTCGTCTTCCTTCCAATGCCACCTTCAAGTTCTTGTGTGTGTGTGTGGCCAAAAACAAACATAAATACGTACGTATATATTTTTTGTTAAATTACCAAATTTTGTTCACTTGATTGACTGCACTTTTGATGTGGACTGCCAGAGCCAAGGCTCAATGCAGATGCAGATGCCCAACCCTGTTGAACTGTTGTTAACTTAACTACACGAACACAAGATGGAGCAGAGGGCGAGGGTGGTGCATGCTACATGCGTCAGTGTGGCAGCACCTTGTCGTTGTGTGTGCCTTTTGGTCCGGTTTTTGGTGGTCCTAATGGACTTTCGCAATCAGCTGTCAATGCGGCGGGCAGCTATTTATTTTTGCGCACTCTGCCAAGTGTCACCGACTTTGCGTCGATTCCATCAATCAATCGCCGCGAATTATAAATAACCAAACCAACCAACACCGCCTGACCCGGCCAGAAGCAACCAGAAGTGTTGGTGACGATTTTGAGAAATTGCCAATCAAAGGCACCGCAAAGAGTACCAAAGTCACGTTGCAGTTGACAACAACATCGATTCGGGGATCGCAATTCAAAGGGCCATGGCCATGTGCCAAAAACAATAAAATGTTTCGCTTGTCGTTTGTTTTCTTCTTCTAACCTCCGGTCGCCCATTGTTTTTGATGAATTATACGTCGAATTGTGCATTGAAAATTGTCGATGTCAGCGGCAAAATTGTTTTATTGTCGACCAGCTTAATTGCTTCGATTGTTGACTCATTTTATACTTTGAAAAACAAAAGGTGTGCAAATCTGTTACTAGTTTACAACAATTCTAATGATCTACATATAGCTTTATTATTTAACAAGACTTTATTAATAAGCAATCAATAATCTGTTATCAAACAGAAATCAAGTTGAAGCTATATTCAATCAATTGAGCAATGTCGTGTGAACTCTAAATCTGTGAGCTAGTATAATCAATACAAAATATTGAAGTATCTGCAAGTATTACTAATAAATTCCCACTTGCTTTCACCACTCGCAGCTGCTTATCTGTCAAGTGCAGCGAATCAATCAAACCAATTGAGAACGGGCAGAGCTGATGACGATGCTATGAGAATGTTTTGAGTGTGAGAGCACAATAATAAAGCATGTAAGTAACTCAAAGATACCCACAGCAGTGCTTAAACAATTACAATTGTGCATGAGTCTAGTTGAGTCGATACGGGTCGAGTATCGAGTCGCATTATCATTTACATGAAACGCTTTAGTGTTGTAGTACAATTTAAAGTGTCTCTTGATAATGTCAATATCATTATTCAACTTGAAGCGGGGCAACCTGACTGACTGCGTTTTCAATACCAACAACCAAATTCGATTCCATCGAACTGTGCCGGATTTCAGCGATTGACAGTGCCTCTCTCGTCTCCCGTCTCTCAAACTGAAAATCGAAATGAAAATAAAAATCCGCGCAAACAATCGTTGACTGCATTCGCACTCGATGCAGACGATGATGTTGATCATGTAGAGAAGTCACATAGTCACTCAGTCCAACTCGATGCCATCAATGTCATTATCAATATCAACAACATGATTGGACAGAAATATCTCTCAAAGCCACAGCAATAAATCGATCTTCTTCTTTGGCTTCGTTTAAGCCGTCATCGTCATCGTGTAAACACAGACGCACTAACTGCACTCAATCAAAATTTTGATTATTTTGATATGGACGCAGTGCTTCAGACGCCGCTTTCTTGCTGCTGCTGCTGCTGCCTCATTGATAAACCAGCCCAAAAACCAACAAACACTCACACATCCAACAAGATGAGATAGGAGAGAGAGAGAGAGAGAGAGAGAGTCACAAGTATTTACTTTGGAACATGGCCTATAATAACAACAACAGCAACAAGATCGCCTAGAGAGCATCTCTCATAAAATGATTGCGACTCACAAATTGCAGCTGCATCTCAATCGGCTTGTCAGCGTATCCATATCCATGCTATTCGTGGAAGTTCCACTTGAGCGCCTCAATTGTAAGAGAATACGAATTTAATTGCAGAACACAAACATTAACGTGCAAGAAGTAGAAACGCAGAAAATCTTTAACCTGAGGAAGAAAAGCAACGGGGAAGCGTGGTGGATTTTCTGTAAAAAGCAAATATTGTGAATGCGTAGTTGAGTGCGTTGAGCTTTAGCTACAGGTACTATCTCCTAACAACATATTTATTTAATCTGATTGTAAATGGAGTTGTTGACAAATTTGTGAAGAATTGAAAGATCGATGGCAAGATTTGCTCAAGTCCTTTTAAAAGTTCATTTAAGTGAACAATAAGTTAAATTGCGTTAGAAATACATTGAAGATGAACTCATTTGGCATTATTTATATAAAGTTTGAAACAATTCTTAATAATTCAAAAGAATTTCTTCAGCACCAATATTTACATAAACATCTCATTAAAACCGACTTCAGAACAAATAGACGAAGAAAAAAATTCCAATAAATAAATATAAATAAATACAAATGAAAAAGTAACTGAAAAAATAATAGAAAACCAAAAAAAGCTCATTAACCTTTATTTGTGTGTACTCTCGACAATATTTGTGCACTTGAATCACAAGATGGAACTGAAAAGAATCCAATGAACGTTATATATATATAGTAAAAGCAACACTTCGAGTTCACAATATGTACACAGATATACAATTGAATTGGGATCGGTCTTTGGATCGATTGTCGATGATCTGTCAAATGGTATTCGTATGTGCGCCATTGTATGACTTTAGAAACTGGAGCTAAACTTGTTTTCAAGTCGGTCAGACGTTCTCTTGGATTTGTGTTTGATTTGGATTGCTTTGATTGATTGATTGCTTGACGCGGCGCGCCGTTTGTTTGAAGTAATGATTTTCGAAATATATTTTTTCGCGCTCGCCTTAAACTTGAGCGTGATATACAAATTTCTGGATTGGTTCCCACAAATAATGACATTGCGTTATTTAGCGCAGCACGCACAAAGTTAACTCTCTATATATTGACAGCACAGTGGAGCCTGACCTGATTGACAACTCACTGCTGCCAGAGCAGGAGGAGTTGTGAGCTGGGAGAGACTGCGTGACTCTTTGCAACTTAACTAACCCAAATATTTTGCCTGACACAAGAAATAAAAAAGAAAAGAAATTCAAATCTCAGTTTGAAGTTCAGTTTCTTAGTCTTTGTCAGTTTGTCTTTGTCCTGCAACAGACTAATCAACAATGCATCGATATACAAAAGGTGAAGCTTCAGTTTCTGTGAAATGCCGTCAGCTGATGCGGCAGATATCACCCCATACTATACCGTATATATCCCATGCTACTAAGTAAGTCTGCCAATCGTCTGGCTTTGGTTCTCCTTGTCTTCTATAGGCTCTGATGTGTCGTCGTCGTCGTCGTCGTCGTCTGGCGCTATATCTTTAGCATCTCTGGCCATAAATAAGCGCAGACATTCGAATGTTTCGCGCAAAAGGGCTTCTTCGGCTTTTTGGCCTGACATACTGCGAGTAACCAAGTAGGCAACAACTCGTACAACTTGTTAAAGTACTCGTATTCATTCTGATTCCTTTATGCTAGAGTCACGTGCATCTAAGAATCTTTGAATCTGTGAAGCATTTCGCACTGTCGCTGGCAGATTGGCAAAACTTTTGATGTTGAGTATTTAAGGAGCATGCGAACTACTTACACACCCAAATAGACAGCGACTTTGTCGATAAAAACGTCCTAGTTAAGTGATAAGTTTAGCATTTAATATACTTAGTTGGCTAAGATCCATCTTCAAATGGGTCTTTTCAAGTAAAAATATCTTCAAGAACTTTATTTTTTTACTAATTTAACCTTTTAAGTCTTTTTTGATATTTTTCTAAGGAGGAGTTTCCCTTTAAACTGTAAATAAGCTTAAGGTAAACTTTCAATTCACCTAATACAAATAACAATGCCAATTAGACAGATCATTAACAGATTCAAAGTTCTCTTATATCGAAACCCCGATTTCATGCCAATCCCGAAATCGTATCGCTTAACCCAATGTCGCAAAAGAAATATCGCAAAATGCCAAAGAAAACTCGTGAACTGTCAACATCGAGCGCTTGGGGATTGGAGCGAGGTTTGCGTGTATGTCGCTTGGCTCATATCAGTCAAGACGAATCTCTCTGGGCCGCCGAACAAGCGGACAAACACCAGGCCAACAACACAACAAGAAGAAGACAGAAAGTGAGAAGCGAAAGAGAGATTTTAATTACATCTGCAATGGTCGTCGACTGGGATTCAAATTGAAGCTGGAATTGGGATTGGTATTGGGACTGGGATTGGGTCTAGTGTACGTTTTGCGACGTTGGGGCGCTGGCAATTATTTACATTAACACGATCACAACTCAGAGACACTGCACATGCATCATCGTGTGTTTTGTTTTTGGTTTTTCTTCTTTTCTTTCCTTTCCTCTTATTGCGATGTCGATCGCAATGGCAAAGCCATAGACCGAGACCAGGGCCCCCAGACGGCGACAGGCGTCGTCAGTGCTGGACCTCGAAGCCAGCCTTGTATGCATATTAATTTATTGGAATCATGTTAGTGAGTCGATATTGATACAAATCCATTTTTGATCGCACTGCACCGATACGCCAAGTACGAGTTTACACATTCTGCATTCTGCTGCAGATGCTGGCTGCTGTTGAAGCTGCTGGGCACACATGCTGTGGCACAGACGGCAGCAAACATTACACAACACACACACATGGTGCAATTGCAGGCAATTTCCGCAACCCACCCGCAAATCGCATGCACAACGATCGTATTGAGCTTTAATCCCTAGGCAATGGCTATCATGCGATTGCGGACAGTAGTTGAGACGAAAGCAAGACGAGGAGCCACAGAAGAAGCAACAACAACAACAACAAGACATTTGATGTTTGCTGTTTTCTAATTAAATTCAATCGATTAAACATACGATTTACTGCCGCACACAAACAAGTCTCAACTGATCGATGCACTAAGAAAAAAGACTTGAACATACAATAAAATTATATTTATAATGTTGCTTATTTTCTGTACCACATTTGCAGAGTTCTCATGCGTTTGATTTTCTTCTGCAACTGCAATATGCCATACATCAGAGCCTCAGCAGTGGGCGGGCAGCCGGGCACATAGATATCGACAGGTATAATCCGATCACAGCCACGCACCACCGAATACGAGTAGTGATAGTAGCCACCACCATTAGCACAGCTGCCCATCGAGATGACCCAACGTGGTTCGGGCATCTGGTCATAGACCTTGCGTAAGGCGGGTGCCATTTTGTTGGTCAAGGTGCCAGCGACAATCATGAGATCCGTTTGACGTGGCGATGCACGAAAGACGACGCCAAAGCGATCCATATCATAGCGTGGAGCTGCAATGTGCATCATTTCTACAGCGCAACAGGCCAAGCCAAAGGTCATTGGCCAAACGGAACCCTTGCGTCCCCAGTTAAGCAAATCATCTAAGCGCGCCACTGTCCACTCACCCCAGCCCGCCTGATTCCGGCCAAATGGAGAGTAACCTTTCTTGGGCGGCATTCCATCTTTGTCCACATTGTGCATAGTCTTCTGTTTGCGCATCCATGAATAGTTAATCAGCGGACTTAGCTTCACTTTACGTGCAGTCTGTGATAAAATACCCAGAGCCAGCATTTTGCTTTAAGAAATTACGATGTGGAATGATATTGAAAAGTTTAAGTTTAAAAAGGATTGTGCTTTACTTTTATTTTACTTTATTTGCCAGAAGCTTTCATTTGGTGCGCAGAAAAGAGTTTGACAAATAATTCATAGCATTGTACAACACTGAATGAGACAGTTCGCACATAATCGATATTTTTGATATCGATAGTTCATTGACAATAATTTATTTCATCAGATTAAAGCTGGCACGAGAAAGTAATATGCTTGGTGCGACGCCCATTTTGTCCAGTGGTGTGTGCAGTATGTGTCTGGCCTTGTGTGGCATTGGCCTTTAATCATTCCGTTGGCGTCATGTCGCACTAATTGTGGCAATTAATTGTCAAGAAGTTTCTATTGCGGATTGATTAAAATGTATGGATGCGTTATGGGCGTGGGCAATGAGATAAAGACAGATCTGTAACACTATCACACGCAGAATGGTCAAAAGGAGGGGAGGGAAGGGGCAACAAGAAATGACAACAACACATTGACGTCTGAGTCGAAGAAGTTGTTGTTGTTGTTGTTAGGCCTGTAGTTTGGTTAAGCATGCTGGGCATGTCAACAAGCGCGACTCGGACCAGCAACAAGTCAACGCGCGCTGACAGCAACATGAGCGCAACAACAGCAGCAGCAATAGCAACTACAACGACAGCAACAGCAAACAGCAATAACAAAACAAGAACTCAACGATCGTCGATGCTAAGCTCAATGATTGGGATTGAGATCGGCATCTCGGCATCTTGGCATCGGGCATCAGGATTGGGTATGCAGGTATAAAGAGAGTCTAAAGCCAAAGCGAGTTGTGAGTTTTGCTCATCTTCATCTTGGACCCGATCGCACGCACTGAGAGATATGGAGAGAGAGAGACACAAACCGCGTGTTTTTTTGTTTTTTTTTTTGTCGCAAATCGCCAGATTGCGATCTCATTAAAGCGAATTATTTGTGTTGCTGCTTATGTTCAAGCCTGTTGCAACTCTCACACTCAACTCTACCCCAATGTTGCTGCCCAAGTTTATTCAGAAGCAAAAGGCATTTGCTCTCAGTTCGATTGCTGCTGTTGCTGTTGGATTCGTGATTGTTATCGCTAAAAAACAAAGTTGTTGTTGTTGTGAGTCGTTCTCGTTGCTCTGCAGTCGACGATTTGCCAATCGTTTAGGCTACCATTCCACCATCTCAGTTGCCTAAGTTGTTGTTGGGCATAAAATGTGCGATTAACGCTGTGCCGTCGCCATTATTTATGCCATGCCCGTTGTCAATAAGTTTTAGGGCTGTCACCCGTTCCTTGTGTCACACGATCGGTGACCAAAGTCAAATTTATGCCCAACGCTTTAACTTTGCCCAGTGATACTATAACAACATTCCTATATTTCACTATTTATAGATAGATTCTTGGTTTTTTTTTGCAATTAAACTTTAGAGGATATAAAATCAATCTCTATGTCAAATCCATCGATTTAATGCGAAACATTTATTCCAAACGAAAACGAAACAGAAACAAAGTGACTTGGTTTTTTGACAAACCACACTAAAATAGTTGTCAGGTGTTTGGGTTTGAGTTTTATTTATTTGCACTAACACTTTGATTCACTGTTGACTGCTGACTGGTGACACATGCCCCAAACCATACTGTAGCAACGGTTGAGCTATTAGATAGTCACAGACCGCATCAATTTTGGCGTCTCACAGAAACAGCAACAGGAGCTCTACTCCCACGAGTCTAATCAGTTGGTAATTTGAAGGGCACTGCGAGTGATAGCCAAGCATCAGAGTTTTGTTGCACAGTGTTGCCTGACTTATTGCAGCTGACATGGGACACGTTGAGGGTGTTTTTCTTCTCAGCCCTTTTGCTCATTTTAAGGTTGCTGTTGGTTTTTTAGTTATTTTGTTTGGGTCATTTGTCCGTTAGCTGGACATTTGGTAAATGAATGGCCAGTGATTTGGCGGCGTGCAGAGAGCCCAAATGAATGAATTAGTTCCTTGGAGACACTCGCAAAAGGGGTTTTTGTTTTCTGGCTGAGATTTGCACGTTGATGGATGTTATTTCATTGCCCCTACCAACCCACTTTTTAAGTAGTTTGTTTGTATAGCTGTTAAATTTGCTTTATTTATAATAAATTTTAAAAAAAGAACGCATTGCGTTTTAATATTTATTTTAATTTGAAATTGAAATATCGTATTGTGCTGCGTGCTGAGCGATTTATGCGTTTGCATCAAACTGTGAGATAAATTGCCGCAAATGAGCAAGAAAAATACAACAAATTGTTTACACTTACAGCAGAAAGAAAAACAACTATGTGTAGGCCAAAGTAGCTTTTATAGGGCTAATTATTCTCTGCAATTTGAACAATTTTTGTTGCTCATCTGGTCAATTGTAATTTAGAGCTAGTTTTGGCAAACTGTTGGCATTCCTATCAAATGGGAACCCTATATGGATCTAATCGTGCTCATATTTGGACCAACTGGGATTCCGTTGCCAACTATGTTGCACGTGGCCAAAAACCTGTTGTTGCAGTTGCGCATGCGTGCATCCAAAATGCACATATATACATACATAGTTTTTTTTAGCTTTTGTTGTCTTTTGGATAGTTTTTCTATTAATTACACTGATTTATGTGCTCATTGTCCATTGTTGTTGTTACCAGACTGGCCACTCGGCTGCACTCTAAGCTGTTGTTGTTGTCGGCATTCGGTTGACTTTATGATGGTTCACTTTTAATGGATCGTTTGCCAGCGACAAACAAAACAAAAAGAAACGAAAAGAAAATTCGGCAATTGCGCATGCTTGTTGCACGTTGCAACCATTGTTATCGTTGTGTCTAAGAAAGTTGATTACAATACCTCTCTCTAACGAGATGCATAGATAAATAAGGAGTTACTTGCTCACTACAACCAAACTTTTATATGCCCCAACAGTTGGCTTTTGTTATGTTAAGGCTTTAAACCTATTATTATCAAAAGCTACGCATGACTAATTTTATAAGACATTTTTCAAATAGTTGTAGAGTATTTCGCAATTCAACTTAACTAAACTTTTCTCTACTCAATTACTTAATCTTTCAATAAGTGCTTAACAAACACTTTCTCACTATAATAATAAACTAAATATATCACACTATAATTATCTAAATTCCAACGAAGTAAAACTCGATTCTGGGGTTTTGGCTCGGCTAGGCTCTGTTTATTTGTAGTGCATCCCTAATTGTTGGTCTCAAGTGCCAATGGATGATGCACTCTTGTCATGGTGGCAACTGTTTTGACTGATTGTAAACCCATCGACAGCACATTAGGCACTCAGCATACGCTGGGCGGACAATTGGTTTCGAGTAGTGAATAGGGACGGGGGAGAATGGATATGGTTCTAGCCACAGCAGTGTGGCCAAAAGTGGCCGGCTGAAAAGCGTTCTCACTCCCTCCACCCCCGGGTGCACGTCAGTGTCAGAGGTGGTGATGGAAACAATTCAAATTTCGACCAACAAATGCAATTCGAATGTGCCACAAATCGCGTGCATTGAATTTGTTTATATGTTGCCCATTTCAAGTGTGAAATTTGTTTAATTTTCAACTTATTTTAAGCAGCAATTAAAAGGAAAAATTAACAATAAATAAGTAAATTTAATACTTATAACTTTTAATTTCTTAATTATTATTTTTTATTTATTTGTTTCAACCTTCAACCCAAACTCCAAATGAAATGTTTAAAATCTAAGACATGCAGAATTTATATTTTTCTCTTGGATGTGTGAAAATTTTGTGGATTGAACTGCTGTTGACCTGTTGAGTCAAAACTAGACTTGTTTATGTTTGTTTCTGTAGCCCGGTTTGGGCAATAAATTGCATCTATTTTTTCAAATCATAAAAATTATTATTTATAATGCGTTAATTTTGGTGCTACGCCATGGCCATAAAGCAGTTGGACTCATAAATTGACCAAATCATGCCTATGGCCGTCTTGGACGACGATGCAGTCTCTGCTGCTCAATGCTGCTGATGGAATCCATGAGATATAATACCACACCACGAATCCACGACCTGACTGAGACTGAGATTTTCCATGCACGGCGGTGCCAAACAAACTTCTGCCGCAAAAAAAAAAAAAAAAACAAAAACTTATTTCTGTTGTTTTATTTATGTTTACAAGCTGATTTATTCACGGGGCTGCGCGAGCTCGTTTGCCTGGAAATTTATTTTGACAGACATGCATGCATATCGCAAGGACTGTCTGTATCTGTATCTGTATATGCATCCGCTTCAAATCTGTTGGCATCTGATGCGCCAAGTAATCAAGAAATGGCAATAACAATCACTTGGCATGTGATGCTTAAACAAATTTAAATAGGAATCTTTTACTTAAAAGAAATCTTGCAAAAAAATAAGTCGATAAAAATATGTAATAATTTTTTGTTTAAATGCCATTTCGGGATAAAAGTAAAGCTTCTTAATTGCTGGCGCTTTGAGTACGATTTTTCTAGTTTCTTTGCTGCATTCCATTTTGTCTCTGTAGCTTTGGTAATTGATGTCCACCTGGATCGGTCAGCCAATAAGCATAAACTGGTCAAAACCAAGTTAAGCTAACAAACAAAAAACAGAAAAGAAAAGGAAACCAATTGAGAAAAACCTGCTCGGCTGCTTTGGCTTTAACAATGGTAGCAGCTATCAAACTTACAGCCTGGCCATGTATCAATGTCAAGTTGGAAGCAACGGGAACCACCTTTAGCATACAAATGAAAATAAAAAAGAAACGTTTAAGCTGCTACCATTGGTGGAGCCACGAGCGGCGGCTAGTAGTACAACCAAAAACCAAAGTGGCCATTGTCTGTGCATCAAACGGGGGCGCGATCACTTGTGCAACATGGGGCCGTGCCTCCAACCTGTCAACGAATTTGAGATGTCCGGGTGCAGTCCGGTAGCTGCTCATTGGTTGGACAAAGATTGGGATGCCATTGTTTATGCCGATCAAGCCTGATCTCTCTCCTCTCTCTCTCTCTCTCTCTCTTGCTATATGAACTGCCTCCAGTTGTCTTGTTGTTTTCAGATGTTGTCATCGCCGTCGCCGCTGTCAGAATGTAATCGCATGCCAAACAAAAACACTCCATAAGAAATAATAAACAAATTATTTCGCCAAGGCGTTGATTCCAAGACAAACACACACACACACAGAGAGACACACTAACTTGGCACATTCCAGCTGGTGGCCACCCGCACACGATGCCGATATTGATTCGATCGCTAGCTTGCCTGTCATAGCAACATGCCTCTCTTCGCACCACCCCTCAATGAGGTAGGTTGAATTCAATTCGATGCCAAAATTCCCATTGCAGTTCCAACTGCGTGGCTGTCGAGCCACTTGATTTCATTTCTCATAATTGCATGTCTTGCAAACCGAAAAAAATCATAGAAGCGAAAGATGGGAAGAGAATATGTTTTGAGGATAGAGCCAGATCGTATCGAATGATCTTTCTCCATTCTACAGTGCGAGTCGTAAATATATGTGCATTATTTAAAAAGATATTCAAATATTCTCAAGTCTAATTTCGAAACCTTAAAGGTTAGGTTGTTAGACAAAAAAATATTTTCCTCTCAAAAATGTTCTAAATATCACTTAAACTATTATTTTGTTCTGGAGTGTTTTATTCGCTAGTCTCGATTCTTAGCCGTGTCTATCAAGCTGGCAGGAATGCCAACTGCTGTGCAGAAGACTGCGTTTGTGTGTGTGTGTGCTGCCACCAGACTGAACCACAAAAACCACAAAGAGCCAACACCAACTGAGGGGAATAGTAGTTTGTTGTATGTTGCCTTCGATTCTCGCGCCTGTTGATTGCTTGAGTGCATATGAGTAGCGCAGCTGCTGCTGCTCCAATCGACAATAGTACAACAGCTCGACCGATGCTTGTTTTAGTTGGCGCAAACTGTCAAAGATATCCCAGCTTGTTGCCTGGCTGCCTCCACCACAAAACCCCCCACACACACTCTGCCACCCAAGACACACCAACTGATCTTATTGTTTGTGGCATGCAGATCGCTTGATTGATGATTTGTTTATTTTGATATGAGAAATCTCTTCGCACCAGCAACGCACAATATAGGGTATACATTTTGGCAATAAGACGCAGATTGCGAGCCACCCCCAGTGCGAAAGTGCGAAAGGCATTCTTTTAATTTATGAATAATAATTTATTTTTTTGTGATATATGAGGCCACATTTGGGGCGCCTAGGCAAAAATCTATACAGTTTTTTTTTCCTTTTTTTGTATATTACAGCAATTAAATGGATCATTGAAACGGAATGTTTGCAGATAATACAAAATTTGATTTTTTTTTTTTAGTCTATCAATCAATGGTTTCTAGCCGAAAAGTGTTGATAGATATGCTTTATAGTATGTGGGCGAATACAAATATTGGCAAATGTTTTTTGTTGGGCATTAAATCTGCCAGATGGGAAATATTGTTATTAGTTAAACTCTCTAAAAAGGCATAACAAGCGAGTATCGATTAGAGGTTTAGAAAGTTGGGGCATTTCAAAAAACTTAAAGTTAATCGTCTCGGATTTGCTTATTTTAATTTTTTTGAGCATAAAAATTTCTAAAAATTATATAAGGGAAATGTTCCAATGGTGAGCACTGTGCCTAAGTCGAACACCCCACCAATTTTGGTGAGTTTTGTTGTCAGCGCGCTCTAATTACTGTCATCGATAGGTCTCAAACGTACATTTGGCCTGTGCATGCCTTTTATCGACTCCTTTTTACCATAATTCGTTAGATTTTGATTGTTTAATTCATTAAAGAACAAAAACTGCAATCGAAACTATGATATGACATTTTATCTCCAATATAACCACAATAAAATCTATTCCTTAAATAAGCTTTCCATTACCCAAATCACAAATCATTTAAAAGCTGGCATATTTTACTTGCCCCATTTGCTGATAATTAGCATTTGTAACTTGTGTTTTTTATTTTTAAGCTGCAAATTGAAATCCAAGCAGACCCTCCAAGAGCGCAGCTTCCTAGCCAGGAGTAACCAGAAGGCGATGATAATTGCTTGAGACACATTTCTTATGCCTGTCGCTGACACTGACGCCTTCTTAGACCAGTGCCAACGCCAAAGGCTATATGGAGAGGGAATGGAAAGCGAATAAGGCGGGAAAAGGCAGCACTGTTATCAGTGGAATTTTAAAGCGCATCTTGCGCCTTGTGCCGAAACCAACATGGACATGGACATGGGCAATTCATCGCTAACGCTGCTGGTTGTGGTTTTGTGTAAGCTTTGGTGGAGAATTGCCCGACTTGTCTTGGACTTGGCGCGTTGCTAATTCGCTGGCATTTTCTTTATTTTAGCCAAATGCGTCCGCCGTTTCTGTGTGATAGCCGTTGTCGTCTTTTCGTTTTCGTTTACGTTTCCTTCTGTGTTTTTTTTTCTCTCTCTCTTTTACTTTCGTGCACATCTTCAATTGCCGCCTCCGCTAAAAGACTTGTTTATTGGGTTGGGGGTGTGGTTGGGGTTGATGCCAAGAAATGAAATTCTTGATATCTTTTGTTTGTTGTCACTGCACCCGACGACTGTCCTGACGCATCTTTGTCCTTACGCCAACGTCTCTAATTAAAAAAGTAAAAACGAGGAAGGCTGCCGAGTGACCGCACTAATTAGCCTCAAAGCAACAGCAAGTAGCACCCACATTTGGTATGCTGCCTTGTCCCGGCATGCCTTTGATTTGAAAAAGATTTGGGCAATCTCAAAAAACATACCAGAGAGAAAGTGGCAGGAGTTTGCCTTAAAAATTTCGCTGCTATTGCATTTCTCTCAATAATTACAGAGTAAATTCATCTGTTTAGTTGTCTTTGGTTATATTGTTGAAACAATTTTGTAAACATGTCACATTCAACCGAATCAATTTTCGGCATCAATTCCTTGGCATTGTGTGAACTGCAACTGACAACTCTAAGCTTCAAACTCCTAATCCTGCAACTCGCCTTCCTGCACAATGTCAAAATCTTGCCAATGTTGACTTGGCTTGGCCAAAAGGGCAAGACATGCGAGTGCAACTGTGGATCTATTCTGTTACATGGCTAGCATTTAAAACTAGCCAACAGCACCAGCTACGTTTTTTGGCTGCACATCAAAAGTCTCCGAAGACACAGAAAAATGCCCTGGAAAATAAAACCAAAAATCGCATGTTTGTTTTTGGTTGATTTTTCTTTTGCTGTCCAGTGGCTTAGTTGTTAAATGGAAAGGTTGAGGGGGGTAACTTTTAATAAATATTTAAATTGCCTAATATATCTTTATTTTAAAATTTTTTTAAATATTTTAAAAAATATTCCTTCATCACCTTTTATTATGACATACAAAACAAAGCCCCTTGATCTACGCTCCGCTTATTTGAACGGGGATAAGAATAACAACATTTATCGTAATTTCAGCTGCTGCTGAGAATGTTGCTGTTCTGCTCCTGCTTCTACTACTGTTGCTGCTATTGCTGCTGCTGCTGCTGCTGATGATGCAAGGATGATGCTGATGCCTGGACTTGATTCAAGCTCTGGCGCTGACCAGCGCGATTCAAGTTCTTGTCGAGTGTAATTAAAAGCAATGCACTAAACATGTGTGCAAAAAGGGATGGAGTGAGAAACAGAGAGAGGGGATGGGAGACAGAAAGAGAGAGAGAGACAGAAAGAGAAAAGCAGCACTTGTTTGCACACATCGAAATTGCGCAGACACTTGATGACAATTTCAGTTAAAAGAAAACTGGTAACAGCACACATTTTTGTCAAGGGGAAGAAGGGAAATGGGTTGTCGTCGTGGGGGGGGGAGGGTTGTTCGAACAACATTTTAATCAATGTGTGTGTATCTTCTTCGTGCTCTGACATAGAAAGAAAGAGACAGAGAGGGGCTGAGACAGAATTGAAGCTCGCTCAAAGAGAAGACGAATAACTTTTTACCAAAGTCTGCTTGCTGGAAATTAGCCATGGCAAATAGAAATCACAGATGGACAAGGACAATAATGTTCTGGCAAAGGTCCTGCTAACGTTTGCGTTCCATCTAATGATAACCTACCCTACACCTCTCCCCATCCAACCGTCTTTTTGTGAAACACAGAAACGTGTGAACCTTCGAACAGCCAAAAGAATCGAAATCAATTAGCCAATTGCTCTCGAAGATGCCCATCGCCTTTGACACATGCCTTGGCGGACTGTGTCCTCAGCTCAGCTGCTGGCCCTGATACTCCTGCTACTTCTGACTTGACTCGGCAATTGTTATGTGGAACGTCTGGTGCTTTGAACCTAGGGTTGCGACACCACGGGACGTGAATGGAAACGAAACGTGATGCGGTGCCGTCGACAGGACCACAACAATTGAGATGATTGTAGTATATGCCCTTCAGCTTCTTCTTTCCAATTTTTGAAGGTTTTGGGTTTGGGTTTGGTCTGTCATAGCTCTTTAATGTGAGTTGGCATCTAAGCTCTTGACCACCGCACTGGATGCAACTTTTATGCAGAAATGGAACACAAGAACAACAACAAAAAAGGATCACAAGGACATCAGCAGACGACTGAGAAAAGTGTGCTTGAATTATTAATGAATGTGTCCCAGCTGGATTGAGTCCAGCTGAAATCACTCATGGCCAAAAACTACCAAACAAGTGAAGAAGAATAAAATTTCAAAATGCCGAAGATGAAATACTCTTGAAGTCAATTTGCATACAAACCAAATGATGAATGTGTTCTTGAGACATTTCTAAGAAATAGTCTTAGAAATAATATCATTGAAAATATCTTCTTCCCATCATAACAAATCTTATAACATTATCTAAGTACTTTTTGCTACAGTATAAATATATAGCAAAAGTGTGAGATAAAGGCACACATGAAAGGATTTGTCCTTCGAGGTATGTCGCCAATGAATGGAAACGGATAATGTATTGCACATCATCATGAACAATGATTTCATGATTTCGTTTTGTTCTTTGCACTTCACACACCTTCCTACTTCCAGTTTCAGTTGCCATAATACTACGATTACTGTGACTCTAGTGCGGTCAAGTCAGGGGCGCGACGCGACCCCAGGGAGGCATCTTTTGGGCATTCTACTAATGGGTCAACCGTCAACTCGGACGGACGTCAAAGTGTCTGTAAATCACCCACAACAACAAAAAAGAGCTGACACAAAAAAACCAACTACAAAGATAGAACAAACAGAACGTAAAACAGAACCCAACACCCTGACAATGGGCACTCTGAGGCTGAGGCTGAAGCTGAAGCTGAGGTTCCTGGTTTGAGGTTGAGCTTTTGAGGTAAGTCCGAACCACACTGGACACAACAGCAGCGAATACATCATGACATGCCTGGGAGGACTCACCTCACCTCATCTCACCTCTTTTTTTTCTATTTTTGGCTAGCTGTTGTTTTTTTTTTTGTGTTCTGTTTTGTGTTGGCTATCCTATCGGGTGTCCCATGCCACACCACAGAAATTCTACTCTGCATCTAATAAAGAAGGAAAGCACGTAAATTACTCTCAAAGGTATAATTTAGTTGCTCACTTGTTGTTGTTGCTGTTGTAGTTATATATGTATAGCTCAGCTTTTGATATCCCTTTTGCATCAAACTGTGTGACAAGCAATATATATTTTTTTATAGCATAGCTCAGCTTTAGACTGACTGTACTTTGACCTCGCACAAAAAGTGTTTAATTTAAAAGTAAAACTCTTTGATGAATGTTGAACTTTTGTGTATTTGAGTTGACAATCCATTAGAAAATAGACTCAGTTGACTTAGTTGAAGAAGCTTACGAAAAATTCAGCTTTCAATTGATACTAAAACTTAAGTCGTGGGTATTACTGTTTTTTAATGCCTTCAGCTTATATCTATGATTAAAATGAAAGGAGCTTCTCGTGTTAATTCTATCAAAAAATTGAGATAAACGAGAATTTATATTAGCCATCAAAAGATCATTTCATAATGCAGGCTTAAACCAAATGGCAACATTTGCTTCAAACCCAAAAACCTTTTGATACTTATAATAAAAGCAAATCATATGTTGTTGAAGCAGGCTATAGCTACAGCAGTTAGCTGCCTAATCCTCCGGCTGGATTCAACTTACCTTCATTTTGGAACTAATCACCATGAATGTTTAGATTTAGGCTGTGGCAACTTCTTAGCATGCCAACAAATATTAAAAGCCAAAAGCAATATTCATTAAAGCAAGCGATAAAAAGTGCCCCAACTTGACGCACACTCAATACTCTTTTTTTTCTTAACATGAAATTCATGGCTTGTCAAAGGTTTGGAAAGAAGTTTTAAGAGGCATAGTCTGGGCCTAGACGTTGTCGTTAGTTTGGTACGTAATGCGCCAGTCAACGAGTTGACTGTGTGAACATTTCATTTTAATGTGACGACTACCCGTAACCCCTCGGAGGTGACCCATTCACCCCACACACATACACTTAGCCATGTGAGAGAGAGAAAGGGAGAGAGAGAGAGGAAGTGCTGGACGCCGTTGGACTTTGCTTCTTCATATTTCGTACTTGAAACGTAATTACTTTAGAAAATAATCGTTAAAAGTAATGGTCTGTATCAAATATATTAAAATATAACGCAACGATGGCGACCAGCAGCAACCAGCCAGCGTCCGGCGCTGAATGTTGCCAACGTCAGCAGCAACAGCAACAGCAACAAAGAGCGAGGCAGGGAGATGAAGCTGTTAGTTGGGGGTGCTGGGAAGGAGACTCGAAGCATTTGCACTCGTCATGTCAGGAATCGTCAAAACGCGCTGAATTTGTACGTCAAAGCGAAAGGAGTCGAGACACGGCGAGTGCAAGAGTGTGAAATGGACCTTTGGAGTACACTGCAAACTATTTTTAGACAGTTCGAATTGAAGTTCATGGAATTTTACGTTCTAGCTTGACATTTTTAACAAGGAAAATGTTTGATTAATAAAAGATTCCATATTTTCTTAATCTTTTTTTTCCTTTAGATAATGACTTTTGAATAAAAGTATGACTTATATCTTCACTTGTTTATCTGATTTCCGTTTTTCCTTTTTACTTCAACCTTCTCCCTCCGAACGTTTCAGCTATGTATTTCTTTTCATTATTATTATATTGAAAACTATTTTATTCATATAAAAGAAATTTCTTGCAGTGCACTTTCAACACAACGCTCCATTGGACACCATTTGCCATTGGGGTTGCTCTTCTTCTTCTTCTTGTTGTTGTGTGTGTGTGTTGCAGTGGATGATGTGATGGTGTTTGGGCCATCAGTTGAAATGAGTTTTTATCAACGTCTGTCTGGGGCTATCGTCGTCGCATCTGGTCTTCTGTCCGCTGGCCCGGGCGCACATTAGTGAGCACAATTTTATTGCACCTCTGTTTGCCATTCTACGGCTACTACAACTACGACTACATATAATATAATTCTCAGTGACATTAAAAAAACAAATAAAGAAGCAGGAGAAAATGAAAACGCAATTCGCGTTTGGCATTTCAGTTGCAGCACAATTGTAGTTTGGTTAGTTGTTGCTGCTGCTGTTTTTGTTGCCCAACTAAGACATCACTTTCATAATGCATAAGGCAATCCGAAGGTAGTACTATCCAATCTTAATGCCCCCCAGTTAGTTTGGTGGGGTTTCCCTTTGTATGTTAAATTTAATTTCTTTTGTTTCGTTACTCGCACGTCATTTGCAAAATGAAATTATTACAAAATGTTTTTTCGCAGCTCTGAAGCTTGGCTTTTTCTTTAAGTTGTTCCTTTTTTCCTCTACACACACACACACACACATATATACGTTTTTCCTTTCTTTCTTCTGGCTTCATCTCAAGGAACGGTTCCCGCGGGCATATCATCTGTTCCATCAGTGAGCGGGATTCTTTCTTATTTCATTTCATTTTCATTTTATTTTGTTTCTAGTTTTTCGGTTTGGTTTTGGCTTTCGGTTTTATGTTCATTTCTTTTAACCCCCACCTCACATCCCGACTCTCTTCACTCTCCTAAGCATTTCTTTTCATTTGCGTTTTGTTTGTTGCATTTCTTAATCATTTTTGAGTGTCTTAATTTAACTTGTATATTCGGCTTTTAATTTCGAGTGTGTTTGCTATCTTTCTAAGTGTTTGAATGTTGGTGTGTGTGTGTGCATTTTTTTCCCTTCACAGCCTCTGATATTATCATTCGCGTCATTTTGCCAAAAGCATAAAATTTGAATTCATTTCAAAGCAGCTGCATATTAAATTTTGAACTTTAACTTGAAAATTATGACGAATTTAGAAGACTTTTTAATAGGGTGAGTTTGAATTTGTAGTAAATTAATAAGCTTCTGTTAAACAGGGAAGGGATCTTTCAAGTATTACGTAACGCAATTTGGGGGGGTCTCGTAAAACGTTACGATGCGTAACAATGGCGGGAGGGGGTCTTTCTTACAAAACGTTACGTAACATTTTTTCTTTTTTTAATAAAAATTAGGGTAAAAATGGTCACTTGAGTGTTACGTTACGTTAAGAGAGGGGGAGGGGTGGTACATAAAAACGTTACGGTGCGTTACAAGGGAGGGGGAGTCTAAAATCTTCAAAAATTGCGTTACGTATTACTTGAACGATCCCAAAAGGACTAATTACGAAACTCAGGCAACATTTATTTCCAAGTTATATGCTCACATTTTTATTCGCAATATGATTTAAATAAGAAGTTTACCAGATTTTGCTCTTTTTTCCCTTCTGTTTCTTTAGTGTAATCCGTAACAATGCCCGAATATGCGATTATTTCGATTACATTTTTTATTGTCAGCAACGGATCTAACAATTTGCACAGCACTTCAACAACAACTCACAATTCTTTCTGTTGCTGTGGGCTGTTTCTGGTATTAATTTCAATCATAATATCACCACAAACGAAACCTTTTCTTCCCTTCTTCTCCTGCTGCCCAGCAGTTGCCTATCCTAAGTCCACAACAAAAAGGTGACAAATGACATGGTGGACTCAAAGTAATTTCTTTCAATTAGGACTGCTGCGCATGCGCTGTCCGAGGATCCGGCAACCACTTTTGTTGCCATTGACATTGACATAGCGCGCATGTGCAACAATCTCGCTCTCCCTCTTTCTCTCTCTCACTCTCTTTCGATCTTCCTATCTCTATCTCGCTTGCACGAATCAAATCGGGCTTTCGTGTCAGTTATTAATGTTGCACATTTTGTGCCTTAATGGCTAATTCAAGAGTTGACAGATGTGCGTAATTTATTCGCGTTTCTCTTTGCCAACCTCTCTCGCTCTCTCTCACTTTTTCGTCTCTTGCATGGAGCATCTGCAGATCCTTGACACCAAGCTGGCCATTTGATAAACGATCCTCGCATTGTGGTGTTGAAAAATGTTGCAAAAATATGATGAGGCCATCACGATGGCGGCCATAAGATAAGACCCATAAGACCCATCAGCCATAATCCAAAAGCTGAGAGACGGCTCACAAAACTGACCACAATAAAGTCGAAAGATTTAGTTTCTCTCACTTTGACAAACGGCAAATCATTAGCAGATTTTAGATACGTTTTTTTTGGATGATCCAAACGACGGGTTTTATTCACTCACAGAAAATATTCTTGGCTTGAGATCTTTAGAAGAAGTAATAAAATTCTTTATTTGAATATAAAAAAAAATAAAGCTAGCTAAAAGTCTTAAGTAGCTTAACTTCAAGTTATTTGTAAGAGTTGATTCTCTTTTCTAACTTGACATTCAATATTTATGCGCTTCCTTCAGTTTATCCTCGAAATAATGTCGTTTAATCAATAAAACCTAACAAACAAAATAACCCTACACAAAAATGGTCTGACTTGGACTTTCTAACCATTGAAAAACCATTGAATAGCTTATGTTTGTTCCTTTCCTCATGTCCATCAAATTAACAAACACAGCATAAAAAGACAAAGCTGCAACTGCAAAAAGTAAAATAAAAAACTATCAAAAATCAAAAAAGTGTTGAATAGAATTTCAAGGTAATCACATTTAAACTTCATCCAAATATGGAAAATCGAAATCAAAATCAACATTCAACATCCTTCAAACACAAATCAAACACAATTTGTCGAACTGACAGCTCGAAATTCGTGAATGACGCTGTTGTTGACCTCGTCGGCGGCCTTGGCCCAAACGAGCTGAGAGAGAGTTGGCAGCGGCGTTTTTGTGGTCAGACAAATTGCGGAGTCCTGCGGCCGAATCGCCAACAGCAACAACGACAACAACACAAACATTCGACGACAACGCAAATTGCTTAGATTTGCGTTGGACCACAAAGCGTTCCGACACGGGCAACACACCTGACCCAAAGCCGGGGTTAGGGTGGGGTGGTTAGAGTGACGACTGCTGTTAAAGGCTTCACGTTGTCCATTGTCCTTTGACATGCGGCATAATGTTGCTGACCAGTTGCTGATGATGATGGCAACAGCAAACTAAACACAGAACTCAAACTGCTGTTGACAGCGACAGCAACATGGACAACAGAGGCAACAGCAACAATGTCGGCAATAAACTTGAAGTTGACAATTGTAAAAAACACACACATAAAAACATACATGTATGTAAGGCAGCCAAACAACTGAAATGTTAGCAGCAACAAACAAACAAGCAGCAACAGCCACAGCAACAGCAACAACAACAACTGCCAACAACGGCAATCATAAAATCAACAACTATGAAATTCATCACCGTCAACAGCCTCAGACACAGGCACAGTGAAAGCCGTTGGTTGCTTCGTCGTTGACACTTCCGCCACATGCTGAAACTGGAGTCACTGGATCAGCAAACAACAGCAGCAGCAGCACAGCAGCAGCAACAACAACAACATCGAGCAGTTGCCGTTGTCGCTCCATCAGCAACAGCAACAGCAACAACAACAACAACATCATCATTCACGGCGGCAACGGCAACGGGTAAGTGAAATTAATTGCATTGTTTTTGGCCAATGAATTCCTAGTTGCCAGTTTTTGTTTTCGGCTTAAACGCCTTGACGCCTTTTTTGCCAGCAACAACAACAACAACGACACCAAAACACACACACACAGCGCATAAAGCACCCCCGGTACCCTCTCCTCTAAACCGTTGACTTCTCCTAATCCTGTGCGCCTCTGCAGTTCATCACACGTGATTGCCATAGTATGTTGCAAGCATTTGAAAGCAACCCGCGGGGCGCACAGTGGTGCTAAATAGATCGAAAAACTATGTTTGGAATAAATAATTTAAAATGTCAAATGCTTTTTATGAATGTATTCTGACACATTTTACACAGTGAAAATTAAAAATGATATACTTAGCTATATTGAAACTCTCAAATTTTAAATTTTATTTTTGAAAAATTTTAAAATTGTCGTTATCTTGAAATTTATGATGTACAATGTTCAGATATAACTATTCAATGTATATTTGAAAGAAATCCTTGAAGAAATTCACAATAATATTGCCAAAGACCTCGAAAACGTTAAAGTAATATTCGGTTATTTATTTATATTTCTCAGATAAAGAACAATATGTTTGGGATTCTTAATAAGTCAAGTTAATCAATAAAAGCTTTACCCAATAAAACACTTTCTAGATCGTTTTTTTTACTTCTAAGTTATTCATTCTTTGATGCTAACAATTTGAACCACTGTGCGCCACTTTGACTATGTTTAGAGTTATGCTCGGTTTGCTCGGTCCTCCGTCTCGCCGTCTCGCAATTCGCAGTCCATCCACATTCCACATCTACATACACACACATCCTTTTGCCCCGTTTTATCCAACTCCAGCTCTTCCTTCTTCAACCTCTCCTGCCATCCATCTCGTTGCCATCGTTTTATCGCGCTGCTCTAGTTAGTTACCATCATCAACATGTTGACATGTCTATGACTGAAACACACACACATGTCTCTCTCTCTTTCTCTCTCTTTCTGTTAGTTTGTTGTTGTTGTTGGTTGCAACGCGCTAACCAAGCTCAACAGCGTTTATCACTCATGCTTATGGTCTTGTTTTTGCGGTGATATATCACACTTGACACTCATTCATTCAGTTTTAGCGTTTAGTGTTTTGGGCTCGTTACACCCCTGGCTTACACTCTCCCACTCTCACTCTATCTTTATCTCTCTCTCTTTATCTAACTGTTGATGACTGGCTGTGTGACCAGCTTGCAGCTGTCTGTCTGCCTGGCAACGCTGCTGCCATTTGAATTTCATCACATTTTGGAGCAACGCGAAACCATCGAGTCAAAAACTAACACCCAACACATCAAAACTACACGTGAGAAAAAATCATGTCCTCGAATAAAAACACAAATCCCCTAAATAATAACCTTCCCGTTGTCATTTAAAATCTATGAATTTTATTTCATTAAGAAATAATTAAACACACAATATGTTTATTTTGTTTTTCAGATACCTAAAATAGTTTTATTATTTTTTCTGAGTGTCTCTGGCATAGTTAACACCGCAACTATCGTCAGCATGATGACACCCTGTGGCATCCCCACCTCACTCTCATTATATTTTTGCTTGACGAATGCCTCTTCATCGTTCTCCGTTCTCAACATTCACATATACATATGTCTGTATATTCACACACAAACACACATGATGCTCAAGCTTATTGTTGCTGTTGCTCTGTTAATTTGTGAGAATTGGTTGGTTGGGAGGGGTAGACAGGGTGGTTAGTGTGCGGGAATTTATTCACTCTCACATGAATTTCGTAACTGTTTTTGGGGATATTTTTGTCCCATTGTTGTTGTTCCTGTTGCTGCTGCTGCTGCTGGTGTAGCTTGTGTTTGTTTTTCAATTGCTCTACAAATGTTTATGCAGATGAATTGTATTTTGAGTTGTGTTTTTGTCTGGCTGTGGTAAAAGAGTGCAGAGTGCTTGGCGATGGAGAGGGGGGGAGTAAGTGTAAGGATTGCAATCCTTGGTCCTCTTTGGCATTTGATGAATGTGGCAAATGTTTGCTAAGCTTTCCATAATGTGACTGTAAGTTGTGGCCAACAATATGAACGGTTTGATAGAGAATTTTGTCTACATATCGATCCAATAACAAGAATAATAAATAATATTAAATGAACTGATAAAAGCGCAAGGAGTGAAGAAGAAAATGTCTTTAAAATACTCTAAATATAGCTTTAAAATAAACTTTACAGCTACAATCCCAGCTGATTCAGCTCCAACTTCCCCTCCTACATGTGTTCCATCCTTAATTGTTCCTCTCGAATACTAGTTGTAGCCCTTCTTTCCATTGTGCCTTATAGTAAATTAATTGAAAGGCTACGCAACGGAAAATAAAACAACCCGCGGCACTAAAAATTTAAACGAAAAGAAAAATAAAACTGACAGACGATTAAACCACAACTCATAAACATTTGCAAAATATATTTTGGGTAGAAATAGGATTATTTTCCAAAAGTATTTTGTTATTTGTTGTTGCTATTTGTTTGCAACATGAGCTGCGTAATTGTAATTTAAGGGGGGCGGATTTGATTTAAATGTTCGATGGATGGGCTGGGGGAGGGGGGATCCGAAAAATGCCATTCAAATATGAAGTTGTTGTTGCCACAATGTATCTAAATTTAACAACAAAAAAAAGTTCGCTTTGCAAAACAAATGTTTTTGACGCATTTTTCGTTAGGGTAAGGAGGGTGGGGGGATTGGGGGTGTGTGTGGGTTGGCGCCAAGCATTTTGTGTGCAGTTTTTATGACGTCGCCGCGACTGGCGTCAGCATCAGCAGCAGCAGCAACAACAACAAGCGTCCGTCACCGCAAAGGTGTCAGAAAATTGCATGCTGCAATTTTCAGCCATTTGACAGATGGACAGGAGACGGCAATGGGAAAAAGGGAACTGGGAATGGAGATGGGAATGGGAATGAGTGGAACAGCGTGTGATAAAATCGTCTGTCAATTCGATTTTTGACGTTAACCGCCGCCTAAACAACAGTAAAAACAACAGCAACAAAACAAAAAATAAAAAAAACGTTGAGCAAACGAAATTTTTTTTTCTTTTATTGCCTAGAAATGAAATTGGGTGCTGGGAGAGCGCTTTGGCTGTGCCACGGTTTGTTGCAATAGAAACGGACGCGCTACATGACAGTTGTGGCACCGAATTGGCAGCTTGCAGCAAACGCAATTGCGGGCAACCTGCAACCAAAGAATCAACTGCTGACTGTTGCAATGTGGGCGAGCTGCGAACGCAAAAAACCGGTTAACCGGTTCGGTCATCAACGTTGACTGACAGCAGAGCGACAGCCCTGCCAAATGTGGAACGGTTAAATCGAGTGGGTTAGGCGTACGATAAAAACACTCGTGGCAAGGTGTTGATTGCGTTGCAAACACAACAAAAAAACAATAAACAATTAAAATTCTCTGTACAAATTAATTTTTCTCTCTCATAAATATGAATAAATAATAATAAAATGTTTAGAGATTTTTCAAATTTTAAGCTAATTTATAAAAACCTTCGAACTCAAAATTTTTGCCTTTTTTCCTGACTCCGCTCATCAAAACAATCAAATTACAAAACATTAAAAAAAATATTTATAACAAGACCAACAAATGCATTGTGCAACTGAAATCATGTTACAACATGTCAAACATTTGTGACGAGAGAGAAAGAGAGAGATGCTGAACGAGATGGGTGTCTTTTGTATGGTATGGTAACATTCCGTTATGTCATATTTCTAGCCCACAAATACCAAATACAAAACATAAAAAAAAGTATAAAAAAATACCGCGCGAATCCAACTTTTGACGTCTGACAGCAGTTGGCGTTGCATTTTGGCCGCAATTGTCAGGTGCCGCGATATTCGAGGACCTGTCAATCCGATTTCAGATATTTGAGTAGACTACAGGGGGTGGGGCGTCAGGAAGGATAAGCATCACATGCAGCTCTTTGAAATGAATGCAAAAGCTTTAACATGAGATAGAAAAGACAAACAGAGAGTTAAAGAGTTCGAAGAGCAATTGATTCAGACAATCAATAAAATATCTACTTAGTTCGAAATGCAACACTGCGTGTGGTGAATATGTGGAAGAATAAGCATTAGCAAAGAAAAACAAACACAAAGAACTTCTTTTGCTGCTTAGAAACAGCGAACAAGAAACAGAAACTAATAAAGATGCGTAATGGTTGCCTGCGCACAAATATTGGAAAATAATTACAAAAGGGCGTCAAAGATGAAAAAGTGCGACGCAAAGCGTACGATAAAACAGAATCGAAACTAACTGAAAAGTATGTAAATCAATTTAATGTTTTCACTCATAATTATCGGCTGAGTAGTGCCACTAATACATGCAAACGCCATTGTCACGTGCGAATTGGGCTGGGTAAGCTCATGCCCATTCCCATTCCACTGTTCCTTACGCAGCCTCAACTTTTGCGGTCGCCAAAAGCAGCGCAGCGCATTCAACAATTGGGCAGCAGCGACAACAAAGCGCTTGAAAAGGGGAATGGAAGGTGTTGTGAGTCTGGAGAGCGATAAGCGTCTTGATTTAGCATTTTATTTTTGCCAGTAAAAGAACACGCAGCTCTTTAAATTTGGGTATGTATGTGTGTATGCATGTGCTTGATGCAGAAAAGCAGAAGCCAGTGCTGCCAACTCCTTCGCATATCCGTTGCGTCGCTGCGTTGCGTCGCTTCATTTTCAATTTCAATAAATAACCTTGATTTAAGCGACTGCGACGCTGGCAGAGATGTCAAAGCATAGACACCCACCCCCACAGCCGTTTGACCAGCTGCAAATGCACAAACACAAAGAGCACAAGACCAGAGGAGTATGAGTGGGAGAGAGAGAGAGAGAGATGGCGGGGCCGTCAGACCGGCCCCCACACACAAACACCTGTCACAATGCACATTGTCGCACTGCACACAGCGCTCTATTCTCTCTGTGCACGCTGCTCTCTCTCTCGCTCTCTGTCGTTCTGTCTCTCACACCTGCACTCTCAATGGCGCTGCAGTTGTAGTTTCACTCTCCGTTTTGTTTCAGTTTCAATTCAAACGTTTCGCTCAAGCTTTCTCCTCATTCCCAGCCAAATCCACAAAGCGAAGGCTATAAATCAAAACAAAACTGCAGCCGCTGCTAGCTGGCGACGACAACGCCTGCGCACGTATCAACACTCAAGCAGCAGCAGCGACGTCATCGCTCTCTGAGCGCCTAAACGCTCTCTTTCTGCCTGCTTTACTGCTGCCGGCATATATCAATTTAATGGGGAAACGTCGTCGGCTCTCTCTTTCGCTTATGTGCATGCCACAACTCATTTTGATTGCCCTCGCACGCGAGTTTATTTCTTTCGCTCTTGCTTCACTGCTGCTCCTGCTGTTTGCTGCGTGCTCTGCCGCTGCTGCTGCTATAGCTGTTGGTGCTGTCAGCTCTCAACGTTGTCAGTGTCAAAAAGATGTTTTAGTCGACAACGGCAGCGCTGAACGAAATCATGTCGCATATTTTCATTGTTGAATTTTTCGCAAGAAATTCAACAGCGACACACGCAGCGACAGCATTTGTTGAAGCAGCGCAGTAAACGTCGCTGCCGGCAGCGCTAACCAATACAATTGCAAGCAACGTGCGCGCGTGTCAAACAGTCGACGCTAATAAGTCGCCTGTAACGGTTTAACCGTTTAACAAAAGTATTTACATTTATCAAAACCGTTTCGCGCGCGCGTTATTCTTTTTGTCTAGTTGCCAGCGACAAAAACAAAACATACGCAAAATAACAGCATAAGAAAAAGAAGAAGAAGTCGAAGCAATAGCAGCAGCAAAAGAATAAAATAATAAATTTTGTTCCAAGCTTCAGTAAATCATTAAATTAATAGCCTCAGACAAACACACACACATTCATATGTGCGTGTGTTGGTGGCATTTGCCAGAAGGAAGAGGAAGCATTGCTGCTTGTGCCTTTGGAAATTGGCGGCAGTTGACCGCAGCGACAACGCGTGCAATATACAAACATACACAAACACTTACACATATATAAACAAACACATTGAGTAAGCGAGAGTTCGTCATCAGCAGAAGCAGCAGCAGCAGCATTGTACAAGAAAGAGGGAGGTGGCGGTGGTGGTGAAGAGACGCCCATTGTGACATTTGATTTATTTGACGTGTGTGTTTTTGATAGAAGCTCAACACGAACTGACACACACACACACACACAATATACATATGCAAAGAAACGTAGACGCGTTGAGTAGACGGCGCCACTCTTAGGAACTTTGAATGTGTGTAGAACGAAAATGAAATGAAATACATTTAATTTGTATTTGGTTTTGTTTGCGTGTATTTGGATTAGTTAAGTGCCAAGTGTGACCAACAACAACAAAAAAAAAAAAAAAACAAATCAATCAAACAAACAAACAACAAAAACAACAAACAAATGCAAAATTAATAACACAGTTCAAGACACAACAAAAACAACAACAAAAAACAAACAGTGACAAAATGATGCTGCACGAAGCCGTTATGTTGGAGATCTATCGCCAGGCGTTGAGTGCAAGGTGAATTTTTGATTTTTGATTACCGTTATTGGGCAGTGTGTTGACTATTTGTGTATTTGCATGGTGTGTTGGATAATCGCTTAAGTGTTTCAGGATTTGTTCCTTTAGCTGTGATTAAAGTGTTTCCAATAGCTTTTGTTAACTTTTTGGCTCTTAGACTTTATTCATTAACTTTTTGGCTTTTGTTTCATTTTGTGTCCAATTAGTTTTTAACAATTTCAATATGTGTTTTCTAATAAGAATTACAATTTATTTTGCTAAAAAACTTTTGTGAATAACAGTACAAGTTCAGCTCAAAGCTTATAACAAAAAGTTTTTCTTGTCTTAAATAGTTTCATAAAATTTTTTATCTCCAAGTCTCTAAATTTTTTAATGGACTCATCATATCATATTTCGTGTATGGATTTTATTTGACTGAATATTAATTGATTTTGGTTCCTTAAGTTAAGTGCCAAGAATGTTAATTAGTATAAAAACTTCAAACATATAAATAAGAAAACTATTTTTAGCTAGAAGAGCTTAGTAAAACTTGAAAAAAAGCTTGGTAAATTTAACAAACGAATAAAGTTGACTACGATATAAGGCTAACATTGTTTGTTATGCTTTCAATACTCAGTTTTATCCAATTAAAGGCAATGATAAGCTTTTCTTCTCAATTGAGTAGAAGAAAGTTAAAAAATTCAATTTAAATATTTTTGTAGGTTGCTTAAGTAATATCAATTTTTTTTATAGTTAAGTTACTCAGTTAGTTTTGAAAATTATGTCGTGAATTGAGAACTCTTGATTGCTACAATAATATTACCTTTCCTCCATTTTTTAAATGCAATTTCTTCATCTCATCTTCCCTTTGTTCACCCTTTTTCAGCGAGTTGGCAAGTCCTCGCTGTCAATCCCGGGAATCGAATGCATCTGCAGCTGCCGGAGATGCACGTTGTCCATCGAATGAATCTCATTGTTCGGCAAATGACTGCTTGACGCCAGCGCCGACGCCGACAGCGAGTTCCCCAGTTGGTTTACCGCTAACCGCGACTTTGGCTCCCTCCGCAGCAGCAGCACTTTTGCCGCCACAGTCGGCAGCAATGGCTGCTTATCTAGCTGCTGCTCAACAGAATCATCTGCTGCTGACAAATCCGCTGGCCGCTGCAGCTTCCCTGGTGCAACAGTCAAAGCAGCAACAGGAGCAGGAGGATGAGGAGGAGGCGCCTGCTCTGGATTTTAGCAGAAAACGCAACTCCAGTGACTGTGAGGCAGCAACAGGCAGCGAAGAGGAGGCAGAGCAGGAGCAGGACTCAGCTGAGCTAGATCAGGAATCGGCCCCACTGGATCTTTCAGTGAGCACACGCAAGAGACAGACGCCCAGCTTGGAGCAGGAGGCACCTGTTCATAAGCAACCACGTGGCACGGACTACAAATCTCCGCTACCTCCTGGCAGTTGGGTGCCCCCCATCAATCCCTACTTGGCTGTTGTGGCAGCCAAGTCGGCTAAAATGGTGCCAAATGAGGCGACAAAAGCGCTGGAGAAGATGAGCGAGATGAGCCGTAGGGAAACACCACCTCCGTCAAGTAATAGAGCGGGAGGAGTAGGAACTGGAACAGGAGGAGGTGGATCGGGAGGATCGGGTCGACACAGTGCCTGGCAATCACATTGGCTTAATAAAGGTGCTGATGCAGCTAAGGATGTCTTCAAGTGCGTATGGTGCAAGCAAAGTTTCGCCTCCCTGGCGCTTCTCACCACCCACATGAAGGAGACGCAACATTGTGGAGTGCAGGTACCCTCTCCCTCACCTGCTGCAAGTCAAGTGACCTCTCGGACAAGCAGCACTACCAGCAACACCTCGAGCAGCAGCAGCAGCAGCACCTCCACAAGCTCAGCCAAGTCGGAGCTGAATATGCTTATAAAGGAGACAATGCCGCTGCCCAGGAAACTGGTGCGTGGACAAGATGTGTGGTTAGGCAAGGGTGCGGAGCAAACGCGACAGATCCTAAAGTGTATGTGGTGCGGGCAGAGTTTCCGTTCGCTAGCCGAGATGACCAGTCATATGCAGGAGACGCAACATTATACCAACATTATTTCACAGGAACAGATCATCTCCTGGAAGTCAGGCGATGAACGTTCACCCAACGGAGGTCAATCGCAGCCCGGTAGTGCTGGAGGTGGTGCATCTGCAGTTGCTGCCACACCCACTGTCAGTGCCGTACTCACTTGTAAGGTGTGTGATCAAGCTTTTTCGACGCTCAAAGAGCTCAGCTCTCATATGGCTCAACAGTCGCACTATAAGGATACCAGTTCCAGTTGCTCCACAGCTGCTGCTTCACCTCCACCTCTACCGAATGCCAAACGAGGTCGCCAGCCACGCAATGAGAAACGCAAAAAGTCGCTACCAGTACGAAAATTACTCGAACTAGAGCGTTCAGGTTCCAACTCCAGTCTGGACTCTGCTCTCAAACCTCTGCGGGACTTTGCGGCTGCAACAAAAATCACATGCGAAAAATGTGGCAGTAAAATTGAAACCGCCTTGTTTGTTGAGCACATCAGGAAGTGTCTGGGTGAGAGTATGCCCATACCGCCGAGAAGGCAGCCAACGGCTCAGCAGGAACAACAACGCCTATGTAGTCCGCCGGGCAAACTCAATTCAAGCGGTAGTCCTTCCGTACTCAATGCCCTCGAACAGCTAATCGAGAAGAGTTTCGAATCGCGGGTAGGTCGTCTAGCATCCGCAGGATATCCCGATAGCGGTACTCCGTTGGGTGCTAGCATACTTAAACGTCTCGGTATAGATGACAGCAGCGATTATACGAAACCCCTAATGGATGCCCAAGCCATGCATATGCAACTGTTGAGATCTTCATCCTCCACTTCATCCTATCAGGCGCGAGATCGCAGCGCAAGTGAATCGAGTACGGCTAGTCGAGTAGATTCCGCTTATACGCCGGACAGGCAGCTGGCAACACCACGACGTACCCCAGATACGCCTGCAACCCCTACACTACCGGCACCAGCACCACCCAGCTGCAGTACTACTACAACCATTATCAAATCGGAACCCTTGGAGGCGGACTCCTTTGATCAGGAACCTAGCCGACATCTCATCAATGTCAAAAAGGAGTTTAATATGGATCAATCAATCGGTAATCCTCGAGAGAGTCCTAGCAGTGAACTTTCCAATACATCGCCTCAGCCCACAGCACCACCTACTCACACCTCCGCGGAGAGTGGCAGTCTCCTTGCACTCAACTCCATGTTCGATCAGCTGAGCAATGTGGAAACCAACAATAATAGCACCGGTACGTTCTTAAAAACTTAAGGTATTTCTTAAGGTGAGAAAGTGGAGGTTCTTTCGTTAAAACTTTTGTATAGTTCTAATTTAACACACAATTTTTTTCAACATCTCTCACATTCTCTCCTTCCCCACACTAATCAGGTTTCCACACACTCTTTTCTCAATTGACAGGACACTGCTTCAACAACAATAACAACAACAACATCAATGCAAATGCTACAAATAAAAAACCAAAAGCTCATCCATTGGCCGCATTACAAAAGCTTTGCGAGACAACAGATCCACCAGCCTCAAATACGCGCAGTGCCTCCACTTCTTCGTCGGCCTCGGCTCCGCTAGGCAATGGAAACGATCTGGTTGCGTTTAGTTGGGCCTGCAACGAGGCAGTGTTGAGTGCCAGTGCAGCCGGATCTGCTGGTGGCGACTCCATCATCAAGTGCTCCTTCTGTGATACGCCATTTGGCTCGAAGGGAGCCTATCGACACCATCTGTCCAAGGTGCACTTTGTCAAGGACACTGGGCGGGAGTCCTCATCGCCACCAATTAAATCTCCAGCTGCCGCACAATCGCCCAAAAATCTGCCAATGGCATCACCAAAACGATCCGCTTCACGCAGTCCAGCGGCAGCCACACAACAACAACAGCAGTTGCCACAAACGTCTCCATCGCTTTACGATGAGAGTCCCCAGTCCAAGTTTCTCAAATATACCGAGCTGGCCAAGCAACTGTCCTCCAAAAATGCCTAAGAGTAAGATATATCTTAATTAACACTATGCGACAAAAGAAAGAAAAACAATTATTTTTTAAATGTTTTTGATTTTTTTATATCAGTTATTATTTTAATTTTTTAAATCTAAAGTAAAAATTCTGTAAAAAATATGTTGCATAGTGTAATTAGTAAGATTCTAACGTTTTTCAACACCAAAAGTTAAGCTTTAAAATTATCTCTCGAAACACTTTTGTTGCACACCGTAATCGAATCCGTAATCGCCTGCATTGATTTCTGATCAAAACGAGAGCAATTTAAAGTCTGCAAACACTTGAGCGTTCTCTCTCTATCACGCTCGCTCTCTTGCTTTCTCTCTGCAGCCATATTTCCCCTACTTTGCTGAATAAGCATAAGTATTTCCCCAAGAAAGATTTGTTTGTGCTTTTCTGTTTTACCCCATGCAAGCAGTTTTTGTTGGGGGCACTGTGACGTCACATCGCTGACATCTCCTTGGCAAGAGTTGTATTGTTTGGACCAAATTCGCTCAGCGCAACATGCTATCGCATTCGCACACGCGAGAGGCGTCCAAAATTCAATTACCACCACTTTGACGAACTGCTGTCTATCAAAGAGCACACAAATGCACACACATACAGAAACAAACAAATAGACACACACACACACATACGTGCGCATTGTCAGTGCAGTGCAAATTGCAGGCTTGCTCAAGAGTGAGACGGCTGTAGTATGCGCAGCAGCTTGACGAAAGGCGACGACAACAGTTCGTCAAAAAATGAAAAACAAACACACAAAAGCAAAAACAACAAAAATACAAAGGCAAACGGTTGACCCATGCGATTGGATGGAGCAACAGTGGCAGCAAAACAACAGCAAAAACAATGCTCAAGTGGGTGGAGGGACCATTGAGTGGAATCGAAACAGGTCTGAGCGCAAATTGAGTGCGCACCAACAGAGAGAGCGAAATTCATTGAGTGAGTTTCTATTTGCAAATTGAAATCATTTTCTTGCGATTCCTGATCAAAAAAAGCGTGCCAAAAATAATGAAAAAAAAAAACATAATAAATTAATTACAATTAAGTAATTACAAACAAATGCAACGCAGTATACGTAATATATTTAAATGAAAAAAGTCTCAACAAAAAAATTTGAACCTCATTTATGAATTATATTTTTGTGTTACTTTTAAAAAATGAAATGAAAACTATTGTATACTAAGCCCAGAGGCGGTAATTAAATACTATATGCATTAATGTACATAAAATTAGTAACTAGCACTTTCCTTCCAAGAAAATATATAATTATAATATTATTAAACTACCAAAAAAAAAAAGAAAAAGTGAATAGAAATCGAATCAAAATGTAATCACGGCAACTCATGTATACGCATAAATTATAAAACAAATATATACTAAAAAATACTTAATAAACATTATGTATACCAACAACTGTTTACAACTCAACTCTCAACAATAAATAAAATGTATACCTACTAATATATATAAATATAAAATATGTATTTAACCTAAGATTATACCTAAGAATTCAAAAAAAAAAAAAAAAACTATTGCAAAAAAAAAACAAATGTCAAACATTTCATTCGCATCATTATCAACATTAACATCATCATCAGCAACGAGAAACTAATTTAAATGCTCTACTTATGACAAAGCATATATATATATATATATACATATGTATACGACTTGTATTTGAGTTTTTGTGATATTATTTTTAAAAAACTCCTTTTGCTTCCTTTTTGCCTAGAACTTAAGTATGTTAATAAAGAACGACTTGCAAAATAAAAACCATTTAAATGCAATAAAGACATTATTGAGATTTTAAAAAACGAGCATCAAACATTATATAACTGTATCTGTATCTGTAACTTGAAAATTCAAATCTAAAATTTAACAAATTGCAACAAAAAAAAAAAAAAAAAATGGCTCAAAACAGAACATAAATTCAAATAAAAAGTTGTATGTTTCAAATTGAAAAAAACTTTTGACTCTTGACTTTTGATATTAACTTAAGTTTTGGGTTTTAAATAATGGGGACATAAATATACTCTGCCTTTTAATTATTTTGTCATTAGTTTATATTCTGATAGTCAAAATACTTTTCACTTGCACTTTTCATAACTTTTTTATATCCATAGGAGGTAGTAAGAAGTTCGATCTGTTATCTATATTCCCTAAAAGCTCTCTAAATACGCTATCTTTGCTTAAACCCAAAGCTATGTCGGCCTAAAACCCATTTAGCCGGTAAATCCCAGTTTATTGTGGATTTAAAACAAGGCGCATCAAATTGTAAACTAATATTTGCTAATAAACACGGCGAGTTAATTAAACCTGAATTATGGCCAACACACATACACACATACATGGTTATGTAACTAAGGAGAGCGGGAACACATGTGGAACAGGAACAGGAACATGCCGCAAAATGTGAACGGCAGAATTCGCTGATTTATGGGCAACAAAGGATTAAGACGCGACAACCAACGAGAAATACGCCCACACACAGAAACTTCATATACACATACATATATGCACATGTGTGTGTGTGAGTGTGTGTGTGTGAGTGTGAGTGTGTGTCTATCTTGTATCTATTTGTGCGGCACTGATGACGATCCAAACAAAACGCCAAGCGAAATCTCCTTGAAAACTTCAATTGCCAAAGGATTCATTTTCACTTAAAATTTATGATGTGTTCCATGTTTATATGTGTGTGGACACCCTCAGGCATGCGGGTGGGGGGTTGGCATTTGGTGTCACATTTGCGTTAAGAGATAATATTTGTGGGGGCGGGAGGGAGTTGAAGGAGGAAGGAAAATGTTTAACAAAACTTTTGCGCCTGCCTCCTCTCAGTTTTCAGTTTTCATTGACGGGCTCGCTTTGCGGCGGTTTTTCTTTTACGAGCCAAGGAACTTGCAACACACTCACACACCTTTTGGGCCGACAAATGTTTCTCACGCAACCCCGCCCAACCATCTCGCTGCCACATCTTCTATTTTCGCTTAATGAGATACAAACACATAAATTCTCAAAAGTGTCATGCATCGCAAATAACGGTTCACTTTTTTTATTTCGTTGCGCCTGCTTTTGATAAGCCAATAAAACTGCCTCCTTCATTCACTCACACAGTGTGCGTGTGTGTGTTTGTGTGTGTGTGGGTGGATGAGTGTTGGGTAGTGCTTAGATAAGTGAGTGCTTGAGGCATTGATTGCAATATCAAATTTGTATACTAGACCAAATTGCATATGATTATCGTTTGTTTAGTGTTGTATAGCATATCATATGGTAAACAGTTGGTGATAAAATTATGTGTACAATAAAGTTTGGAAATATAGCATGGAATATAATTGAAAGATCTTTTTTGATATGATTATGTATTTGTCTTTATTAAAAACTATATCTTAACTTCCTAAACAAAAACCTTGAATCGAAATAAATATATTCGTTTAAAAAAGCTAAATCAAAATGTTAGAAAAATTATATCTGAATAGCAAAAAGCTAAAAATATTTATTAAAATTTCGCAAAAAAACTTACTATTAATTTTACAATATTTATTAATATCTATCAATCTATCGCCCATAAGGTGGGATTATTATACCCTTAACCCATAAAATGGGTAAATAAGGGTATAATGGTTTTGTGCAAAAGTATGTAACAGGCAGAAGGAAGCATCTCCGACCCCATAAAGTATATATATTCTTGATCAGCATCAACAGCCGAGCCGATATAGCCATGTCCGTCTGTCCGTCCGTCTGTCCGTCTGTATGAACGCGTGGATCTCAGAGACTACAAGAGCTAGAGACTTCAGATTTTGAATATAAGTTCTCCTATACCATGAGCAGAACAAGTTTGCTTCAAATTATCGATAAATATTCTGGTTTCCGATATACACATGCAATCGATAACAAAAAATATCGAATTTGGAAAATGTAAAAATGAGGGTTGAAAGAATGGTTAACAATAGATCTTTTTTGAAAATTTCGTCCAAATCGGTTAAGAAACACTGGAGATATCGAATTGAATCGATTAAAGTTAAGTCAGTATACCAAAGTCTTATATAAATTTAATATATTTATTGCAACTGGGTTCAGGGGGGGCTCTCCCGACAAGAGCCTTCTTAATTGTTTTTTTAAATAATTTTAATAATTTTTTCATTAACTTTAGTTTTGACTCTATATATTATTGGGAACTTTTTATCAATGATCTTTTCAAGAGTCAAATTTATTATAAACAATTAAATTAGTTAAGTTATCTACAATTCTTACGTTCTTCTTCCAAACAATCTTCAAGCAAGCCAGACATCCTTTTGTCATTAAGATCTGTCGTCAAATTAAATGAAAAACCAGTTATTAGATAGAAAAAAAGCAACAAACAAGCAGAATGAAAAAAAAAACACACAAACGGAATGCTTAAGATAAATGTACAAAAGTATATTTTAGTAATTCGTTCACACAAAAAAACATACGCAGACAGCTGAAAGAAACGCCTTCCATTAGCCACCACCAGAGAGAGGGAGAGAGAGAGAGAGAGGGAGAGAAAGAGAGAGAGGACTAATGAGACTAACACGCAGGCAGACAACCAGGGCAGGATTCTTGGGGCAGGATTGTCGGGGCAGGGTGACAAGCGCCTGCAGTGCGAACAGCAAAACTTTTGCAAAAGTGTCAGAAAATGTGAATGCGATTGTAAAGAAGGGGTGGAGTGGGGGGGATAGGAGAGGGTTAAAGGGGGTAAGGTTGGGATCCGGTGTGGGTAATGTGCCGAGGTAAATGCCAGCAAACGAGATGGATGATATCTAGACGAATGATGCATGAGTCGCAATGGGGGCAGGGTGGGGAGGGGGTGTGGTAAAGAGGCGCCATTGCCTGCCAGTGTTGTCATATACATATGTGTGTCCTTGTGTGTGTGCGTTGCCAGTGTTGTGGGTGTGCTACGTAAATTCCGACGCTTCATTCGCCGGATAAACTCAGTCGCAGGAGGAAGACATACATGGCTGCCATTGCCAGCTGACAGAGCAACAGGGGAAGGGAAGCGAAGGGATGCGAATGGTAATGGGGGAGCGAGTGTAAGCAGCAGCGAATGAGCATGCACACATAGACAGAGAGAGAGAGAGAGAGAGAAAACACATAGCATATCCAACTCGAATCTTGTCTACAATAAATCAAATTTTATTACACTTTTCTTTATGCATGCCACAGGATATGGCAAGCGTATGGCGCACTGATGAGCACACACACAGACACACACATATAAGCAGAATGTCCTGACACACACACACACATACACACACTGAGATTTTCACATGCTCATTTAGTCAAGCGGGAAAGTAGAATGAGTTGGCAAAAATCATAGGAGATATATATATTTATATACATATAAATGCACATAGGTATAAAGCACAATCCGACCCATTGGCATCGCTTAACGGCGCAAATGATTATGAGAATTTCAGTTTTCAAGCGCGTGTCCTTGATATAAAGAAAAATTCGAAAATGGCTCAAAATGGCCAAATGTGCATATTATTGAGAGCTAGATAGATAATAAGAGCAAACTTTTAAGAGATTGTTAAAGTTAACTTTAAAATTTTAGATTCGTTAATATGTAAATAAATATTATTCTCGAAATATTTTGGAAAACTTGTATAAAAATAAGTTTTTCTTCAATTTGAAAAATGTTTTTTTATAGTTAAGTTCTTTTTGTATATGAAGCTTCTTTGTTAAGTTTAAATTCTTAAGAGTTGAGATTGAAAAGTATTCTTAACAGGAATATTATGGGATTCCATTATTATGGGATTCCATTATTTAATATACAATCTAAGCTACGATCTCGTATTTAAATCATTCAATTAAATTATTTAGCATAAATAACAGCTCAAACATTTCTGATTAAAATCCTGTTACAATAAAAGTAATGAATACAAAAATAAGTCCGTTTTCAAACCAATTGACAATTCAATCATATTTAGTCATCAAGAGAATGTTTGTGTGCCTGGATTGCAGGCAATCAATATTGTGCAATGCATTGCGTATACGTAATACATACATATATACATATATATCGGTATCGGTGAAGGCATTATTTTAAAATTTCCAAGTGTTTGCAACCGGTTATTGTGAGAACTTTTGCATTATGGCTGGTTGAGGCATAAATCAAAATTCCATTACGCCCGAAAGGTCCCGCCCATATCAGAGACAACCCATGCTGTGATTTATTAGAAAAAACTGCATGGGGGTAAAATAGACAGAACGAGAGAGAAAAAGCACAACACCAAGACAGAGAGAGAGAGAGAGAGAGAGAAGCAGCAGCAGGAACGCGTTTCTTTTGATAAAAATTTTGAACTAAATCAAAACTTCATTTCACATCGGTGCCATTTCTTGCGCCAGCGCTCAGTTTTCAGTTTTCAGTTGAGTTGAGCGGGAACCAGGTCCAGAACTCCCAGAATATCGCCAACTCCTAACTCCGCCCACCAATCTCGGGTTGCAGCAAAAAAGCGTTGCGAGAAAAGTGCACAACATCGAAACAAGAAATGGCGGGCAAAACTAGAAAGTGTAGCCAGGACCTAAAGGACACACACACACATACACATACACATAAACGTACAAAGAGTCAATGGCTCGTCCTTGTTCTCATCGGTGTCGCATTCAGTCGTCGAGCTGCGAGCTACGAGCTACGAGCTGCATGCCACAAGCTGCAAGCATCGTTGTCCTGCGACTTGACTCGACAAAATTCACTGCTGGCTGTCAGTTCAATAAATCATTTCCCATTTTGACACACCGTCGCTGCCTCTGCCTTCACAACTAGCACAACCCAAGCGCTGCGCCAATGAAAATCCATAAATACGAAAACAAAGCAAAAAGCATCGTCGTCGTCGCCGTCGTCGTTGCGTCGTCTGCCACCAGCCAGCAAGGCGCGACAAGGACGCGCGCAGCTCCATGCTCCATGTGGGATGCACATAAATTGCAAGCTACAGAAGCAAGCAAAACAAAAAAGAAAGGAATCCCCCCCCACATCACACCATACCTTCTGCTCAGTGAGACTTGCCTCGTGGCAAGTCGAACACGAAAACGTTGGCTCGCCAAAGAGTCCATAGATCAGAGCACATTCCATGTTGGAGACGTTCGAATCGAGGGCGGGCAAAGAGCGCAAAGTCGCAAAGACGATGATGAGGATGTCCGCGTCGTCGTCGTCGTCGTCAAGATGCGCACAGAACGAATGGTAAAGCCGGCGGGGGAGAAGGAGAAGGCGGTAATATATGGCACCTGGCATACACTGACACTGACACTGCCAGCCAACCACTCGAAGCGGCAACTTCCTGTCCCCCTTTCTCTGTGCAGCAGGATGTAGCCATAAACAAAATGCCCGCGAGATGCAAGACAAGAGATCCTTGAAAGAGCGAGAGACTCACTGTGCTTCTTGGCGCTCGGGGTGCTCAATTGCAATAGGAAACTCAGAAGAATGCACTTTAAATTGTCTTATAATTCGCAATTGGTTTAAGCTTAAGTGAAAGCTTTGCAATTGAACAGAAGAATCAGTATATGAACGAATTTATGGCAAGGCTACTTTTAATACAAAATTAAAGTATTTTGTATATATTAACATTCACGTATTTATCTGATGATTTACAACTTCTTGGCTGAACAATAAATTCACTCACATCTGCAGAATTCCACCTCAAAAGCAGTCGGCATCCTTGTAGCGATTAATGACTTATTCACTTGCAGTTTTTCATTTATTTCCATTTAACTATTTGTGTATATAATGTCTTCATATGAGCTGAAATAATGATTAAAAAGCATCGACAAGCAATGTAGTAAATACTTGTATGTACATTGTACATACAAATATGTATATAAAGAGATATATAATCTCATATCTGGCCATTCATTCGTCTGGGGTTTCTCATTATTCACGCGACCGAATGCAGTGAATTTATGACAGGGTCACATTTAATGCCGATTTTTTCATGTGCCTCGCTTATAATGTTATTTTTATTCTCAACTTTACGATCATAAATGTCGCAAAAGGGTTTTTGATTTATATCACAAACTTTTGTACTTTACTGCAGGCTACAGCCAGTCAATGACAAAAACGTCGAAAATTTGGTTAACTCTCTTTGCAACTCCTAGGCCCAACACAACGCAACACAACACAAAACATGTACTTTAAAGAGGTCGAAACTTGTTGACGACACGAAACGACACCACAATGAATTCAATAAATCTTCGGTTCAACAAAATGTTACTACTCTTATTCAATGAAACATGTTGGGAAACAATAAAGAACAAAACAGCAAAAAAAACATCATAAAGTTGATTTTCGCGGTTGAGCATTTTGTTTTGTGCTGTGAAGATGATAATTAGCATATCATACTAAATAAATTCTAAATGTAAGAAAATCAACCCCTTAAAATTATTTGCAGAGGCAAAAAAGTTTTCAGGTTTTCATAGTTGAAAGAAACATTTTGTAGCTAAAAGTTTTGATTTTTCAAATATCACTTTAAGGCAAAAAATATTTTTTATTTTTCCCTGCTTCCGTAAAAAAAGGCAACACCTCCTGAAATGTTTGTTATAATTACTGCTGTGCACTAAACTTGAATGAAATATTTAAGTCAAGAAAAATCTGAAACTAGCAAACAAAAATTATAAAAATAAAAAAAAAAACGGGGCAGGTGATGTCAAGAGTGGGGAATGGAGAAAGGGGTGTCAAACAAACAGAATGAAATGCGCCAAGCGACAATTTCTAATTACAAATTCGCCACAGCATTTAACCCGTTTTTGCTGTTTGCATTTCACAGGAGGGCAAAACATAGAAATGGGGGGGCACATCAGGTGGTGGGTTGGGGTACATGACATACTCGCACATACGTGTATAATTTCCATTTCCACAACAGTGCAAACAGTGAGGCTCCCTAAATGGGTGCATAAGTGTTAGAGGGGCAGGTCCAAGAGAAATAGTGTAAAGGGGGTGGCAAAAAAAACTGGTAAAAAGCTCAGCTTGCAGCATTTTATGCTGATCCCTGTCAGGCAACAAAACACACATAATCTTCAAAAAAAAAAAAAAAAAAATGAAATAAAGAAGGAAAAACAACAAAACAACACGATGATAGAAGCGCACACAGAGAGAAAAGACAACAACAGCACAAGGTGAGACACAAACACACAGAGAGAAAAAAAAGAGAGCGGGTTAAGTAAACAAAATATTTATGCCCCAAACAGCAAGCAGCAAAGAGGAGGCGAGGCGAAAGCGATAAAAGTGTTGCTCGAGCATTTGGGGTCCAGTTGTCTATGTTTTCTCTTCTTCTTTTTTTTTTTTATGTTAAAAATGCAGGCTGGCAGGCAACAACAAACATCAACCAATAATGCAGACGCGATTATGTCCAGGCGCCAGGACGAAAAGAGGAGCCAGAAGGACAACTCCGACTGTGAAGTTGATGGCAACACTAGCAACAGCAACAGCAACAGAGCAGCAGTAGGACGAACAGGACGAAAACCTACCACAGATACTACTCGTCGCACACAAATCGTTGCAGCCAAAAGGACCTGCAAAAATTAAAAGCAAACAAAACACGATGAATACAACAAATGGCACTACAACAAACGACAAAAAAATAAACAACAAGAAAAAAAAGAAAGAAAACAAACAAAAAATTGAAAGTGTTGCACAATGGGCGTTGCTTCAAGAACAGCTCACATACACATACAATTACCAGCACAAACACACACACACACACACAGAACCTTACTTGCACACAGATTCCGAGACGAAGCTGTGTCCTGATTTATGTCACTGACGAGCATAGCAAAGTAAATACACTGTCTGAAAACAAGGAGCACTCTGTGAAACTTTTTGTCAAGAAAATTTTGAATTTTATAAAATTTAAAGAAAGGCATTCAATTTTTTAATAATTGACTTATTTTTCATGGCTTGAAACTAATTTAAATTAAATTTTTTTTGTAAAAGAAAGTTGAATAAAAAGACTTTTTCACATAATAAATGTGCTGAAATAAGAATAATAAAATATTAGGTAAATATATTTCGATTATTATCGATAATATTTTTTTTTTAGAAGATATTTAAGGACTTAATTTTACGACTTTAAGCTTAGTTTATCTCTATGCTAAAAATTTGTTTTTTTGGGCACTTTTGTTGTTACTTATTACAGCTGATTTTCGATCGACTTTTCTGTCAGTGTTGGCTAATGCTAAAATACAACAAAATACAAAAAACGCATCAGCTTTGGTGCGGCACAAAAATAAGTAGAAAAAATTTAAAAAAAAAGCTAATGAATGAATGAAAAGGAGAAAAATAAACGAAAACTTACGATGACGACAGCAGTGACGACGACGATGATGATGATGATGACGACGCCGAGGACGAAAAGGACGACAATGTCGGCTCGCTTCCGGCTAACGACGACGACAATGCTGATGTCGCTGACGAACAACAGTGACCAGGAGCATAGTAGATAGGGAGCACAGAGCGTAGCCTCCATCAAAAGGGCTCCCTACACACACACACACACACACACACACAAACACACACATAGACAGACAGAGCTGCGCATTCGCTTCTGTCCTGTTTGTGTGTGTTTTGTGTTCTGCGCGGTTTTGTGTGCATTTTGGATTTCTTTTGTTTCGCTTTGCGTTCAGTTGAGTTGCTCGACAGCCAGTCAGCGGCGTCAGCGCCCTGCCTAGCCCACACTCCACCCTGCCACCCCCCCTTTCGAACAGTTGTCCTGCAGCCACTTGGCCCACTGGCTCTTGTTGTTGCTTTCTTGCGTCGAAGGACATTCAGTTGTTGTGTGTGAGTGCGTGTGTGTGTGCAGGTCCTTCTAACAAAATTTAATACTTATTGTGCCTTTTGCGCCTTGTAGTACCTCGTTGTTGTTGTTGTTTTTAGTGTTGTTGCTGCATAAAGAAACGCAAACAGAATTTATGTTGTGACATTTTAAATTGCGCAATTTTTATGAAATCCTTTTGCTGGGCGACTCCCGTTTGAGTGCGCGCCTCTCATTCTGTCCTTTCTGCTGCTGTTTCCAGCACATCCTCATGAAATACTAGACAACAACAAAAACAACAACAGCTCCAGTGCACAGCAACGCCATCTTTCGGCCAACACTCTCTTGACTGCAGCCGACGAAAAATGCGACCCAATGAAATTTTTGTGTGCAGCATTTCGTTTTTTCTCTTTTTTTTTTTTTGACTGTTTTTCGCTTTCGGCCAACAGCGACAAGCAACAAAACAAACGTCCAGAGAAGCCCAAGCCGCCTGTCAGGACGGCGTTTATTTATTTTTATGTTTAGAGTCCAATGTTGTCCAGCAAACCAAAGTGTCCAAGCCATCCAAGCAATGGGTCTGCCCAACTGCCTGTCTGCCAGCCACCAAAAGCCCCACCATGATTTACGATGATGATGTCCTACGGAACGCGTCTCCAACAGGAGCCGCAAGACGCTGCTGCACTGCAACAAACACACTCACACACAACAGCAATCCTCTCTCTGCTTTGTTTTTCTTCTTCAGTGCAAGGCGTTTTACATAGTATATGGAACAGAATGCATTACACAGTTGAAGGGTTGGAACAAACTTTTTTTTTGAGAGGTTTGTTGTTAATGGTGATTTTCAAAAGTATAAAAAAGTATAAAACGCAGTTGATTAGTTTGACATTGGAATATGTTACAAGCTTATAAAAAGATCAAAAAAAGCTCAAGATTTTCAATTACATTTTCATATCAAATATATTGTGATTGAAATACTTTTTAGACTTTTCATCAATTTCAAACGAAAACTATTGCCTTAAGAGCAATCCATCCAAACGCTCTTTCAAACAGATAGAGAAACTGAAGAAAGAATTGTTTAATAATTCTGGTTACTTTTTTTGATGAGAAATATCGTTACATATTTTGTCAACGAGCTTGGCAGCGGATATTTGGCAATGCACAATTTTTACTACGATGTTGTTGTTACTGTTAATAAAAATTTATGATTATTGTTTTCACATTTTTCACGTTGTCAATATTAAAAACATTATTTTTCACGCGAATTGTCGTCGTCAATGGTCAAATGGACATTGGATGTGAAACGGACGCTGGGTTGCATCTTTTCGTCTGTTTTGCACGCTGGAAATTGTTATTGAAATTCGAACTCGTTGATGGAATTCAAACAACAACAATTGCATGTACAATCCACAATCCATTCAATCGACTGGCCACTCCACCACTCATAACTCAGCCTCAGTTGCCTCAGTTGGAGCCTCAGCTGTAGGAGGAGAGGAGCAGATGGGGAGAGCGCAGTACAGGCGCCATTTGGACGGGTAGCCTGAACAGGGACACAAATCCATTTGGGTGAGGTGTGGGGTGAGGAGCATTGTTTGGTAGAGGGTTCGGCACAATTGTCAGGCAATAAATCGATGTGTGTAGGGTTGTAAATTTTTGCAGGATGGCCCGATGAAAAAGTGCATATTATGCAATTCGACAATACGCCAAACATGTCGACCTACGTACGCACAACCAACACACACAAACATTCGTTGCAATGTGCTAACGGAAACGGAAACGCGCACACAAGTTCAGTCTCTCTTCTTCATCTTCGCTGGACGCCACGCCACTCCTCCTTACCCAAACTCAACCGATTGCAGTGCTTTGCATATCAATGAAAATGCATAAATTTTTTGCCTGGCCGCGTTGATTTTTTGCTGCACTCCGGCTTGCATTTGCCCGAAAACCCAAAACCGTCCATCAACGGGCATAAATCAGTTTGGAAAGCGTTGAAAAAAACTGTTGCACCCCATTTTTATGTCCAACATCCAACTCCTACTCCGAACACCCGCAACTCGCACAGGATGCTTCACATTTGACAAAAAACGCAACAGCCTCCGTTGAGTATCCTCGATCCCATACCACAATACACAACCAGGCCGTGCACACAGGATCAGTTACATACTACACACACAAACACACTGACGAAACATAATCCTAACGAAAAAGTGCACAATGCAAAAACATTGAAAATCCATAAAAATGCATCATAATTTTACAACACGCCAACTGGAACTGGAACTGGATCATCATCATCGCGTTTAACATCCAAAAATGTGTCCGAGCATACAAGTTACCCTTACCCCAACAACAAAGCACTAGGGGTACTCAGGCTAATGGAATTTTAAGATTTTCAAAAACCAACATAATTGATAAATGTTAGATTTTCTTGACTAAAATATGTTTTAATTCATCAACATGAATTCACTGATCTGTTTTTTTTTTATGCCAGTGTGTACACACATTTTGAGTAAAGGTGGCAGCGCTGTAACAAAAAATCAGCTGTCTTTTGTTTATTAGTCAATTTCAATAGGATTTAGTTTATGTGCAAGAATTTTAAAAAGTGAGGATACGATATTTGGATTTTATGTTTGCTTATAAGAAACTTTTGACTTCCAAGTCATACTAAGTTTTCCACGTGGTATTTATTCCTGGATACACCTGTCTGTAAACTCGCCCACCATTCAACAGCTGAACTGATGGTCATCAAAACCGCCTGTGTGACTCTGCAACACTGCAAAAAGGGAAGTTGAGCTGAGTTGAGTGCATGCGCAGCCTTTACTTGCAACAATTGACGCATGTCCTTGTGTCTGCGTGTGTAAACGTTAATAGATTTGCACTGCTCCAGGTTGTGCTCTCGGGTACTTTTCCTGGTTGCGACAGTTGCACGCACGGGTTAAAACGTATTCCATACGCCATCGAGGCCGTGGCATCTTTTCCGCGAGACTGCATATAATCACCAGGATACCTGCTACACCCACCCACATCTGGCACTAGCGATTTTTGGGTAGCTTTTTGTTTTAAGTTTTAACGAATGGGCGACCGTAAATTTTACTTCATTCATTCGTAGGTATTTCCAGATCCATTTCCTCATCCACACACGCACTCACAATGCACAGTTTTTACCGTGCGCATCTGAGTGCATTCGTTGCGATATGTTGCCGGCGCTGTCCACATGTCATCCTTGCATTTATTTATTGAATTATGACTTTGCCAGCCAGCCGGCCAGCCAACCAGTCAGCTCAAAAAGGTAAAAGAGGCTTTTGGGCAACAACAAAAGAGTAATGGCTTGTAAGCGAGCCAAGCCACTTTTCGATGCTTTAATGCTGATTGATAATTGTTAAATCCTATAGCCAGCCAGCCCACAAAAATGTTGCATTTGTCGTATTTTGTGTTTGTTTTAAGAATTGGAACAGCTTAAAAGTTGAAATATGAAAAAGATTTCCATCTTCCTTGAAGTAAAATCAATGGAAATTTGACTATTGAACGACGCAGTTCAATTCAGTTTTAATGAAACGATAAGTATTTGTAGTTAAAAGACTATGGTATTCAAAGACAGTACATTGCAAACGGTTCTTGTCTTAAGATATCATTTGTTGAACATGCAAGTTTGTTTGTTTTTCACCCGAAAGACAGCTTCTTAAACATTGCACAAAGATACCATAACGGCAAAACACAAAAGACAATCTGGCGCTGGGTTTCCAAAGATTTCACATATAACTATGACAAATATTTGAATATGCAACTTCGTTGACGGTGTTGGCGGCGTTGTCTTTTAATTGTTTCTAATTTCGATGTTTACATTTCGCGATGTACCTGTACCGGTAGCTATCGCTATCTGCTGTTGACAGACCGCCGCACTGGAAGCGTGTTCTACTATTTTCATTAGCCGTTTGTTTAATTTTACTTACCGCAAGGCAGGGCGACGTTTGAAGTTGGGAAATGCCGCACACGACATGCATATCCAAATTCTAATTAGGCATATGTAAGATTCTCACCTCACGCCCACATTCGGAGCTAACCGAAATTCTTTGGTTTTTGCCGAAACTTTATGACTTTTCATTATCCAGTCAATTTAACCTGTTGACTCAAAGCTGCCTTGGAATCCAATTCGAGCATGTCGCTTTCTTCACATCTTTTTATTTGTATTTGACTAGACAAACTCAAAGGCGTAGTTGTATTAACGGTTTTCTTTCAACATATTTAGATCTCAAACTAAAATTAAATTGGTTAAGCAAAGGTTATTAAGGTCATCGCTAAAGTTTCCTAGTTCCATGGTCATATATCCAAAGTTCATACTGATCAACTTTTCACTCAAGCGAACTTTGACACGGTTCATTTGAATTATATTCCACCTAGTAGTTAGCTTATAAATATATTTGTCACGATTCGATGCACAGATAAGTTAAACAAATTGGTCAATGTTTTGTCAATCAGTTTTTGTTTCTGCTAGCCAAAGTTAGTCATCATTTGGTTCTGCAACGGCTTAGAAACACTCGCAACAATGAATACTCTACGCGTTTTACGCACTTCGAATGTTTTGCTAATGCTAACTGGTTATCAGATGCACTGGTTTGACACTCGGCTGCAGCGTTATCGAATCTCTGTGCCAGGAGTACTGAATATTTTTGTTTTGGCCTGCATTTATGCTTTATGTTTCAATGAGCATTTTCAACCATCCGCTGTACTTAAAACTCTCTTGGATGTATCGCCGTTTCTATATGGATTAACGCGTTTTCATTTACTGTTGAGTGTTAAGGTATTCATTTATGCGATCTACGCCTCCTCGCGTGTTGCGGGCGTGGCAGGTGCATTAACAGAATCTTTACCCATAAAGTCCACATCAACACAAAAAAGATGCCTCAAGCAGGAAATAATTGCATACTGTTTGCTTTTCTCAACATTTTTGGTGCTACTCTGCTTCGGATTGTATATTGGCTTTGAGATGAAGTTCAAGCTGCCACCACTAAAGACCATTATGATTGGCTTTGCACTCTTTCTGCCACATCTAGTGCTAGCGGGTTCCTTGCGATTCTATTGCATATACGCTTGGTTAATCAAGGAGCGATTAAAGTATTTGGAATCGGAAGTTGAGCAATTGCTAAATGAAAGCAAAATCAAAACCGAGTTGCAAATTGTGGCAGATAGTTCATCGGTGGCAGTTACGGCAACACCTCCATCTAACGAGGGCAACTTGTTGAAGCAGTTGCAACAGCTTGCTCTCAACTTTGGCAGCTTTTTTGATCACTTGCAACGTTCGTTGTTGTTGCTACTTGGCGTTAATGCCAATTGTTTGCTCTTTGGCATTTATATTTATGTCTACTACAGCAAAATGTGGTACGTTCTCTTCGAGGATCGCCTGCAACGTGTCTTCTATGCGGGCAATATCTCAATTTATGCTTGCATTGCTTGCGATTATGCATGTTTAATTCTGGCGCAAACATTCTTGGATCAACAGGTGGGTTTGCATTGAGGTTGAAGTATCCTTAAAGTATTTCTAATATAATTCTATTATAAATCTCATGCAGCGTCTGCAATTCTTTGACAAACTAGACTCAGCACTTGGTCAAAGAGATAAACTGCCAAAACGCAATCGTCGCTTTTTCAAGGATATGCGAAACACTTTGAAGAATTCCTTCAAATTCAAGTTTTTATCAATCTGGCGATTTGATGTGGCTAACTTTGCTCTGGTGAGTAAAAGCCGAGAGAGAAAGCATTATTATATATTTTTTGCAGATTTCAAAGTGATTCTTCTTTCTACAAATATAAACTAATCTATTGCCATTTTCTTTCATTGCAGCTGCAAATACTACAATTGCTATTTATATATCTGATTGTTATATATAATTATCTGAACGATGCAATTCTGCAGACGAATGAACGTTTCGATAGCAATGATGAAGATAAATAATAGCACAAGCTTTGTTTACCATTTACTCCTTTTGATGTATTATTTTTCACTTCGTTTCAAGTTGTAGTTTCCAATCCTTTTCGAAAACTAGCCCCCTATTATATATTTCCAAATGAAAACTTAATCTATAAATTTATTTGTTGCCCAAGGAATGAAACTAGCCACAAATCACGATTAAGATTCTAATAAAATTGTTCCCAAATCAAATGGAAAATTTTGTGTTGCCTCGGTTTGTTTTCCCAACTAGAGATGAGACTGTTTGCTTCAACAAAACGAGTGTCATGCTTGAATGAAGATAAAAAAAAAAAGTTTATAAATGTTATGTTAAGAAATTTGCTTTTTCAGAAATTGCCTACTTTTAGCACTTTTGAAGCTTTAAGTATGAATAAATAAATGTTTCAAAGTACTCAAATTTCATTTGAATGAAACCTGATTCGTAATATTTTAGATTCTTTTCTTATATACAGCTGTGATGATTTCAAGAATCTCTAAGAATTTTTCAACAATTGGTATGATTACTTTATGTTAAAACCTTATATTATTTGTTCTGGCCAGTTTTCATTTCTATCATCGCTAAAACTTATGGCTGATGATGCGCTGGAGAAACAGCTGGCACGACTACATACATATGCATATAAGAGGCACTCACATACATATACACAATTGTATATGGGGTTTTTCATAAAGTTCTCACTCAACAGAAGGCGAGGGAAGGGTAAAGGATAGCGCTGTTGCTTGTTGCCAAGGATAACAACATGCAACGCCGGCAAATATACATAATTTGTGTTAGGAAATCTACATAAAATTTACTATGACTTCACCCGCAACCCTCCGCAAAGGCATCATATGCACACATACACACAGATATATATATATATATACTCGTATACAGAGTGGAGATGCTGATGAGCAGATAAATTCATTAGGCAAAACCATGTAATTGTTCCACCAGGAGAACAACGGGTAACGCGACAGAAAGCACACTGACTGGCATCGGGATAAGACGGGACGCTAACAGGAAACAGCAAACAAACCAACAACAGCAGCGCCAGCGGCAAGGATATGCGGACACTTGCCCCAGCTGGCAGCAAGTGCAACGAGGCAACCCACACACACACATTCACACACATTAGTTCGCAGATAGACGACCACAGGCAGATCTTAAGTTTCGCAAAAGGCGAGAGACGGAGAGTCACGTAGCTCCGGCTGCTGGTTGGGCTGTGAAGGTGCCCCAAGGTGGCATGCGAAGCGTTACTAAATACAAATTAAACAAATCCATAAATAATGTTTAATAATATTAACAAGGATATTAGCAGCAACCACACTCTCACACACACACACACACGTGTGCACACACTTATTGCAATCAGTGTGAGACTGCACATTTTGTGGTTTCTGTCCCGGTTTGGGTTTAGGACAAGGCAGCTGTCGACCGAATTCTGTATAGCTCAAGGATACACGGGTGCTAAGATGACAACGAATGTTCTTATCAATCGAAACTTCCATCAATCATACTTATTAAGTTTACAATTTGGAATTTAATTATAATTTGTTTAGGTGAAAAATAATTAATGCAATATTAGAAACTTACATACTATTTGATGAAAGTTTTTTTGTTGTTGTAGTTTTTGAGTTTAATCAACAGTAAATAAGAGATATAAAAACATTTTTCTTTGCCCTCGCAATAATGATTAGAAAATTATACATAAGAAACTTAAAAATAAAACTTTGTATTTATTTGAATAAAGTTTCTGTTATTGAATAGCTTTAGTATTAGATAAAATATTTCTTATTAAACTTTTTTCTCGTACTATTTTCTTACTAGAACTTACTTCCTGTTAGTATCGTTCGCGCCTTGGATAACTGTTTTGTGAGTAGTACGTTTTAGTGTATTTGCGTTTATAATCTAAGGGGGAGCGAGAGCGACTACGGCTTCTATAGGATCGTGTTATGTATCGCCGGTTTCTATTATGTATGGGAGAGCGACTTCTTTTCATGCTCTTATAAGAACTAGTATTATATCTTTTCAACTCCATGTAAGATGAGCTTTGTTCCGAGGTCTCGGTACTTGAGGTATAGCTGGAATCACTGCTTGAGTCTGAGCTGCTGCTGCTAGTGTTCAATTGACGGCCCTGTGGCGGAGTTCGTCTGATATTTGTCATATAGACTATACGGCTATTGCAACGGGATGTTTGATATGCTCTCGAGCCTCTCGGAATACTCTCGAATGGTGAACGATTCGAACGTGTTGCAGAAGTGTTTTTATCTGTGCTGCGGCTATTAATGCCGCTGTAGGTTAAGTTATCCATTTCTTTTTCTACTTTGATGAGTGGATTTTTGGGGTAAATCTTATCGTCATAAGGACGTTGTGAATACGGCTCCTTGTAGTAAATTAAACGTTCATTAAATTGGTCAACTTTCATCTCAATTGGTTTCGTGTAGTACGGATCTGTGTCCAGATCATTATACTCAACCAAGGACTTTTGCGTGTAGCTTTCTCTTGGTTTGTTTACATTATAGCCAGCTCTTTCCATCAATTGCTTGAGCTCATTCAAACTGGTAGTAAATGAGCTATCAAGCTCTGCACTCTGCTCGTATTGAGGTTCAATTCTTACAAACATATTATAATTGCCCGTATATGAATTGGGATGCCTGAAGCGGCAATGAGTGCCCCATCTGCAAGTGTTATTTGCAAAGTAACGGCAAATCGGACGCTGCTTCGAACTTTCTTGGGGAACGCTAGTTTCGCTATCCGAAACTTCACCATCTTCCGTTTTTTCGTTTGTCTGTCTCTCCTCCTTCACATCGAGCAAAGTTGTTATTTTCTGCTTTTTTTGGACTGGAGACACTTGATTTAGCTTCCTTTTAAGTGTTTCGATTGGTTCGACTTGAGCTACAACTGGAGTCATCTGATTACGTTCCTTTTTAACTACTCTTTCAGGTGTTTCGAGTGGTACTACTTTAGCTGCAACTGGAGTCACCTGATAACGTTCCTTTTTAACTACTCTTTCAGGTGTTTCAAAGGGATCGACTTTAGCTGCAACTGGAGTCACCTGATTACGCTCCTTTTTAACTACTCTTTCAGGAGTTTCAAAGGGATCAACTTTAATTTTCGATGTTATTGCATGACCTGCAACTGAAGTCACTCTTTGTGGTGTTTTAAATGGATCGACTATAATATTGGACGTCATTTTGGCAATGAGGCCTAGAGAAAACACACAAACGTTTGTGCCACTTAAAGTTAAAGTTATTTATTTTTGCGGCAAGTTCACACAAATTTACCTAATTATTGAATCCTTGAGCTTATTTGAGTAAAAAACTTTATGTTGCGCTAAACACACTTTAGTTTAGCTCGTAACTATTGCCACTTAGGGCCAATTACACTCTTTCTTTAACTTTAAGTCCAATAAAAAAGACGCGTGGCGACGCCATCAATAAGATCACAATAGTCAAACATATCGATTAAGAACAAGCATTTAATTAGCTATCGATGGTCGTTAATAAAGTGCGATTTGAGGCTGCCAGACTTAGATAATAATGGGTAAGCAGGTTAATTTACTTATAAATTTATTAGCTACATTTTATCATCCAATCAAATAATAAATGAGTCAGCTAATTTAAACACCATATTTAACTGAGAACCACATTTGAATGTTTATGAAAAAGAAAGCAATTGGCTACAAATTAGAATCCAGAATTGGCAGCACTGAAAGGCTTGACGTTACTTACTTCCCACCTTCCGCATCACGTGTTCATTATACCACTCCAATGAATGGAGCAACAGCATCAATTTCCACAGAATTGCGCCACTAAATTACCATAACGGGGCAGCAATCTGGATGTACACCACACTCCGACGAGAAGACGAGCGAAAAACTAACGGAAACATATTACGCCAACTTAAGAAAACCCAAACGATAACAAAAACCCAGCGACAAGTGAGAGATGTGTGGAACAAGACAAGTGCGACAAGGCGAGACAAACGCCAAACCGAACCAAAAAGTAAAACAAAAATTAAAACAAAAGAAAACCAACAACGAAATAGCGCGAAATACGCAAACATCAGCAATGCGGCACTGAAGTTTACCTGTCGCTCCTTGTACCCTTCCCTTCCTCTACGCAGCAGAGCTCTGACCCAGGGCTACAGGGCTCTACAGTCCCATAGGACTTGTAAATAGCAACACGCAAACAAGTTAAAAAGTTCTGTTCTGTTGTTCTTCGACGCTTCTTTATGCTTCGCCTGGCTCGGGCCCAACATAATCGTTTCTCATTTCAATGCTGGCGAGGCATTCGTACCAGCTTCAGCTTCAGCTCCCGGTTTCCGGTTCAATTTCAGCTCCATCTTACCAGCTCACCTTTTGTGCTAGCCCGCAATTTAGTTTTGAGCGTAATTTCTTTTAATAGCGCCAGTCGACAGATAAAATTCACCACACACACACAAACAGATGCATACAAAATCATACACTAAACAAAATTTGTTGATAATGAAGAAAATTAACTTGTTGATGTCCTTCGAGTTTCCTGATTGCAAGTCTAAAGAATAAGCTTAAGCCTCAGTACAACTCTTGCATTTCTTACAGTGTACGTCTGAGACTGACGTCTGTGTCTTTTCCTACATAGTAGATGTCTTGCGCCCAGTTAGTGGCATCTCTGCCAGGTCCTAAGGTCAAGGGGTGAGCGGGCGCGTCGTTGCCGGATATAGCAAGTAAATTGCTTAATTTTGGCCATGTCTCAACCCGCCGCTTTCCTTTCCCCTGCTCCTCCGAAAGGAGGCACAGGCAACTCTTAGGCCCTGCCACTTGTTTTGTTTTATTGGGCCTTAGGGTTGGGAGGCTTGGCAGCAGGGTTGCCTGGGCTTAGAAGGGGGGGGAGTTGGGGTCGTTAGGTCGTTTAGGTTGAGGTTGACGTTTTCGGGCATGACGATTTCATTTGCATTTTATGATAATTGAACTTCATAAATATGTCACGACAGCATCTTAAAAGTGCCAACGGTAAGTACACACACCGTTTGTTCCTTGCGATAAATGCTGGTTTCCGGCATTTCCGTTCCGTTCCTCTGCTCCCTCTCTCTCTCTCTCTCTCTCTCTCTCTCTCTCTCCCTCTCTCTCTTGTTTGACGCCTTGTCGGGGCGGCATGTGCTTCATAATTATTTTGAAGTGTCGTCATTAATTTGAAATACTTATGGGACGCACAGGCCGGACAATAAACTGCTAAACAAAAGTGTATTACGGTTACTTGTTAAATATGCTAAATATATGGAATACGTATGTATAAACAAGATTGGAGTCATGTTATAATAATGATGATGATGGTAAAAAGATGAGTCGTGTTAGGTGTGAGGTAACTAAAATAGTTGTATTAAGCCAGGTAAGTGGAGGTTGTGGTCTTAGGAAAAAACCTCAATCACTTTATTCGGATCTTATTTGATCTATTTTCCTATCGTTACTTTCTACTCAGCAAAGTTCAATTCGAAACCTTACAACAACCACAAAAGCATTTAACACCTCATTAGAATTTCAACTCATCCACATTAAAACGCAAGCCATCCATCCAACCAACAACACCAACAACTACAACTATATTTGGCGGCGCCATGAATAAAGTCATGGCATAAACAGGATATACGGCCACAAATCCCAGCGCCTTACAGCGGCAATGAATATTAATGAGATGTCATCAGTCTTTCGTCAAATTAAAAAGCACAGCCAACGGAGGAACAACAACGAAGTAGAGGAAGATGAAGCAAACTCGGACTCAATGTTGTTGTTGCTATTGTTGTTGTGCACATCCTGCGGTAACTTTTCTAATTGTTGGTAACACACACACACTCAACACGAATAAATCAGCCGGAAAACAGGCAGCCGTCGCTGTCTGTGGAAAGGGTGCGATAGTCTTGACTTGTGACTTTGACTGCACGGCATCGGGTGAGAAGTGAGGAGATTTTGGCAATTTGTTTAGCTGCTTAGTTGAGTGTATTCCATCAGCACCATCAGGCAAAGAGGGGTGGTTGCTAAGTAAATCTTAACCCTTTACCAACAACATTTCACCTTTAACGTTCATACGTCAGCACACTATCATCACGCTTGTTTACACGCATAATTATGTGAGTGTGTGTGTGCGTGTGTGCAGGAGATTCCGGGAATTCCTTTACCTCGAACCCGACGCTACCGCAAGTCATCCGGCAAAGTGACATAGAGAGGGTCTGTACAAGGATCCTTCGTCTTGTGGCTGACTCAAGCGACTTAATGCCTCATGACAGCTTTCTCACTTGAACTGAAAATGACGGGCCGTGTCACAGTTTGATGCTGATAATATGTTAATGAGGTTTGTTTATTTGATTTATAATCTCCTTGTCAGCTTAAAGCAACTTTAACACCAACTTTCGAGGCCCTGCAATTGCCTTTTATTCAAATGACAGTTAAGTGGAAATTAATCGTGGCTAAAATGGTAACATAATTGCGTTAGCTATGAGTATTTACATATTTAAATGTTATCAAGACGGCATTGCTAGGAAATGAAAGAAAACTTTTTATTTCCATTAAAATTCTGATTCCTACGGCTAGTTTGTCAAACATTTCAGAATCAAATCTAAAAACAACAAGAAGTCTTCAAAATCATATTTTTTAAAATAAACAACAAATATTTGGTAAGCTACGCTTAAGTGCTATTCAATGTTCAAGCTAACCTCAATCCTCTTACGTTTCTTGCAGTTACAATGATGCGCCTAAGGGAACTCGAACCAAATCAGATCGAAATGCGCGCCAAGGAAGAAGTTCGTGCTAGTTTCATTGTTTTTGCTGTTCTCTGTACTACAATTCGAGTGGTTCCCATTTTGATACGTAAACTCTTTTCATAAGTGCATGAAAACAATCAAAAAAGTTTTGGCAAGTTGTAAAATCAATAAAAATAATTTTTTCGGGTTCAATTAATGAGTACATAGAACGATACATATTCTACTTAATATAGGAAAGGTTAACCTAAAGCATTTAATATAAGGATTTCTAAGTATTTTAGTCGCATAAAGTACATAGTTTTGATCGTTTATGTATAAATAATATAAAATATGAAAAATCGGTTAACGCAATGCATTTACCGTGTATATCCCTATTTGGGCGCAGTTATGAGCTAGCCCTAACTATCATTGTGACTGTGAAGGGGAAGGGAGGGAGCTTTGTGTGGCCTTAGAGCCCCCATTAGTCGTTGCTGATTCTGGTGAACATTATTTCTGGCACGGCACGTGTTTGAACCACAAACAGATGAATTTCTGCAGTGAAGAAGCAGCAACGACAACGAATTATGAGCCACTCAGCGCACTTGCGCGTTCCACAAGGAGATGGAACAGCGTGTTGGGAGTGTTGTTAGGCCAGGAGGCTGCTCTCTCCTTGCAACAACTGCAATTCGTCCTCGGGGCCCTTTTTTGTGTTAATAATAAATAAACGTGGCTTGAAGCAGTGGGGGGAGCACCTTTGTGTGTGCTTGTGTTTTGAACACACCGGAGCGCATTTTAATGGACGAATGCAACGCTACCCAGGTTCTCCCCCTTTACTACTTCTCTCTCTTTCTCTCTCTCTCTCTCTCTCTCTCTCTCTCTCTATCTCTAGCTGCATGTGTGACACCAAGTGCTTCCCACTTTTCTCCCCTCTTTAGTACGTACCTGCTACTGCTACAACTGCTGCTGTTGCCGGGATGCTGGTACGCTTGAAATACGGCATTTGCTCGTCCATCTTTTGATTTAGCACCGACATAAAAATGATTTATCAGTGACATTAAAATAATGCACACTGTGGCGCATTTTATGTGCGAATGGATTTTCGCGCCTTTTTGTTTTCATTCCTCTACTCATTTCTCATTTCTCCACTATCCACCTCTCTCTCTCTCTCTCTCTTGACATTGTTCTCATCGTTGTAGCTGCACAAAATGCATTTGAGCCTAGTTCAACCAACCCAGCTCCATAGTTCTCTCTGTATCCGTCGCAAACAGCTGTCCGTCTGTCCGTCCAACCGTCCGTCAGTCTTTGTATGCTGCCGTCAGCCAAATGTTTTACGGCCGAGGTGTTTGTGACTGCCATGAGCTACGAGTGTGTGTGTTTGTGTGTGTGTGTACGCCGTAGTGCTCTGCACCTATCCAAACCTAGCTGAAAGCGTCATAAATGTAAACTTTTATGCGATTATGGCGTTCTCTTTCTCGCTACATAGCTCGGCACATTTTACAATGCAAAATGCACGGAAAATAATAATTGAGATTATGTCAGGAGCATAAAGAAATGAATCTTATAATCCTACCAAAAAAGTCGAGCTAAAACGAACTTTCAAAGGAGATGCAGTTGAAGTTTTCTCGACACTGCATGAAAAGTGAGAGAAATTCTCTCAGTGCATGTTTGAAATGTGCCATAATTTGCGCCCAGATGTGTGACAGAGCAGACGGGCCAGCGGGCCCTGCAATCAAGCGAGGATGCAGCTAGGCCAGCAGCCACAAAGCCACCCAGCACCAGTTGGGGACAACAACATATGTATGTATGCCCTCTCATGGGGGAGACACGGGAGCTCATTAGAGCGGGAGTCGTACTCGTATGTGTGCAAGTGTGTGTTTAATGAGGACAGAACCGAAGTGAGGCAGGCGCAGGCGCTCAGATATGAGACAGATAGAAGGCACATGGACATAGGACATGGGACATGGGACACATGCATTCATTGCACACATCTGCAGAGATGCGCGCTGATTGTCTGCCCGTTCCCAAGCTCTTGGCCCGTTCTGGCAGCGTCAGCATAATTTCCAAACGCACAACGAAACCGGGCTAAAATGGGATGGAAAGCGAGAAAACCGAGTCGAGCACTTAAGCCCATCCGCTGCTGTTGCTGTTGCTGCTGCTTCTGGTTGGCATTCGACGACTGTCCACTGACCGACTGCCATCGTACGAAGCTCTCGAATGGTAATGGGTTGTAGAAATATTGTGTGTGTTGTTGTAGTTGTGTGGCTGTGTGTCATTGTCTCGCGTTGGGAGGCAGGACAGAACTAAGACCATAACTAGAACCCGGAACGTGAACGGGAACGGGAAAAGCAGCAGGTCCTGGGCAATTTAGAGCAGAGCGCACACACAGACACACACACACCTGTATTTCGGGACGTAATTTATCTCGAAGAATTATTATTTCAAATATTTTCCAAGGGGGTTGGACAAACGAGAACGAACGAAATAAAAGGATTTTAAAATGGTCATTTGATATGAATTATGCGCGTTTGCTGCAATTACAGATCCCACACCTACATACAAACAAACAAACACACACACACACTGCCTGGGTTGCCCGCTTGATGCCTTTGTCTGAATGTGATGCGGTTGTCTGAACCGCTTAGCTCGGAACGGGTGCGAAACCCTGCAAAGCTTGCTTGTTTACTGGCCCTGTTTGCGAGCGTTCGCGATGGCGCATAAAACATTGGTGCTCTTGGACTTCATTGTTAAATAATTAAATCAGCTGCGAGACTAATATATTTCTCTTAATTGCACAAACACAGCAGAGTCAAAGCCAGCTCATGAGAAATGTCCCGTTTGGCCATTTCTGGCTCATTTCTCTGATTTATGCAGCGCCAATAGACGACAATAGTCGACTTCATGCATATGCAGGCATTATAAATGGCATAACAGTTCTATATATTCCCAAAAATTAGCAGCTGCTTATGGACAAGGTTTGTGTATCGTTATGATTTAGGTGGAGCTAGGACAAGAATGATTTTGTGTCATTTCTTGAGTGGAAAAATGGTGTCATACTCAAGGCAAATGAAATAATCAATGAAAAATCAACAAAAATGCTAAAAATAATTGCCGCGCACCCAAAAAGAAACGAAAAATGCTATTTGCTTGCAAAGGAAGAGCTGGAAGTGGAAAGGCATACAAATTGAAAAAGAAATGTAAAAATAATCGGCAATAAATTTAAGCAAAAGTGTCGAAAACGGTTCATACACACACGGAAATTTGGCCACGCCAAGAACCCATAGTTCAATGTCCTGTGCAGGCGACGAACGTCAGGAAGGCAAGGAAAGAGAGAGAGAGAGAGAGAGAGAGAGAGGGAGAGTAGTAGTGTCAGCAACAGAAGAAGAAGTAGAGTGAGGGGTTACACTAATACAGGGGGATGAATGCAAGGCAAGGTTCGTAGTCGCAAACCGCATTTATAATAAATTGAATTGCAATAACTCAACTTCAATCAAAAATCATAATTCATGGAATTCGACAGGCAGAACCGTTGCAAGGAGCAAGGAACAAGGGGCAAGGAGCTGGTACTACTCGTATCCTTGCTGGTACTATTCTCTTACCCTTTTCTTTTTATTTTTGGTTTCAGCTTTTTTTTTTGTGTTATTTTGTTTGCCCTGCGATGCATTGCCTTGGCCTCCGTTTGGGCGACGCAACCAAAAATTATAAATCTACGCTTTGACATGAAGATGCAAGTGTGTGAGGAGGTGTGTAGAGGAGAGGAGTGAAGCGATGCGATGTTCAATGTGTGTGCTTCTGAAGACATGGATTTATAGACGAAGACATAAATACAAACGGAGCCATCGAAGTCGAAAACGACCAGCGAAAGACACCAGAAAGAAGAAGAAGACGGAACACACACAAAAAACCAAAAACCAAAAAAATCGAATGAAAAAACATTGAAAAGTGCGCGCAAGAGCAGAGCCCAAGGAGGCGGAACACGCTCAATGCCCATAAATATCCTTGCGCTTGTAGTTGCAACTGTTCCGGCCGGACAGTAAAGGCGGGCGGGGGACGCATTTTAGGTGAAAATAATCACCGCTTCACATGAAATCATTTTGCGCCACAAAATGCCAAAGAAAATGCAAGCAACGCCCAATGTGGGTGAGAGGACAGAAAAGACAGCAGGATACGCAAGGATCTGCGCGGTAGACCGTTAAAGTCATAGCCGTTCGAATGTTCCACAAAAAAAAAAAAAAAAACTGCAAGCGATATAAATTCAAAGTTTTGCCCGTATCAAGGACAAACAAATCAAAAGTGACAATTTTGGAAACCGTTTAAATGATTTTCCAGTTTGATTTCTTGCCAACATCAGAAAGACAAGAAAAATGAGAGAGGGAGGGAAAGAGATTATGGATAGATGGTTGGGTATAAAATAAGGGAAAAATTGTTACACGACATTTTAATGATAGTTCTGTTTTATGTGTTTATTAGCTTGAAAAACAGTTCAATGGTTGCCATTTTTGAATGACAAATTATTTTTTAACTTAAAAAAACAACCATTTATCAGAAAAGTTTCATTTTGTTCAGACAAGTACAGGGTATCTAGTTAGCCAAAACTCTTGCTTATTCCCTCTGGCCTTGTCCTCTTGTATGTAAGCTTGTAATTTATTATCAATTCACAATTTTTTTTTTTGAACAACAACAAAGAAGACTTCATAAATGTTAACAAAAGGCATTATAATAATACAGACAGTTCCTTAACAAAAGTAGGGAACAGCCAATGGAACACGGAAAGAATATCACATAATTTTTTTTTCGAGTTTCCGTTGCTTTATTAAATGTAAAAATTGTTAAAGAAAAGAAGAAGAATAATAATAAACTAAAAAAGAAAATGCAATTTTGTCAAACATCGAAATTGAAATACACTTTTGTATTTATAATTTCAATACAGAGAAATAAAGTTCACATAACATATACTATGTAAGATTTATAAGAATACCATTAAAATGGTTTTGATTTTGGATTTATACATTTAATTATATTTTATTTGCACACCCAAAGGAATCAAACTTCCAGGCAAGTATTTTTTGCGTGTCTGGCAACGCAATTGGATATTGAGGATAGACTCTTAACAATCCTGGCGCAAAGTTTTTCACGATTTTATTATTACCTTTTTTCGTTTGTTCGTTGTTGTTGCTGCGCCAAATATGTATTGTAATGTTTATTTATATGTAGATTTTGTGTTTGGTTTTTGTTGCCTGTATGTGTGTGTATGTGTGGAAAAAGCGAGCTAAAAAGGACTCGCCAAAAGGCTGGCGGATGTGCGTCGCCGTTTGACCATAGCCAAAGTATTTGTAAACACTTTTTTTTTGTGCGCGTCTCCTGTCATAAAATACAACACAAAAAAGGACTTACATTATGCGGAATATAAAGTGCAGCAAACACCTTTTTAGCCCTGAGAAGCCCCCCCAAAAAAGGATACTTCACAAAGGTCGCGGAAGTAATTTACAATTTGCAGAACAACCAAACATAAAAATAAAAAATAAAAACAATAATAATAGGAAGAAGCAAAATCAGACAGTCGAACAAATAATGTTGGTAGAATCGGTCGAAGGGTTCTGTCTGGTCTCGCAAATTGACAAGATTTATTTTCAATTAAAAACAAACGAAATGCCGCGCACATTATCCTTGTTGGGCCTGTCGTCTGTCTCTGGCGTGTGGAGTAGACATGCAACATTTTATTGGCAGCATTTTATGTGTTTTCTCTCAAATTTGACAATAAATCAAAAAGAGCGGCCACATTTCCACAAATTTTCACAAACTATTGTGCGCGAAGGACGATAACAACGCTGCCACCCCTAAGCCACAGCGCATGGGCGCGTTGATGAATGACGAAGGACATGCAGTCACACTCACATATGCACTCCCAAACACACACGCAACGATTGGCTGCACGTCGAAATAATAAAAAAAAAAAAAACAGAAACGAAGCTGCAGCCGCCTCATTGTTGTCCTGGTTATTTATGACCCATTAAGGCAAGCGGCAATTGCACATGTGTTCTTCACACCGCCTTCCCGCACCCCCGCACCGCCGCGACCCATACCCACTATCACCACCCCCTGCCTGTGTCAAGGTGTTATGTGTGTCAGGTCGTTTGAAGGCGACCTCGACTGATGTCGATGTCTTTGGCTTTCGTTTTGGCTTCAGCTTTGGCATTGGGGCTGATTTCGGTTTTAATTGTTTGGGCAAAAACACAAATGTTAATAATTGCGGCGTCGAAGCATCCTTGATGTCCCTTTGTCTAATAATCATAAGGGCATAATTCATATGATATCGTGTTTGCCACTCGCAATTTATGACACTTCTTCTATTTCATTTCCATTTACGCACGAAACAAACAAACGAACAGAGAGATGAAAAAAAAAACAATTATCCTTGCCGTTATCCCCGCCAAACATGGGCACATATTAAATTGCCTGGCCAAAGGATTCGAATGGAGACATTAGAAAAATCTGTTGCCGCCAAAGTGGAGGACACACAGCACACGTCGCCACCAAAGCACCAAAAGTCGTTAAAATACAAGCATAACTTGCATGTAGTCTCTAAAAGAGAGCAACTAAAGATGAAAATGGAGCAGGAGACATGTATGTGCACATTTGTCTAAGGATCGTGCTCGCACAAACATGTGCTCTTCTAGTTTATTGAGTATGACATGGCATTGTATGCCAATCCTTGCGGCGTAAGCAATACATTCTGGCAACAACTTGCTCAAATGTGCAATATATATTGTTATAGTTGTTGAAAGCTTTGTTACAATTTACCCATTTGGAGTTCGCTTTGACACAGCCTGCCAACAATTATAGCATTTGAAGCAACACAACCACTCCATTTAGAAATCTCATAAAGAAGCTAATTATTTTTGTCGTAAAATATTATTACTAATGTTCCAAATCAAAAGTAAGTTGTGTCTACAGATTTTTGTAAATGTTTGTAAAGTTGAGATAAGTTTCTGTTATAATATGAAAATACTTATGATAAAGTGAGCCCTTGGGACTCGAACGCATTATGTTCCATTAGCATCTGCAAGGATTAGGTCAAATTAGCAACTTTCCTTTAGTCGTCCGAGTGCCCCTGGAAGTATGCACAGTTTTTTGCTTGAATTTAATTTAGCCAATGCAACAACCCAATTTGTGTCACTGCTGCAAGCAAAAAGCGAAATCAGAATTGCTGCCAAAATAGAACAAAAGAAGCTAAGGGAGCATTCAATTTTTGAAGATTTTAGACTCCCCCTCCCCCCCCCTTGTAACGCACCGTAACGTTTTTCTGTACCCCACCCTCCCCTCTTTAGACGATACGTGACACTCAAGTGACCATTTTTAGTTTTAATTCCCTAAATTTTAATTAAAAAAAAGAAACAATGTTACGTAACGTCTTGTAAGAAAGACCCCCTCCCGCCCCTGTAACGCATCGTAACGTTTTACGAGACCCCCTCCCCACCAAATATATAGAAAAATGGTACGAAAAATTTATAATGCTCTATCAATTGAGAGTGGCTGGGCCAATAAGGCTTAATTTTTGTTTCAGTTGTTCGAAAATTTAAAAATTATACTTTACAGTCCCCAAACAAACAGGCTCTGGAAATTGGGTCACAAATGCAGCACATTTTAAGCCGAATAAAAATTTTACAGTTTATTATGTGTTCTTTAGTCATAAAGTAAACATCAAAAAGCACCACAGCAAAATACAAAATTGTCTAAATAAAATCGGAATATTATATATTGCTTCCTTCTTTTGCTTATTCATCCCGTTCATTCATGTCGTTCAAGCACCTCCAACTACAATTTTTATGCCCAGCAATGTGTTGGTTAGTTGAACTTTGATACGCCCCTTGAGGTATCTGCTGCGTGCAATTCTTTTCTCCTTGCTGAGAAGTGATTTTCTTCGTACTTGCTTTTGTCGTTGGCCCTTGACAAGGATAACAACGCACAGGACAGAACAGGACACCAGAACGCCAAGAACGGACGGCAGCAATCCACTTCCACTTGATGTCGCATAAATTTGTGCCTTGCTGCTGCTGTTGCAGTCAGCGTAATGCAAGCTGAAGCAATGGCTTATGTCCTGTCTGCTATCCTTGCTCCCTGTGTGTATGTCTCCGTTGCGCACGCTCAAAATTTATTTACATTCCTATTTATTTTGCCACTTTGCAATGATTTGAAGTCTTGCAGTCTGCCATCATTGGGTCCCATTTAGCATCGTTCAGGATGTCAACTGTTTGAAATGGAAGTTGATATTGCCAAGCTGCGATTGGCTGTGTCAGGGACTTAGGGGTGTCCTTTTTATAGGACATGGTACAATGCTTATAAATGAACCAACTAAGTACTTTGTTTATTTGTTAATGCAATCAAATAGACATTTGCTTTAAAGTATCAAATCAAGTATACGCAGCATTAACAGATCTTAACTCATGAAATATAACAAATTGTTTGTGTATTGCATACCTAAACAGCTTGATAGGTTGCAACTGCAATAATTAGCAGTTACTTCGTTTACATTTAATTATTGTCAGGCCATATTCTGCTCTCTGCTTAGCTGCTAAAGGTTTAATTCAGCCTGAACAACTGAAAAATGCATAAATACCATTTTAATTAGAAAATTAGCTGGAAATATGCAGCTCACGTTAATCGCATGGCGTTGCCTCTACGCTCCTTCGCTGCAAACATGAAAATGAAGCTGACTCGCGATGCGGATTTGCAATTGGAGTTGGTGTTCGAGTCGGGTCAGGGGAGGGGTCGTTGGATACAAAGCTCATGCAATATCCAAGAGATGCGACAACAAATGAAAGCCAACTGACTGCTGCATCCTCTTCCGTTCACTTTGGCCCTGCTTCTGCATCTACGTCTGCCACTGCCACTGCCGCTGCCATTGCCTCTGGCCTCAATTCTCATCCTGACACACGAAAATCATTGCGAAACTCTACACTTCTACAGTTACGGGTGCTTTGGGGTTGCTCCGGGGAGTTCGACTCTGCTGCCGCTGCTGCGGCTACTGTTTGTTGCGACAAATGCCGTTATAATTATTTATACCGTAAGCACATTTTATGGTGTCGCAATTTTAAAATGCAATTAGACGCGCTACTCTATGAAAAAGCCAACACAGTAGCTCCAAAGCACCCAAAGTAGACGGGCACTTCAAAAGTCTAGGACTATGAAATGCCCTGGATATTAAATTTATAAAATAACGCTATTTATTAAATACATTAAAATTCATTTTTATAAATTTAGTTACCTCAGCATTCTTAAAAAATATCCAAAACAGCTAAGAATCATTCTTAAAATCTTTGTTCGAAATTAAGTTAACATAAAAATAGTCTGGTCTGTTGTACTCTTCTTTTACACGCTGCTTATCTTTTTACAGGGTATCAAAAGTCATTGAAATAATATACAAATAGGACGCTGCTCGTTACGAGCACAGACAAAATACTGTAATTCTTAATGGGGTTTTGTCATTTCAAAGTAGTACCCCAAAATTTCTATGCAAGCTCACTCACATGCCCCACACACACCCAGTTGCTTATCCCTTCCCCTTTTATAATCTTCAGCTCACCTGGCTTATTAGTTTTTTTCCCCGCTCTTATTGAACAGTTGCGCGCGCCTTGTGCTATGCAATATGAAATTTCCTACTCTAGCGTAACGAATTCAACGAAATTTGGATAAAAGTACATAAACTGAACAGCTGCTGTTCGATTTTGATATTACAAAATATAGTACACACATATTATGTGATTTTCTTATTTAGTGAAGCGAATTCAATACGAAATACCTGCCTGCTTTTAAATTGGGCATAATGAAAAGTTTTTGACAAATAAATTTGCATAAAACTTGGCTCACATATGGCTTAAAGACAATCAAAAGCAATATGCTGCAAATGTTGTGGTTAGTTAATACTTGTACTACATATTGTCCAAGGAAATATATGAATGCATTTTCAAGTGATTTGTCCTTTAAGATTTTATAATTTAACTCCAGATTGTTTATTCTTTTAGCATCCCTTACAAAGCCCAAGACAAAGAAATTTACTTCACAGGTTTTTCTTGTCTTTTTGATAGTATTCCTCTTGCGTTATCGCATTATCGACTTTGGTCGTAAACTATTTGCAAAAATTATCTCTGAAAGTTCATTTCGATGCCTTTGGGGAAATATGCGGTGAATTAATACAAGTTTATATAGCTAAGGAGCTAAAGCACCACTCCGTTCTTCGTTCCTTCCCCATAGAAAAAAGGGATGCGAAAGGCAACCCTTTGGCCCCTGTGCCGAATTGAGTTCTTTTTGGTGAGCGCAAGTTTCGCTTAATTTATAACGAGGATTACAATAAACAAACTAATCTACGGCAATAAACACTAAAAATCCCCCAAAGTGTTTGGCCATCCAATAGCTCCTTAGAGAGGGAAGGGGATGGTATTGTCACCATTGGCCAATGTCTTTGTATAAGTTAAATCTGCTCCAATCCTTTTCGCCTTTTAAATATGCCATTTCCGCTGCAAGATTATTTTTCGATATCGCAAACGTATGATTCGAGATGTTTACGAGTGTCCAGTGCCCAAGTGGCCAAATGGCCATAGTCCAGTGTCCTATCTCCGGATACGTTTGCCGACCATCAGATAGGCATCACGGTTCAGTTCCCCAACTCCCAATTGACCAATGGATTTGTCATCAACGGTCTGCTTGAAAGTATACAATGTGCGTGCTTCATACGCTTCGAGCCCTTTTTTTTCTATTAACAATAAATTTGTAAGATTTTTATAAGACCACAAAAGTAACTAACACGTGGAAAGGAAAACAAAATAATCAAGTTTGGTAAGGTTACGATTTGATTAAGGTTTCGAAAAACTTTTATTGTTGTCCCATTCTCGAAACTAATTACACAAATGAATGCTACAAAACTTAAAAGCAAACATAAGTTCAAGCTCATCTCTGTCCATATCATAGATATTAAATCAAAAGCAAAGCTAATGGTATGAGAAAGCGAAGGGAGACTAAATAAAAAGGACCACAACAAATCGACAACAAACGGGATGCGCGTGATGCCCAAAAGGATGCCATTAAAGACAACGGTTGCAATCGTTAGTGAAGCCATTAGTTTGTAGCGCCAATATGCGAAAATCAAAAGCACACAGAGAGACAACAAACGTGTCGCAAGTGCAAAAGACAACCCCAAATGTGGCCAATGTTGTTCGGACTCGTACTCTTATTCGTATGTTGTATAATTGCAAGTGCGCAGCTTTGGTAAAAATGCGACAGATATAACATAAAATAACCCAAACAGGACAGCAGACATCGGACAATGGACATTGGACAGCAAAATGTCCATCTACCACTAATGTGACCATACATTGTAACTGAGCCTGAGACACGGACTTCTAGTCACGAAGGACATCATGACATTGTCCATGGGCAGTGGCAGCAGCAGCAACGTAACAATAACAATAAAACAAAGAGCGGCCTCGACTAAAAAGGAACACGGTTAACTGAAAATAATTTCTGTGATATTATCACAGTGCCTTGCCTGAATATTGCTGTTGCTAAGATGTCCCAGGCGCGATATGTGTACAAAGTCCAGGCGAAAAAGGAGTCTGCCCGAGATTCACATCAACATAATGTCTACTTTACAACGTGGATAAAGTCGCCCGAGAAGAAAACGAACAATCACATTCATATTGAACACAAACAGCCATTCAGCCTTAGATGGTTCATCCTTCTCCACCTCCTACAACATTTCGGACCCACCTGATACACCAGTCTGCCCCAAATGTGTGGCAGTGTCCTGTCTGGTCGCTGACCAACCCCCTTTGGGTTGCACATCCACTGGACGCTCGCACGCCACGTTGCAATAAGTTACGGCTGGCGGCCATTACGCCGCCATGGTTGCGGCAAATGGTGGTCCGTAGAGAGAGCGAGAGAGGGAGGGAGGAAGAGTTAGGGAGAATAGAGCGAGTCACAGCCGGAGACAAATCCGAAATCCATACTCGTAAACAAATGCAACTAATCGCCGTTCATGTTGAACGTGTTCACGGCTAGGCAAACCTGAAATTGTGGCAACACCAAATCGTGCAACCAGCATTCCCAACTTCATAACCAATGATCATTGTGCTGGGCTTACCACTGCTACAGATTCTGATGGTTATCCCGTTTTATGTCCAAGGCATTAAACAACAAACAGACACTTTTAAGACCTTGAACAATGGGGAAAAACGTTTAGTGATTATTTTATTTCGCATAAATGAAATATTGTCTTTTTCTCAAGTTTACAAAACAATTAAATATGGAATTATTAATGTCTTATAGAAGTCTTTTGATAGTATTTGAATGAAAAGTGTATTTAAAAAATTATTTACTTCTATGTTAATATTTCTGTTAATTAACAGCAGGATCAAACATGATTTGGTACTTTGAGTGCTGTGTTAATACCAAGTTGAAATATGTTTGCTTTAAATAAATATTGAGTTTTGTATAAAAGAAACGCAGTTTAGTATTTGTTAATGATAAAACAAAATCATTGAAATTAAAAAAAAAAAAATGTATTGTGAAGAATTTGACCTAAAATGGTACCAATTGGCATTTGAAAAAAATATTTCTGTCTTTAAAAGCAAAATATATTATTTTTTCGAAAAAAGTAGGCTTTGAACTTTCGTTTCTCATTTATGACATAGAAAAATCAAGTTTGTTTACAGGGAAATCATTTTTTTTACTCTTTAAGGCAAGTTCGACCGAAATGCGCGTTTACAAATCGAGAATTTGTTGAGTGTTTCGTCGACGCCGAAGTTTTTTGTGGTTAACATCTTAAAGAGGCTAGCAAAAGAAATGATCTTTCAAGTTTATGGTCGTAATGCAATTAGCCAATTTAATGCACTTACGTTGCAACACCACATCGAACCATTTCGTACTTGATCTAAAAAAGTACTTTGCCGTATTTTTCTGTACGTTGAATTATTTTCAATATTGTTTTAATATTAACAGATATACAGTTGAACTTCTATTCGAAATTCCGTTAAACGAAGTTTTCCATATTAAGAATTTATTCCCAGAACGCTGCAATTTGGATCAATAAAAGAAACCATTTTACAGTACGAATTTACTCTATCAAAATGTAATTTCTTGTCCTTTTGATATTTGTTAAATGGGAGCTCGACATTGATTTTTGTTTTTGCTCAGCTTTCAATACCCCGATAATAACGATGTGTTTGACTTGTTGAATATGGTGTTTCGGGTTTGAAAATGCTCAATGAACGGTTTTGCTGAACAGGTCAGACTCGATGCCGTGCAAGAGTTGTACGAATGCGTATCAAAACCCAAAGAAAATCAGAAAGCTATTCAGCAAGCGACGTCTGAGTCTGAAGCCTCCACATATGGAGGATAATGAGTTTAGCTCATAATATGAACCGCCTCAAAGGAGAAATTGCCTAGAGTTTAATATTGATTGCAAAACATAATATTTTGTCTCGAACGAAGTACAGTAGTGGATTCGCTGAAGATTTTGGTAGCACGGAGAACAATAGTTTCACAAGTAAAGTCTCTAAAGTAGACACACAGATAGAGAACAATAGTTTCACAATTTACGCCTTCCAAGTGGATGGGCAAGATCGAACTAATGGATAATCAACGTCTCAGTCGGCAAAAGCGAACAAAACCTAGTTCTGCAGCTTACAACTTGAAGCCCAAGAAGACGAGACATAGTCGCCAACAAATCGAGCAACTATATCAACATGAAGCAGATCGGGAGCAATGCTTGGAAGCGTGCAACTCAATAGATCCCATTGTTCAAACTGAGACGGCAGCAACAACCTTACAAATTCAGGCGCAAGATGATAAAATGGCGGGAGAAAGTAAAATGCAGTTAAATCTTTATGAGCTGCACAACTTTGAGTTAAATTTAAATTTCTCTAACCTGAGTAAGAAGATAAAAAAAAATATTAACAATATTTGGCACGCGAAATTTTCAACAAAGACAAAAACAATCAGACACATTCTTTCGACTTTGATTTGCTGCTTTTGATTTTATGTGGCTTTAATTTTTGCCGTTTCTATTTTTAACATGACACCTTGTCTTTTCTCTCATTTCCATAGTCAAATTCGAAGATATCTTAAAAGAGATGGGGCTCTAAGAAGTAAAGGATAGCAAACAAAGCTTCAAACATTTACTCGCAGGGCAGTCAGTTCTAATCAAACAACAGCACAATCACTTCAACCAGCAACAATTCAACAAAACAGAAACTAACACACAGCACTTCAACCCGGCTGCTCCCCATCCCCTTGGGCAATCACAAAAATTGGAAAATTTCAAAACACTGGACGCATCTAATTGCCAACTAGGTTGAGGTTCAAACCTGACTGCCAGCCAGACCAACCATCGATTGCCAAAAATATGAATGTTGTCTCTCTTTCGCTCGCTTTATCTGAATAATCAACTCATCCTGGTGGCCGTTGCTGTTGGTGGCAGTGGCATTGGCAGTGGCACCGCGGCATGTCAACACAGTGTGGCGACTGGGTGAGCTGTTTGCTGGCTGGGAGCTCCCAATTCCAATCAACCACAGCGGACACATCAACAATTCGTGTGCCGCCAAAAGCTTGTTCTAATCCAATCAAATCTCAAATGTGGTTGTTACCCAATTTGTTTGGGGAACAGGCAACAACGCAACCGAACAATGGGCACAAATAATACAATTTTTTATTGAGAAAACATAATTTAGTTGATATCTGATACATTTATTTAATGCGTATAATTTCTTTATTTATTGTTTTTAAGTCCTTAATATCTTTTTATATAATCTAAGTAGCCTGTAAAACGCATGATTTGAGTCAATTTGCTTTCAATTAATGATACATTGTCAATACAAAAGAGTTTCTCTTGAGTTGCACAAGTTTTGTGGCATATATATTGACTTTGTTGTCGAGCATCAAAATCTATTTCCCATAAACTAAATAGCATATAAAAACATAAGTTTTGTTTTTAATACTTTATCTACACTCAATATTCTTAAAACATTCTTTATCAATCAAACGGTTTTGCTTCTTAACATTAATAGTTTTATAGTCAAAGTTTTTAAAAAATATATTTCACTTATTTTCCACTGTGCTCAATAGGCTTTCTCAATTCACAATTGTATTCTGGACACACACACACACAACATTTATCTGGCCCCATCGAATTGTGGTTTATGGGATGGGAGTTCGTTGGCTTGAATTCAGCAAGGATGTCAATTAAAAAGTCCGCCAGTGAATAAAGTAGTGAAATAAATGCCAGCAAATATTAGTAAATTATAAAGTCACTTATTACGCATCCCTTTAGCTTTTATGAGTGCTTTTAATGTATCATCCATTCAAAGCTATTGTGACAGCCCCCCACAAAGTAGGAGAGACTCAAAGCACATCGTTAATAATACAAATAGAAGACTCATTCGTAGTCCGTGCATCAAAAGTCACCACTTTGATATTCCACAAGCATTGCCCAAAAGAGAGATGGTCATAATTGAAGATATGTGGCCAAACATAGGTGACAATAAAATAAATGCCATTTACTGATGACTCATCAACATAATTTTTACGATTCGCCTTTTCCCCAATTCAATGAATAAACAAATAAACCCCAAACTTAGCTAACCTGGCCAGAGGACTAGTTTGAGCTTGTCACGAAAACATTTCGCATGCATTGACTTTTTATCGCAGAGGGAGATAGACTGAGACTGAGGGTTAGAGAGAGAGAGAGAGAGAGAGAGAGAGAGAGAGAGAGAGAGAGAGAACAAATAATATGAAATCATTTAGTGGAACTTCCACTCTCTCTCATTCTTATTCTCTATGTTAGTGAGTCTTGAAAGTCATAAAAATTCGCACCGAATGAAATCCTCATCAAGTCGCCAGTTGGCACAATTTCATTTTGGCGCTAAGCAACTGAACACGGCCAAAATAACCCGGACCCGGATCGGGACCCGGACTCGCACTCAATGTGTGTGCGTGTTCTGGTCACGGAACCAAAGCATCAGCATCGGCATCAGCAGCATCAGTTTCTAGCTCTCGTCCTGACCAACTTGGCTTGGCAATCGCGCGTGACTAACGTAATCAGCTCACGTAACACTGAATGAGATGAGATGAAATCAGCATACACTCAGACTGTATAAATATCGAATTTATACCAAAAAAAACTGTGCTATGTCCAGACTTCATTTGAGTTGCTTCTACATTTGTAGATCTGCAAATACGCGATAAAAATCATTGTCATCCATTCCAATGCGCTCGAGTGTTCTGCAAACAATATTAGCACAATGCTTAAGCAATTAAAGATCTGCAAAACAAGTTAACGAACTTTGGATACACGAGAATGTCAAAACGAGATGTCATAAATTATTGCTCAAGGCTAGGAGTTCAATAACTATATTTTTATAAGCATCTTTCAAAATCATGAAAAATGTTAAACTTGACCTTTTTATAGCGAAATTAAAGAATAGATTGTGCCATTAGTAATCGAAACAAGTGACCTCAACTTGCAATAGCAACAAGCAAAACATCACGCATAAGTTTCATTTTATTTTGATTTTTACGACTGTCCGACTGGCTGTGACAGTGCATTGTGCCGTCCCACCTGGATCATTTGGTAAATAACCAAGCGAGCGAAAGGCAACAAAAATCAAGAAAAAGTAGTCACCAAATGGCCGAAGAAAGCTATGAAACGGGGGTTGGCTGATGCGGTTGTTGTTGTTTGTTGTCGGAAAAAGAACTAAAGTAGAGAAAATGCCTATTTACGAGCTCGCATGCTGCTGGACACAGACACATGGTAATCATATATTTTGGTCATATCTGTTGACCATAAAACCAGTGTCCTTATGTGCCTGTCAATGAGTTGTATCGCTTGTATCGTACCGGTACATAACGAAACGGTTCGCAAGCTTGGGTATGCTGCGTGCAGATGGAAAATATTTTAGTGTCCATTTAATGTCCAATCTAAGATGAACTCGTAACTTTTGATCGAATAAACGAGCACACACACACACACACACACAGGATGAAGGTAAGACTATAACCATTGCTTCACCATATATAAATATATCAGTAGTTAGTTGCTGGTTGGTCAAGGGGCTTGTTGGTTCGTTTGTGGCACGCAATCCTGTCTCCTGGGATAATACTTTAATTTTCTCACTGATGCGCCCTGAGTGATAAGTGGAAGTTATTTGCCAGCTATTTGGTTATTTTATTAGTTGGATTGGACAGCGCTTAATCGGCTCGGCTCGGCTCGGCTCGCTTGGTTGGATTAGTTTAAGTCCTGTGTTTGCTGTCATTCATAAATATTTAATCAAAATCAAAATTAGTTTTTCGCACACCTTAACAATTTCCCATCTCACCCGGGCCTTCTGGATGCTGTGGGTAATGAAAACGCGATTTCTTTCTATCAAGCGCGGCCTCTAAATTTTGCGGCCATGCAAAACATTTCCAAAAATAAGATGCCAACACGGTTAACGTTTTTTTTTCGCCGCCAAACGTTCTCGTTAAAAATTAACACGCTTTCATCTCTCATGTGGCATACATGTGCCCATGCACCTCCTGCTGTCTGCGATTTAGGGGCAGGGCACACGCAATTCTTGTTTTCGGCATAACTTTTGACTTTATGGCTAAACAGCGACGACTCATGAAGTAGATTTACATGCAACGCCCCAGAGACCAATAGGACAAAGACTAAAAGAACCTGAATCTTGTGAATATAATTCTATTCAAGCACCTGGAATGCGATGTGTTGACACAAAGCGAGTAGAAATTGTAAGTAAATAAAACACAGAGATCAAAAACGTCGTACAACTCAATTACAATCTTTGACAGTCACGTAAAAAATGTTAAAAAAAACTTAGAAAACTTCGTTAAATTTGGAGTATTTGATTTCGGCTATGTACAGTTGTTCAGCATGGCTAAAACTCATCCAACAAAAGGTTGGAACGAAAGTAGTTTATCCATGGTTAAGCCAAAGTATTTTAAAATGCAACTTTTCATCAACTGACTCAGACAAAAATAGGGAAAATATGGAAATGAAACAGAACTCCAGCCAAAAAGACAAAAAGTGTCAAAAAGAGGATTTAAAGGAAGTTCCACGAGGTTCTGGGAAGATACCAGAGAAACCCAAGCCAAGCAAGAAACCAACTAAAAGGGGTTATGGTTCTGGTATCTTTCTGGCTGGACTCTGTGGCTCTATGCTGTGGGCTGTTTATGAGCTGGGCAAACCGGAGCAGGATCAGCGTGGACGCAGCATTGAGGATGACTTGAGCTCTTTGCCATTGCTGCAGCAATATATACAGCGTATGTGGCACTCTTTGCATTACTATCAGAAGATGCTGGAGGAGCCGGTATGCACCAAGCTGATTCCGGACGTACAACAACCGCCTTATATTCAACCACGTTATACTCTCGTTCTGGAGATGCAGGATATTTTAGTGCATCCAGATTGGACATATCAGACTGGCTGGAGATTTAAAAAGCGACCCGGTGTGGATCACTTTCTGCGCGAGTGTGGCAAAAACTTTGAGATCATTGTCTTCACTGCTGTACAGGGCATGACAGCATTTCCCATACTGGATGCCCTCGATCCGAATGGTTATATACGATATCGTCTGGTGCGTGGCGCCACCCAGTTGCTAGATGGTCAGCATATCAAGAACTTGAATCAACTCAATCGGAATCTGCGACGTGTTATTGTCGTTGATTGGGATCGTAGGGCAGTTCCATTGCATCCGGATAATATATTTGCCATAGCTCGATGGATGGGCAACGATGATGATGTTCAGCTCTTTGATTTGACAGCATTTTTGAATCTGATAGCGGAGCACAAGGTGGGAAGTTCATAGAATACTTATTTATCATTGAAAAATGTTTACTATCTTTTCTAGATGGATGACGTTCGTGAGGTTTTGCATTATTATCGTCAGTTCGAGGATCCCATTGAACAGTTTAAGGAGAATCAGCGTAAGCTTCTGGAAATGAAGCAGGAAAAGTCGGATGTGGAAGCAGCTGGCGTAAAATAAATGTATATTTTAATGAAATTCATTGTTTTTGTGATGTGCCAACAATAATTTTATCAATTTAAATGTAGCTTACTCAAAATAAAGTTGAAATTGCTTCGCCAATGAAACAACAAGAACTAATTTTGAATATAGCTTGTTGATGTTCTCTGTTAACTTAATAAATAAATATTTATCTTTTTTTTTAAGCTGCTCTTAATATATGTTTTAGAAACATCCACAGCAAAAACTGTGATGCCTGTGGGTTCATTATGCAAATTGTCGTAGGCTTAAAATACACAAATTGCATTGATGCACCACCCAAAATGAAATTAAGCCAGATGAAGATGGGCACTTGGACAGTTGGACAAGCTGAACAGTTAAACTGTTGTGAGAGACAGAGAGATATAGCGAGACAGAGAAGGAGAGCTTTTGGTGTTATTATTTAAATGGCGCATTATCAGTGGCTAGCAGCGGGCTGACCAGTCAGCTCGTCGAATTGTCATAAACAATCAAAATCCATTTAAAATCGTACATGCAATTTGGCTACCCACCTGACATGGCCAGCAGCAGCACAGAGCAGACAATGGAGTTGCAGGGGGGAATGCGGATGCACAGGCAACGACAGCATCAACGCCTCGTCAAGTGTCTGTGGGCGGGGCTGGGTGTTTTGGGTGTTGAGTGTTGGTCAGTGCAACAGCAACAGCAGCAGCAGCTGGATCCATGTCCTGCCTGGCCATTTTAACGTTCAATGTAGACCGTGTGTGTATGTGTATCGTTGATATGATAATTGGCATGAGGCAATAATCCACTTGGATACGTTTACGTTGACAATCGTTTATATCGCAATCAGTGTCATGCCGTCTGCGTCCTGGATTGTTGTCGTTCCAACTGGTCCAACTGCTGTTGCTGTTGAGTCTCCATAAAGTATAATTTCCCAACGACAACGAGAAGGACAACGACAACGACAACGGCAACGACATCGACGACGACGTATTAAATAACAATGAACTGCAATTGCCCAGCGAGTCTCGTAATTCGTTTGTAATGCGTGCAGACGCACAGATTTTGAGTAGCACTTGTGCTTCCAGTTTGCCCATTTTACGTTTGGTACTCTCTGCGATTCCTGTTATCCACACTCGACACATCCTCCCACACACACACTCTCCACTCTCTCACTCAATCTACCCGCCTTTTGTCAGTGCTTTGTTTTATGTACGACAATTGTTCGTTTGTGCTGTGCGCATATAATTTCTGATTTCCAAGTTTAATTCGTTGACTCTTAAATTTAATCACTGCTTGGAAAACGTTTGCCCAAAACCATTCAATGTCAATTGACTGCAAAATTTGATAATAAACGTTATTGCCTCATAGAAAACTCTTTCGCTTAAAGTCAACTAACAAATTTCCACCTGCTTACTGGTGTTTTCCCCTATTATCTTTTACGTCAACAATTGTGCTAAATATTATAAAATATATGATTAAAATACTACTCGAAGTCAGTTAAGCTAAATCATATCAGAATAGCGAGCTTAATGTTCACTCATGAGGTTAAAAAGCCAACGAGAAGCAAAGCCTTTCACATTGCACAATATAAAATCATATTAGAAGACAAGTCGCCACACATGGAGGACACATTCAAGCTGAAAAAAAAAACTCACACGCGTACATAGATGACCATTTGGAGGACACTTTGCGATGCAAAAAGTTAAATTTATGCGCAAAATGCTGCGGGTGCGAAGAGTGGAGGACAGGTCAGGAGTACTTCCTGACTGCAAGGAACGGCACTTTTACGCTTGACCTCACTCACAGAGCGCGCAGCAGCGGCGGCCTGCTTAGCCCCTTGACCACGGACATATCCTTACCAAATGTGTGTGTTAACACTGAGCAAAATAAAAAATGTTTTAAAAAATCAGTAAAAATATTTATTGTTTGCCAAAATCCAAAAATCAATTTAAATTTTCATGGGAAACATACTATATATAGAAATAAAAAGTATTTTCTTCTAAAACTGGTTTCTCTCGCAACTTGCTAGGCCATATGTTCTTTCTTGAAGTGTACATGTTGGTGAAACTCTTAGATTGTGGCCAATGGTTGTGCGCTTTTTTATGAGCGACGACACCACTTGCGATGAAAGCATTTCCGTATCCGCCAGCGTTTCCGTGCCAAGCGCAATATCCAAAACCCGAAACCAAACCAAACCAAACCAAGCCGAGCCGAGCTGAGCTGAAGCTCAAGCTCTGGCCAGAGCTGAGAGTCCACTTTAATTTTTGTTTTGTTTATAATTTACGCGACACAACATCAATTAAGTGCTTGGCCGGAAAAGCGCATACCTGCACCTGAAAAAAGCACCCATAAATTGTCACCCTAAAGTGGCGAAAGCAGTGTTCACCTTTCCTTTACTCTTGCACATCTTCTCGATCCGGTCAACGGAATGGTCCACCAGCTGCATTGGCCAGTTGCTTAAATAGCTCTTGCCATTTTATATGCGTGCCTTTTTTTTATGCTAGTATACACAAATCATTTTATTCAATGCACATACACAGCAGTGGTTTTATTTTTATCATGAGCTCGAGTATGAGTAGAATGAGAAAGAACTGAATTTGAGTAGAATAAATAAAAGATACAACTTTTTGAGATAGTTTTTATAATTATCTATTAAGTTTTACACATCTTGAAATATTTAGAGATGCTTCTTCATGAAAAATCAATTATCAACTTTCGGTTTTCGGTCTGCCAATGAACGTTCAAGGGTCTAACGACAAGGACAAGGGACAGCTGAGCGCAATGCTGCCTAATTGGAATTAACAGAAGAATTTATGGGGCAAGTTGGTGTGATTTGTTGAAGTGACATTACGATGCGGTAAACGAGCGAGAAAAAGAAAGAGAGAGAGAGAGAGAGAGAGAAAGAGACAATGAGAGAGTGAGCCAAAGGCGGCGGCAAGTGCGCCATAAACTGGAGAATTAAAGTGAGTCACATTTGCAGACGCAATTTGTTACTTTGCAAAAAGGACGAAAAAGGACATTACACAGCAGCATAAACAAAACTCCAGACGAACCCCACACACAAGCCAACAACTCACCCATCAACCCGTGCGTATATATACATATACATACATATATATATGTATTTTAATGGGTATCTATGTATTCGCAGTAAGTTAACCTGAAAAACAGGCCTTTACTTCAACTTACTTTTTGTCTCATAAAACTGATGCTCACAGGCAACAAAGGATAGTAAAAATAGCTAAATTTGCATTAGCTGTGGTCTGATTTATTAACCAAACAAATGACAAATTTTTATATAAACACAGAATCAAATGTTATATTTTTTTAATTTAATTTAGATATAGTCTTACAGATCCTAATGCATCAACAGCTTTTTAGTACACAGCAAAAATTGACTTAATTTACAATTCAAGTTTCCAAATAAATGTCTGCTGATCAAATGAATACAAATGCGAATGTCAATTTTAATATACATATATATATATATTCATTTGATCGTATAATTAACTCATTTAACTCGATGCCCTTTTGTCTAGTCGCGGTCACAAAAATTGGCGACAATTATTTAGCAAGCAAATGGCATGCGCAAAAATTATATAAATGTTGCGATTGAAAAGTTAGGCTCCAACTGTTTATCAGATGTATGTAGGTAGCATGTAGTACGAGTTTATTATTCAGTTGAAACTGTGCTGCGACAATCAAATGGTTAAATGAATGTTTTGCTGCACTCATCCATTTATTCACGCGCCATAAACTAAGGACGAATTTATTTGCAAAGGACATGCGTTCGAACGTACAAAACAATACAATAAAAATAATAAAATTAATGGCCAAACAGCAAATGATGGGCACTACCCAAACAAAGCCAGTAGGTGTATCCTTTTGGCTGAGACTCGATTTCAATGTTTTAGTTCACTCAAACACACACACACACACAGGTACAGTAAAAACAGCAACAACATTGCACCGTTGTGGTTACATTGGTGCCTGAATTAAATATATATATAAACTTATACATATACCATATATATGAATGTTTGTGCATTCCTTTGCAAATTGGTGCCGCGGTCAAAATAATTTTAGTCATTTGCATTGCGTTTGGGCCAGATTTTAGTCGGGCCCCTTAATGCAGCTGTTACCCTGCAATGTGGCAGCACGGATTTACACTGGAAAAAAACAAATTATTAGCAAGATTTTTTTTGTAATATCTCAAGCACGATTTGTGATTAAAATTTTGGTATAAGATTTTTGATTCAAGCAAGAAAATATTTTTTAAAAATTTTTATTACGTTTTATTAAAATATTTTAATTTATTTCTGTCAGTGTTGCCATTGCCATAGCCATTGTTATTTACGCGACAATTGCAATAAACATTAGTTCATTTGTATTGCGCAGCTAACTTCCCAACCCCTGCAACCCATGTCTCCCTCTCTCTCTCTCTCTCTCTCTCTGACTACACCCCTTCACCTGCTGTATTGTCCTGCCGCTGGCACATTAAATTAATTACTCATGTTATTATTCTGGCCGAAATGAAGTACGCAACAATTTATAATCGCGGCCAAACAAGATTAGAAGTACCTGCGGTATCCAATTCAAATCTACCCCCTTAAAACACAGCCTACCCCTCCTTCCTGCTCATACCTATCTATGCAATGTGGTTTGCTGCAGTCATTTTGCTTTATTAGTCAAAATGCGCCAAATCAGAATTCCACATTATTCGCAATTGTAGTATTCGAGTACTTCTCTCTGTTCGCAATTAACGTAAATTTATGATCCAAACCAATTTCAAAACAAACATAAAATGGCAATTACAAGCAGTCCATATAGTGTATAGTCATAATTGTAACTTTATTTTTAGCTGTTCTTTGCTATTAAAGGGAAGCAGAACTAAATTAAGTTTTTCATCTATTGAAGTTTTGAATGAGTTGAAGTAATAAAACAATACTCCTAGGCCTAAGGATTTTTTACTCGGGTAAAAGTTCAAACATCTTTCTCCCAATCGACTTATCCATCTATCAGCTTATACATTTATCTATCGACCAATCTTTCTATCTGTCCCAACCTCATTCTATCTATCTTACTGTCGTTCTCATTTAATTTAACATTCCTACGAATATTTATGAAGACCTTATCAATTAAGCTCAACGCCTTTTGGAATCTTGTAAATTTTGTGTACACAATCGAAGACCTTATAAACAACATCACAACTAACAAGATTATATTGGGATAGATGGCATAAATTCAACAGTGAAGCTTTAATTAGGCTGTTGCAACATGGGTGAGGAGGAATCAACAGGCGACTCTGAATGCAGCAACACAATCGCCTCGTAATGCATCCGTTTAGCCTGCAACCTTCCTCCCAGCCACAACCCTTAGTTCAGTTCCCTCAGCATGCGGAAACATTGCCTGTCGCCGGATGCAACCCCCAAGCCCCACCCTCTCTCTCTATCTCTCTCTCTCGATGTGTGTGTTTTGGTCTAATGCATGATTATGTTCAAAAGCATAGGCCAAGGCGCCAACAATAACAACAACAACAACAGTCGTAGCCAGAGGAGAGTCTCGGATTGGTTCGAATGCAACGAGCCGCATCTCCATTTATTTGCATCGCAAAATTTGCACATGTTCAAATCGAGATTTACGATGGCGAGGTGACATCATTAATCAAGCGTCTGATTGGTGATCCTGTTCCTGTTAATTAATACAATAATGGATTGCGTGCAGAGTTTTTGCCTCCCTCTTTCTCTCTCTCTCTCTCTCTCTCTACTCTCTAGAGAGCCAAGATGACGACAAACCTTGTTGGATTACTGGCCAGGATTTACGAGCACCACAAAGAAGTGCGTCTAGAACAATAACAAAAAAAAAGAAGCAAAACGAAGAGCTGCAACAGCCGTGTCCAACATTGATTTAAAATTTACAACATTGAGGCAAAGGTTGGGCCAACAGCGCCATATGTTGCATTGATTTATCATTAGAAGGCAGCAGCAAGCAACTGAGAACACAAGGCTAAAATGGAAATGTTGCTATTACAACAACAACTACAAGAGAACTGAACACCAAATAAATTTTACCAGCTGTGGGGTAACACACACACACACACCCCACAACACACACACACACACAAATTTCAATTAACAATTTTACCCTTAATTTGGCCAAAAACAACAACGTCTAAAGAAATGAAGCTTGCAATGCAGGCTAAAACTAAACTAAGCTGTGCGATGAGCTGGCAAACTAAATTACAATTTGAAGTCTCCCTCGCCAAACACACAGAAGACACAACCCCTCAACACCCGGCCGACCACCTGTCTTCACCTGACCACGCCAATTTTGGCTGCTGCTCGAGCATCAATTATGATTATCGTCACGTTTTATGAGACATTTGCCCCAACTTTATGACTGAGCGCGTGCTAGTCAAGCTGCCAAAATCTACCACCCTTCTACCTACCCCCAACAAACTATGCACTCTTATAATGAATATTGACAAAGGATATGCACAATATATACTAAACATATATACATATGCACAAACCTGTGTTAGCAGTCTTTCCTTTATACATATATCTACATATTTCTATACATACACACATGGCTTGCTTATATTGTTGAAGCTCTATCTCATTTATTCATTAGTTGAATTGGCTATTTCTACGTACAACGACTTGTTTATTAAGAAACAGGTTGAGCTTCTTTGTGGCATGGAGACGGTTTGGTAAACATCAAAGTTTCTGCATTATGCTAAAACAAATCAACATGAAAGTTAATCAAATCGTCATGCCTTAATTGTTGTTTGATTATTTCCCATCATCCCAAGCTAAGTGTGCAAGCAAATATAGTATAATATTCATTTCCTCCACTTTCTATAAAAGTTTTTCGATATAAAATGTTACTGTTCCTTCCCGAGCCTAAGTTCTTAATATAGCTGGTTTTTTTGAAGAAATCATAATAAACAAACTATGTATATATAAAGTATACGTCAAGTATACAAAGATATAAGATGCGTTTGTTCATCTTTGGGCTTTGCAACATTCATATAATGATTATAAACCAAATATGTACATTCATTTTCAAATCTTCATGTCTTTCTTTTACATACTTTTAGCTTTCTTTAAGCTTAAATGTTTCTAAATCTAATCTAAAACTGATTGTTAAGCTTTTTGGGCAATGGGTTTGAGATGCGAGCACAGTTGCTTTTAATTGTGTGCACCAAAAAATAATATGAAGCAGATATTAAAAGCCGTTTGTAATGGCTGTAAGACATCAGAAGACGAAGAAGTCGCAAGCCGCAATTAAAACTGGCGAACAAACGAAATTTCAATTAGCGGCACTTAGCGTCAGCTGCCATTACCTAAACAACCAACCCAGAAACAACAACAAAAAAATACATCTAATAACAGCTAAACGCTATTAGAGAACAAATTAGATGAGAGCTGAAATGGCAGAAAGAGAAACCGCAAAACGGCAAAGGCAAATACCGAAATGGCAAAAGAAGGCAAAAGCCGTCAAAAGGCGACACTTGAATTTTGGATATTTGCGTTTTTTGCTATTCCCACTACACACACACACACATACAAACACATACAACACATTAGGCAAAAAAAACAATTTCATTTTGCAAATTGTTGTGTTGCATTTGGCCAAAACTCTTTTTGTTGATGCTGCTGCTGCTGCTGTGAAGTGATTTCTTCTGTAATTGGCCCAGCCAAGTAACACTTAGTACTAAGCATTCATACAATGGGGTTTACCATTTGGTAAATTGAAAGTGCGGATATGCAAATGGTTTTGGTTAGCCAATTCGCCAAATGGCCAACTAATTGCAATTTAGATACTTGCATTCAAAAATTACCTAAAATTGAACGCAACCAAAAACAGTTTGCAAGCATAATTACCAACAGAATGAAATCACTGTTTGGTTAAAGTCTTAGTTGTTGGATTTTTGTATTTAATTTTAAATGCCATACAGTTATCATTAAGTATTTGAAACTCAACAAAACTTATAACTGCACACCTTTTAACCTCAAGCATAGATCATTTTTATAACAATAAACAAATGTATTTATTTATTATATAAGTTGAGCCTCATGCAAAATTGTGCAACTAAAATTTAATTGATATTTTTCGTATTTTTATTTTTTGTTGAAAAAACAAAATAAAGTTTTTGGCAAACATCAAAACATTCCATGCCATTACACAAATCCAACGCATCCTTTTATGAGTGCAAGGATTGCACCAAAAACGGATAAAGAGAAATGGAGGTGTGTGTGTGTTCAGTATTTGGATGATTGTCGAGCATGTGAAACTTCTTGAAGATAATAATAATTTAGTGCTGTTGAAATGACTTTTGACCATCACACACAATTGATACGGACCAACCAAGGCAAGGCAAGGCAGGGCAGGGCAGGGTGGAGAGCTTCCCAGACTTAGGCACTTCCACACACACGTGTCCTTTTTTGGCCATGGAATGCAACTCGCCGACTGCATGCAAACAAAGTCGAATGGAGTCTCGACTATAGTACCAGTTCTGCACAATCAAATACTCGGAAAAGTCGAATGCGGCAGAAGTGGAGAAATGAAAGGTATTGGGAATGGGAACTAAAGTATGGCAGAGCATTTTACCGCATCTCAAAGAAATAAACAAAAGGCGGGGGCGAGCCGCCAAAAATGCCGGAAAATCCACACACATCCTTCGATGCCAGCGCAGCCACTTTGCATGCAATGCGAGAAACTTGCATCTGTGTGTGTGTGGAGGGAAAGATGGCTTGTGAAAATGGGAAATGAATTCGTAAAAATTCGTTTGTAATAATTTCTCGATTTTTGGTGGAAATTATTTGATTACACACACGTGTGGAACGGTCTGACTCCAACTGCTGCTGATGCAACTGCCAACCAGCCGGAAAAGGACTCGATCTTCTCCAGCTTTACATACTGAATGCCGGCTGCTTGGTGGCCATAAAATAAACTTCATCTTCTGTTCGTGCTGCTTGGCATTTTATATTTGTGTGTGTTTTTGTTTGTGTACAAGAACTTGAGATGCGCATTCATTCGCAAAATTCCCAAAACAAATAAACTTGTTTGGAGGTGGCAAATGCAACGCTTGGGATGCAAAAAGGATAGAGTCGATTATAGTGATGTGATTTGCGGTTAACACAATGGTGAAGCTAGAAAAGAGCGATCCATTGGTGCAAGTTTTGAATTTTTAAACAACATTTTTACACTTTAGCAGCAAATTAATACTCTCTATACCCAAGTTACTGAACACTTAATTAATATTTATTTAAGTAATTAAACAAAAATTGTTAGTTTTTAAAGAAATTCTGCCTGGATAGTACAATTAGGTAAGTCCATGACTAAATAAGCCTGCAAAGTACATATAATATTCTTAGCTATGATTATACCATTTATAAATAAGTATCTTTGTTATAGTAAATGCCAAGAAACCAGACCATATACTGCAACAACTAGTAGCTTAGATATAATTTGCATTTTCCAAGCCCAAAATGATATAATAAACAGAAACAACACACCACACCGAAACCCAAGTCCACATTTTTTTTTTATAGAAAATCGTATTACCCGGACATAAACCGAAATCAACTTGCCCACAACGGAAAGAGGTCTAAGCAGTGTCCGCTGGCACACGGGCTAATAGGCAGCCAGTCGCGAATACTCAGCTCATATTGAAAGTTATTTAATGCAGAGTGTGGTAGAGGGTCGGTTAGGAGGTCGAGCCCTCAGGTTAAGGGGTGCGGCGGCCTATAAGGTTACGGAAATTGTAACGCGAAGCTCGACCAAGCCATGAAAACAACAGCAAAAAACGTAAACATATTTTCAGTTGCCTGCGTATATATTTTTTTTTTTACAAATAGGATTTAAAAACTTTATGCCGTTGGCTGTCAAGACTTTGGCAAACGGGCAGCCTCAGATTCAGCCACATCGCGAAGAGGGCGAGTTGCGTGTGATACGCATTCGCTGGAGGATTGCTTTCGTGCGAGGGGACACTGAATATTTAACAAGCGAACTGCGGAAAAGGAAGCCAACCAACCAAATGGCGCAAGTGTTGCTCAGTTTAATCTATTTCCTGCACAGGCTACGCCTGGAGTCTGTCTGCCTTACGGCCGATCTGCACAATCTTTAAATATACAAATTTATCGTTTCATAAAAAGGCAAACTTCACTTAATTCTGTGAGACAACAACAAAATTTGTCGGTTCGCCGCAAGTATATTCATTTTGGTTTTTACTTTTCTCGTGTAAACGAAACTTAATTTTCACAACAAAGTGTTCATAAAAAATGTGCGGTTAGCAAATAAGTGTTCAAAAATATATATAAATATTATTTGTGGGAAAAGTAATTGGCATTTTTTTTTCGTTTAAGAACCATGTTTTGGTATTGACATCTGGAATACTTCACTGAATACTATTCTGCAATGATTTTTCAAGAGGTTTATGGCAATATTTTCAGCTTTAAAAACTAATTTGTTACATATTTTCCCCAGAGAATGGATGTTTATGTGTAAAGTTTAAAATAGAAAAAAGAATAAACGAAAGCCACAAAATTGTTTTCAAATTAAGATGGCAATTTTCAGCGGCCAGCGCTCACTTCCAAAGAAACAAAAATAAACCCACCACCCCCGGCCGAAGATACACCGACTAGGGAGAAAGGCCTGGTCAGGTGTTGGTTTTGAGGATGTGGAATCAGGGCCAAGAACTTATGCTCGGGCTCAGCGCCAAGGAAATTTGATTATGTTCGCGGTTACACTTCATTCGTCGAGGAAGCTACCCTCGAATCTATTCTGTTCCATGGCAAATTGACATAAATTGTTTTTGTTGCTACTGTTATTGTTGTTGTTGTTGTCGATGTTGTTGCTTTTGTGTTGTGGCACCCTCACTCAAGCAATTTATGCGATCAATTAAATATTTTTTCAAAATGACCACAAAAAAAAATGTTGTTTTGGCTTTTTTAATTTACATAAATTTTACTTAAATGCTTTCACTTTTACAATAGTAAATTTCATTTTGCCCAACGCTTAATGTGTCAAATGTTTTTTGTGTTCTTATTTTTATAGGTAAAGGAGGAATGCAAGTTATGAGAATGATAACAAGATTTTATGTTGATTAGAAAATTTAGATATTGCTGGAGGTTACTTTTAAGTATTAAAATTTATTGCAAATGAGCCAAAAACTTTATGAAAATTAGAGAACATTGGAAGCAGTGAAAGTAAATCAAATGTAAATCATCGACAGCAAAACCAACTAAACGATCCATGGACCAACTTTCATCTTTCAAAAGTCCAGTAAAAGCAGCAGCAGCAGCGGGAAAATGATATACAACACATTTTGTAGAACCTTTACAACTAAATGCGGATAATCTGTAAGTTTGCTTTTCCAAAATTTATGTGAAACGGGTGGAGTTTTCTCTTATATTCTTGTTGCTGTTGCTGCTGCTGCTGCTGTTGGCTGGCCTTGTTGTTGTGCTTTTTCTTTGGTTCCCTGTATAGTTTTTCATCTACACACTTATCCCCCGCCCAACCATATCTGGTGCCCAAAAACTAAAACATGCGCATTCAATGGGCGTTCGTCCCATCCGGGCAAGCACCCTTTCTCCCCTGATCCCTTAGTCAGTCCTGTTGCTGCAATTCATTTCCAACAGACGGGTGTGTGTGTGTGTGTTTGGTTTTTGGAGGAGTGCTTCTCTCGGTGTATGTGCGGAGATTTACCGTTTTATACTTGACATTTCCAAAAGTTTAAGTTTTAATTTATGACACCGCCACTTTCTATACGGGGCGACAAGCTAAATATGAGCGAACGAAGCAGGCGGGGTGAGGTTGGGGGTGGACATCCTTGAACAGGATATCTAACTATTGTCGTTAGTCTTCGAGTCGCTCATCGTTCAAGCTCCTCTCATCTTTACAATACACTCAGATTTCAATGCATCTCCGTTTCGTTGCTTAATAATTGTAAAATTTTCTTGTATTTTGTAGTTAAGAAAAAGTTATACCAATTGTTTCGTTTTTAATGAGAAACTACTATCAATAGCCAAAAATATAGCAACATCTTGACTTACATTTTATCTATCATATATTTTCTTTAACATATGTATAATTAAAGTATAAGAGTTTACAGCAGAAATTTAGAACCAATATCGTCTCTCGTGTCGTCGTTCAGGGAGCGGATAGGTTCCTACTCCTGTTTAGAGAAAGGCAACCTTATGAAAATTGTAGTTTGTCAAACGATTTCGTTGACTTACCTGGCAACGAGTTATAAAAGTCGCCACCAGCCCTAGGCTTTTCTTGCGAGCTGTAAATTAAAAATACTCATGAAAAACAGCTTCAAAATATCTGGAATTACTTACAAAAGTCCATTTCGTGGATATCTTCTTCCTGACATAGTCGAGGTGTAGTTATTATTGGATTCTCCGGAAAACCATTCACCATTGTTTTCTTCATTGTAGCCAGCCTGATTGCGGAAATCATCAGGGCGCTCAGGACTATAACCGGTCTGTGCGACGTATTGTTGATAACACTGCAAAATATTTTGTAAATATAAATTATTTACCAGAAATAAAAGTTATATATACAAAGTGAACGCACATCAATGGTATTGTCATCATCTGGAGCTGCCATGCCGTAGTTCTCCATAATTTAGAGTATTTACAAGAAAATGATAATTTTAATGTGAGTTAGGCCTGAACGCAAAAATGTATATGATATTTGGGAATTCTATGTTCTGTTTTCCTTCACAATATGCATGGGTAACGAGATTGGTTGCTTAAAATAAAAAAATATAAATGAAGGCAATGGAAATAAACACATTTCTTTAAAAATATCCAATCTACTAATGATGTCTATGTCTGTGCATGTGTTAGTTACTTTAGCACTAAGTCCATGGGCTCAACATGAAAGCGGAAATCCCTCTGTCCAAGCATATACCAAGGGAACACACTCTCTGCATGAGGATGATGAATTTGGACATTTTGTGTGCGCAAAGTCACTTGCTTAAAAGTTATTAGGGATTAAAAGAGTTGCGGCTGGAGGACGCAAATGCTTCTCGGTATTTGCTTCATTAGAGACGAACGACTTCTACAGGACATGTGTGTGAGAAAGGGAGAAAGGGAGGGGTACAGTGTGTGTAAGGGTAAGTAAACACCTTTTGGTGAAAGTTTTTGGAAAATACTAAAAGGAAATCACTTTGGACGTCCTGCAAAACGGGCCAAAGAAAATGCAGCAACACCAAAAACTTTTGTACCCCTATCCCTACCCTAATCCCAATGCCAATTCACCCCTTCGCTTCGACCGCAAAGCTCAAGTTCTGTTCTGGAAGGAAGATGCGTGAAGCGATTATGAGTAGCAATCCAGATTTTGCTCTGATGTTTTAGTAGCGGCATTTTAATGTTGCTTTTCTGCAGCAACTTTTGAGACATCTTAATTCCCTTCGAGATAAATCAAAGTGCTTACTTGACTAACAGATCAGTGGCGTGGTGAGGATTTAGTTTTACTTTTGCACAAAAATTTGTATTTTTATTTACACCATTTTTAACTTATGCATTTTTATGAGCTGCGCTCTCTTTGTGTGTAGTCTGTGTGAGTGTGTGAGGTTTATCCTTTCATAAATGCGTCCAATGGCCAACTGATTTATGCCACCACAAGCTGGCGCTGCTGGGACCCACTTCCACCTCTACCCGCTCCCTGCACACCGGCGCTTCCTGACGACGACGACAACGACGATAGCAACAAAGTAACAAAACAGGCAAACAAAAATTCCAGAAACAACATAAAACCGATTGATTTATTTTGACAATGCTCCATGCAGAGAAAGAGAGCGTGAGTCCGAGTATCCGAGTTGGAACTGTGGGAGTCTCCAGTAGATGGCTGTGCCCATTGTTTGTCCAGGTCGTCGTTTGCCCCATCGACATGTTCCGTTCGCATTTCGGACTGTCACCTGACTCCTCCAACCCAACACAATTCGCAGCCAGACTGGGCCCAAAGCCCATCTCATTCCCCTGCAAAAATTGTTCTCGTTGTCCGTTTGTAAAATATTTTATTTGCACATCTTTCTTATTTTAATCCTTCATTGCATTTGGGGTTTGTGCTTTTGGGTATCTGCCTTGAGCTTTGCCCGGTTTCACTTCCCTTCGAATGCAGCCAGCGAGTGTGTTTTTCGTTGTGGAAGGAAGTTGGAATGAATACAATTCAGGCTGCGTTGGTTTCTATGGCCATAAAACACACGTTAATTACCCTGCAGCTGCATCAAACCCATTCTTCACCAACGCCTCAATCTCTAGTTGTATCCCTATGGCACAACATTTGTTTAAAATAGTGAAGAAAACTATTTTTTTATATATTTTTTTGTATTTATTGTCAATTTTGATGGTATGAGAAATTGTGTCAAATAATTTCTGTAAAGGCATCCAATTTCCAACTAAACTTCCTTTCAATGTTCATTAAATGCGTGCTAAGAGTAGTCTTGCTTTTCCACAGTTATCAATCGATTTATGGTATCTGAAAAGTAATATATATATATTTATATTATCCAGATAGAAGTTACAAATCTGTTTACGATTTGTGTACTTACTTGCAAGCCATTACGCAATTTACATAACCTAATTCGCTGCTTTTCTCGCATCGCATAACGAAAGGCCGCTGTACTTATGTAGCACTGGGGTGGAGCAGGAATTTTACAACCTCCACAACCAAATCCACAGCAACCTCCGCACGGATTGCAGCTCATGTTATTTGATTGGAAATATTAAAATTTTGAAGAAAATAATGCCGAAAGTTTAGTTGTGAGCTTTGGAGGAGCCAATTTAAGACTGATATAATGCTAAAGTTTTTGATTTTTTGTGTTTAGAAATTTGAAGTTTAAAGAAAAGCCATCTTCGCCCATTAGTGTAAAACATTTCAGCTTATACAGATTTGATTTAGATTTAAAAAATTCAATTTTGTATTTCAAGTATTTATTTACAAAAGTAACTAAAAAGTGCCAATTGATATATATACAATAATTTTTTATTTTAAGCCTTGAATAACATCAAAATGACATGGATGGTAGACTAGAAATAACCATTGCCGCCATTGTTGGCACCACGTTGCTGGCTGTACATTGGTGCCTCGTTTCCACCGATGCCCGGCAAGGAGTTGTAATAATCGCCATTGCCACGACCCATACCAGAACGATCAGTTGGTGAGCTTTATGGGTTCAAAGGGGTTTAAGTCTCGATTAACCATAGAAGTAACCAATATATTCTTACTAGAGTCCGTTGCGCGAATTCATCTCCCGCATGACCTTGGTGTAACGCAGCGCACTTCGATAGCCGGGACCTCCAAAGGATGCCGAACCACTTTGACAGTTCCTAGAGTCATCGTTGTAGGATTGCATGCCACCGCCTCCAAAGCTCTGGGGTTGACCGTAGTCCTGACCACCAAATTCGGGTGCCTGGCCATCGGGAGAGGACATGCCATAACCCTCCATAGATTGATATTGTCCTCCGTTGCCGTTCGCAATACCGTTACCCATACCGTAATCCATGACTAAGTTGTTTTTTTTCAACGATGAATTTATAGAAAATTTTGAAAATTTCTAAAAGTTTAAAAGAAATTTGGGGTTTTTTTTTTGGTTTTTGGAGCTGTTTTCAGTCCGAAATGTGATTTGGAAATAAATAACATGTTGTTTTAGCCAAAGGCCAAGCAACTTATTTTTCGAAACGATCTCCTTGCTAACTTGATTAAACATTTAAAGAAAAGTTTTCGGTAAGAGTATTTAGTTGTTAGCTGTTTGCAGAGATTTATGAGTCCATTTCCTTTAGTGGACCCAAGTAACTTAGCCATTTCTTAACCCATTCGCAGGGCTTATCGCACCAGCCGCAGTGCAACCAAAGTTTATTTTTTTAACAAAATGAAATCGCCATAATGGAAATCAAAACGACTGCGAGCCAATGAATATGCAGGATGCTGCACTAGCCGAATAATTAAAATCGAGCAGCTTCTTGCGAAGGATTACGCGAGCGAGAGAGAGAGAGAGAAAGTGAGAGAGAGAGAAAGAGAGCCACACACTTTACGGTCGACAATTAAGTGCGCCTTCGTAATCTGTCTGTCGTAATTATGGCTCCACGGCGTATTTATCTGCTGCAATTAGCGCCCTGAACAACTCGCATATTTCACAGATCCAGAGATTGAATTGCTTGGCAAAATTTGCATTTGCGCTTAGAAGCAACTCCTTGGTCCTTGGCATCCCTCCCACAACCCCCTTCCACCCACCGCAGAACGAGCCATAGTGCAAATGTGCAAATTAATGTCTTTAATTAAATTGCGCAAATTTGCTGATAAAAATTGTATGTGAAAATAAAGAATTGTCGCAGACAATTAAAGAACTATCATAGTTTATTGATATATTAAAAATTGAAAGTGTTTTAAGCTCTAGATTTTTCTTCCCGTTTATTTTGAAAACTGCGCAGTCGCATTGTCAATGCTATTACTTTCTTGTGAATACATAAATATGTATCAACAGATTCTCTTCTGAAATTCTTCATTTCTGTCCATGCAGATGACAAAAATGTCAACAATTTTATTCAAAAAAGTGATTCGGTTTTTATTTATATACTCTTAATCGTTATTAATTTTAACACAAATCAAAAATGTCGAAAAATTCCGAAATCACATTTATTTTTAAATAAAATTACTTCAAGTTTTATTTTATGCATATCTTTGGGATTTATTAAACTAAATCTAAAATTGTTAAGGCTTTTGTGTAAATGGAATTATCTGCCCAGAGCGAATGGATCGCTTGAGGAAGTTTTCACATAGTAAATGCCTTCTTTGGGTGAAGAGGGCTCCCCGCCCATTTTATAGGCTTGCCGACGGCTCTGGTCACACTGCCATTTGTCCTTCTCCCGTTTACAGGGTGTGCCCCAAAAGCCTTGAGGTGAATTTATAGATTCAGCAAACATTTGATAGGCACGAATGTGAGAGCAACCCAAGTAGAGACAGTTGCGCTGATAGAGACCAAAGTTGGGATAGAAGGTAGCACAGCCAGTGGGTTTGAGGAAGCCAAAGTTACCGCTCGTATGCATGGACTCCACATATTTGGCATCCGTAGGATCAATGCGAAACTGTGGACTACGATTACGGAATTTGGGACCAGCTGGATCCAAAGCAAAGATGGTGTTATACTGCTCTGGCTTGAGCCTTTTACCAGCAGCTCCTGCAATCTGTGCACCCAACGAGTGTCCAATCAAATACATATCATCGAAACTCGCCTCATATTTGCGATGCAAATCCCGAGTAAACTGAACCAGCTGAGCACCAAATTCCTCAATCAACCTCACCACAGAAAAGTAGTTGATATTGGCGGAACTTGCACTCCAATCCGTAACGATTACATTATAATCTCCATGCTTCAGATACGCATTCTTCACATCCCGATTGAAGGATCCTCGCGACTGACTCATCCAGCCATGCACAATCAGTCTTGTGGGCAAAGACTTATTGAATCCCGAATGACTCCACTTTTGCTCATTGTTAAAGTCCAGTTCGCGTCCGCATTCGGGAAATTCGCGCTTGAACAGATAGAACTGCATGCGATGGCTTGGTGTCTTCCACGGATTCAGATTATGAGCGATCTTCTTGATTAACGACAAGTCTAGGAAACTGCCAATGCCTTTTGATTCGCTCAAATCATTATCACACTTGTTCCACACATAATGCTTTGAGTCTTCATATTCATCCGCCTCCAGTGTGGCCAGCAAGTCTTCCGGCTGCTCTTCCTCTGTCCCAATGCGTATACCAATCTGGATATCCTCCGGATCGGGCACCTGATCCATAAACTCACTCATCTCCGACTCATAGCTCTCCTCAATATTGTTGCCTTGAGCTTAAAACGATAGAAATGCGTTAAAAAAAATTGAATAAAAATTAAATTAAATTTTTCACTACTTACCATATACTGCAACAACTAAAAACAGGACTACCGCAATAAATTTGAAACACATTTTTAATTCAGAATAGCTTTAATTTAACCTCTATTCAATAGCAGAGACTATTTGATTCTGTTGACTAAGTTAACCTTACATGCTGTTTATATACAATACAAAATACAACGATTGCACTTTAAAACGCCTGACATTAGAACTCAATCGAATGCAGTATATTAACTGATTAGAGAACTCTTTTCCCGTTTGCAGCTGTTCAACAATTATAATAGACGCTCGGGAACGCCAATCTACACTCAATCTCAAACTGGCATTGCCCACAGATAGAGATAATGACGACGACATCAACTGGCACTCGTTTCCTACAGTAACAGCATCAAAACTTATTCAGCTGCAATTGCTTTTCTCGATTTGCATAACCGGCTCTAATAGTTATGAATCGCAACTTGATGACGTATGGCGTGAAACCGTTTGGGAATTTCTTGGTCACACTTATGGGCGTTTTGCGTTAGCGTCTTGAATTATTAGAGTATAAATAGATTCTCGCTCTATTAGAACAATAGTTGAATAGGTGAAAAATTTAATTGGATCATTCAGCCGGTTAAGTGACGGGGTTTAATGTATGGTCAATTACTGATAGTTATACTGGAGAAGTATCACTTAGTCAACTTTGTAACATTCGATTAGCAATTAACGCGTGCCGATGTCATTGCTACTGAATTTAATTGTTAATAAGTACTTAAGTTCCTAAAACAAATGTCATCAAATATTCCTATTAAGCTTAAAGAGCATTATATTAAATGGCAAAAGCAAATAATACAAGTCATCACAATAGCATTAAATTAATTGGAACCAGCTACTTTGGCTCTAATCTCTTGTTCAAAAATAATTTTAGTTCAAAGTAACGTCGTTTTATTCCTAAATTACAAATCAGTCAGCTTTGACTCGCTAGCAATAGTTTATTTGCCAAGGTGGCAGCACTAAAAATAATCGTCTATCTACAAACATAATCTATCGATACTTGCATTTGTTGTTATTGGCAGGTTATCAATGAGAGAAAAGAAGCAGAATTGTAAATATCAATTGCCTTCCGTTAAGATAGCTGCATTTAGCGGCTAGAAAATCAATATAATGAATCTTGACGACGTCATCTACGTAATATGCCTGCTCGCATGCATTGGCGCAGGCAGCTATGTGAAGAAAATTCGTGATGAGACGCAACGCAAAAGTGTTTGCGCCATGCTGGGCATTATTATTGTTGTCATTGTTTCTGGATTCCATAGTCTCCATTGTGTCATCTCCGTGGCACTAGGCACAGCCAGTGTGCTACTTGTGCATCCCAGGTACTTAGTGAGATGTTTGTGAAGTTTTATAAAGGATTTGATTTAATATTCATTGATGCTTCCAGCAAATGCCATTTGGTTACATTCGGCGTTATGTTTGGCTATCTGGTGTTCTTCCGGCTTGTCTACGTCTTCAACCTGCCAGCTGTGCCGGGGCACACCAATATGATACAAATGGTTCTCACTCTTAAGGTTAGTTTGTTGCATAATAATGCAAATGTTCTGTAATAGCAATCTTTCATCAGCTATCCGGTATTGCATTTGAGAAAACAGCTGCCTGGAAGCGTATAAGAGCACGCGATGAGCAAGATAAAAATGAACAAAGAGATGTGAACAGTGAAGAGAGCATCGAGATAACCGACTACGATGTAGAGCTACAGCAATTGAGTGCCACTGAGATAGCCCAATATTGCTTCAATTACTTTGGCTTACTCACAGGTCAGTGTTCATTCATTTAGTTTCTTGTTTGTGTTTTTGATATTCAAGTCAATATGTATGCATATTGCAATATTGCAATCTATGCCTCATTGCATTCAGATCAAAGTCCCACAACTTACAGAGATAGCAAACATTTTATAGCCGTCTATCAATAGGCCTGAATAATCGCTGTTTAAATGAGTTAAACGCCCCTTATCTTAACACATTAAAGCAATGTCTTTCTATTTGTAAAAAAATTTGTAATTAGTTACAGATCAATATAGATCAGAAAAATGCCGGAAATCACAGGAAAATATAAAGCTTACTCTTATAAGTAAAACAATTTACTTTATCTTTCAGGTCCATATTATCGCTATCGCACTTATCGTGACTACTTTGAGATGCCTTTTAAGGATCATGCGCCATGTGTTGAGGCAACCATTGAGCAGATTAAATGGGCTGGTTTCTACTGCGCGCTTTATCTGACAATCAACTATATCTGGCCTTTGGAAGTAAGTACTACAAATTAAAAGTTTCTATAGACAATACTAAAACAATTTATAACCTTGCAGTATGCACTTAGCGATGAGTTCTACAACGATCGATCTGTCATCTATCGTCTGTTGTATGTGTGGCCAACTTTCTGCGTTTTCCGTTGTCGCATCTATACTGGTCTTACATTGAGTGAGTCTGTCTGCACAATGGCCGGATTTGGTGCATATCCCGATGAGTCAGATGCCACTAATGGTGAAGGTCCACGCAAGCGTTATCTGCACATGAAACGTGATGCCGAAAAGCGTACCTACAACTTTACAACAATTGTGAATACACGCGTTTGGCAAGTGGAAAGTTGCGGAACCTTCCGTGAGGGTATGAAGCATTGGAACGTTTGTGTTCAATATTGGCTTGCAGTGAATATCTACAAGCTATTCCCCATACGCAAATATAGGTGAGTAGCTAACAATTAACAAGTATGTTAACAGTTAAGAAACTCTTCCTTTTAGAACTGGAGCAACGTTTTTGTGTTCTGCATATTGGCATGGTTTCCGGCCTGGTCACTATTTGTGCATTATGGGCGCACCATTTTATGTGACATTGGAGGACATGTGGAATAAGCTTGTACGCAAGGACGCGGTTGGCATTCGACGCAACGTTCTCGACGTCATCTTCTGGTTATCAAAGTGGTACGCTTTTAGCTACATGGGTATTGCTTTCTTGCTGTCTTCGTTCGACAAAATTTGGCGCTACTACGGCTCTGTTTATCACTATGGTTATGTCGCCTGGGTGATTTTGGTTGTCCTGGGTATATTTTTGACCAAGCAAAAGAAGGCAGCTGAGCGCAGAGAGAAACGCGTCGCTGACACTGGAGATGCAAGTCCGGATAAACAAAAGGCACAGTAAGGAAATTATACAGATGTCCACCAAAAACAAATCTATATTTTCTAAAAACAGTTAAAATATGAAACTTTCCGTGTTACATTAATATACTATATTGATGCTGTAGATTGTTAGACAAATCTTTACGCTTAAACACCATTAGATATTAATAATCTTTTCCAATAATGAAAATTTAGTTATGAACTAAAGTTTACTCGTTAATGAAACTTGTTTAAACGAGAGAACTACTATATAATAAATATTTGATCTATCATATATTGGTTAAAGAATAGCAAGAACTTTAACTTACTGTTGGGTTATTGTATTTATTGTCAAGCTTAAACATCATTATAATATTTATCAGAGTTTTTTATTTATTTATAAAATGCTGAGTTTGAGAACAGATGTAAATAGGATGTGATTTAAAGTACAAGCAAATATAATATAATTCGAGGGCAAATAATGAATTTCTTTTGGCTTTACTTTTCTGATTGCAAGTAAGTAAGTATTTAAATAGAAGAAAAAAGTATAAGGCTTGCATTTAATAGTGATTTTAATTTATATTCGATACCAGCTCGAACTTGGTCTAAATTCAACGCGTTTCGATTTCAGTTTCATCAAATGTTTGTGAGCATGGCATGGCAAGAGATTTCCTGTTGCGGTTTATGTTTTCTATTTCCAAATTCAAGCATCGCTGACCAAAAACCAATTGGTTGGATGCAAAAGCGAGTGTCAAGCTGTTGTTGGCTCATCGGTAACCAAGGATAAGCGACGCTTCACATCATGTGTGGTGTTATAGGCGCCGCAATGCACGCACTTGAGTCCGATAAAATGAAATTTGGTTTTTGAAGTCTGCAAACGGAAATAAAGGGAGTTTCAGTCAATTGTACATTATATAGAAACTATATTTCGCACCTTGTGACAATCGTTGCAGAAAATGTGCACACGCTGATTCTCATATTTCAGTGGCAGGGGCATGCGTAGTGCTTGAGCATCCAGATACTCCCACAGCGCCGTCATGTCAATCAGCGATGTTTGGCAGGTGGGGCAGGTGTAGTGACCCGATGCCAGCAGCTGATCGAAGCACATCTTGTGCAACAGATGACCGCAGTCTGGAATGTGGCATGGAATGCGCGAGGTGTGTATATCACCCAGACACACAGGGCAATGTGAACGCGATATATTCTCCACACACTACAAAAGGAAAGAATAAGTGAAATGATTAATTAGTAATATTTGTTTCTTTTTCCCTACCGGTTTTCTATTGACGCCTGTTACATGCTTACACCGCTTGAATATGTTTGCAAATTATTCGGCTTAAGAAATTTTAAGGTTTCAATCGAATACATTAATTAGATACCAGTTTTACGGCGAATATTCAAAATATTCATTTAATTTACATATTAAATCTATTACCAAGTCAGGGTTAGCAAGAAACAGAGGTTCCATTAAAATTGTTCATGTTTTGCAAAATATTCAAATTTCAATACAGAAAAGTGGCTATCAGATCAGATCATTGGCATTAAAGACAAACTTTGACTTTATTGCAATGCACAGTAATAAACGACTTTTGTTTAAAGTTGTTAAGTTAACTCTATCCATAATAATACTAAGGCTATAGACATAATAAGCACTCTTCTCTTACTCTATGTCCATCGATCTTTAGCTGCATCGGCAGACACATGTTGCACACTTCGCAGTGAAAGAAATTGTGGGCGCCACCAATGCGACAAATGCCACAGCCGTGGCAATGATATTGCTGCTTATCCGCATCGTCGAACAGGTTGCAAATGAGGCAAGTGTACTGTAAATATAATAATTTATTAGTTACCATTAATGCATTACACATTTCTTTACTTACCTTGCCGAAGCGTACTCCACATTTTTCACACTGTTCTTGAACCTTTTGCCGCGTGTTGCACTCAGAGCAGATGAGTTCCGTGAGCGTCTTTCGATCGAAATGATGCGATTCATTCTCATCGTGGCAAAAGCGGCATTTGTAGAATTTGTTGCAGCAAGGAGTCTGAAGCAAAAAGGCATGAAATAGCTTATGAGAAAACATCAAAGTTATTCAAAAGTGCTTAAAATATATCACAAGTTGCAGATTATATGAGAGCAATATTAAGTATATTAAGTATCAAAACTATGAAACAATTTGTTGTTGAAAAATTAGAAAAAACAGTTTGCTTGGAATCTGTAGAGCGGTCTTTCAATGTCGTAAGTGAAACAAATATTTCAGCGACTCGAAACAATTTTATTGTGAAGCGAGAATCAATAAGCCGATTTGTTGGGCTATTAGATTTAGCGTCTCAATAAACATTGCAGACGCAACTCAAACTTAATTTAAATAACAATAAACTTTAGTAAAATCAAAATCTGAAACCCAAATCAAATCGGGACAGAAACGCTTCGGTTCATTAGATATCTGTTAATTTTTTAACTAAATACGTCTGCCTGACTCAGATAGTAAATGCTGTTACAATAAAAATACCCAGTGCGTTGCAGTAGTAAATCTGGTTTCTTGACCTCCAATCTGTTCGGCGCGATACGCCCATTCTCAAAAACGAGATGACCATGGGAAATCTGTACATTTCTAAAAATGATTGACAAAAATGCAAGCTTGACATATTCTTGAATGACTACAACAAAAATGTTTTCAATTCAAATTTGGGAAGTTTTATTTTATCTAAAGACTCTTGAACATCAAAAAACATCAATATATAGAGTATACATCATTCGGTTGTAAATTTTAAAGTTGTTGAAAGCAGCACGCTTTTATTATTATGCATAAATAAGCATTTAATACAAAAGTTAAGTACCCTTAAATCCAGTTTCTTTGATTTTCCCACAATTAATAAATATATTTGAAATTTTAAGAAAAAAACTCATTTTGCATAATTCCAGTTGCTTACTGTTTACTGTGCACTTATAGACAATGCAAACAATAGTTGTTAAAGTAGACTTGAAAATGTAAGTGGGTCGAAATAAAATCGAACTAATGTCGAGCATGGCCTGGTATTTAGAATGTGAGAAAGTCAACAATGCAAAATATTGCCACGTTTACGCATAATGAATTGACTTCACCTGATTCAATAACATACTAAAGTGTGTGTGTGTACATATGTTTATTGGTTTATATAAGAAATACTCACGGCAAGTAGTCAAATAACTAAACGTGATCACACAAAACGAGGTTATATGTACATTAATATCGAGCACAGACTCACACAAATGTTGCGTGACATTTTTTCAATATTCTGTAAACGATCGTTAAACGAAAAGTTCATAGCTATTCATTTATATTTGTTGCCAGAATATAAATGAGCAATAAATTTAATATATGGAAGCAATTAACGGGAAAAAAAACTGATGCGGGTACAACAATTGAATACAGAAAACAATTATTTACAGACTTCTTTTGAAACATTTATTTAAGGGTATTTTTTGATTAAAAAATACAAGCAATCTATTACGAAATAAAGTATTTATGAAAACCTTGAATTTTAATCAATTATGTTTTACAAAAAGTTAGAGTAACGCAATCAATCATATTGTTATTTTTAAATCTTTATAGTCATTGTTAAATTAATTATTTGCAGTTGAAATCTGCACTTATTGAAGCATCAGATATTTAAGTGCCACATCCAAAGCAGTATTGCCAAAAATAAGTCGTAAAAAAAACAGGCGAGTTATTTATGCATTCAGTAAAAAAAGTGTTAAATATTAAATTTAACAGAGAAGATAAGAGATCGTAATTTAGATGGGATCAATGAAGGTGTTAAATGGCCAATTTCTTTTCTAGACTCTGCAATCGAATTTTATGTGCCGTGACTAAGCCAAAGGGGGAGTAATTATCATCCTAAAACAAAATGTAGAGTAAGAAAATACCCTGTACCATGACGTTTATCACATACATGTTAACAAATTTCAGTGAAAGATAATTTGATTAAAATTTTTAATAATAAGTTTAAAGTTTACATTAAACCATACCATCAAAGATTTATTTATCTATCTGTGAATAATATGTTTTTCACCTTCTTTATCGATCCCAAAAAGTAAGGGGTATTAAGAAACAAACTCAAGAGTAAATTTGTGCTTTTGTTGATTTAATTGTTTCTTTTTCGCTGGTTGTTGGTGTTATTAAACACTAATTCTTCCAATTGAGCCCAAATTGTGCAGACACACAAAGCACAAAAGAATTTTAGCCGCAATTGTTTCTCAGTATGTGTATGCATGTGTTTGAATGTACTTGTTTGGACTAGGATTATTTGTTTGTTTAGAAACGTATAAATAAGTTGAAATGTTCGCTTTTTGAAGCAACGATAACCAGAAGCCGACAAAGCGATGAAGCGCCTCCGGAAATTGCCACGTGGCTTGACATTATTAACGATCCATTTTTTTGGCATCAGGAAAAATTAAAAAAAATACTAAAATACTACTCTATGAATCAGCAGAGAGAAAAATATATTGAAAATTCCATGCGTGTCATTTAATAATGAACGGAATATAATTAAAGCTAATGTTTTAGTTTGCGGTATATTAGTATTAAAGTTTCAAATAGAAACTGGCTTTACATTGAATAGAAAGATTTATAATCTGTTAATTAAATTGCAAAATTTTCCAACGAAAATATTTATAATTTCATGGCTTACGAAATTTGTATCTTAATTTAATTAGTTAAAAGTCTAATGAAACTTTTAGCAAATCAACAGACAAATTAGTATTTAGATAAATTTTAGATACTTACCACAAACATGGCGCGTCGTTTGTAATGCGTGCAACCGAATCGTAATGATTCTGGCATTGTTGACTTGGTTGCAGCAATGTTGTTAACCAACTTGTTGCTGTCGATGAGCGAAAATTGCTCGAGTTGCGGATGCTGCTGTTGGTGTTGCTGTCGTTGCTTAATGTGTGAGACTACACCAACATCCTTGATGGCAATGTTGCTAGCTTCCATGGCAGACTCAACTTGGATATTGTTCATATACTTGTTGCTATTGATGTTGCCGTTATCAACAATGTTGCTGCTGCCATCGAATTTAAGAGCCGGCGTTGAATGTGATTTTCGCAAATGAACAGCTACTGTTGTCGTTGTAACTGAAGTCGGAATGGGTGTGGGGGTGTTGCCAGACGTTGAGCACGACGCTGCACACGATGTGAGTGCCGTTGGCGACATAATCAGCTGTTGTTGCTGTTGCTCTCCCGCTATCTGAGTAACAGTTGTTGTAGCAAAAATAGCTGCTGTTGATGATGATAATGATGATGACGAAGACTGCGTTGCTGTTGTTGTTGTTGTTGTTGCTAACGCAGCCTCCAGTGAGGTCGACAACGATGTCGCTGACGATGAATTTAAATTGAGCTGATTGAGTTCTTTTGTGTTGGTAAATGCCTGTATATCAATGCTGCTTGTGCTGCTGCTGTTGTTGTTGTTGTTGCTCTTGTGGTTTGTTTTACTTAGCGATATTTTGCGCTGCCTCAGCTGCTGTCTAATTTTGTTGCAGCCAATGTTCCACAGCCAATTGTTGGTGCTGTTGCAGCTGCCGTTGTCGTTGTCGCTGTCGCTGCTGTTAATTGCTACCATCGACGTTGGCTTTTCAATTGCTTCAATATTTAAATGATTTGCCGTTGCGAAATTTACTTTGTCTTTGTTCGATTTGAAGTCGCGTCTTTTACTAAGATGATGATGATGATGATAGTGGAGGTTTTTGTTGTGCTGTTGCTGCTGCTGCTCATCAACAGCAATAACAACAACTACGACGCGAGTAGACTTAGCGTTAACTTCTCTGTTTTCATTTGATTCCGTATTGTCGCCAGCCTTGTTGTTGTTCCTTTTCAAACTTTCGTTTGTGTAACTTGTTATATGCCAGCAAATTGTAGCTACTTTCAATGCTTTAGTAGATAACTGTGGTCTAGTTTAAAATTCATTTTGTTTATATATAAGCATGTATATTGGTTTAAAAAAAGTTAGCTATCAACTGCAAACACATTCAAATTAACAAATTTAAACACTTTTTCACACGCAATTATCACACGCTTTATCAAGGTAAACGTTTTATTTCGGGCGTTTAAATTGTATGCAAAGTTTTAATTGCCTTATCACAGTGTGCGACAGCGGCACACTTGTTAATATAATGACAAAGCTGCAAGCACGTTTAAACTTTCGCTTGCTTTACGACGGTTGCCGTTGAGACACGACCACGACTGAGTTGAGCTTTTTGACTTTCAATGAAGGCACTCTTAAACCGTTACTCTTATGCAAAGTCACACACACTCGTACGACTATAAAAACATAATGTAATTTAAGTTTAAGCTTATTTGTCAAAAACTTGTAAGAGCTTAATTAACATGCGCACTAATTACTCATAGGCTTATGATTGTACATATGTATGTATACTGATAAACGTGGATTTCGTGTGTTTACTTATTTATTATAGTCGATATCGAAGGTGTCGGGTGTCTGCCCGTCTGTCCGTCTTTATGAATTCAACTTTTTTCGACACCCTTCAAGAGACTTGAAACTTTGCAAATATGTATGTATATTTTTGTATGTGCCAAAATTGGGGCCTTATGCCCACTGGGTGCTGGTAAATCGATAAATCCACATATTTCCCACATCCTTACAGGTAAAGTTACCAAATTTGTTAAGAAGATAGCTACTGGCGTCCCCCAAAAAACTGCATTTAAACGTTGGGTGCCACGCCCACCCATACCGCATCCGTACCTCTTTGTCTCTGGTTATCTCTTTTTTAACAGGTATAGAGTATACCGCATACGGTTGCGTCCGACCGCAGCGTTTCCACTAGTTTTATTTTATTTTTATCAATTCAAAGGGAGCACGCCGAGTATAAATATTGAAACTGTGCACAAAAAATAAATACGCGAAGGCAACACAGACAGCCAACCGATAAAAAGGCCAAACCCGCGAGCTTACCAACCCGACAGTCGAGTCGAACAAGAAACTGTCAAAAAAAAAAAAAAACTCACTAAGCCACAACAGCAATAACAAAAGCAACAACAACAATGTAAACAAACCCGAAATTCGGATTTCGATAATATGTATTAACTTTCCATGTTTACGTATGTACACATATACAAGCACGAACGCACGCAGGCGCACACAAACAAATAAAAGCTCAAACACAAATATAAAATGCAAGTTGCAATTTATTTTTGGGAAATCAACAAATAAAGATAAACTGACGACATTGAATACACATTTTTTATGAGCAGGTTTTTAAATATTTTCAATCTTTTATCTTTTTTTGAACTTATAACTCAAATTTTGCTTTGGAATTTTAAGCTATCATCATTTTTTATTTGTGTTTCTTAAACATTTTGTTGATTTTCGTTAATATAATTTATTAACAATAAAACATACAAAACTTAAACACACAAGCAAGAACACCAAACACAACAGCAATAGGCGTCAATTAAATCAAATAAATGAGTGCAACCGCTCAGCGCGTTTCTCGCCTTTCCGTTACGCTCGGCGCGAGTTTCTGTTTTCAACTGAACGATAGCGACAACAGCAAAGATGCCGAGCATTGAACTACACGTGCGGGAACTCTGAGAGAGATACGCTCTTGGGTATGCCAGACTCACAGCAGCTCGTCTCTCTTTTGGTTTTGAGCACTTATTGTTGCTAGTTCGGCAATAATATTATCTCAAAGCTTACGATTTTTTAAGATTTACGCATTCTCATAAAGCTGTATCGATAATACTTTAAATTAAGATCGGCAAATAAAATACTAATTTTAAATAATCTGGCTTAAGACTTGCACACAGTGGATGGATTATAAAAACACAAAATTTAACAAACGACCACTTTTATTTATCAATATTGTTTATCCCCGTCTTTTCCACCTGCGACAGCAACTCCTGCAGCTTATTATCAAACAATTCACAGCGTATGGGCATTTCCAGCGAATAGAAAGGATTCTTGAGCACATAATCCGAATATAGCTCATAGACTTTACGCAGCAACAGATCCATGCCATTAAGCCCAGTTTCAGATATCACAATAAACTTGACTCCCGTAAGCGTTTGAAAGCAATGCAACGTGAAGGTGTCCGCTTCTAGGATCTCAATACCTGAGCTCTTGGGCTCGGGACTCAGTTGGCTGGCAATTGCGAACAATGGATAGAACATGCTGGCGAGAAAGATTTTCTCATTTGTTGTCATTTTCGGTCGACTGAATTTTAGATTCATGGGAAAGTTTCCAGCCGACTCCAATGTCGTTTTCACGTCACGGCCATCCTCCAGAGTGCCACCATTGACTGATAATCCGTTGACCGCAACCAGCACATGTCCAACTGCAAACAAAGTGTGATCAATCAATTGAAAAAGAAAATTAAGTCAACGCCTACCATTGATGCCATCCTTGCGGTTAAATGCGACAGAAACTTTTTTGGGATCGTAGTCGAGCACCAAGTCTAGCGGGTATGTAAATGATTTCTCGTGCTCTATTCGTGGCACGTTGTTGTCCAGATTGAATATAAGTCCACCAGATTTACTGACTATATAGACGCCATAAATAATCATTTTGTGTGTTTTGTGCTTAGGAAGCCGTCAGCTGTTTTGTGCATTCGAGCCACAAAACAGATGCTGGACAATCGATATAATTGCTGCCGATAATTGCAGTGGCTGCCAGAAATAAACTATCACATGTATCTATGGCGATGAAAAAAGTAAACTAGAGAGATTTAATTATTTTTATTAGCAAAAAATCATATAATTTTCTTTTGCTATTAAAATATAATTTAAATGTGTATTAACACACCGATATAACATAGCGATTTTCCAACAGTTCCATCGATGTTTGTGTCGCAGCTATCGATTGCATTTCAGCTGGCTCAGCTGCTTGTGCATCGACAACATACATTCATACGTATATCTAGTATTAAAAATAAACATTGATTATTTCCAAAAATATAATCGGAGCTGCACAGAGCGTATATAATAAATAAAAGCAATAAAGAAAACAACAACAAGCTCTCAGGTTGTGACACAAAAAGTGGCTTAGTTATGGGCTCCGATGATCTCAGCACGGGCGACAAAATCCAAAAGGGTTTTCAAATCAACTACATGATACTGCGCGACGCAGACACCGGCAAGGTGATCTGGCAGGAGAACAAGGACTTTTCAGCACCCGATCTAGAGCACGAGGCCCGTGTGCCTGTCAAAATACTCGACATGCGGGCCGTGTCTCGGGAAATCAATTTCAGCACAATCGAAGCAATGGAGAACTTTCGACTCGACCAGAAGGTCCTTTTCAAGGGGCGCATCATGGAGGAGTGGTTCTTCGAGATGGGCTTCGTTGGCGCCAACACCACTAACACCTGGCAGAGCACCATCGAAGCAGCGCCCGAGTCTCAAATGATGCCTGCAAAAGTCTTAAATGGCAATGTGACAATTCAAACCAGTTTCTATGACAACGAAACACTCATCACAAAATCGGTTGTGCGTTTATATTACATTTAGAACAAAAACGACAAAATAATTTGTGTGTGGGCGAAACGACACACCCACACACCACATACACACACGCACTGTTCGTCATAAACATACATACAAGCATATATATTGATCTTCTGCTGCTGCTGCCGCTGTTGTTGCTGGTTTTCATTCTTCTGCATTCTTGAATTATTCTGGAACTAACTCATTTTTCCGCATGCCAAAATGCAAAACCAGCTCTGCAGAACAATTTTGCGCATTTTTGTGCAATTGTTTTTGTTTATTTTTTCTGTGCTTTTTTTTTAAAAGCTAGTTAAAAACATCGTACATACTATATATGAAACTTAGACTAATGCATTTTAATATCTAATTATAAATTTAAATGATTGTTTAACTTATTAATAAAGTATGATCGAATGTAAAACTATATAGCATACTATATATAAAGAGTTTGAAAAGTAATTTTAAATTTATTGGGTAGAAAGAAATGGTCATGTGTTTTACTTTCAAAATCGATCAAAGAGAGAAAGAGTGGGAATGACCCTCAAAGCTTGCCCCTTGAGCCCATTTCGAACGAGTTTTGCTTGATAAATATTCAATATTCATAATTCAATGGTCGCGAAAAACGAATTGGATCGAACAGATTAGGAATCAAGAATCAACTTCGAGCGACTTGTTGACGGCAACTTGACCCCATTTCAATATGCCACTCATCTAAATGAGAACCGTCCGTTGCCAGGTGTCCGGTTAAGAGACACTTAATTATGCTGTGAAAGTCTTCTTTTTGAATCACCATCCGAGCTGACAAACAGTTGATCTTGGACACGCATTGGGTACGGGTCAAATCATGGCAAATCTACGCAATATTTCGTTGCTCTTCTTGGTAACACTCTTGGCTCTGGCTGTCATTAACAGCGCCTCAGCACAAAAGACTAAAAAACAACAGCAGCGACCCAAACCAGGCTCAAATCAGGTTGGTAATCCAAACAGGCGCCCTAAGCCACAGCAGCAGTCACAGCAAAGACCCCAAAAACAGAAGCCAATTAAGGATTCCAAGGTGTTTACAACAACGCTAAAAAATTTGGGCAAGATTCGTGGTCGCACCTCGGTCACAGAATGGACGGGCCAAAGTGTTATGCAGTTCCTAGACATCCCCTATGGCAAAGCTGATCGTTTTAAGGTAAGCACAGAAAAATTTTATCGTAACCTATATGAAATATTTTTCATTATCCAATTTGTTAGTCCGCTGAAGCTGTTTCACCATGGAAGGGCATACTGCAGGCTCATCGTCATCATGCGGGTTGTCCCTCCATACAGGATCTGAAAAAGTTTGCCAAACTAGAGGAGAATGGTTTTGATATTGAGGATTGTCTGCGCCTTACAGTCAATACCAAATCGGTATGATGATAACCAAATTTTTATTATATAAATATTCTATTCTCTCTCTCTCTCTCTCTTTCCCTCTCTCTCTCTCTCTGCAGTTGGAGGGTAAAGCTGCTCCTGTCATGGTTTATGTGCATGGTGATTTCTTCTACGACGGTGACACTGTGGAAGCAGCACCTGGCTATCTGTTGGAAAAAAATGTGGTTTTAGTATCGGTGCGCTATCGTCTAGGACCCTTTGGTTTCCTATCTACGCTCAGCGATGAAATGCCTGGTAATGCTGCTGTAACCGATCTCATTTTGGCCCTCAAGTGGATACAGGAACATATCTCGGCCTTTGGTGGTGATCCACAGCGGGTCACACTCTTCGGTCAGGTGGGAGGCGCTGCTCTTATCAATGTACTCACTTTGAGTCCAGCTGTGCCTTCTGGTCTTTTCCATCGAGTCATCTATATGTCCGGCACAGCATTATCGCCAGCTTTCATAACTGATTCCCCCGTGCAGTCAACCAAGGATATTGCTCGCGTTGCTGGCTGCAAGCAGTTGACCAAAATGGAATCCATGCACAAATGTTTTAATCGCATGAATGCCACCATGCTCCTAGCTGCCTTCGCTCGTCATGGCGAGAAGAAGCCTTCCGCTAGTGCTGGTGCTTATGGTGGCGTTCAATTGGTCATTGGCGGTCCATCTGGCATTCTGCCCGAGCATCCTGGTCGTCTGCTTGCCGTTGAAAAGTTCCAGGCATATCCCACGCTGGGTGGCAGTGTCAAGCATGGCGGAACCTTTATGATGAGAGGTCAGTCAGATAATAAAAGAAATATACTTATTTATTAACATTTACTTAATGATAGACATATTTGTGGACAGCTTTAATGAGAGCACTTCGGATCCCCACATGAATGGTCCCAAGTACATTGATACGATTATTGAACAGGTCAATGGCGTTGATCCGTCAAGTTCCTGGCACGAGTTTGCTGACGAATATATATTCAGTGAAGAGGATGTCAAGAGCGGTAGTTTCAAGCAACTAACACCGGGTCTAATTGATGTAAGTAATAGGAAGAAGGAATTAAGATCAAATTTAACAAAGTTTCTTTATTTAAACCCTTAGTTGTGTAGCACAATTGCTTTGAAGAATCCAGTGCTCCTTGTGCTGCAGGCCAATGCCAAGAAGATGGCCAATAGCACCTATTTGTACACCTTTGACTATGAGGGAGAGTTGAATCGTTATGCCACCAGCGCAAATGAAGCAATCGATGTGCCCTTCGACATGGGCGTTAGTCTGACTGATGAGAATCTCTACCTTTTCCCCTGGCCACGCATCAATATGCTCAATGCCAACACTGATGTCAAGATAGCCAAACGCATGGTGTCCCTTTGGACCTCTTTCGCCACAGATGGTGTGCCCAAGGCAGAAGGTGTACCCGCCTGGTCACCAATGACCGATGAGACCGGACCCTATATGCATATCGGACGTACGGTTAGATTTGGAGATAATTTCCTGGACGAGTACAGCATTGCTGTGCAGGAGACAAAACTGGGCTACAATCTGGTCAACGATGATTATTATGAACTGGAGGCAGTGATACGTGATGCTATCAACAAGAAGGAACAACCCTCTGAATCGGAAACCGAGGATGAGGATGAAGAACAAGAGGAGGATAGCAATGAGGATAATGCGGATAACGGGGCGCGTGGTGAACATTTAGTTTTCATTGCTAGAAAATCATTACGCACTCATAAACTCCCCAATTGATTCGAATCGTCTATAAAATAATAATTCACATATGTTCAGCAAATTATTTTATTTATGCAACATCCAATAAAGAAAGACATTTCATCAGTCAAGAAAGTAAAAGTCTTATTATAAAGTACATATATGAAATATCCTCCAATATAAATATTCAAATTAATGGTATATACCATAAATTATAATTGTATGATCCCTTCTTACGAGCAATACTAATGAGTGGCTAACTTACGTATATTTCTACAAGCGTATCTTATTACGATTTGGACGTTTCACAAGACTCTTTCGCAATTGCAACGACTTTGACGTTGCTGTCGCAGCGGAGACTTGGTTCCTGCGCTGTGCGTGAGTACCGAGGTATTTTTGGCGGACGCGATTGCGCAGATAATAGATCTCACGAATGAGGCTTCGACCCTGATCCTCATCATGCAGCGTAGCCGAAAACTCATTGAAATAGTTGCCGCCAATGGTCAGAGTCTCATCGATCTTCATGTAGGGACCGTAGAGCGTTGTCATCGGGGGCCAATAGCCGGAACGATACGAGCCCAATGGATTGCCAGTGATGACAAAGTTTGTCCATAGATCGACCATGCGATGAGCCATTGCCTCATCGGGTGGACTCAGTCGCTTGACGTGAGCTGGATACGGAAAGAGATAAAGCGCTTCATCGGTTAGGGATACGCCCGCCCTGAAGGGACTCTGCATGTTTGTCTCCTCGTCCATGTCACGATAGCGATTGAACTCGCCCGCATAGTCAAAGGAGTAGAGGAACGTATTATGCGGATTGTGTTTGTTGTTCATATTAAGTGCTAGTAGAACAGGCAGCTTGTGGTTCAAAGTGCCTGCTACCTAAAAGATACAATAATTTATTAAATACGTTTTAGGTCCAGGTTTTCTGGTACTCACATCAATTAGCCTCGGGATCAGCGTATTGAATGTCCCATTCTCTAGCAACTGACGATTGAAGAAGTCGTGAGTGACGAAGCTGGTCAGCAGCATGGTCTTATCGGTGCCCACCACTTGACGTATAGTGTGATCGATATAGTTATACGTATCGTATTCATCGTCCGGTATCTGGCCCTCAAAGTCATTCTCTACAATTTCGTTGAGAACACGGGTGCCCGCATTCTTGGGACAACCGCCCATAGCCGGATACGAGAAGTTCGACTCCAGCATGAGATCATAAGGATGTTTGGGAAGAACGCCGCTGGGCCCGCCTATTGTGAACTGTATGCCGCCAGTGTGACCAATGCCCAAATCTGATTTCTCAACCTAAAGCAAAAGGATAATTGAATGTGAATAAAGATTTAAAAAACCTTCACATACCGCATGCTCCATAAAGGCATTAAGTAACTCCAAAGAACTAAGCTCCATTAGGCATTTATTGAGATCACGCACGGTTACCATCTGGCAATCAGCCTTCTGGGCAATCTCCTGAGCATGCTTGCGTGGATTGTCCTCCAGGAAAATGGGCATAATGGCGGAGCCAGAATGATAGATCACCTGACTGAACAGTCCACGCTGCACCATCGGAGAGAGTGTGAGCAGATGTGCTATTGCTGCACCACCCACTTGACCCGCCACCGTAACACGATTCGCATCACCGCCAAAATACTTGATGAAGTGCTTGACGAATTGAAGTGCTAGGAAGATGTCAAGGAAACCAGCATTGCCGGGTATCTCATCGGTTTTGGTGGAGAGAAAACCAAACGGACCGAGTCGATATTGAGGCGTCACCAGTACTACATCCTTCTCCAGCAGATAGTCGGGTGGTGCCTCCGAGTTGCTGCCCTCATAGAGATACTCGCCGTGAATGTAAACCAGCACTGGCAAGTTGGCCGTTGCATTTGGCGTCGTAATGCTCATCGTTAGGCAATCCTCTATGTCTAGTACATCGTCCAGCTTGAGCAGTGCCTCCATGGAAACAACTGATGGACAGCCAATCTTCTCTGAAGTAGCATCCATCACATCTTCCCATGGCTCAATTGGACGCGGTGCCTAATTTAATAATGAGGGAAAGAGATTTAATAAGAGATCAACAAATAAATTTAATTAATGGCCATTTTAAAATAGAGTGTTAAGAACAATAAACCTAGCAAAAATGCATTAATTCACAATTAAGCAAGTTTAGGTTAACGAATCTTTTATATGAGATGTTTTATGTTTTTAAAGCTCACAGCCCAAATTAATATTTATGAAGTTGGCAAAATATTTTGTCAAATTTCTTTATTACTATAAAAGCTTAATTTGGCAATAGGCAAATATATCAACAATGTGGGAAGTAAAAGTTATCAAAAAAGTAACACAACGTTCTAAATAGTACTAATGACATATTTTAATTTATGATCGGAGAGAGAAATTTTTAATGGATAAGTTGAAATACAATATGGTTATAAGTGCTTATTTATATACTAAACTAAAGTTAAGAATTTTGATACAAACCAGGTGAAAAGATTAAAGTGACTCAATAGGGTTAGAAAAAGATTGTTACTAACAATTTTGTTACTCATATTCATACCTTGAAACGATGCTGTCCCGTTGGCGGTTCGGCGTATCTAACATCCAAAAATTGAAGAACCTCTCGCTTGGTCCAAGCTGTTTCAACAATTTTACCCTGAATGGCACCCAATTTGGGCAGCTCAACAATAGTACCCTTTTCCTCGTCATAGTGCCTACCGCGCACTCTACCCTCCACACAAAGAAGAGCTCCCAGTGCAAATAAAATGGAAATTTGCATTGCGGTACTTAGATAGCCTGATAATAGGAAACTTGGATCAGATGACACTGGCTTGTGTAGACGCGACCAGCTCTCGAATACGCACAAAACAGAACTGATCTTTGCTAGATGGCTCGTTTAGATTTTAGTCGGATCGCATTTGCATGATTTTTTATTTTTTATTGTTTTTTTTTTTTTTTTTTCAGATTAAAAGTTTCACCCCGTCGCGCATACTTAGTGGATAGCGAATAATGCAGAAAGGCAGAATGAAGAAAATAAATAAAAAAGAAAATATTGCTTACTTGATGATGCTCGTGCTGCTGGTGATGTCCCATTGTTTTTCCCATGTGTTTAATTAATTAATTGTGGACTTGGCTTGCTCTGGTTTCGGGGTCGGTGTTGATTAAAGCCAAACAAAAGTAAAAGGGTAAGCGCCGACATTAGGAGGTAGCCTTCTAATTATAAACGTTCTTCATTATGGTCAGTAAATGAATCTCCTCTATCCAGCATTTAATTTCTGAGATGCCAAATATTAATATTTGCCAGCAAATATTGTAGCTCTGGGAGTTTGTTGATTCTTCTCACGACACAAGTTGGCGCGGCGCCTTGGATCGGATTGATTAGGTTCAATTACGCTTTCATAGCTGCGGGCCATAGATGTTTTCATTTAAACTTGTGGGATTTTTAGTTTGCTATTTTCATTTTGACAATGCGTTTGGACGAATTTGATGCTACTGGTTTTGTTGGCTTGAGGCTTTTGAGATGCTTGCATAGAAAATAAATCGCAAAATGCTCAATGGTGGGTGAAAGTATTTAAAAAGCTCCAGTTGCCCTATTAAAGCTGAAAAATTTTGAACAAAATTGTAGGTCAATTATATATTTAAATGAATATGCATTTATTGTATGAATATGCTGAACAAACTGTGTTATCACATGTGGATAACATTTTTATACCCTTAACCCATAAAATGGGTAAATAAGGGTATAATGGTTTTGTGCAAAAGTATGTAACAGGCAGAAGGAAGCATCTCCGACCCCATAAAGTATATATATTCTTGATCAGCATCAACAGCCGAGACGATATAGCCATGTCCGTCTGTCCGTCTGTCTGTCTGTCTGTCTGTCTGTGTGTCTGTATGAACGCGTGGATCTCAGAGACTACAAGAGCTAGAGAATTCAGATTTTGTATATAAGTTCTCCTATACCATGAGCAGAACAAGTTTGCTTCAAATTATCGATAACTTTCCTGGTTTCCGATATACACATAATATCGATAACAAAAAATATCGAATTTGGAAAACCTAAAAATGAGGTTTGAAGAAATGGGTAACGATAGAACTTTTCTGAAAATTTCGTCCAAATCGGTTAAGAAACACCGGAGATATCGAGCTTAATCGATTGAAGCTAAGTCAGTATACCAAAGTTTTATATGAATTTAATTTATTTATTGCAACTGGGTTCAGGGTATCTTCTAGTCGGGCTCTCCGACTGGAGCCTTCTTACTTGTTTTTTATGATACACGGTGGTAACTTAATCATTTAATCTAGGCAACATTCACATGCATCAATCATCTTGAGACACAGACATAAATATTTATAGCTCATTAATACATTAAACAAACGTTTATTTAGAGAATATTTCCAGCATGGTTTGTTGTTCCAAATCTACTAAAACGCTGACCCCCATTCAACAACACGATTATTGAAATTATTAAAGAGCTTAAAAGGTAAAGAGTATATTGGGTTTCTGCAATGTCCGTCAAGCTAGAGAATTGAAACTTTGCAAATATCTTTTTCCATGGCCGACAAAGATAAAGTGTTAAGATTGGGGTTGTACGATTACTGGGGGGCTGGCAAATCGATAGATTCGATAACTCTAAACCGATAAATCCGTCTATTTCGCACATCCATACAGCTGGGTAAAATTGCTGCAGCACTCAGCTGCTGATTCTGTTCGCCTGGTACTTTAGCTAGAATTTCTAGTGGTTTTTACCCATTTAACCACGCGCAAACACAGACAAGCATACAAACAAACATACAAACATAAATACTGGAGAAGCTAATAAGAGCGTGTTCAAATATATAATTCAAGCTCAGATTTGCTCTCTTCTCTTGCGCTTTTTTTTCAGCATCTTCTCTTGTGCCCTTCTTTAAGCCCTCTTCGGTTGTTCTAATTTAACAAAATCAGCTGCTGCTGACGAGTATCTGTTCGCCTGATACTTTAGCTAGAATTTCTACAGGTTTGTACCCATTTTACCACGCTCAGAGTTGAGTTAAATGTTGAGACAGCAGCAAAGTCAAGCTCAATGTAATACAGCCCATAACCATACCACCCCCCACAATCCCCAACTTTTAAAAACCGGAATGCGTGTATCTTTCACAGTTTGTGAGCTTGAGTCACCAAATATGTTGGCAATATAGCTGGTGACATCCCCAAAAAATATACTTAAGCCAATCTTCGAAGGCAGAGCACACACCTGCCACATCCGTACCCCTTTGTAATCAGGCCTCTTGCTTCCCCTTTTTAAAAAGATAAAAAGCCCAATGAACTGCTTTTCGCACTGCAAAGCAGTTTAATGGTTCGGAACTGTGCTAAGTTGCAGTTGACAACGCTCAGCACTTGAAATTTGTACAAGAATAAAAACTAATTTTGAAATTCTATCCAGATTTGTAATTTCGAGAATATTAAACATACATTAAAAGAAATTATATTTATTAAAAAATTCTTTACATGCAAGGTAATAGATTTAATTAATTTGGCATGAAGTCATGGCCAACAATTTCTAAAACCTCTGACGTGGATGTCTGCGCATCATCTTAAGACGTTGTGGATTATCCGAGTATACCGGATAACCGTTGTCGGGCTGTGCGTAGGGATCATAATTGGGTGCTGTTTCAGTTGCATCAACCACCCTATCCTCCTTCTCTTCGCTGGCATAGCTCTGTGGATCGTAGATATTCGACTGCTCCTGCACCCATTTCTCGTAAGCCTTGACATAATCTTCGTAACTTGCGTATGCACTTGGGTCTTGTGGGGCATCCGTTTCGTAAGGATGTGGCTGTTCCTGGCCACGCTCCTGTTGTTCCCTTTCTAGCTGCTCTCGTTGTTGTTGCTCTCGTTCCTGCTGCTCTTTTGCCTCCTGCTCAAGCTCCTCCTGTGAACGTAGCTGCTGTTCTCGCTCCAGTTGTTCACGTTGTTGTTGTTCACGTTGCTGTTCTGTTGGCTCTGGGTGTTCTCGTTCATGCTGCTCTCGCTCTTGTTGCTCACGCAGTTGTTGCTCTCGTCGCTGCTGCTCACGTTCTTGTTGCTGCCTCAGCTCTTGTTCATTCAGCTCTTGTTCTTGTTCATCTCCTTCTGTGCGTTCCGCTTGTTGCCTGGCTTCATCCTCACGCTGTTGCTGCTCTCGTTGGCGTTGCTCGCGCTCGAATTGTTCTCGTTGTAATCTCTCACGTTCCAACTCCTCCTCACGCTGTTGCTGCAATTGCTGCTCTCGCTTGCGCTCCTCCTCTTCGCGCAAGAGTTCCTCTCGCTGCTGTTGCTCTCGTTGCAGTTGCTCACGTTTCATTGCTTCACGTTCTTCCTGCTCGCGCAGCAGCTGCAATCTACGCTGCTCCTGTGCCCTGGCATAGTAATCTGGATACACTGGTGGTCGTCTAACCTCTGGCTGTTGCGGTTGAGGTGGTCTAGGCTGATATAGATATGGTCGTCTGGTTGTAGTTGTCGTCGTTGTTGTTGTAGTTGTTGTGGTTGTGCTTAAAGAGGTGGTATTGAAATACTGGGGATACAAATTTGGTATATTAATGCCTTCGCCAAAGTGCTGATCCAGTTCCAAAATTTTCTGTTTCGAGTTGGTAAAACGCAAAAACGGACCATACTCAGAGTCTGCCTTAGGCCACACATTCGGAATGGGATTCGGAATACCAGATTGGGCAAAGCTAACCCACATGCCAACTAGAGCACGTGCCAAGGACTTATCCTCAGGATTCAGAACGCTAGCCTCCGCTGGATATGGGAACAGATAGACACTGTCATCACTGAGCGAGGCATCCACTCCGAAGGGCAAAGGACTTTTCAAATGTCCAAAGCGATGATGCTCCCCACGATAATCAAAGGTGTACAGGAAAACCGGACTCTTTTTGTGAGACAAACGAATCGCATCAATAACAGGCGCCCGATACAATATCAAATTGCTCAGCTCCAACAATCCTTGAGTCACGCTGCGAGCATTTACAAAGCGTTTCTGTTCCGGTGTAAAGATTTCCTGCAGTGCCCAATCATGCCAGATCTTGTGGTGTTGTGGTGGTGCAGTATGACGTAACACCACATTGATGTAATCACTGAGGTTTTGCGACTGCATACCCATAATCTGATCGTAAAATCCTGGTGAAATATAAATCAAAAGAGTTAGGTATTAAGCATTCAAAAATTTCATTATTTTAAGAAATATGTATTTCGAATTAATAAGAGATCAGTAAACAACGAGACATTCTATACGAATAATTTTCTGGTTACTTACTACTTAAGAGACCCCATTTCATTTTCTTTAGGTATTGTCCTTCATTCAAATACTCACGTGACAAAATAAAGGCGCTGGCGTCCTTGGTGGCACCGGCAATTAATGGTTTAGTCCTGTTGTTAACACTGTTGCTAGCGATCAAAGCAGCTGGATGCTCGGGCAGATAGCCCAGCCGATCACCGATGACCAGCTTGAAGCCACCCAAAGCACTGAGGCCACGTGGCTCGTTCTGGAGAAGCAGCTGCTCAAAGATGCCCACCAGCTGAGAGGTGCGCAAGCGACTCAGGCACTCGTAAAGGGGACGCAGATTACGACCAGCAGTGGGGCAGCGAGCCAAGCGAGCATAGGTGGTCAGAGTCTCGAGAGGACGCTCATCGATTAGATAGGGATTCAAAGCAGTGCCCGATTGCAGAATGAGCTGCTGAAACAGATGCTGTGTCTGTGGACTTAAGCTGAGTGCATGGGCCAAAGTAGCACCACCTGCCTGACCGATCAGTGTCACTTGGTTAGAGGCACCTCCAAAATACCGAACATTGCGTTGCACCCACTCGAGTGCCAGATGCAGATCGGATAGAGCGACATTTCCAGGCAGTTCATCGCTGAGCGCACTGAGGAAACCAAAAGGTGCCAAACGATAGTTGATGGACACCAAAACCACATCGTGCTCCAGGACATAGTCCGGTTGTGCTTCTTCTGCGCCACCATCAAACAGCATCTCGCCATGCACGAAGACCAGAACGGGCAAGTCGTGAGCTCCAGTTGGCGCATATATATCAAGGGTAAGGCAATCATCGACATTCTCGCCACGTACCTCGGCTGCGTGCAGACGCTGTTGTTCCGGAAACTGGGCACAATTTGGACTTGACTGGGTGGCATTGATACGTCCCTGATATGGCACAGATCTTGCCTTCTGGAAGCGTCCTAATCCACTGTTCACTTGAGCATAACGCACGCCCAAATAGGCATCGATGTAACGACCCTTGATCAGCTTAAATCCACGCAAGCCATTCAGCTCACCCACACCGGGCACATGAAGAGCGCTAGGAGTAAGTGGTTTAATAGGTTCCAAAGGCACATCCTGCCAGGGTGCACCTTGGGGAAGTTGCTGTGAAAAAAGACCTGTCAGCAATCCGCTCAGCTCACTCAAACCAGCTAGAGGTGTTGGAGTAGTAGTATCTTCCTCCCACCAGGGTGCAGATTTGAGTGGCTGTGGTGTATAGACGCCTGCCAAGTAGGCATCCTGTTCATTATCATTGTGTACCTCATCGAATTGGGCGTGGCAAGAGCCCAGCACTAACACGATTAGCAGCAGCATCGGGCCGAGCAACTGCATGTTCTCGACTTCGTTGTGGCTTAGTTGTAACTGATTTTCGTTTGCGAGCAGACACAAGGAAATCAGAAAGTTCAAACCTAATCTCTCATCAATACAAAAGCAAAATAGACACACACACACACATAGAAAGATAGAGATAGAGTGTTGTAGTTGTTCTATGTAGTTCTAGTCGCCAGCTATTTAATCTGCTTTGCGCCAGATTCGCGTGATCCGCCTTGCCTATCTTAAAAATGGTTTAAGGCTGCTTCAAGTTGGGGTTTGGGGTTATCTCGCTGCCTATTTCTGGTCATCAATTAATATGTATTTATTTAATTTGAAAATTATTAATATTACACAATTTACCGAGAAACTTGTAACAAATGGGATCAAAGTGATTTCATTTCAAGGTATAAGGCAATAGGAAATTAATAATAATAACATACTCCCGTTTGTTTCATAATATAATATTCTCTATATTTTTCATTTATTAATCATTTTCGGTTCATTTTTCATTTTCTGTTTGTTTCAGTATGTTTCTATAATAATATGTTATAATTAAGAATCGTCATTTCATCTAAATATTTCAGTTATAATAGTACAATATAATAATTGTTAATAATATTTTGTTAAATTTGTTTTGTTTTTTCTTTGTGTTGCTTTTGAATTTAACACTCGAATGCGCTGCTATATATTAGTTTCATTTAATTGTAAATGTTTTCTCGATCATTTCAAAATCGAGTTCTCATTCTCATTCTGATTCCCATTCACATTCACATTCTCATTCATGCCGATTTGATTGTATATCATCAAATCAGTTGTTGACTTTTTGTTAGCCTGGGTCAGATTGCATTTGTTTTTGAGATTAAACTTGAAGAATCACTTCTTTTCTTTCATATGCTAAGTATGAATTTATGTATTTATGTAGGTAAGTACATACATATGTACTATTTAAATCAGAGGACTAGGAAAGCTAAAAGCAATTGTATGTAGTTTGTATATATGTATGTTTGTGTGGTTTTTTTTATTTTTTTGTGTATTTATTAATCATTTTTCATGTTTTTGTATCAAGTTATTTTTTGTTTCGCTTTATAGATCTTGATTATGTCGTACGCCTCGGCAGACGGTAGCTCAAAAAAGTCACCCAAATAAAATTAATTTCCAAAAAAAATGAACTCGATAAAATTCCATCAAAATCTCAACGGCTTTACGTATATATGGGTACAAACGTATCGTGATTTATCTTTGCCATTTTCTAAACCTTAAATGCGTTTTCTTTCACTGATTTTTGCGTGTTAGTATCGCTAATGACGAAACTTTTGCGTTAGTATTATGAGAATAATTGGAAATATACATACATAAGTTATAACGCCTTTCAAGATAGATATTCAAAGTAAATCGTCAATAAACAAATGCAGAAGTTCCGTTGTTCTGAAATTGGTTAGTTCTATTAAAGTGATAAATATATTAAATCGCTGACTCAACACTTAAATGCAATTCGATTAGGAACTTCTTAACAAATAATTGCATTTTAACAAATAACTACATTAGCTGCTTACAATGCACATGTTATAGACATGCAAATATATACAAATAATATGTTTATAATGTGTACCAAAAAGTATAAATAAACTTGGGGTTGCGTTATTATTTCAAAACTGATGGAAACTTTTGCATTATTTTTATACCTCGTTTTAATAAATGATTTATTCATAGTTCATTTATCATTTTTATTTGTAGCTCAGTCTTTTTACTAACATTTGTTTTATGTTTTTGTTTTGTTTATTAATTAACTTTAAGAAATTGTTTAGCAAATATTTATCATATTTGTATTGAAGCGTTTGGTTCAACTAAAGAAAAGAGCATATCAATATTTGTGGCGGGCTTGATTTCAAGTTGATTCCAAATAAATACTCTCTCTTAAGCTTTTCCCAATTGTAAATTATTAAACTCGAATCCTGATAGCCAAAACTTTCGGTTGAGCGGTTTTAAATACTCACTATAAATATTGATGTATGTATATAGCTGTTTACTAACTCAAAAAGAGGGGTGATATTTGGAAAAAGGAGTTTGGAGTTTTGTGTTTCGTTTTGTTTTGTTTTGTGTAGCTCTATAGTTGCTTGGAAGTACCGTTCTTGTGTTTCTGTCTACATTTCATAACTTATTTGATTATAATTATGTATTTATGTATACTATATATACTTGTATGAATTATGGCTTACTTTTTTTTGCATTTCTTTATGGGTTTTTTGTTTTTATTTTTGTTTGTTTTGTTTTGCGCTACATATTCAACAATTTCAATTTGAATTTCAAATTTAAGTTTAACTTACATATTTTGTTAACGCTAAAGAATGCATAACATTTTTAATGTTCTTCGTATTTCATCAGATTTTTCACTGTGGAGCAGTGTGAGTGTGCGTGAAAGTGAGTGTGTATGTCAGTATGTGTGTGTGTGTGTGTGTGTGTTTTGGCCAAAAAATTATGTATAGAGAAAATCGATTTTGTGTTGTGTTTGTTTTAATATCTTTTCTTCGATTGAAAGGTTATTTATTTGATCATTTTGAATGTTTTTGTATTTGTATGTCAAGTATTTACAAAGTCTCATATATGAATTGTATATGGGTATGTGGTATGTGGTAATAATATATATATATGTCATTTTAAATTTGTTGAGTTATAAAATCTTAACATAATTATATAAATTGATTTCTCGCAAGTGTTTTGTTTGTTAAGTAAAATGCATTGATTACGTGGCAAGTAAATAGCAGGCTACTTACAAATTAAAAACAAACCAAACACTTCGTGTCGCATCTAAAACGCGGACACGTGTACCGGCAGCCAGATCCGAGCCGTAATCGCAACACATACTGTCCAGAACCAATGTCCAGACATATATGTACCAAGTTGCACTTTCAGCTCGGAATACTCTAATTTAAAACGATTAGGCATTTGAATCTACAATAGTTTGCTTGTCATGTTTCTAATAAATAATATAGTAAATTTAATGCTTATCATATAATTAGTAGTTAATTGTTATTTTCCTTTTGTTTTTATGCAACGCCTGTTTATTATATACTATGTGCAATAATGCACATCTTTATATATATATAAATATTTATTTTATTTTTACGTAAGAAGCACTTGAATATATATTGTTTTAAATAATAAATCAAAAGTTGAGTGTGTATGTTTTGGTTTTTTTGGTTTCTCACTAATTTGTTAATGCCATTTGTTGTTTTTGTTTTTGCAATACGCACTCGCTACAAATCTTTCATACATAGTTTCATAATCTAGTTCATCATATCCGAATAAAGTTAAAAATCTTGTCATTTATCTTATGTATAAATGTGTTTTTAAAGTATGCATCATTATCATCATCATATTCATCATTGGCTGTGTATTCCTTAAAGTTGCTGAGATGCGTTTTCATGTTTTTCTTATTTTTCTGTATATCATGGCATTTGTCTCACAAGTTGTGCAATTTGCAGAAAGATTTCAGAAATTAATTCTTGTCACTAGTGTAAAATACCTTTTTTTCATTTAATATTTTATTGTTTTTAAAAGCATTCCGAGACAAGTTGTCCTTTAAAGTATTTTTGTTTTTGTTTAATTGTAAGTATGTATGCGTGTTGTTACTATATGCATCATCTATGACTGTATAATTAATAATTTTTACTGCTGTTCATTCTATAATTCATCATCTTGCTGCTGTTGCGCTGCTGTTCTTTAGGCGTACTCTGTAAAACCTTTTTAATTGTAGCTTGAATCTAAATTACAATACTTGTCATTAATAATAGCATGTACATATCAATACATAAGTAGAACTATGTATAAATGTTTTGTATGCATATATAAATATGTTATGAAAATGTAAAGTGTATAAAAGTTAATGATCTGATTTAATTTATTTTAAGTATATGTATGCAGTATTTACTCGTATGTAATGCTATTTATGTAGTTCTAGATTTTAGTAAAGTCGCTAGTTTTTATTTATTTACTTTTTTCTCATATTCATATTCTACGGTTTTCACCATTTCTATGTTTTCTTGCTGTAGTTGCTGTTGATTTCTAAGTATGTGTCAGCTGTAATTTAATTAATGTGTTTTTGTTACTCACTTATATAATATGTTTACGTGTTTTTATTGCTTTTGAAGTATTCGACACTTTATTTAAAAAAATAATAAGTACATAAAACCAAAAGAGAAACAGAATAATGTAGAGTATTTCAATAATTTGTATAATATTGTTTATTGTAACCAAAAATAAGGTATAATTAAATAATTTAAAACTTAAATTCATACAACGTTATATGTACACTAACAAACTTATAAATGCATAGAAATTATTATGTTATAATAGTTAGTAAAAATAGCTTAAAATGTGTCTTTGGCTCTCTAAATGCAATCAATTTAAATGTATCTATTGCGCCAAATAAATAATACGTCAGAAATACATGAATATAATTTCAATAACTGTTTATTCTAGGATTATTTGTAATTTTTTCGGGTTTTTGTTTGGGTTTCTCCTATTCTTTATACATTTGCTTTGATTTAGATATTACTACGCTTTCATTTCGTTTTGCTTATATGCAATGCAGAACGTAAAGTTAAAGTTTATTATTTTGTTTTCTTTTGCTTGTTTTTGTTTTGTCTTAAATCTGTGTAATCGTCGTTTCCTCTAAGCTTTATACAAAATATCTATTCTCGTTTATTGGCTTACATATGTATGAAAGAGAAACGCGTTTCATTTTAGCGATAAAGTCTCTATAGTTAATGTTACGTTATGCTTTTCACTATCTTTTGATCGATCACTTTATAAGAAATTGTTTGTTTAAACGATAAACCCGACCCACACCTCACTTTATTTGTAAACGTAGAATGCATATTGTATTTTGTATATACACTGAAGAAAAGCCTTATAAATATTGCTTTCTTAAACTTGAATTGAACAGAATCTGTACCAAAGCAATTGGAAAAACTGAAATATCTGAATGTTAAGTAAGTAAGTCTATTTTTTATTTTTATATCGCATCTACTCGTATTTCTGTTCTATTTATGGCACATATCGCACATATGTACAGTTGTTATACATTTCTATAATGCTGTACATTTTATACAATTTATATAGTAGTTGATCAGTTGGTTATATAAGCATTATTGTACTTGTATGCAATTGAAAGTGTGTGAAGTACATATAAAAAGCATAAGGCTGCAAATCAAATTGACTGATATCTCCCACAATATTACAATATTTTTTAATACAAAAGATGAAGATTTTTAAGCTGAACTCGCCTTTTCTATGTACCTAGGTATATTCGGTTTGCTATTTGATAGTAGGTATCGTGTGCTTAGAAAGTCTACTACTGTTAGCCTTATATGTAGGGTTGAATAAAGTTGTAAGCAACGCAACGTACGTTCCGTAGTGTTTAATGAAATGTAAGCTGTGAGCAGTTCCATTGAAGCTTATCATATACATATTACAAACTAACTGTAAAGTAAAATGCACAATTCAGTTTCTATTTACACAGATTGTAGTCCTTTATAATTAAGCAGCGATAAACAAACATTTACAAAGCCAAAACAATAGCAACTTTTTTCTTCTTTCACATTTTTAAGCAAGTTTTTTATGTGATTTACGTTCTTATGTTTTTTTTTTTTGTTTTTGTTTTTAGATCTAATTTGTTTTGTTTTACTATTTTGGTATTTTACTTATTTGTAAATCATTGTAATAAGCGTTTCGTTTTTTTTTTTCATGTTTTTTGTTTTTATTCTTATAACTTTTGCTTTTTGTATATTTTTACTATTTTTTTTCATTCGTGTTTGTTTGTTGTCGTTTTTAAATGCAAAAAATTGAATTGTATAATATTTGTTATATTTTATAGTGTTGAATACACACACAATTGTATGTTGTGCCTAATATTATTTACAAATTGCATTCGAAATCCCTAAAGTTTCTCGTTTCTCAAAAACTGTACATAATTTACTTATTTACGAGTATGCTACTATATATATAACTCATGTAAAATATGCCATCTCTGTCATTTTATCAGTATTAATGTTTATGTGTATGTTAATTAACAATATTTTTCTTTTATCTTTTTCTTTTCTACATAGCATAGCTCTCGAGCATAATTTTCTTGTATTTTTCACAACAGTTTTTTGAATTCTTGTTGATGCCTACTCGTATAATTAGCAGCTCTTGCTTGGTATAGGCTATAAATGGTATATAACTATTTATAAATTTTGTGTATATAATTTTCATTGCTGTTTGCTGTTTGTGTGTAGATATATCATAAATCTGTAATTATTTCAAAAATGCAAACGATTTACTTTATAAGTTTAGTTGGATGTCTGCACAATAATTCCCTATACAATCTACGCATAGATACATTTTGTTAGCAAAAGAATATGTATCTCAACTGCAACTGTTATATTCGTTTGCCGTGTCCATAACCGAAGCCCCAGTTTAAACACTTAACTTTGAGGGTTGTCTTTGGAAGCCATTCAAGACAAGAAAAATTGTAAAGATTTATAAAATGATAATTTGTTATTCACAATAATTTGGAAATTGTTGTTTACTAAATAGATACCTAAACATATCAACAAGACAACCCTGAACTACAGATCTGCAATAAACGCTCAACTTAATTACAGATTAGCTGTACTAAGTATTCTATGTATTTATTTGTTTGCATATTGTAATGTTAATGTAAAGTTGCATCTAAAATTGACAAAAATCATAAATATCAACTGCAAACATTTTTGTATGGCTATAAAATACGTGAGTGTTGTTGTTGTTGTTGTTGTGTATCGCAGGCTAATTTAATATACAGAAAGTAAAAATTTTCGAATAGTACTATCGATACGTCAAGTATATATTAAAGTGTTAAGATTGCTACAAGTACAGTTAGGAGTAGGGAAAAATCACTGGCACTGCCACTAATACATCTCATTCTCATCCCAATCGACAGACTGCAAGACAAGCTTGTCCAGTTCCTTAGAGTCACCATTGCTGCTGTTGCGTCGCCGCCGTTTGCGCTGCAGATGCGCCCACTTTCGATTCAGCTGCACCATTTGTGGCGTCGCAAACATGGCGGCTGCAGCGGCACTCAGTTTTGTAGGCGTTATGGCATTCGACTTGGGTGTACCGGGACTCATGCTGAACAGCTCACGATTCCCGAAACGAAAACGGCGTGGCGGTGGCAATGGTGGCACTGAGACACTGGCACCCAAACTATCGCTGGCCAATGTCAGATGTGGTGTATCGTAAGGCGGCGGTGGTGTTATCATCGCCAGCGATGAGGTGTCCACAGCATCCAAGTCCAAGTCACCATCGTCACTGTCGTCGGAATGGGCATGATGAGCAAGTGGCGATGGTTCGTATATCTCGTATGATGGTGAACGTTGCATGTGCATAAAATGTGCATTCATTGGATCTGTGGGTGATTGTGGCTGTATGGGCGTAACGGGCATGGATTTGGTATGTTGCTTGCTGGCCAGGATTCGCTGCTGATGTTGCTGTTGTTGTGTAGGAGTGGGTGTTGGCGTGGGCGTGGGCGTGGGCAACGCCTGGATAAGTGGCATCGATTTGGTGTTACATATCAATCAATCACGGTAAATGTAACTGCAGTTCTTGGGGCTCTCCTGCGGACTGGGGCTACTCGATGGCGGCGCTGGACTGGAGCTGCTATTTGACATTACTGGCGATGAGCCGGAGCTGGAGTGTGGCTGTGATTGTTGTTGCTGTTGTGGCTGTGGCTGCTGCTGTTGCTGTGGGCTATTTGAACGGTGCTGAGTTACTGCAATAACCAGAAATCGGAACAGAGAAAACACAAACAATGTTAGGTCAATTGAGTTCAGGTGTTGCCAGCTTTTTGAAGAGCACTTATGCAAAGTAATGCAAAGTCATTGTCAGTTACACACACACACACACACACTCAAAACATACAAAGAGTGAGACGGAAGAGTTAGAGAAAGAGAGATTGAGAAAGTAAAGCATGTTGCAACAACACAAACAGAGTTTAGGCATACATCAAATACGTCGTATACACAAAAAGTACATAGTTTATTGATAACGGATATTCTAAATTTATGATAAGTTTTTGTTTATTTTTTTGTTTTCAATTCTAATTTAAATAAGTTTTTACACAACATTGAGTTCGTTGCAACATGCACAAATATACAAACACTCACACACTCGCACAGACATATACATATAGGCACATCATTAAAGAAAAGATTGAAAATAAACTTGAAATATTCGGAAAAATTAAATATAATATTAAGGATAACATATTAGGATTTTTGAGCTTTAAAAAATGATATATCTCTTATTGGGAAAGTAGGAAAATATTTAAAAAGTATTTTTTATTATTATAGTTACAAACTTAAGTAAAATTATAATAACAAAGATATATAGAGAACAATGATACACACACAAAGAGAGATTTATAGTTGAAGAGGACAGAGAAAAGTACTTTTCAATTCAAATTCAAATGTAACAAAGCCTTAGTGTAAATGTATGTTTTAATAATTTTTTTGAACAACAAAAAAGATTCGAAATTCAATTGAGTTGGAACAGAAAAACTTACCGATACCGTGACGGGGCGGCTGTCTTCTTGCGCGACCAAGACTTCTGTTTCGTGTGTTTGTGTTGTTTACAGCCTAGGAGTGGTGATATAATTTGTTTTATATATTCTCTTTTAACTTTTAAATTCTAAAATTTGAATACTGTATTTCAAGAGAGAAGTATTGAACGAAAATTAAATTCAATATTTGTTTGCTTTGAATTTGACTCTAATGTGGTCGAATAAAAACTCAAAAGTCCATCCAACTACATGATTTAAAATAAACTTTTTAGATCCAATGTTCGTTTTTGAACTCAGCACAGCCCAGATTTCAATGATCGGACAGACTTCATAAAATTTTGCGAAACAAAAATATATTAAAATTTCATCTTCTGATCTTTAAACTATAATTTATCAGTGTAAGATTTGAAAAAGAACCTAAATACGTTCTTATTTCAATTGTGAGTAGCAAGCAATAAACGGAAAAGTTACTACCATAACAAACGAGTATATTACGAGTAGTTCTCTAAATGTGGTTCTTTGTGGGTATTTTGTATTTTGTATTAGGTAGTATATATTAGGAAAAAACATTAAACATAATAATCATATTTAGTGAATATTGTAAGTATCTAAGTTTAAATGCACACACATTCTTTGGTTTTCTTTGTTGGTTCAATGGTTCGGGTGTAGTAGTATATCACTAATATACGAGTTCAAGATTTGCCAACCAATGCAAGTGTGGATGAGGATCTGGGTAACAAACGCTACAGGCATACACAGCTCATACACGCAGAGAGAAAAAGAGAGGGAGAGAGAGAGAGAGCGGAAGACAGATGCACGCATATTGATAATAATCGATAGTTATCGATAACGCAGAATTTTGATACAATGCCACTGGCAAATGCAACAAGACGTCGAGCTGGGCGCGGGCTGGCTGACCGACAGAATAAACAAGTTCTAATCGATAACGTTTTCTGAGAAAAGCTTTTTGTACTATAAGAAAAGTGTACGCGGTCCGTTCTCGAATAACTACACACAAATCAAAAAATGGCATTCCAAAACGAGACTTTGAATTAACTCGTGAGATAAATGAAATTTCAGAAAAAAAACTGTGCTGGTTGTGATATGAAGAAGAAGATTCTTAGGTGTTCAAACCGAATTTGCATAGAATATCATATGTAAAAAGATTTGAAGCAAAATATTTCTTGTTGCAAAATTACTTTTAAGTTTCGAATTTCAGTTGATCTCGAATTCGAGGGTATCCACATTGCAGCTATAGAGCAGAATTTTGTCAGCCGTATCAATAAATGAATCCAAAAATCAAAAACAAATCAAAATATATAATAAACACAAAAAAAAAATTAAACATAATAAAACGAAATAAAACGAAATTAGGGTAGCAAATTAACTAAATTTTTCTTTAGTTGTGCTTAAGTATTTACCATATTTTGGGTAATTAGTCCCTGACTGGTTTCAGCCGCCCCACTCCCGTCTCAAAGGTAAACCTAATTAAAAGAGGGAAAAAGAAGAAAAGATAGATAGATTTTTTGGTATTTTTGTTGCTTATTGTCGTCCACAGTTTGACACTTGCTCAACTACCATCAAGATAGCCAGTAGCCAGCCAATCTTCTTCATGTGGTTAAAGTGTGGTTGTGTGTTTATGTTTCTTTTTTTGAAAAGTAGTTCAGCAATTGAGGTTAGTTAGAGAGAGAAGAAGAAGTGCGACTTTAAAGCTGAATTTCAACTATACAAAATGCTTAGAGAGACGCCTGCTAAGATTCGCAATCGCCCATTTCGAAAGATTGGTGTATTTCTATTAACGTCAGAGCGAGTAAAACTTACAAACAACAAAACCCCAGACAAAAGTTATTAAACTGAGAAACAGCATTATCGAACAATGTACATGATTTATATACTAGTATGTATACGAGAAGGTTGAGCATATATTCATGGACATGCAAATGGACAATGGCCTTGAACCGGATTGTTAATGTTATATATACACATGTTAATACAAATACATATTTATATATGATGAGTGAGCTACATATACAAATACGAATATTTATTTTGATAAGTATATTAATTATTTTTGTGATTGCGAGCTGCTAATTTGATATTGATTTAAAAACAAACAAAAGATGTGAAAACTGTTGATTTAATCGTAAAAAGTAAGTCAATAATTTAATTAAGAAATTTGAATAAAATAAAAGATAACTAAATGTTTAAGTAAAGTAAGTTGAAAATTATTTAATTCATTGTCAAGTTTTAAGTTTATGAATTTTTAATATTATAGTATGTTGTATTTTGATTTATGATAAATGTGAGAATATTTAACAACTCAAAAGAAGTGACATAAAAATAACAATTAGAAAACATGCTGGTTTAGACACATATAATTTAAATGCAATGCATAACTACAGAGACAAATTGATTGAGTATAATTGCAATACGGCTGCTGTGAATGTTAAGTTATATAGTGAGTATGCGATTAGTTTTTATAAGAACAAACACATACACATATAGGAAGATAGTTAAATACATACACACACACACACAGAGAGATACACACACACACACATATGCAAGGATAGATACAGAGATGGAGACACAACATAGTTGAAGAGAGTGAGAGTCTAAGAAATACACCAATCGACGATTGAGTGAGAGTTCAATCAAATACAAGCGCACCACAAGGATTCAGTTTATGTTTTTTTAGTATATACTAAATGTCAAAATGTCAACAACATCGAAAAGAGCTCAATGGATACGATTAGAATAGAGGTTAGTATACATTGAAAATGAAAAACAGTTATGAAAATAAAATCATAAGTTTCTTAAAAACATTTACAACAGGCACTAGGAAATGCGACAACTTACCTTCTTAACGCTGCGAGTGGTTGAAAAGCCATCGCCGCGTCTATAATTATCGCCCTGCAAAGCAAAATTGATAAGTTTAAAATACTCTTTAATTGATGTTGGTTTTATGTCTTGACTCACCATCACCTGATGCGATCGCAACGTGCCAAAATTGTCGCGTCCGCGATATGTTTGCTGTGTATTATAGCCATCGGGCTGGAATTGGAAGAGTGTCTCCGAGTTGGGGCCTTGGTGCATCTGTTGCATCATTGGAGGCTTGCGCAATGTATTCTTCGGTGAGTGCATCTTATTTTGCGGTGGTGGCTGTGGCAGTAACACTGGTTCTGCATACGTCACTTCCTCCACTTGGGGCAACAGCTTTGGCTCTTGCTGTATCCGGCATGACGATGGAAAACTACAAGGAAAGATCATAAATAAGTATAATATTCTTAAGTAAAAGAAATAAATTCAATATAAATCCAAGGTATTTCCAGTATTCTGTTCACCTGTTCACATTTTGACGCTGTTCAAAGTATTCATATTCTGTGTCCGGATATGGCAGATTGTCGTCCTCGTCCTTGTGGCAACGACGACCACAGAAGTAGCCCGTAAAAAAACCAACCAGCAATGAAAATATTGAGCCAGCCAACACGGCCATTACCAGAGTCTCCACTGTATACTGTGCATTAATAATATCTGCGGAAATTTGTGGACCTTTGATTAGTGAATGAACATTGCAAACGATACCAAAAAGTTCAACGGATTGGAGACGATACAGATTTCATCGAATTGATACATCGAACATTGAAATGTATTAAGGATTCAAATTTTTAATTGATTTTGGAGCATTTTTTTGCAGGTAGGATTTCGTGTACATAGATATAATCCATTATTTTATTTTTTTTTTGTAACGACATCAATAAACATCCAAACATTGAAACATAGAACGAATAACGCCCAAATATTAGCGCGTGTTTCAACAAAATGTGGCAAAATGTTGAAAGATCAATAAATGAAATGAAACAAGAACAAGAAGAAGACAAAAACGAGTTAATACAAAGAACAACAACAACAATATTTTCTTTAAAAATTCATTGAATATATAGCTAGATTTTATGTATAGACCTAATGAAACTAATTGAATGAAGATTATGAAAAAGGATTTAGTAAAATATTAAGAAAGCAAATAAAACAAAAATTGCATGCAGATAAATATTGAAGATGAGAACTAACTACTTTTGAATAGGATAAATGAGTTGAGAGTTTGAAATAAATAAAATTTAAAATTGGAATTATTGTTATTCAATTGAAAATTCTTTAATGAGTGTTTTTTACATGAAGTTTGTAATTGTTTTTTCGCAGAATAAAACCATGCTTAAACAATTATAAACTGCGCATTAAAAACTCTAGCAGCTTAGTTTGTACAAAAGTACATTATAGACAGAAAAGCGGATGACAGAATACGAAAGTGTGGAAAATAAAGCTATAAAAATAAAAATAGAGTACATTTATTGTGATAATAAAGCAACAAGAATAAAGTGCAGGGTAAATGTTGATTGAAATTGAAAAGCATAAAGTGGCAATAGAAAAAGGGAGGCAGCAGCCCGGCAGCAAGCACCTGGCGTGCAAAAAATACAAAATAAAAATGTGACGTTTTTAAAAAAAAATTACAACAAACTGGTAAATATGGTAAATAAGTGCTTCGTAGATAAAGTAGATACTTAGATGATATATGTATGTACGAGTAGGAGTACAACACACAGACACATGCAAGGCAAATAGATTGAAAATTGTGAATTATTTTGATTTACCTTCAAAGTTTTTATCGATATTATCAATGATTTCCTGATCTTTGCTCTGACGACGCGAATCCAGTAAATCCATATCGTTGCGGAAGCCTTTCTGCTCACCCACATTGGCATCCTTTGAATTGATTTTGCCTAAGGGATAGAGCAGTAAACAGGCAAGCCAAAGAACGAGAGTAAGAGATTTAATTTGTGAGGCAGGCTGGCAAGCAGTTGGCATGCTGGCCATTTGAACTTACCTGAGGGGCATGCGGCATGCTGACCCGTTGCCACATTCTGATAGAAATAGTTCTCTTCCAGCCAACGTGGCGCCCCATGGGAGCGACACTTGCCAGCTATTTTATCCCAGGCACAGTATGGATCCTGCAATGCGACGCATTCACTAGAAAAATGAGAAGAGAAAGATAGCAAAAGAGAGAGAGAGAGAGAGAGAGAGAGAGAGAGAGTTGAGTTGGGTTAAGAGCTATGTATATATCCAAATGGCATTGGTGTAAACATATTGCGAATTGTGAAATGTAAAACGCCATAAATGCGCATTAAGTGCTGCCATATTGCAACTTGCAATTTGCGACTGCAACAGCAGCCAAGTGGCCAGAGCCCCCCAGACAGATAAATGGCAATGACACTCCACGCCCCAACCCATCTGTCTGTCTGGCTAGCTGACAGCCGACGCATGAAAGTCACGCAAATTGTAACATGAAATAAAAATGCCATTGTCTCCTTGCTGATAGTATACTCGCTTTTTTTTTTTTTCAAGCCATCGCTTCAATCTGTTCCACATTTTGTGAGAGAGTTGTGTTCGAATTCTGTTGCACATGTATCTGTCACTGTGTGTGTGTGTGTGTGTGTGTGTGTGTGTGAGTGTCACATACCTGCAGCTGGTGATTTTGTCGTTGTGACATCGATGCAGTTGTATGGCTATCACTTGACTATCCGTGACAATGATTAATTTGCCATCGTCGTAGCTGCCATCTTTCGGTTGATCTGCGAATTACGTATACGTGTTTTCGTATGAGAATATTGCGAATTTCTTTTTAACAATGACAGCTCGTTACGTGTCTCTTTCCCTCTTTTTTTTTAATTGAGTCCGCCATTCAACTCGAGGAATTTACATGCTCAACAAGCACTCAGGCACTTACCGTATTGCATCGTTCGCACTATTTCCAAATTGCGTATTGGTTCACTCTTGGGCAGCACATCGATCTCCTCAATTACCACCGATGTCACCTTTTCCGCCGAGTCAGCCGATTCGGCATTAACCGATTTAATGATTTTACCATGATCTAATTGAGAGAGGTTTAAAGATAACATGGTAAGAAAATGGCTGACATTTGCTCATAAATTTTTCTTAAACTATTCGGCTCTAGAAAACTAATATACTCGCCCTTTGCATATGCATAGAGTATTTTAGTATGTTTCTTAAGTCCATTAGGAATATCCAAACAATTCTATGAACTGTAACGACAATCGCTGTGTCATATTGCGACTTACCTGTGCCAACGAAAATCACATCATATGTCTTGCCGCCGGGCGTTTTGATCTGTGAATCAACCGCAATTTGTGTAAAACGATAACTGCAAAAGAGAAAATAGAAAGGTCATTTAAGTAAACACAAGCTTTAAGTACAAGAAATATATAATTGTTCTAACAAGTCTTAAAACCTAATATATAATAATGCCTTATGTTAGCTTAATACTGTTTAAAATTGTATTTTTGAACTGTTCTTGTCACATATTGTGATTAGATTGTTGTAAAAACGAAGTGACTAATTACATTGTTTTTTTTTTTCGACTAGTTTTTGTTGCCTAGTGTTATCTAACAGTGTAATTTTGAATAACTTTGTAGTGGCATGCTCAAACTGGAACCACAAACAACATGTCAATGCTGCTGCTGTTGCCAGCTGAATGACACAACAGGAAATTTTTTGCGGAATGGGCGGCTGGTTTGGTTTTTTTTTTTGGTTAGACACCATTAATAAAGGACAGACGCCAAAAGTAGTTGTCGAAAGAAGAGCAGAAGGGCAGCAGCAGTAGCAGCAGCAGCGGCGAGAATAACAAACAGAATAGCACAAAACCACAACAGCGGTAGCAACAACTGCGACAGCAGCAACACCAATACACACCAGCAACAGCAACAGCAGCATAAACCAGCAACAATTGTGTGTGTTGTGTGTATATTTTTATATGTAAAAACATATTCCAGTGAACAACAACATAAGACATGAAAATAAAAACGGAAATTTCTCTCTGATTTCACCACAAAAATGTTGAATGTTAGTGTTGTTGGTGTTGCTGCTGTTGTTCTTGTTGCAGGCAACATTTGTGGCTGTGCGCTTGGCTGCCTTGTCTATTGTTGCTTTCATGTTGGTTTTTGTGCAACTCTTTTATGCATGTATTTGTGTGTTTTGTTGCCTCGATTTAAATGCAAATGCTTCAACAACAACAGCAACAGCAGCATTGGGACCAGAACCAACAATAGCAAATGGCTCCAACTGGACCTGAACTGGACTATTCCCCGGTTTCTCTCTCCCTCTCTCTCTCTCTCTCTTTGTGCATTGTTTTATTGTTAATTAACAAATCTCGTTTTTTGAGTTTTATTTATGCTGCTCAATTTTCTAAATGGCCAAAGAATTGCCTCGCTTCGTTTTGTTTTGTTTTTTTTTTTTTTATTTTCATCTTGCAGCAGTTGCAGCATTCGTTCTGCTGTTTGCATCCCTCCGCTCAGCTAGCTTAAATGGCCTCCATTTGTGATGACTATTGCGGTTGCCTCGTTGAAATGTGTATGCACTTAAAAACACACACACACATGCTTACATAGTCGTAAAGAGCATGGCAACAATATGTGAGCTTAAATTAAGCACAACTGAGAATTGGGAAATGTATACATCGACTAATGCTCGTCTAGATAGAAACTAGGGTTGAAGCTTAAATACAAAATTGTAGTTGCAAAATGTTGTTTTTTATTTTTGCTTTTGGTGTGTTTGGCAGTTGCATCTTTAGACCACTATTGCTATGGGAACAGAAAAGAGTTTATTGAATGCATCAAATGCTTTTAAAGAAGGATTTAAAGAAAAATTACAAACATTTAAGAATACGATTTAAAGGAAAAAATTCCATTCAATGTTAAAATTATTGGGAAAAGGTTACAGGCATTTCCGAATAAAAATAATTGACCGAAAACAAATACATTTCTCGTAAAAATAATTAGCCAGCTGGAAAAGTTCACATTTATGGCCCCAAAAAAACGTTAATAGATTAAATATTTAATACAAGGCGAGTTTTGAAAGCAAAGTTAAGGCGGCTTATAAATTAATTCCCAACGCAACAAAAGCATCCGAATGAAATGAAATGAATCCAAACGAGGCGAGGAGCAAGAAATGAAGAAGAAGCAGACAAAAATCCCAATGAATGGCAATGCAAAAGTGCTGCCAAAAACTTTTCCAGGCCAAAAATTACAAAAATAGCAACGGCCAGCACAGCAACAACGCAAAAATACAATGAAGATACAAAACAAAACAAAATTACAAAAAAAAAAAAACAACAAAAATATATGTATAATAAAAAAATGTAGTGAAAAGAAAAGGACACTTTTTGAGTGGCAGGTTTAGGTTTGGGTTTCAAGCAGCTGGCAATTGAAACTTGCAAAATTTTTGCCAACTTTTGTGTCGCTCCGATGAGCTTAGTCCCGGCGACAGCAGCAACAGCGGACAAGGGTCACACAAGTGGAAGTCAACTCTATTCGCAATGGAATGAAATTAGTGTGGCAACCTCTCAGAGAGCCTCTGGGCAAAAGGGGACACATGCATGATGGAAGGGGGAGTGACAACAAAAGTGCCAGAGAAAGAGGTATAAAAACTTGAGCGATAAGATAAGAGCACAGAACAACAACAACAGCAACAACAGTTGAAAGCAGAAGCATTGTGGCTGGCACCTTGGCTATAGATGGTCCAGGATATGGTCAACCAGCTGGCAGAAATCTGTCGAGTATGGATATTTCCGGAAGAGTCGACCAGGAAACAATTTGTTACAGAGCCGGTGACCCCAGCGACTCTTGCAACTCTTGAAGCATTTAACTTTTGTCGAGCAGCTAAAACTTTCAACTTATAAAGAAACTTTCATCTTCTTGGGTGATAGCGGTGGTGGTGGTGGTGGTGTTGGTGGCAACTCTACCCCCTTCTCCGTGCCGCCCTGGTCTATGCAAATGAGTATCCTGAGGTGTCTGAGCATTGCTGGCAAGTTGCGCACTCCAACCCATCCTTATACATGACCCATTTTGTGATTTATTTATTTTCACACACACAAGTCTGGCAACTCTGGCCCCCGTCGCTCTTGTGCTCAAATAAAATAAAATTATAATAAATTTTATCTTCAACCGAAAGAACACCATCAATTTTGTGCATTTTTGATTTGAATTTGGCATTTGTGTTCAGAAACGCAAAAACAGATACCGAAAAACAAATTTCCTCCTGGCCAAGTTCAAATAATTTGGTTATTTTGTGGCCCGGTTCTTTTAACTTAATAATATAATATAATAATAATATTTGATCAATTTAACCGAATGAGCTTCAACAACTGTCAACGATACTTTAAGGGATCTGCTCGGAGACTTGTCAAAAACAGAGCTGCAAAGCTGAAAATCATTCGCAACAGGCAACATGATAATATTTTAAGGGATTAACAATTGAATTGTGCCATTAATGCAATGTTATTAAGTGAAACTGTTATTTTTATGTGTCAACTTAACCAACTGTTAACAAATTTACAGGTCATAAACTTATCAGATAAAATGGCATTAAAAACTTATTGGTAAATCGAGATATCGTATTGTGGGGTTGTTCTGTGTGTTATGAAGAGATGTCAAATCTTAGCCAAATCTCATTTAGCTTGAAGTCACGTCCTCATATCTTTAAACTTGATTCATGCGTATAAATGGAAGCTGGCCAAAATAGTTTTTGCAGAGTTTTTTCAACTGTGTGACTTATTTGTGACAAATGCAACTGCAACTGCAACAGTAACTATGTATAACTGAACAGCAGCAGCAGCAGCAGTAACTGTGACTGAACACTGCACTTGTGCATGACCGACTTACGAAGTTGTTGGGTCGATATATATACATATTACATTTAGAAATGTGTGTGTGTGTGGGTAACTTTTTGGATGGTTTTCAATTGCGTTTCGCTGGCATGATTAAATTCTAATGCGTGTTCGTTGGCATTTCCTGCTTATTGTACTAGAACTGTTTCCACCTTCCCCCTCTCTCTTTCTATCTGTCTTTTTATTACCAAAAACGCAATGAGTCAGTTGCAGCAGTGCGAGTAAGTGGCCAAAAGTGTTACCCATTCTCATCATTTCGCATTCAGCATCCAAAAACGGAACCATGCAACCACTTCGCTAATGCCGCTGTTCACCCGCACTCTCGCATTTGTTGTGGTCATGTGCTCATGTGTGTGTGTGTGTGTGTGTGTTTGCAGAAGGAGGTTATGGGTGGCTGTCGGGTGGTAGACACAGTCGCAGTCTACACTCTGTTCCTGTCCTACGTGTTCCATATTTCATTCTAATTTATTCAGTTGTGCATACATATTTTCGTTACGGGTTGCCTCAGCGCATCCATGCATTTCCTTCTGGCTGGCTCGGTTCGTTTGGTTCAAACTATCGCTTGACTGCAGCAGCAGCAGCAGCAGCAGCAACATCAGGAGCAGCCGCAGCAGGTGCCGTTGGCACCACCCACCCACTCATCCACCAAACAACCACTCTCCCTGCTTGGCTGCTGCTCAGTGGCTCGCATATGATTTACTCTTTAAAATTTTACCTCAACCCCCGTCTCAACAGACCGTAATTGTGGCTCAATTACATGGAAAAGTTGCCAAATTGAATTTTTTAAATTTCCACATGTCTACGAACGAGTAGGAGAGTCTTGAAAATAATTTATGGGCATGCAGAAAAGCTTGGAGTACCGTTGAGAGCACAAAGTTGAAGCAGCTGCAGCATCTCGGCCCAGTAACAATAAGGCTTCTACAGGCCCAAAAAAAAAGGAAGAAAAAAACCATCAGCCAGTTTCCTCGTCTGGCTATCAGCAGGTTGCCTTAAGCAATGTTGTGGCCAAAAAGAGACCAACACACAAGGGTGTGTGTGTGGCAAAATAATTTCTTTGAGCTTCAAACATCTCAAGTACATTATAACATAAAACAACTTTTAAAGCTTTACAAAATAATGCAAAATAAACATTTAATCCAATGTTTGCCCCTTTGCAAAGGGCATCGAAAATTGTAATCAAATTGCTTTTCTCAATTTGTTTGTATGTGAATTTATTCAGCTATTTCTCAACAAAGCGATATGTAAAATCTTTATTATATAATATTGGAAATGTTGATAATTTTACTAAGCATTTTAAAGCCTAATTTGATTAGGTAATTCAAACGCCACAAGTTGATTTGAATAAAAAACAAATTGCTACTAAATTCTTTTGCATATTTTCAACAAATCGACGTTTGCAACTTCATAATTTAAACGTGTTTCAGCAACAACGATTACGGAATTATGAATTACATGCGCAAAGCAGTTGCATATCAGATGGCGAAGGCATTTGTTATTTAAATGAAATTAGTTGAATTGTTCAGCCACTGAAATTTGTACGTCACGTATTCACTTGGCTACAGCCGCAACAGTGGCAGTAGCATCAATTGCATCTGCAGTTAAAGTTTTTACAATCCACACATGGAATGTTTACCAACCACCAACCCAATCTGCCCAAAACTACCCTACCCTAGTTATGCCAGCATAGTTTTGTGCAATAATATTTACATTATTCGTTGGGCCACTTTGCGACGTGCTTACATAAAAAGACGAAGAACCAAAACAAAAATATATATATTAGATTTGGTACTTACATTGTGCTTGTCCGCACCAAAATCGGTTGACCGAAAAATGCCGGAACATTCTCGTCCATTAGCGAATGTGTTTTGATGAAATTTAATGTGGGATCCGGAAGTTGTCGTGAATCATTGTGACAGGCGCCGGGACGCGGATCGGGTACCTATAAATTGAAAAATATAGTTTATTAGTATAACAGTATATGACTGCAATGTGCTTATAGTACTAGTTATGTTTATGCTCGGTCAGTTACACTCCTCGAGCCAACTGCCCCTCTCCTTCAATTCCTGAGTATCTCTCACTTTTTGGCCACAAAAAGGAGCATATAAATTGCATTTGCTGCTCTTGTAACAAAAACAGCAATGTTCCGGAAATTGCGCAGCACGGCAAAGTGCAGACGGACAAAGGCAATGCCGGAAAGTGTCCTTTGTGCGAGGACCATGTGTGTGTGTGTGTGTGTGTGTGTGTATGTGTGCGAGACTGTCTGTGAGTTGCTGTTTTGGCAATGATTTGGTTTTGTGAATCGCCAGCGGAAAGTGCACGCTCAGCTATTGACTTCGCTGAATTATATATGTTCTTTGTGTGTTTAAGTATGGAAAGCATAAAGTCAGCAGTTGGTGGAGTATTTTTCTTTGTAAGACTAACTCTCAACTGGAATATCGAATTCTTGCAGCTTTTTTATGACAACTATTAAATATTACAGAGCTACAGCAATTTTTATTAGCCTTATAAATAATCCCAAGAAGAAGAAACAATAATTTACATGTAACGAATCTAGCATTCCTTGGGAATATCAAGAATAATTTCTGGCAATCAAGCTAAATATAACACAAAATATTTCATTTACTTAACTGCCTTGCCTAACAACGTATAGCAAAAGGATTTCAACAATATATTTAATATTTTAACAAACATTTATAGGAAAATACCAAAAAAATTAACAACAACAAATAAGTTGATTTACGTTAGTTTTTGTTTAGTTTTGTTTAAAAATTTACAAATTATTTGGAAATACTTTTCGAGCTCTTAGAAAAAAACAAAAACAACAGCAAAATGGAATCTAGTGAAATTTTTATCGGCTGTCCGATTCACGATCCATTTAGATCCGTACGTGAACCCCATATGTTGCGTGACGAGTGCATCTGTAAGCCCGAAATGCTTTCACCTAGCGGTCTAAATTTAGCTGAACAGAAAGAACAGGTCGAGATACTAGCACCTGATGTTGCAATAAGGGCAGCGCGCGAAAAACGAAAGCAACTGAACCTAAAACCACAGCCAATAATGAGAAATCTAGCAACTGATAAACCTAAGCAACCATTCCTTAAAATAAGAAATAAAAGCTCGATTAGTGCTACGCGTAAGTAATTCTATTTGTTTTGATATCCAAATGAATCAAATTAAATTCCTTTCTAACAGAAATCTTTTTTGGTGGCGCATTGATTTTGATTCTTGGTATATGTTATTTATATAATTAATTTGACTTTAAGTGTTGTCTAATAAAAGTTGCATAAATGTTAAGAACATGAAAAAATGCAAAGGAAATTTTTACTTTTAATAAAATTCGGACAAATGCATTTTGAAGCATTGTTCTTTATAATTCTGTTTGGACTTTACTACAAATTCTATTTGAATTTCAAGTTTTATTTATTATGGCAATAGTTTCGACATCTTCAATTTCTAATTTGGCATTTTCCTTGAACTCCACAAAATTGTGCAGTTCTGTTGTGCTCGACTTTTGTCTTGAAAAAAAAAAAAAAAACCAATGAAACGCATAACCATTTTTGGCAACATGTGCAGTCTTCTGGGTCGAAAGCAGCAGAGAGAAAAAAAACCCCATTCGTAATTCAAATGCAAATTTTTGGCAAGAAAGAAAAGTACTTTCGACTCTGCGAAGGCTGGACAAATTTGTGTGGCCATAAATTATGTGAAACAGCTGCAGTCAACGGCTGTCACGTTATAGACGCAAAACTGAGCATTAACCAAACCGCATATATATCTGAACGAATCGTACGCACCTTGGCATTATTCACAGGCAGCCAGTTGGAGCTGATGCCGCTCTGCTCCTTGAACTGTCCCTCAAATGTGTCGGCAATATCCTGCGAATAACAAAATTAAAGCAAGCAAATTGTTAGAGAAATTGAAGTTTGAGGCTATATAAATCGTTGTAATTGTGCACTCACCTGCAAGGCAAAAGCACAAACTGCTGAGCCGGGAATTGAATTTGTTGGCGTATTAAAAACGCCATAAATCAATTTGGAGCTCATGGAACCGTACTGTCCCTCGACGAGATTGCTAGCCGATTCTGCAAAGCAATATATTTTTATATATATAAGTATATTTTGATACAGTCTAAAGGCAAAACACTTACGTATCTCATTAAAGTAGAAGGGATAGTCGCCCGGTATGGAGCAATTCAGGCGGGATTTGAGAAACGATGTCCAGCGATTGCGAAAACGATGCGGGCCACCCTTATCCCATTTGCAGACGCGTGCGACGCGCGAGTATATCGCCTGGAATGCCATAAAACATAAATATTTATACACAGGCTGAATGATGCAAATGGAAATGCAGCAGCTAATCGGCCCATTGAATGTGGTTGCAGTCCAAATAGAATGCCAACAAACTGAATGCGTCCAATAAACAAATAGTAGTCGATAACTGTATATTTGGCCAGTGCCCAAATGTCCGGCAAACCGGAAGCACGCATAAAGCAAACACAAGCGCAAAATGGCCGCTCAATATGGCGGCGATAGAGTCACACATCCGCTTTCTTAGCTGTCTCGCTCTAATCGAATACGTATTTATTTGTAGAAAGAAATTGTTTTCTTTGTTTTTGTTTATTTTTTCGCCCGCATATTTGAATTTAATTTGTTTTTTTTTCGCTTCGCTTCGTTTGGTTTCACTCACCTTGCCGCAGTTGATGAATTCCACAGCTGTCTCTCGAAAGAAGAAATATACAAAATCTCCCTGCGTGAATGAGCTTACAAAGTTTGGCGCTGTAAAAAATAAAATCAGAATTATGCAATGAGTAATTTTGTTAAGCAAACACAAAAGTTATATCATAAAACTTAATTTATAGTTTTGGCTCTACACTTTTTTTATGGTCAAAATTATGATGCGTAAATCTTCATTGAGATTTATGTGCGTTTCGTGTCGATGACAAGACATTCGAATGTCAGTTGTAGTGCTATAAAATTTATGCGTAAACCATGATCCATAAAATTAAGATGGATTTTAAAATGAAACACATGTATGACTTGATACGAAAATGCATAAATAAAGAATGGCAAATATTGTACATGGAATATATTATCAAGTTGTTAAAAGCTAATTTAGACATTTCACTTTAAGAATTTGACAGATTTCTATGCGTTCTATAATAAAATAAAAAAACAAATTAATTATTCAAGTCAAAAAATAAAAATTTTCAGTTAAAAGGAGAAGTTTGTCAAATTTTTATAAATTTGTACTTAGGTTGAAACATGAAAAACTATTCAAATAAAAATGTTATTTATTAAATTATTTTTTACTTATATTTCGTTGGCTTCAAAAGTGCTTTTAAGGAATAAGTGTTGTGACTTTAAGCAGCTTTACGTTCAGCGTTACTTGCAGCAACACGTCGCAAAGCTGCATCAAATATTCAGGACGCGCACAAGCGAAGAGAGGCGTTGGTATGAGAAAGGACATCTCAAAATAGTAATGGACAGTTAACAAACAGGCAGACGGGCAACAGTCCGTGCTGCTGCTGCTGCTGTTATGTCTATTCAGTTAATGGACAAGTCTGCCACATGAAAATCGAAGCAGCGACGAACGAACGAAAACTTGAAATATGCAAAAAGCGAACCGCACGCAATATGACGTACATATCTCTCTCACGCCCGGACTGGCAGGACATTGTGAGAGAGAGAGGGGAATTCACTGTGAGTCAAAGCAACACAATCAGACTTAATTCAATTCAAGTGGCGAGCATTTCGCTAACAACAAACAACACGGCACAAAACAAAAAATAAAAACATAATCATAACAGAGCCGACATTTTCAATTACCAGAAGTGGTTGTGGGAAAATTTGAGAGAGAGAGAGAGAGAGAGAGAGATGTGTATAAATAACTTACCATTGAGACTTAGGCTATCATATTGTTCCGTTTGTAGAGGCTCACGATAGATAATCGGATCACTGCCACTGAAATCGGCCACAGTGCCTGAATATAATTCGCTGTCTGTAAAAGAAAAAACAGGGTGAAGAGAAGGTTGAGATTATTTAGTAAAGTAGACAAATATTGATAAAGTCTTAAAAGAAAAATATAAACAGTATAACAAAAAACAGACTTAATGGGGGGATTGGGGATTGGGACTTAATAAGCAGTTTTTTTTTTCTGTTGAGAATTGCTTTCGAAAGCGGATAAAGATTAAATTTTAAATGTTTTTTTGACTTTAATCTGTTTTTGCTTGCAGTTAACATAAATCTCAGCTTAAGTTTGTTATTGTGAAATCCAAAGTATCATTATTGTTATTGTCTGTTCGTAAACACAAGCCATGCTGCCCCCCGCCCCCTCCCCCCATCCTCCTACCATTATATGTAAGAAAAATGACGCCAATAAATGTCAATTATGCGTTCACATTTTATTAAGTGTAAATGTTTATGTTTTTTATGCGACGATTTAAACTGACATTTGCAATGCCATAAACTTTTATTCTCACGACTTTGAGGCGGCGTGGGCGTGGCACAACATTTATCTCGAGCCAATTTCCGTAACTTAAATATGCATTAGACTCACAAATTACTTATTACGTAGCAATTTGTTTACGTCGCGTATGAAAAACAAAAAATAATATAAAATTTTAATCAATTGTTGCGCTGTGCAAGTTTTTTTTTTTATCTGTGCTCTCATTAGACATTCGCATTTGTAAGCAAAATTTAATTAAGTTAAATGACAAAACACAACAACAAACAACAAATGCTAAACTTTCGACATGTCTTCGGCGACATTGAATTGCCCTGCGGCCAAAAGTGGGAACACCATCCACCATCTCGACGTAAGATAAATGAGTTTTTTTTTATTCTTTATTCTGTCTCAACTTTTTACTTGGCAGAATTGCCTGACTGCCTGGCTGCCTGCCTGCTGGCTTTGGCATTGTCAAGCTTCAATTCCACGAGCTAAAGAAATATGAAAAAAAAAACCAAAACAAAAACAAAAACAAAATACAGCAACAGCAGTAGTAACAACATTAACAACAGCAACAAAAACAAGTTGAATACTCAGCCGGAAATGCCAAGCAAGCTGGCAATGTTGCCCGTTTATTGTCTGGCCGGAAATGGTTTTGCCTTTGGCTTGAAACAGCAGCCACACCCTACAATCCCTCTCCCCACTCTCTCTCTCTCGCTCTGTCCCCTTCAGTCAGTCAGTGTCCGATGAAGCTCATTGCCAGCCGGCAGCTCAATGACAGAATCGATTGCTGTGATGGCTTTGTGCGCCTTTCTCTGCCTACAGGCACTTTCTGCCCAAAAACCAAAAACGTTTCGCAGTGAAACAGCGGAATGTCGCATTATCGGCGTTGTATCTACATGCAGCAAGCTAACGGAATATGGAAAACAGCCTGAAAAAAAGGAATTTAAAGAACACAAGCACAAACAAATCTTGCAGCAGTCTTTGAAGCATAAAACGCTGAGTAAGCGCAGTCAGTAGACGTTATTTCTAGCAGTCGCATCCCCCTATAAAATTTTTTGTAATTACCCAAACACACACAAACAGAGCAGCTAAATGAAATATATAACGCAAACTTTGAATATAATTTATCTTTTTAATTTATCAGCTGTTTGGGCAAACAATTGAAACTTTTTACAAATTTGGAATAGAAATTCTGTTTGTCATAGAATTTAGATAAAAACAATTTTGCTGTTTGCGAAACGGCGATCAACATCCTCGATAGTATAGTGGTTAGTATCCCCGCCTGTCACGCGGGAGACCGGGGTTCAATTCCCCGTCGGGGAGAGCTTTCAAAACATTTTTTTAATTTTTGCAAATAATTTTACATATATCACAGAAGTTATTTACTGCCAAAAAAGCTTGTTTATGCTAAAAACCATTAAATAATAACATTAGATTTAATGTTTAAAAAATTTAGTTGACAATGACGAACCGTCTCCCCGACGGGGAATTGAACCCCGGTCTCCCGCGTGACAGGCGGGGATACTAACCACTATACTATCGAGGACATTGATCAACCGTTGCCAAAATACAAACATATTGTAAACACTATGTTAAGCATATTGCATATACAAGTAGCGAATTAGAATTTACGTAAAAGATCAACATGCTATCCTATGAATAGAAAACACATACAAAATATAAAAGCAACTCACATAAATGCAACAAAATCATTTCATCTTATCTAATCTATCAAATTATATTTTAAGCTCAACTTTATATATGAAAAAACGCTTAGGCATATGATTGTTAATTTGTTGCTCCTGTTTAAAATCTTTTAACGCAAAATCGAACCATTTTCCATAAGCTTAACCGACCATATACCATATGACGCCATTAGCACCGCAAATCGACATCACACATTGTAACTGGGTTCCACAAAAACAGGCAGACACATAAATGCCGCAAACTGTCCAACAATTTATGCAAAACTGTGAAAATTGCATAATTATTACAACAACAACAAGAAATGCTTACAAAAATTTGATGCCTGCATTATAATTTCATGTTAATTTGTGTGCAAACCAGAAAGGATGGATTATGGAAACAAAATTGTGGATTGCAGAGTGTGAAATCTGTGCGGCAAATCGATAAAATTTACAACGGCGACGACTCACGCACGTGTTGAAAGTTGCAGGAGAGAGAGAGAGAGTGAAGAACACTCCAAAGTGAATATAAAATTTGAATTACGTGACAAAAACGCGCCCACGTCGAATGCAAATTTTCCAAAATTAAACTAAAAGCGCAACAAACAAATCCAATTGCGACTCGACAGCTTTGTAAAACCAACAGCAACAAAAAGCAACAACAACAACAATAAAAGGGCAACAAAAGCACGGCATAGCCACATTAAAAATGTCGTCTGTTACAAATTAATTTTGGCACTCGCAATCTCCGCCTTCGGCCCCCAGGCGGCCATAACGTGCCCGTGAACCGCCCCCGTTCAACAGAGCGACTGTTTAAATTAAGAGGCTGTAAAAGTCACGCGGTGAGTGAAAAGTAAAAGCGAATAAAGCCCGCATAGAATCTGCTGTTGCTGTTAATGTTGATGCTTCTGCTGCTGGCAAACAAATTTTCCATTCGTGATGGTGATAAATAACGAATGCTAATTTTCTTTCATGGAGAGCAGGAGCGGAGGCTGTGGCCGCTTGGGCCGCCAGGTGAAGCTAACGGCCAATAAAAAGATTTGTTAAATATGCGCTTGGGAGGGGTTTGGGTGTATTGCTTTAAGCTGTGGTTAGAGCTTACAGTTTTGTCATTTAACTTTTTGTTTGTTTGAATATTGCTAGAAAATGCAAATTTCACAAATTAAATTATGAAACGAGGTATAGCAACAGTTTCCTTTTGCGATTGCCGCCAAAAATAGCCATAATTCTCCTTCCTGAGTAAACCAAAATTATGTCAATGAACGAATTAAAGAGATTTTCATCATTTTACCTACAATTTCCGCTAATTAAACTTATAGTTTAGCTTGAAAAACAAGGAAATTTCATTATTCTCGGTTTTTGTATATTCTTGGTAAAAAAATACATTTTTAATCATGTTTAAGAAAACTACACACACATTCTTTGACATGTCTCTGCAGTATGAACATCTCTAACACTTGCCAATTTCTTTGACTTTTATGACCCCAGATGAAAAGGCAAGCCCCAACCCAAGCTCAACTCAGTTTTGCCGCAAGGCGTTGAGGTCAAAGGGCAATGCAAAATTTATGAATCGCGGATAATTAACAATGGAAATGCAATTTACATCGCGGACAGAGTTGCCATTGTCCTCGTCGCCGTTGTTGTTGCCGGTCGCCATTGCCAGCTAACGAGGCACACAATAAACATCCCCCCAAACCCCATTACAACTAACACCTTCCATTCACTCCGCTCCCGTATAATGTATACCATTCCATTGCCGCTTGTCGCTTGTCACAACATCGACAGAACACGAAAAGTTGTTTGTCCTCCTTCTCTCTCTCTCCCATTCTAACACTCTCTCTCACTCTTTAGCTTAGTCTATTTGCTGTTTCGCTTTGGTTTGCATCTAATTGGTTTCTTTTTTTATTTCTGTCTACATTTCAACTACGAAAGGGTTATGCTAAGGTTGTAAAAATATGATGAAAAGCATTTATTAAATTTTAATTAGCTTTGGCTTAAAGGGACTTAAAAAAAAGGAATTCGATTCAATCTAAAATTTGTAGATTTTTTGTTATGTTTCTACACAATACATAACAGATTAGAGAACTAAATACAAAGTTACAGGGTATCAACTAGTCAAGTTTTGTCAAACTTCAAAACATTTTTCCAATGTTTCTTGTCGCCATTGTTTCCGTGGAGCGCCGTTTGCTTTTTATTGTTTGCTCATTACCTGACGACGACGACGAGGACGACAAAGAAGCAAAGAACTTTAACCAGAAACTCGTTGCCGTACCGGTTTCGAGCCCTTACCGTACACACACACACATACAGCGTTGCCACCTTGTCTGCAATGCAGCAATTGCAGCGCTTAATTCATTTTTAAATGACAATCTTGCGTGCAATACTTGCTAACAAGGAGAAGTCTTACAACCCATTCACAAGAACCACTCTCCCTATCTCTCTCGCTCAAGCTCTATTTATCATTAGCTCTCTCTCTCTTTCTCTCTCTCGCTTTCGTCGAGCTTGGTAATGTTATGTAGTTTTTGTGTAAATATTTGACCGAGTTTGTCTGTTATGTCCGTTCGTTGTTAGTTGGTTTATGTGCCTGTTTGTGTGTGTGTGTGTGTGTGTGTGACAGGTTCGATAAACTCTTCAAGTGATTTAATCGATTTTCATAATAACGATAACAACAACAACAAAGAACAGCGGAAAAAGCTCTTTAATCTGACGATTACAAGGCACAATGAAGTTCATCGCGTTGACTGCGGCAATTTGCATAGTTTTGCATGTTTTATACCCTGCAGCAGACACAAACACACCACACACACACACACACACACACACATGCACTCATACATAAATTACACTCATTTTGCAATGACATTCGGGAAAGTTTTTCAGCACGCGTAACTTTATTACATGCCACGGAAACGAACGAACGGAACGGTAGGCAAACGGAACGGAACGCAAACCACAAACTAAAAAACCAAAGTCGAGTACCACCACAGGTGGCCCAGGATATGTTTGGTTGGTTAATTTGTTTTGAACGCTGTTGCGTTATAAATATTTTATGTTAACATCATTTTTTTTCGGAATGGTTCATTTTTGGGGAGGTTTATGCCACTTCAATTACAACCTCCACCCGCGTGCGTGTGTGTGTGTGTGTGTGTAAGGTCGTTAGTTAAATAGCTCGTTTAGGAATAATTATGTACATACAACAACAACAAAAATGTCTGGCACAAGTGCAATACACGTACATTGCCCATTTGAAATGGGCTCACAACCCTTTGGGCTTCAAAAGCGAGCTCAATGTACTGCAAATAACTTCATTTGCGTCACACGTTTAGGATTTTATTTCGCGATTGGAAAACACTGACTAATTAAGGCATTTAACGACTTTTGATATTGTAGTTCAAAAAATAATAGTAAAATAAGTGAGACGATGAAATAGTTAGATTGGAATCACAGCGCTTAAGCTAAACATAATCTTAATTCGGGTCTTCCTGATTCTAGCTTTCTCTTCAATCCTCATTGGCTTTAGCTAAATTAACATTTCTTTTCAACGTCTAACTCTATTTCTAACTCGTTTTAAAACTCTTTTGGTTTGAAACCCACTTTAGTTTATACCTATGCTTACTTTTATAATGCGGCATCACAACGGGCCAAATACGTGGCCTATGTGAGTAGGGGGTTCTTCGAACCTCTCACTACCGCCCTTAGCTAACCTAACCTAACCTATGCTTACTTTTATAGCTCTTTATATGTGATATTATTTTTTTGATGAAATTAAAGCGCTGCTTTATAGTGAATCCTTGTCAAAAACAAAGGTTTGCATCCTTTATCATCTGTCCAATCTTAGTCGCGTCTAAAACTGCACAATCTACCAACAAATCATCCCCAATCACACCCACACACACACACGAAAAATAGAAACAATGCCACAATCCCATTTGTCTAGAGATTTGTATTTAACTTCTTCTTCGGGCATTCCAAAATATTTAAGCACAATTTGTTTAACGATTTTGCATGCACGACCGAGCTTTGATTCGGTTTAGGATTTCTCGTCTCTTGGCTTAAACCAAGAACAAGTCTAATTAATCTCAAATACTCACACATGTGCAAAATGTATGAGCTTGTGTGTGTGTGTGTGTGACTATTAATTACGATAATTGCGGCCATGCGGTTGTTTGGCCCAAAAGACTTTGGGCTTTTATGTTATGTTTTATGAGCTTAGTTGATGGCATTAACAGCTTGACATGCTTGCCTGGAACTCAAACTGGCAAAAGTCCAGTTTCTGAAGTTGTTTTTTTGTTTTTCCTATCGTATTATCATATTTTTGGCTTTAATTACATTTCACTTTGGCGGCTAGCGATAAAAATGTGCAGCCAAGTTGGCCAAACAGCTGGCAGAGTTCTTATAGTTCGAGGTCGAGGATTAGATTCAACTTTTGGCAACATGTCTTCTGTGCGCCGCATAATTACCCCAGTTTGGAAACGAAGCAAGAATGCGGAGCTGTACGAAGGAATTCGGAGGAATACGAGCAAGGAGCTATCATTGCAAACTTTTATTATGCTGCCTTTTTTTTTTCTTTCTAGCTTCTTTCGCCTTATTGTTCTATGCGAATTTTCTTTTGCTCAGATTTTGCAAATTTTGCAATTAGCTTAATTTGCTTTTTATTGCCGCACCGCAATTATCAGCTGTTGGCTTTTTTGGTTGTGTGTGCGAGCGGGAGGAAGAGAGAATCTGTTCCACTTTTTTGCAACATTTACCCAGCGAAAAAACATGCTCCCACCTCTCCTACTCCCTCCCCTTACACAGCCCCTGCAGAAAATCCGCAGTGCAGCTGTCTTTATCTTTGTATCTGTATCTGCATCTGTGCTTGAAGCTTGCGTTTTGCTTAGAAATGATCAAATTAAAAGCTAATGTCTTGGCTTGCCATTTGCCGAGTGAAAAAGAAGAAGCATATACAACAAATGCTTTTCGGATTTTCATCCAATGGCTTATGTTTTGTAGCTTATGCAATGAAAATGGCTTTTTCGACCATTTTTTGGCAAGACGTCAGGGGAAATAAATATTTGCATAAATTTCGATTGATGCTGCTATCAAAATTCATATGAATTCATTCGCTGTTTGGCAGGATAACGCATTAAACGATGTTTAAGTAAATAGTAAAATGCAGGAATTTAAAAAAATGTAAGAAGTTATAAATATATATTTTTAACTTTACTAATAATTTGTTTACCATCATCCAAACGACTTAAACCTTTTTCTAGCTACTCTCGTTTTAAAACATAAATTGCAACGATAAAGTTGAAAAATTAAAACTAAGTAGTCTGGGGAATAGAACCCACAAATCCTTTCATACTCATACTTATCTAATTTTTGGGTTGAGCCCAGACAAATGATATGCCAACTCTAGATGGCAACCCTGTCGGTCTGCGGTTTCATTAACAAACGACGCAATTTACCCCAAAACCAGAGCTTATGCTACTCATTTATTTTGAAATCATTGTGTTTGTTTATCATTAGGCTCAACCCAAGAAGAAACCAAATGCGAAATAAAAAAGGCAACACTTTTTACCTTGGCTGCTGTTGCGTTGCCTTTGGTACTGGTTTATGGCGCACAGTTTGATGCTCATTAAGGTTAAGAAACCACCCTTAGTATATGTGCGCCCACTTGGCGCAGCTTTGGCACCCACTTGACGCCAAAGCACGTTAAACAACCCAAAAATAGAAAAAAGAAATAAGAAGAAAGAATGTGCAGCATTAAAAGTTGAGCGCAACTTGTTTATGCGCCAACAGTTGTGGTGGCTGTATTTGTTTGCGTGTGTGCGTTTCATTCCACCCGTTTCGCTACTTTTCTACACACACGAAATGTTGTAGCATACATTGAGGCGTTTATAGTCTACAAAGTGAGGGCGCGCCTTCGTTTCTTTGGCGCCTGGCAGACTCGCTTAACAGTTTTCCTTATTTGGCATTTCATATATTATGCATAATTCTCTTTCATAGTTTTCGGTTGTGGCTTTTCGTGGGTTGGAGGGGTACCTCGACCCCCTCTTACCCATTTGTCGTCATCGATATTGATGTTTTCCTGAGCAAAGAAAACTTTTGAACTTTTTTGCTCTAAGTGTTGTTGTTGTGCTATGATTTTGCCTTCGGGTTGAGCGACCCAAAAAACTTTCTTTTGTTGGTCTGTCATCTTAAATCAGTTGACAGGCTGAAGGTTATATTGTGTTAGATAATTTCTATGTTTTCTGTTGTCTAACAGTTTTATTGGGTTGAAGGTTACAAAACGCTTTAGATTAATATGATAAGCGGCAAAGTGTGCGTTAGATGAAACAGAATACGAATGGAAAACAACCGAAATGTTATAATTTTAATCTGCGACATAATTAAGAAAGTTTCTAGCTTTACGAATTGGATTATAGATTGTGAGTAAAAAAAACTCTTTTATGCAATCCAATTAAATGCCATCGATTGAAACGAAACGCTCAACTAACATAGTTTTCCACACCATAAAAAGTTACAAAAGTAATGATAGAAATAGTATAATACTACCCTTCCCTTTGCCTACACTCAAACTAACTAACGACCATAACTAATCCGACAGAAAATTGTCTCCAACTCGATTAGCATGTCAAATTGACCCAAATTGAAATGTGAATCATTTGAATCGATCGCAAAAAAAGCTGGAAAAATAACAGAAAAAAAGAAGCAGTTTGACTCTTATTGCTGCTCTTTCTACTATTTCGCAGCTTCTGTTTATCTAGCACTTTATTGAGCTCTGCCAATTAGCCCAACAAGCAGATGAATCGTGAAGACATTCGTTTAATGCATAGAATCCTTAGGTTTATGCTTTGTTATTTGCTGTGAGTTGAGCTAAGTTGAGTTATTTGATGTGCTATTTTTTCGGCTAACATAACATAATTCAAAGGATAATAAAACATGAGCTAGTTTTGCTCTAGAGAGAGAGAGAGATAGAGAGAGAAGTAGGTTGAGTTCTTGCCTTGTGTTGTTACTTACTCAAGTTTTAGTGTTAAAAATATGAGCCAAGGCAAACATAAAGCTGCCTACCTAAACATGGTACTATAAATTACAAGGCGAACAGCCATTTACACAGACACACACACACAGATACACACACACATCCTGTTGAAACAATAAACAGGGAGTGGATAAGGGGCAAGGGGGTGAAAGGGAAGCTGCTGAACGGCAACAGTAGACACGTTTCTTGAGCCTTCGCTGCGTGTTGCTTCCTTTCGTGCGTCCTTCCTTCCTGTATGAGCACAGGACCCAGCAGCACTTTCAGGTTCCAGATCCTAGCAGCTACCAGGCATGTTTATCCCCCTCCCCAACCCTCTACCACTGACACACTTGCCTCCTGTCTCCTGTTTGCTTTACAGCTTACATGTTTAATGCCCGCTTCTTCGACATATGTAAAAAGAAGAGAGAGAGAGCTAAGAGAACCATTGCTTAAAGCGTTCCCCATTCTCTAGCTGTGAATGTCCTTTTTGAGAGCTCATCCTGCTGATGATTCATTGAGACCTGCGTCTATGGTTACAGTTTGCCTTCGTCCACAGCGCTTGCAAATGTTTGCCAACGTCTTAAGCTTATGTCAGTTCACATTGCTACGACATACGTAATTAGCTACAAAATAACAAAAGGATGCGTGTCCTCACAAAGAACTGTTTAAGAAACTGGAAGATTGTGACAGGTTAAGCAACTTAACAAAGCAGAGATATTGACTTTAAATCAATTTTTAAGTTGTTCTAAAATGTTTCAAGAATTAAGCTTTAGGCTGGACGCACACCAGAGCCAACAAAACGTCTTTAGACGTTTTTTAATGTCGAACCGAACATGAATCCATTGCTTCTTATGGCGAGTGATATAAAAAAAAACGTTTTTTATTGGTACTTGTTGGTCTGACAAGAAAACACCCACCAAAACCAACAAGTATGGACTTCTCAGAAAAAAGTCTACAACAGCGTTCGCTGAGAGAGATGTCGCCACGATTTCAGATTCCAACTGGCAGTGGGATTTCGGGCTCATGACGACTCTATGAGAAGTCCATACTTGTTGTTTTCTTGTTTGTCGGTCTTGGTGCGCACTCAGCCATAAGACGCAATGTTTCATGTTCGTTACGACATAAAAAAAAAAAAGTTTTGTTGGCTCCGGTACGCGTCCAGCCTAATGCTGCCCAATTATTATTTCAACAACTTTTATATGAACCTACAGTTCTATGGTTGAGGACAATGAATTCAAGGTCTTAAATTCTATTGTTAATCTTCAAAGCTAATAAGCAAAGGATTATCTCGGTTTAAGGCTAGAACTTGTCAAATGCAATTGTTTTCTCTGTTTATTTGTGCTCATTTCAAGAGCTAATTGTTCTTGTTAATGTTTTTGTTTTAAATTACAACAAAAAAAAAATAAATAAATAAAATAAAAATAAATGAAAAGAAAAGCAAATAAATGTAAGTATGCATGTATGTTTGTTTGTAGGTAGGATAAAAGTAACGGGGTCGTGGAAAAACAGGCGGGGCATGGGGCAAAAGCCCATCATGCATTGTCCGTAAAAAGGGTCACAAGCTTTGCTTATTTTTGTCCTTTCTTCTTTCCACTTATTTCGGTTTCGTTGTTTGTTTTCTCTCTCTCCCTCTCTTTCTCTCTTAGTTTTTTTTCCGCCATTTTGTTTATTGTGTTTTTAGTCGTTGTTTTTCGAGTATATATATTCTATGCTGCAGCCGCTTTTGGCCTTTTTTTCCCTTACAGTTTTCAATGTGTGTGTGCGTGTATTTTTTAATGTGCACAGTTAGACGCTCATTTAAACTCTTGGCTCTTGGCAGATTTCATTGTTTTTAATGAAACTGACAGTAGTCACTTGTGTTGTTGTTGTTTCTTTTTACCGCTTGCTTTGCATTGCACCCGCATTGTCCTTTTGTCTATCTGTGTGTTTGTGTTTGCCTTGTCTCTGGTTTGCAGATAACGCGCCATTTGTTTTCTTCTGGTCATTCGCTTAAGCCAATTTAAGTTGGCTAAAATAAATTAGCTGTATTTTACTTTTAACGAGTGCAAAGACAAGCACAATAGCTAAAAATATAAACCAACAAAAGCAAACAAACTACAACAAAATAAGCACTTTAAGCCAAATGTTGAGGAAAAATTGCGCTTAATTAATAAATAATCATGACTTTAGTGACTAAAGTTTAGTCCTCTTACATCTTACTCTAATACCCCTAACGATCTTTGGTCCTCGAAATTGAACAAAAAAATTTTGCAAGCAGCACTCAGCATCCTCGATAGTATAGTGGTTAGTATCCCCGCCTGTCACGCGGGAGACCGGGGTTCAATTCCCCGTCGGGGAGAGACACAAAATTAATTTTTCGTGGTTTTCCGTTCAATTTCTTTCAACTTAAAAAAATTTAATTCGCTCACTTAACTTAAATATTATAAAGAACGCATAATTTATTTAATCAGTTTTTTTTTTTTTTTTTTCTCTGATTTTTATTAAGGCATACGGAGAATCGATGAACCCCTTTGTGACCTTGTTTTTTTTTTTTCACCTTTTTTTGGGCGCCTGTGTTTTTTTTTTTTTTCACAGTATATTTAAAAATTAAATAATAATAATAAAAATAATAAAATTTTAATATATATAAAAACTATTTTTGTGGTGGCTTCTCTTTTACCCTCCACAATGGAGATGATAGAAAAAAATACCTCGGTTTTATTTTTTTTATTATTTTTTTGTGGGGGAGATATGAGTAAAAATTTTGCCAGCGTCTTTTTCCTTTCACTCTAGGCTTTCAAGGTAGAGACCGGGGTTCAATTCAGCCTCGTCGGAGACCATGGCAAATTTAAGGTCTCGGTGAAGCGTGATACGTACAAACCATTCGCAACCGGTGATTGTTCTCGCAACTCTATTTTGGTCGACCTGGATTCTGCGAATTTGGCTATCGCAGGCCAGTCCCCAGATTTGACACCCGTACCTCCATATTGGTGCAATAATTTGCTTGTAAATTGTCACTTTGTTGGAAAGTGACAACTTACTGCGTGAGCAGAGTAACCAATAATGCTTCCTCACCGAAGCACGTATACGCGTTCTAATGGAAGTCACATGCTTAGAGAACGTTAGCCTGCGATCTAGAGTCACTCCAAGGTACTTTGCTGCGCTCATCTGTGGTACAGGGGCCCCCTCAATAAAAACGGCCGGTGGTGTTCTCCTCTTAAGTGTGAAACAAACGTTGTTCGACTTGTCACTATTGATGCCGATGTTCCAGCGCCTTGCCCATTCCGCAAACTTAGTGGCATAGTCCTGATGCCGTCGGCTGCATCGTGTTCGCATAGAGACCTGTAGGTGACGCACACGTCATCGGCAAATGTGGCTAGCATTGATGTCCCGTACAGGCTTCCATCTGGCTGCGGCATGTCGTGGCTATAAAGGCAGTATAGCAGGGGACCAAGGACACTTCCCTGTGGTACTCCAGCTGCCACATCGTGCTCAGTAGAGAGTGCCGAGTGAAATCTGACCGCAAATCGTCTTCCCTCAAGATACGACTTTTGTTCGCAGCAGCAACAGCAACAGCCGCGTGATCAACAATAACATTTGTACATATTAATTGCCCTGTGCGGCATACCCTATGCTTATCTCATTATAGAGTATCTAACGTTATTCTGTTATGTTCACTCTACACCTTTATGATGTCTACTTTACACCTTAATTCGTTAACCTTTGTATGTCGCCGCTTGCATATCATTCTGTTAGTTGTTCAAACACATTCGGTGTGAGCAGGTCAAAGATTTGTGACAATTGCAAATAAAGCATCGGTCTAATTTGTAATTCTGTCTATTGGTTTTCATTTCGGAAAATAAAGCACTAAAAAATATTAGTGCTCAAAACATTGGTGACCCCGACGTGATTTTTTCGTTTATTATTCTGTTTTGTCTGCATAACAGCAAGTCGGTTTTTGTGCAACTTAAACAAATAATACGTCACGCAAAAAACAATTAAACATTCGAAAAACTAATAAGTGCATTGTGTAGTTGCGATTACATACATATATATACCGGCATATGCATATATATATATTAATCCACAATTAAGTGCGCGGTTCGCACAGTGTTTTTTAACCGCAAATTTACTAATCTCTTTCGCTTTGTGCAGTGCTTTGTCTTCTGCAATCGGTAAAAATTTGGCACCTGCATACAGACGCAAACTTGAGTAAAACGAATAACCGGCACAAGACAAGTGAACATTTTGCCTATTGCCCTTTGGTGACTATCTGTTGTATATAAGAAACTGTACGCAGGTTAATAACCTTTTATACGGACTTGGTTAATATTGTTGGTGCGCTTTACACTTCGCGATTGTGTTTTCACACATGTTTTTGAACAGTGTCTGCGAGCAATTGTCGGTCATCTTCGCATTCTGGTGTGCATGAAAAATAAACGCATTAATTAATTGTACAAATTAGTGAATTTGTACTCGCGTGAGAACGTTGTTGAACAGTGTCGGTGCGCAGTTTTCGTACATGTTCACCACATGTAAAAACATAAACATAAATAAAACAAATTAAATAGTGAAAGGTGTAAAATATTGCATTTATATTTGCTAACGGTGTGCTTCAGTTTTTTTATATCATACATCCTTTGCAAATTCGTTAAATTTAAACCTCCGCAATGTCGACTGAGCCTTCTGAAGAGCCTGCCTTTGCGCATAAAACGCAACTTTACAAGCGAAGGGCAGAATCGTTTTTGGTGCAATTGCAGCGTCTCAAAGATTCATCAACGCCCGATCTTTTGGAGGCACTCTCGAACATAGAACTCATTGTTCGTTTAGAGCTGCTGAAGAAACTTGAGCTTAATTTCAACTCAGCTCACGACCAGCTAGAAGAACTTGATTTTGAAGAAATTGGGAGTGAGCTGCGCGAAAACTTTGACGTCATGCTTGTAGACGTAATTACCCGTGTTCGATCTCGCCTCTGCCCTTCGCAAGCGCAACTAGCAGCATCGTCGAGCTCGCAAGGCAATTTGGATGCAACTCAGGAGCCAAGCTTCAATGCGTCTGTCAATCGTCCTCGTCGAGCTCGTCTGCCAGAGCTCAAGATTCCGCAGTTTTCTGGAGGCTACACTGAGTTCGCCAATTTCATCTCCATGTTTGAATCGGTCATAGACAAGGATGTGGATTTAACAAACATTGAGCGTTTTCAACACTTACGCTCTTGTCTGTCGGGCTCAGCGCTTGATGCCGTATCATCTCTGGAACTCTCTGGAGGCCAACTATCAAGTTGCTCTCAGCATTCTGCATAAACGCTTTAATAATAAACGCCTTGTTTTTCAGTCCCACATTAAGGGTATTCTTGGACTCAAGAAGGTAGAAACGGCGTCGGCTGGCAAACTTCGTGAGCTTTCGGACCAGATTACTGGTCACATGCGTGCCTTGGAAACGCTTGGCAGTTCAGAGGAGATTGCTGGATGTATGATCATCAATCTACTGCTCGCCAAAGTGGACGTCGCAACGCAGACCAGCTGGGAAGAGAGCATCGCCTTAAATAAAATTCCCTCATCGGAGGAGTTTTTTACTTTTCTGGAAGGGCGCTGTCAAAGAATGGAAACCATGCAGCACGCTATGCTGAATTCGCCGGTGATAAAAGGCAATCCAGCTACTAGTCCATGCAAAAAGGCGTTTGTAGCGACACAAACCAACAACGCATGCTGTTGTTGTGGCACCCCAGGGCATGCCATATATGCGTGCAACAAATTTGGAAATTTGTCTCCATCGTTACGTTTCAAGGAGGCAAAGAAACTTGGACTATGCATAAACTGTCTAAAGAAAGGACATCAAGCACAGTCATGCTCAAGTCGAAATTGTTTGACTTGCAATGCTCGGCATCATACGCTGCTACATTTTGAGGCAACCCCGAAACGTCATCGCAGTCGTTGACTACGGCTTCTTCGCTTCACGTGTCGACCTCGCTTGCTGCCTCTGGAAATGGTGCTCTGTTAGCCACAGCAATTGTGCTAATTAGAGATCGCTCTGGCTCCTTAATTCCGGCACGTGCGTTGCTAGACTCGGGTTCGCAGCTTCACCTGATCACTTCTCGCTTGGCCCAGCAGCTGCGTTTGAAGAGAAGTCGCTCTTCAACAGTTATCTCTGGTCTAGGTGATGCTAGCGTACCCACTTCAGGATCTACCGTCGACATTGGACTGCAGGCTCAGCATTCTGATTATTTTACATCAATCAATGCATTAATTGTTCCTACCATTACAGACTGTCAACCCAGCAAGTCGATCGACATCTCAACGTGGAGCATTCCTTCAAACATTCATTTGGCAGACCCAGCGTTCCACAAGCGACAGCACGTCGATCTACTCATTGGAGCAAGCATGTTTTACGATCTTCTCTGCGTCGGCCAAATTAAACTTCTGCCAGGTTTGCCTCTATTGCAAAAACTCGACTTGGCTGGGTCGTTACTGGAGGATGTAAAACAAACGGTATCGGCTCTCTATTGGCTGTTTGCGAGCCAATTGATGATCGCACTTTGGACGATAGGCTTGAGCATATTGTCAGGCGGTTTTGGGAAGTTGAAGGCTGTGGTGAAAGCAACGCACCAGCTACCAAGGAGGAAGTGGAATGTGAAGAACATTTTACAAAAACTGTTTCTCGCTTGCCGTCTGGTGAATACTCAGTTATGCTGCCATTCAAACCAAACTCTGGAAACTTAGGCGATTCGTATAGACAAGCCTACCAGCGTTTTTTAAGCTTGGAGCGTAAACTGGAACGGAAGCCTAATACAAAACAACGATATTCGGCATTTGTTAAGGAGTACCTCGATTTGAAACATATGTCGCTCGTCCAACCGGAATTAGCAGGTTCCTGTCGCTATTTTCTGCCACACCATTGCGTATTGAAGGAAGATAGCACAACAACCAAACTACGTGTCGTTTTCGATGGTTCCGCAGCAACTTCTTCGGGTGCGTCTCTCAACGATGTTCTCATGGCTGGACCTGTCATACAAGCCAAACTTTTCAAATTGCTGATTCAATTTCGCACGTATGTTGTCGCTCTCACTGGAGACATCTGCAAGATGTATAGATGCGTTCGAGTGAGCTGCCCTGACACATATTTCCAGTGCATTTTATGGCGGAACTCTCCAAGGGAAAACATCAAAGTGTACAAGCTTGACACTGTCACATATGGAACGAAGCCTGCATCATTCCTATCAGTTCGACGATGCATCAATTAGCCCATGATGATGGACATTTGTTTCCTTTGGTGCGTCAGCTGTCTTGCATGATTTCTACGTCGATGACTTGATAACTGGTGGGAATTCTGTGGATGAGGCTATTGAGAAGATGCAACAGACAACGAAGCTCCTTGCCCGAGGCAACTTTCAGCTTCGAAAGTTTTGCTCGAGCCATTCGACAGTTTTGGAAGGAGTTCCTGAGTCCGAACGAGAAACTTGTCTCAAATTTGATGATGACAGCAACATCATTAAAACGCTCGGCCTATTGTGGGATCCTGATCTGATCAGCTTCTGTTTTCATCGGCTCCAGCGCAGCATGTTGCAAAGCCTTGCAAACGCTCTATTTTATCGGCGATAGCACACTTCTACGACCCTCTTGGCCTTATAGGGACCGGCTATTGTGAAGGCAAAGGTGTTTTTGCAGCATTTGTGGAAGGCGAAGCTTGATTGGGACGAGAGCTTGCCACTGGACCTCAGCACAGCTTGATGGAGATATACAATGGCTTCAACAATTTTCCACGTCTATCGTTTCCTCGTTGCGTTATCGCCCAGCACTGTTCTATAGAAGTACACGGATTCTGTGATGCCAGCATCGACGCATTTGGAGCTTGCATTTATGTCGTATCAAAGGGTGAGCAACCTTCGAGCTACCTACTTTGTTCGAAGTCTCGTGTCGCGCCTCTGAAGACACTTACCGTACCGAAGTTGGAACTATCTGGAGCCAGGCTGCTTGCTCAGCTAATGTTTGAAATAGCCCAATCCGGACTTTTCAATGGCTCTTTCTACTGCTGGTCAGACTCTTCCATAGCTCTGTCGTGGATTCACAATGAGCCTGCCCGATTTAATGTATTCGTCGCAAATCGAGTAGCTGCTATTCAGGAGTTGACGGCCAACATGCAATGGCGTCACGTTCCCACAAATGTCAACCCGGCAGACATACTTTCTCGTGGATTGCTTCCGAGTCAACTTGCTCAATTGGGATCTATGGTTGTATGGTCCTCAATTCGTGACCTTGGATGAGGATTCCTGGCCTCTTGTACATGCTGTCGTTGAGCCAAGCCTGGAAGTTCGAAAGAAGGTCTTTGTCGTCAGCACACCATCATCAGATATCGTCTCTGATTGCAAGTTTGTAAATTCCTTCTCCAGATTGCAACGTGTATTCGCTTACATATACAAATTCGTCAAAGGAATACGACATCCTGGGCTTTACGTGAGTGACGTTCATAGTGGCACTCAATTGCTTATTAGGCTTATTCAATGTCGAAGCCTAAGCCAAACCCTTAAGGAACTGAAGGAAAAGGAGTAGTGCAAGGTTCCAGTTCGATTGCATCCTTATGCCCGTTCATCGATGAATTTGGACTTGTTCGTGTGGGCGGTCGTCTAAAAACTCAAACTTGCCGTTCGAGTCTCGCCATCCAATCATCTTACCCAAAGGACATCCAGTTACTGTCTCCGTTATAACACATTTTCATGAACGCGACTTGCATGCTGGGCCTCGTGCACTTCTAGCTAACATCCGGCTTCAGTATTGGCCAATCGGTGGTTTGAAGACAGTAGCCAAAGTCATCAACAAATGCGTTTTAGTAGACCGAAATATGGCGCAGGCAGCGTATGTTTGATTTTTACTAAAATTCCGGTGTGCCACACCCGATCAAACGCTTCTCGAATGTCCAAAAGAAGGGCGTTGCAATACTCCTTTTATCGAAGGCAGTCAGGATTTGCTCGACAACCCGATGTAGCTGCTCGACAGTGCAGTGGCCGGCACGGAATCCAAACTGGTGCTCAGGAATGATCCCTCGAGCTTCCATTAACTTGACCATCCGGGCGGCAATCAATCTCTCAAACACCTTTGAAATCGAAGGGAGAAGGCTGATAGGCCGATAGGAAGAAGGTTCCCTCTCAGGCTTGCCAGGTTTGTGGATCATTGAGATAATCCCGAGCTTCCACTGCGGTGGGAAGTACTGCAACCTCACAATAGCGTTAAACACCAACGCTATGAAGCGGATAGCACAACTGGGCAGTGCCTTTAACGTGGCATTGCAGATGGTGTCATGGCCTGGTGCCCTTTTGATGTTTTGGAGTGCAATGACATCAGCTACCTCACTGGGGTCAAATTCTTTGATAGGCAGGTCCATTTGGAGGGCTTGAGTCAGCTGGTCCTGCGTCTCTTCATCCTGCTGCAGACTGGCAAGATTAAATGGCTGAAAGCGTTCTGCGAGGTGAGCAGCAAACAACTCCGCTTGCCCCAAGTCTGTCCGACACCATGTCCCGTTTCTATCCATTAGTGGCGCTTTTCTTGCGCATCGCGGTTTAATGGCGCGTGTAGCCTTCCAGAGCGAGTGCGTCGCTTCGCAATCAACCCCGGTATTGGCTAGCCTGTCATCAAACCATGCCGATTTATGTTCAAACAAAGCGCGACGGAGCCTATTCTGTGCACTATTCCAGTCTGCTTTGTCCAATGGGTGTCGAGACCTCATCCACCTAGCGCGTAAGCGCCTCTTCTCCGCGATGAGCAGGTGGATCTCACGGGTAATCGGGATTTTATCTGCAGCGGGCCTCCGAGATGGGGTGCGAGTAGCCTGTCTAGCTGCTGTCTTAATTTTAAAGGTAAACGAGTCAATAGCATCATCTATGTCCTTCCCAGTGTTGATAACCGTGTTGAGGTTCAGTGAGGACTCAAGTTGCTCTTGAAAGCATTCCAGATTTGTGCGTTTGGTGATTAGCCGCTCCATCCTAGGGTAAGCTATTGCTGCCGCATCCAGCGTAATTAGAAGAGGTAGGTGGTCAGAGCTGAGCTCAACAACCGACCGTATGTCAGCATGCATGCCCAGGACACCCCTTGTCAGCACAAAATCGATATAGCCTGGTGAGCCTCTACTGCCATACGGGTACCTCGTTGGGCTGCCAGTTGCTAGAGAATTCACCTCTGAATTGAAGACGAGATTTGCTAGCGCATGTCCTCTTTGGTTGCACCTCCCCGCTCCCCAGAGCCAGTGGGACGCATTCCAGTCTCCTGCAACGATGAACTTGGAATGATGCTGTTCCAAAATTGTCCCAAAATCATCCGTAGTCCATATAAACCTCGGGGGACAGTAGACTGCTCCAAAGTTGATTGTGCCGAGTTCAGTTTCGATGGCCGCTGACGCAAGTTGTACCTTGTCCGTGGCTATTGGTGTTAGCGGGAAATGTACCAGGCGTGATCTGATCAGAATCGCTGCACCGCCCTTTGGCGTTGCCAGCGGTCGGATCATTAGCAGGATAGGCCTCAAACCCGAATAATTTGGGTGCCTCTGACCCTACAGTGTGTCTCGCTCAGCAGCAAGACATCAATCTCATGTCGCTGCACGAAGCACTCTACTTCGGGCAGCTTTGTGGATACACCATCGGCGTTCCACACTAAGCCCATGTACCTTATAGCCCTGTTCCTTGGGGCGAGGGAAGAATTAAACAATCCCTTGCCAGCTCTGCTGTTAGTGCTGCTTTAGCATCATCATCATAAGCTCCATCTGCTTCTCTTGATGCGAGCGGAGAGAGTTGATGCTTTCGTTAAGGGACTGCAGAATAGCTTCAATGTTGTTGTTGACATGCTGAGGTGCATCCCTTGTCGTCCGTTGACGGCTGCGGCTCCTGTCGTTGGACTGTTGCTGTTGTCGATTGGGTTGTGGATGCGGCTGTTGCTGTTGCTGCTTTGCCACGTCCGCATAGGTGACCCGATTCGAGTACTGGCCGCCGGCTTACCTCCAATGTTAACCCGTGGCATAGAAAGGTCGAAGTCCTCGCTTTTACCACCCACCCCACTTTTGGGCCTGAGCGTTGTAGAAACGCCTGGTATTTCCGGCAACCTGAGTAGTTGGCAGGATGCGCATCACCACAGTTGAAGCATGTGCATACTTCGTTGCGCGGTCGAGAACAATCCCTGGCAGGGTGTTCGCCAGCACATTTCACATATGTGCGCCTTACGGCAATATTTTAGCAGTGTGTCCAAACTGCTGACATCGATGGCATTGCAAGATAGCAGTGCGCTTGCGGAGGGGTTCGACTGCTACTCTCATATGGGCATCTAGTACCTTGTGGCCAATTTTTCCAAGTTCCTCCTTTATCTGGGTTGGCAACGTGCTGTGGTGCAAGCCTTAACACAAACTCTGTATGGCCTGTCTTCTTTAGCTGATAGCAGTGAAATTCATACTTTTCTTCTCGAGCCAGCTGACAATGCTGCGAAATGTGCTGGCATCGGCCGTGTAGAGTCGCATAACACCACCCAGTGAAGCCCTTTGCCTGACCTTGCTCACTTTTCCTTGACTTTTGAGATACCTTTTGCATTAGCAGGCTGACGTCGTTAATGCCTTCCATTACGATTGGTGGAGGCTTAGGCTGCGCTTTGTCGGGAGCAGCAATCTTCGAAGCATCAGTTCCAACTCGTTGGCTGGCGCTGGGCTTCTCACACAGCACTTCTCTATCGTTCACTGCTTCCATGTCAGCAGTCATTTGCGCAAGTAGCCCAAAAACGGTTTGAGCTGCCGCTGTAGTTGTCACCATTCTTGACAAGGTTTGCTTTTTTGATCTCAAGATTTTGAGAAACACATGAACTTTTGCGCTTGATTGTTTGGTAGCTGCGGAGCTCCATCTTCTGATGAAGATCTTTGGTTGTTGGTGAGGGTTCCAGCTGGTGCTCCATTGACGCTTGAGAAAGCACCAGTTTCGAATGTCACTGCAGTCACTAAAATTTCAGCTTCTCCGTTCATCTCGCTATCTGAGGGTTGGTTGACGGCTTTGTTAAGAGCCTCGCCAAGAGCCGCTTTATTTTTTGTCATAGCTGACATCTTTGTCGGCTGCTTTCCGATTTGTCCTGGTTTTAACGGACTCCTAAGAGTATGCATCGTTAATTGCAAGATCCTGGCCAAGACTAGAACCTTGAGAAAAGAGATTCAAAGCTCAAAGCTTCACTGACGATGAGCTTTTATAAATGTTTAAGGATGACGTGACTGGGCAGCGGAGCCCCGTTTTGGGAAGATTCTCTTAATTAAATAAGAATGCTGCACTTTCACGTTTACACTAAATGTGACTTGACGTTCACTGAACACTAAATGTGCCACTTTTGTGGGCTTGTCTTTGATTTGTAGCGGCGAAAATATATTTTCACTGCTCGCGTCACT